>OY728159.1:1931785194-1933035194 GCA_963277665.1 Viscum album
TAATCATGTAGATTAAGTTAACTAAATGGATTCCTGATGATCAAAATTGTTCTATGATAACCCATATTTTATGAATTGCAATTAAAGGATATGTGTTTTCTAAATCTAAATAAAATGTGCCTTATTGGTGTGTCTATGTGTTGTGTGTGGTTTTATTCAGCCTTTTAATGTGTTGTTCGTGTGGTGTTTTGGTTGAGAGTGTGGTCGTGACAATGGGGTGCTACATGTTGTGTAATGGTATCTCAGGCTGATTGATTTGTTGGTTATGAAATGAATGAACTTGTTATGTAGTGGAATTATATCTGGGATGAGGTTGGGCAGTAGGGCTTCAAGACTGGGTTGTGTCATGTTCATATTTATGGGTGTTTTGGGCATAGGGTTTTTGTACAGTAGGGCTATCATGTTTTGTAGTAATGATGTGTGTTTGGGGTTTATGTTATGAAAGGAAGGATAAGGCGGCATGATATTAAATAATGATAGTGCTAGTTGTTTAATGGGTGTTCGAATGGAATATTTTACCTCAACCCTTATTTTTTTGTTTGGATTTTGGTGTGGATGGTACAGTTTCTTCATCATAAAACAATTGTAGTGTTTGGATGTTTCATTGGATGTTATGGAATAAATAAATAAATGTATTTGAAAATTCACAATTACAATTGGATAAATGAATTGGTTGGGGGTATGTTTTATGCTGTGACTTATACTGAAAGGATTTTCATTTTTCTAATTGGTATGTGTCAGTCATTCATTTTTGTAAATTTATTTAGAGGTGGCCTCGAGGGAAATTTTGTGTTGAATGGTTGGTTGTTTTGAGAACCCATAGGTCAGAATGAGTGTTAGGTACCTATATATATACATTCAGTTCCATGAAATTCTAATATGAACCCCACCCTTATTGTGAACTACATGGAGAAAATTCCCATTGTTATAGGGGAGTGTTTACTTTCCCAACATCCTAATGGGAGGACATATGGGCACTTATTTTCAGTTATATCTCCCTTATTTAGGCATTTGTATCCCTAGAACCGTCAGAGAGGTTGTGTTGTTTTTGTGAGGCCTAGGTGCCTATGGGTGAAGTGTGCTTCCCAGTTGTCTTGAAGATGAGTATTGTGGTGTTCCTCCAAGGTGTCTTCGGGATGGGATTATAGTTTATGGCCTTGGTTTTTTGGGAAATAAGTTATTTTATATGTGGCCTAGGTTTGTGTGTGTAGGTTGTGATAATGGGGCTTGTATAAGAGTGTGGTAGCACTGTAAAGTTCACCGGTAAGGATGATCAGTTAACCAGTGAGAAGTGGTGTGGGATCCAAAATATAAATGAGATAAGTACATTACATTACACGATTTTAATCATTTAGTGATCAGGTCGTGGTGAGGTTGTGGTGGATAATATACTATTTTAGGTGATTTTGAGTTTCTACATTTTTCTCACAGGGGTATTTGTATACCTCTCCCACTTCTTCATAGATGAATTTAAATTTTCCCGACAGAGTATACTTGTATGATCAACCTACATATATGAAACTGTTTTTTGGTTTCTATAGAGATTACGTGGACCGTGAAAGAAATTGATAACATGGATGTTGGGGATTATTGTTGTTTCACTTCTATGTTTTACCATAGTACTTAATTTATTTTTCTTTGAATATAGAGCATTTTTACATTAAACATGCATGTGGTATGGATTTTGGATTCCATATATATATTTATAGACCCAAAAATTTATCAATTCAATTTGTCCCTTCTTTTATTAATTTCATAATCAATCACATTAGGAAACACAATTCCACCTCAGGAATAAATTAACAATAATTTTAACAATAAATATAAATTTTCGACTTCTGTGTCATGAATTTCGAAAATCTAACGTACATGGCTGTGATCACTAAGATGTTTCGAGTTTGATAGGAAATACATAATTTTTTGATAATAGCATCATACCCATATGAATTGAAATTTTAACCTTATGAATATTAAATATATCAAAATAATATTATCCTCATCCTTGAAAGATTTAATAATATTTAGGCATCTTATAAATGATTATATGACCATAGGAAAAGTATTGGTACATTTGTATGTCATAAATAATTAATTATAAATAATTATATAATTTAAAATATAAAGTTGGTTTCCATTCATAAATTAATATTTTGATGTATTCTAATAATAATATAATTTTCTTAGATCTGAATTAATTTTTAAAGGTGTGAGAAAAGTAATTGAAAATTTAATATTGGCATTTTTCACAAATATTATGATTAAAATTTTTAATTAAATTATTCATTTATAAAAATTAATTTTATAATAATGGGGTTTATTTTTTGATTCACCACATAAAAAAAGGTAATGGTGAATTTTTGGGATTTTTCTAAAATACATGAATTTTTTGATGAATAGTGAAATTCAGTAATTAACAAAATGCTCTAGATACATTAATTATAGAGTCATGGATAATGTTATCATAATGTATGCCCAATTATTCTGAACTCACGTATACATATATATATTCATGTTAATGGAATAAATATTATTTCTTGCATTGTGGGGAAATAAACATTTAATAAATAAAATATTGAGAAAACCCATCTCCCCTCCACTATAAATACCACCCCTCACACCCTACTTACTCCAAACCTCTCAAGATACTTTCCTTGTCCAAATTATTCCAAAATATCTCCCCTAGACTTCCCCCACTTCCATGAGATATTTCTATCATCCAATGATCATGCCTAGAATCCTTATTGAAGATCTCAAGAGAAAGATTCACGAGGTAATTCCTCTCTCTATTTTCAATCAATATCTTTCAAATATTAATTTTTTTATACTATTATCCTCAAATTATATTATCCAAATTTTATGAAAAATATATTATAATTGATATACTAGTATGATTTAATTTTAATGTATGATTAATCATTTTACTTCTCCCACCCTCTCTTTGTTAAAAAAACTAAATCGCTGCCTGTGATGTCCTAATTTACCTACATCATGGGTGATGCACTTACGTATTCTTTCAAATCCATAAAGCCTGAAAACGAAACCACTAAATGGTTGAAAAAAACTAATACATATATTTTAACCCCTTTATGTTATGGAAAAAAGTTTTCTTCATAATATGATTTGATAAAACAAAACATGTTAATTGTGATCCAAAAACATTCCAAATTAACCTAAAATGATAAACATTAGATTTTAATAATGATTCATCCACATGATATATAAAATAATATATTATAAGATTACATAAACTCATGTTATATGTTTATTAACATGTAATATTCATTCTATATGTTTATCTATGTTCCACACGAACATCCATTCATGTGTATAATTGAACAGATCATGGAAACAAAGAAAAAGAACACTCTTAAACAATGAATTTAAACTATATAACTTTCAAAAAGTACATAAAAGAACATAATAAAACCCAAATGAACCATATTCATGTATATAAGGTTCTAGAATTATTATTTAATTAATCTAATGTTACTATACATTCCATTAAAGTGAAGAAAGCATTCAGATATTAGGTAAGGTGAAATTCTCGACCCTAAATTACTACCTTCGGGTTCTCCGTCTTTCACTCCATTATCGGTATGGTTACTCCTTAAAAATTGTTTTTTCAAAATTATAATACCTTTTATAGTATATAAATGTACTCTACTAGAGATTATCACAACCAAAATATTTTCCAAAAGAACTATTCATTCAAAAACATAACTTTCACTTCTCACTAAAGGTAGATGGTTCTTGTTTCAAGTATGTTATTACCCTTTGTTTTGTTAAAAAAATGTTTATAAATTTGTTCTTATGAGTTTAATCCCATTCCATTAAATATATTTCTCTATTAATGATTGATATATGTTTTATGTGGCATCATAATAATGAAACTTTTATGATGTGATGGGTGCGCTTGGAATTACACAACGCTCCAATGCATTGGGTAAAGTGATGAATCTCATGAGTTAAAGTGTAATGATATGTGAACATGATGCTAGATTTGATAAAATCTATGTGTGTTACATAACCACTAAGTCATTATGCAATATTTTCAATGCATTTCCGCATTCTATTCCTTTTCATAATGTTTCCCATCATGATTATGATCTTATTCCAATGTTATGATGATAATGATTATTATCATATATTGTTATGTTTTTTCGTGTTCTTATCTATCAATTTACTAGGATTTTAGCTCACCCATTTTTTATATATATCCCTCATGTGACTAATTTAAATAAGGATGTTTCATGATCCAATAAGAAGCTAGAGAAGAAGGAATTAAGGAACTGTTTTTGTATTACATTATAAAATTAATGAATGGTCCTTATTTTTCCAAGAAACCAAACCTTTGGATACTCTTGGTGTATTTTTTGTTTTTTATCATTAAACTAATGTTAAACTAATGTTAAAAATCATGGTCACTATAGTTGGTATCAGAGGAATGGTTTAGTTAATTGTTGAATTAAGATAGTAAACTCTAGAGAACACCATTTGATTGAGACTAACTAATAATAAGCACAAAAGATTATTTGATAAAAATAGGGATCCCATATGAAATAATTTAAGTGTAAGTTTCACAAATGAGTAATTTATTTATTCATTACTCATTGAATTATGTTTTTTTTCTGACCTTCTCTATTCTAGAAAATTTTGGTAACTAGGTGAAACCAGTTCGACAACCTATGTGAGGGCCAATGAAAGAATTTCCCAAATGACATGCCCATTGCATTGGGATGTTGGGTACAAAAAATCAATGAAATTATTACCATACTATCTTAGGATATGAATAATAACTTGAATAATGATAAATATCCTCCTATACAAAAGAGGGAGCAACTGACTATCAATTTTTTATGTGCCAACAACCATCGACATTTAGAGGATCTATTAATCCACTAGTTGTGGAACAGTTGGTCAACACCATGGAAAATATCTTTTCTGTTCTTCACTGTTCTTAGATGGAGATGTTGATTATGTCAATTTATCATCTGGATGGAGAGGCCAATCAATGGTGGTATTTTATTGTGAACCCCAAGGCAGCTGAAGAAATTAAATATATGGAATTGGAATACATTAAGATAATGTTTAATAATAAGTATTTCCCATGAATTATTCCAAAAAAGATGAAAGATAATTAATATAGCTAATTAAAAGGGAAATAGATTTTTTCATGACCTACAAAGTGAATTTCAAAAGGATTTAAAGGTACGCTTCAGGTTATGATATCAAAAATTATAGAAAAATTGGTAGATACATTAGTGTATTAAAACCACACCTTCAAAAGGCTCTTTAAATTAGAGACATTTAGAGTATTAAAGATGTTGTTCTATGTGCCCTCAAAGTCGATATGGTGTTTTGAGAATGGACACATGGCTATGTTGATAAGAAATGAAAGGTGGAGTTTCATGCCGAAGGATCTAATGATATTGGTGGGATGAAAACTCAACTACCTACATGGAAAAAATTTGGGAAGATACATCATGGGAACTACATAAAAGGGATAAGGAACTGATTCAGGTGTAGGAAATAAGGTTACCATGCTCATTAGTGTTGAAAAGATATGATAAGGAAAGATAATTTAGTGGATGAATGGAGAGAACCACCCATTTTCTAATGCTAAAACATTAGGGAGAGTTGTCACTATGTAATCTACTTCACTAATCCTTGAGTCCTCTAGGGTAATCAGCATCAAAATTCACCATATAAAAGGGAACAAGGGAATGATTACTCCATCTCTACTGCGGATGTGGAGCAAGATAATGATCTCATACGAGGTACACTTCCTATTAACTCAAGAGTGAAATATGTTTTATTTCATTCTTGTTCTACGAATTACAATATATCATACATGTTTGTGAGAACTATAGAATCTAATATCTAAATCAATGAAGTAGAGATATTAGTAAAAACCCCATGTGGAGGAATCATTGATACCCACATGTACAACTCTTCTCCTATTGGCGTATGTGGGATGATTTTCTAGATTAACTCATAATAATTTCCTTGGTGGAATTAGTTTCTATAATGGAAATGTATTGTTTCACTTTATATAGAGAACATATTAAATTTAAGGAAAAAGAAATATATTTTTATATTCTGAACCATCCCATGCTCCTCTACAAAATCAAGGATGTTCTTGAATTTCCATTGAAAAATAATTCAATATTTTGGGTGTTGATTCCCTATGAAGAGTAATTCATCACTCAAAAGGTTGAGTCAAAAGAAAATGTCAACCTAGCTTAAATTTCCATTATGAGGGAATACGATAATGTATTTTCGAATGAGTTATGAAGACTTCCGCTAGATCGGGTGTTAGATTTCTCTATAGAACTCATACTCGAAGAAACTCAAATCTTAATGTGACCCTATAGGATAACACATATCGAACAAGATGAGTAAATGAAGCAGGTGAAATTGAAGTTGGACAAAGGGTTCATATGCCCTAGTGAATCAATTTGTGGTTCTCTAGTGATCTTTGTGAAGAATAAGGATAAAATAATACGAGTTTGTATTAACTATAGGGAACTCAATAAGATAAACATAAATAACAAGTATCCTATTACAAAGACTTATGACTTCATTGATAAGCTAATAGGAGCTAAATACTATTCAATGGTGGGTATTCATTTTAGATATTATGAGCTAATGGTTAAGCCAGATGATATTCAAAATATTTCCTTCCATATAAGGTATGGGCACAATGAGTTTCTAGTGAGTCCCTTTGGACTAACTAATTCCCCAAAATCATTATCAATTTTTTGAATATAATCATTAGAAATTACTTCGGAAAATTTTTGGTATTGTTAACCAATGATATTCTCATCTACGTCAGGTGAAAGTATGAACATAATGAATATTTAACACAAGTTTTGGTGATATATAGAAAGGAGAAGAGGTAATCCAAATTCAGGAAGTGTGACTTTTTGGATAAAGAATGTATCATTCTTGGGACATGTGATTACAAGTGAGAGCATTTCTCTGGAACATTATAAAATAAAGGTGATTGATGAATGGAACATACCCTCTAGTGTCACAGAAGTTGTTTTTTTGATTTATTAGATGGGTCATGCCGAATTTTTGTGAGAAATTTCTAACAATTGTCAAGTCCTATAACAATTCTAACATGGAATGTTTTATAGTGTGTATGGGCAGATGAATGTAAGGGAATCATCAAGGAGCTAATGAAAAGGCTGATCACCACACATGTACTCACATTACCGAAAAGTGGAGAAAGTTTTGTGATAAATATTGATTCTTTGAAGAAAGGATTCAGTTGTGTACTCTTGAAAAATGATAATATGATAGCTTATTCATCACGGAATATTAAAATCCATTAGATGAACTACCCGACATTTGATCTAGATCTAGTAGCCTTGATTTTTTCGATGAAACTCTAGAAACACTACTTTTATGGTGTGAAGTGTGACATATTACCTGACCGCAAGACACTAAATTAAATATTCACAAAAATTGGAGAAAAACATGTTTAAAAAGAGAAGGTTGGAGATAATAAAAGACTATGATTGCTCTATTGGATATCATCCAATAAAGGAAAACAAGGTAGTTGATTCTATAAATAGAAAATAACCTAAAACTATATCCATGTTTCAGATTGAGAAAGACCCAATCTTCTAGGAAATGAAAAGGAATTATTTGGAAATCATAAAGTTAGGGGATAAATCCTACCTTTCCAAAATTATTTTTCAACCATCTATCCATGTGAAGATGAATGTGAACAAAGGGATGATCTAGAGTTATATAAAAAGTTTAATTTTATAAGGAATGAAAATCTATATGAGTTCTATATCGATGGTAATGGTGTGATTTGGTTTGGAATAAAGCTTTGTGTGCCTTCATCACCTGGGATATACAAGGAGCTATTGGACATTTCACATAGATGAACATTCTCTAACCATCCTGGTAGAACGACAATGTACCTAGATATATGAGAACACTTCTGGTGGGATAACCTAAAGAATAATATTGTGGAATATATTTGAAGGTGGTTGGTGTGTTAGAAAGTTAAATTTGAACAAAAAAACTAATAGGGATGATGAAACCATTTCTTATACCCATGTGGAAATGGGATACTTCCAATTTGGTCTTTTTCACGGGTCTCCTGAAGACATCAAAGGAAAATAACGTGATGTGGGTTTTGGTTGACCGACTTACCAAGACCTCCAATTTTATCACAACTAGGGAATATCTCTGGTTTGAACAACTTGAAATGATATGTGTGAAGGAAATGGTGAGACTAGAAGGTGTTACACACTCGATTTTCTGTGATCGTGATCCAAGGATCACATCTAAATTCTAGAGGATCCTTAAACATGATTTGCGTACTGAATTAAATTTCAGCATGACCTATCATCCCGAAACTGAGGGCTAAAATGAATGCACTATTCAGAAGCTTAAAGACATGCTAAGAGCATTCTATTAAGAATTTAAAGGTGCATGGGATCAACATATCTCATTGGTTGAGTTCTCATACAAGAATAACACCCACTCGAGTATTCAAATAGATCTATATTACGCTCTGTATGGAAAGAGATGTTGAACTCAAATCTGTAGGGATGATGTCGAAGAAAGAAAGCTACATGGACCAGATATTATGTAGGAGACGACAAGGTAGGATCAAGTCATCCAAAAACATATCAATGTTGCCCAAAGTTAGAAAAATGGATCTGCTAACAATAGTCGAAGGGACTTAGTGTTCGACATTGGAGAGAATGTCTGCGTTCAACTATCACCATGTAAGTGGGTCACGTGGTTTTGAAAGAATGGGAAGCAAATAACAAGGTACATTTCTCTTTTTGAGATCCTTGATCGCATATGATCCTTATCCTATCATCTTGAACTTCCACCAAATATTGATCAAGTTCATGATGTGTTTCATTTATCACTCCTAAGGAAGTACATACCAAATCCACAACACGTACTGAACTCAAATGTGGTATGGCTAAAATATGATCTCCCTTATGAGGGGCATCCAATAAATATTCTGGACCAGAGAACATTATCTATCCATACCATTTTGGAGAAAAAGTGAGGATTCAATGACCAATAATAGTGATGATTTCTACACAATAGTCATGGAATCATCACAATTTCTTGTCTTGATTTTGGACTGGAGAACAATATCTCTATCATGAGGAGCATCCAATAAAATATGAAATGTTTCCTCCATTAATTCCTCACACATAATATTGTTGGTCTAGGAATATTCCCTATTTCTGGTCTTCTGGTGAAATAATAATTTAATGAATACAATATTGAAGAAACCCCTCTCCCCTCCAATATAAATACGACCAATCACATGCTCATTATATTACACGCCCCATGATTCATTCCTTGTCGAAATTCTTCCCAAATATCTCCCATAGCCCTCACCCACATTCAATAGATCATGAAATTAAGAAAATACCAAGCCTACAATTATTAATGAGTATCTCATGTGGAGGCATCAAGGTGTAATTCCCCTCTCTCTTTTCTTTCAATTTCCATTCAAATTTAAATTCTTTTCTTATCTTATCTTCAGCATATCTTACCCAAATTTCATGATAACTCCATTAATATTGATAGAATAGCATGATATCATGTTGACTGAAAATTATTCATTATATTTCTCCCTCCCTCCCTTTGTTAATAAAATTAAATCCATTGTTATGATGTGTTAATTTTCCTATATCATGGGTGATGCAGATCCATTTTCTGTCAACTCATTCATGGATGTCAATGAAATCATAAAATAGTTGAAAACATATTTTAATATGTACAATATAACTCCATATTTTTTTGGAATCAACTTTCATTAATAATACTAATTCAATAAAAAATCTTCATTGTGATAAAAAAACCACACAAATTAACCTAAAGCAATCTTCAAAATATTTTAACTAATGATTAATCAAAATGGTATATACCATAATTCATTATAAGATAATTAAAAATCATGAAATATTATTCACAACATGTAATATCCATTCTTTAAGTCTAACCATGTGCTACACGAACAACCATTCAGGTCTACAAGTAAACCATTCATGAAAACTATGAAAATGGACACTCTTGAATGATGAATTTAAACTCTATATCTCATCCAAAGAACCGAAAAATAACTTAATGAAACAAAAATTAACATATTAACTTATTAAAAGTTCTGAAATTTTTGATTAATTAATCTAATAACGTTTCGAGAATGTTCAGATGTGAGGTAAGGGGAAAATCTGAAACCCAACTTACTTTCTTCGGGTTCTCCAAATTTCACTCCATTTTCACTATAGTTACTCCTTAAAAAAATTAACCATTATATTAAATTTTCGGAGATATATATTTTTTCCACAAGTGTTTATATAAAAAAAGTGTTTTCAAAAATAACAATTCTTTCAAAAACACACCTTTTACTTCTCACTCAAGGTTGATGGTCCTTGTATCAGGTATGTTATTCCCTCTTTGACTCAAATTCAGAAGTTTATGAATGTGTTATTATGAGTTGAAACTCCTTAATTTCAATGTTTTTTATGTTCAGTATTGATATATGTTCTATTTTTCATGCATTATAATGACAATTTTATGAGGTGACGGGTGCACTAGAAATTATATAGAGCAATATGAATGTTTGAATGTGACCTGTGCACCCGAAATGATACAACGCTCCAATGAATTGGCTAATGTTATGTATCTCATGAGTAAAATTGAAATTATTTGTAAAAATGCTTTTATATTTTTTCTCAACTATTTTTGGTACTTAACCAATAATACATGATATTAAATTTTTAATGCATTTCCACATTCCAAGTATTTTTGTAATGTTTCCTCTCATGATTATGATCATTTTACTATGTTATGAAGATAATGATCTTTCTCATCTCATGTAATTTTTTTTCATGTTCTTATCTATCCTGTAACGCCCCGACCCCAGCTACCCAGAGCCGGTGCGTTACTTCGTAACATTGGCATGATCACAAAAGATCAAGTCTCGAAAGGCCGATTAGTTTAGTAGCCTTGGAAACACTAGATACATTTGTAAATGTTACATTACATCATAAAGTAAACCAAAACAACAACAACATATTGTCTTCATATCCCCTCACACTATCCCTGCAGGTCATTCATAATATACTTCTTCAAATCCTGGAAAACATTAAAACATTGAAAGGGGTGAGCTCAGATGCTCAGTAAGGATAACAATATTGCGGAAGCTTTCATAAATAAACATTAACATTTAAGGCAATGTATAACTAAAACAAAAGCCTTTTAAACTTGAACTTCAACATAATATGGCAAAAGTAAAATGAGATAATGCCATTCACTTCTTTACATGGATATTCTACTGGTCGAATAATCACATGCAATAACAATAACCACTTTCATAATGATGGAATGCATAATGCCAGACTATCTTAACCACGTAGTCAAGGCCTCGTGCCAAGACCACAAATAATATTTTGTCAAGGCCTTGTGCCAAGACACTAGTTTGTCTCATGAGACCTGCCGATGCATCGAGGAGCTATAGCGGGCTCCACCCGTCACTTATTAAGTCCAATGCATTCCTCATATGAATAGGTTTAAACATATCATAAACCATAACATAATCGTATCACATAAAACATGCATAAAGGAAACATAACATTTCCACATTTCAATCACAAGATTTCAATACAACACATTGATATAAAAAAAATGCTTTTAATACCATTTTCAATACCAAAATAAAAGAAAGTTAAAACATTGTATTTATTTTTCTTTTAAAAAAAGGTATGGCTTGTAAAGGAAGCCGAAACTCAAATAATGGTCACGGCGGCGGAGAAGTCATTGTCGCCGCATATGTACGGAAAGAACAACATTCCCTTTTTGTCGTTTAGCAAAACGCTTCGTATAAAAAGATTCCTTTTGTACAAACGTAAAAGTCAAAGGGGTTTATACACCGTATAAATGAAAATTGTGTATAAAACCATATATGCCTCAATGAAAGGAGATTGAGACGAAGTACTTTAAAAGATAATTTTTAAATAAAATATATCTATTATGTGTATTCACTATAAGTACACATAAATAATGTAAAAATACAAGATAGGACATAATAATATCATGACATAATTTGAAATTAGGAGATTAACCCAATGAATGGAAGTTGGGTTAAGAAGTTCCCTTACCTTGCGTCTTGTCCTGACTCGACCGTTCTTTAACCTCCTGAATAATAAACTAGAGTTAATTTCTATTTACTTAAGAACATTTTTCATGTTCATTATTCCTTTTTTATATCAATTATTACAATGTTATGATCATTATGTAATTATTTAAGTTAATAACGGTCGTTTTGTCGATCTTTGGTACTTGAGTCAAAAAATAAACTTCTTATAATTACAAGTTGTTCATGTGGTAGAATATCCATTATCTCCAGAATTATATTAATGATTTAGATGTCATATATATCTTATATATCCAGTATATACATTCATTTATAATATTACGTAACATTTAGAGGTAAGAAATGAAATGCACCGTTCATGGAGACGGTAAGCCGTACGTACGCATGAACGCTACTTTCATTTTAATTTCATATTTAATGGAACGAAATAATAATTATATAAAGGAATAATATAGTTCCAGTATAATATTATATATAATATCATTTACTCCATCCTTTATACAACCCACATATGGCATTAACGATTCACATCACTTTTAGGGGGCGGTAGTCCGCACTTCCTAAAATGAAATTATCGCGTTTACCCATAATGGAAATCATAAAGTATGCCATAAATGAAAAATACAGAAGCATAAGGAAAACATAAACATAATATATATATTATATATGAAAATAGTGTCATCAAAATGGCCACCATTATAGGTGTTAAAAGAATTTGAACAATCATCGTTTCGGGAGGCAGAATTTCGCCATCCACGAAAACTGTATGTTCTTTAACCATTAGATGTAGGTGTGTGTAAGTGTAGCTCTGATACTTCTTATAACAACATCCTAGTATATTGAGTATACTGGTGTAGTTACAAAAGAAATTATTAAAAAGAGTTTATGGGGTTGGAGAAGAAAAATAAAACAAAACAACATTATAAAAGACATTACCTCAAAATCGGGTAACTCTTTTTGATTTGAGCTAAAGGCTTCCTTGGGAAGAGTTCTGCCCAAAGTGAGGCTTCTATGAGTAAGGGAGAAATGTTGGGAGAGTATTTGGGCAGAGGTTGGCCGAGCCAAATGGCTTGAAAGTGTAAATGAGGTGGGAGAGGTGGGGGCCTTTTATAAGTGGAGAGGAGGGGCACTTTTGGAAAGATTGAAATGTTACATTATTTCAAAATGCTTTTTCGGATTCTAAAGGTCCCACACTTATATAATTCGAGGCTAAGGTGATAAGGTTTCGAAATATCCTCATCCAATAGGATTTGGACAAGTGTAAGCCTTGTATTTTGCATTATCTTCTCATTTTATTTAAATCGTTAGATAATGAGGTCATCGCCACATCATAATGATGTCATAAATAATTTAATTTATTTAATGTCTAAAAATTATAAAACAAATACTATGATGTGGGAAATCTTTTTAGCTTTCTAATGAATATTTATAGTCAAAATTTGGACTTGTGTAACCCTACTTAAAAATTGTTTTAGTAAAACAATTTATGTTAGTGTCATTTTCACTTTAACATTAAATAAAAAGTAATTTATGTTATTTCCCAACAAAAGTGGATCCATGGGGTCCCCAAGTTAGGCCATGGCTTTTCTTGGTCGGCCATGACACAACCATTGAGGTTGGGACATGTGTCTAGGTCATTTAATATTATTAAAGTATTATTTATACCTTAAACTACCCTAATTACCACTAATCGCGATTAAGAACTTAATAAGTTACTATTCACCAAAAAATTATTTTTACCCCATTGAACCACATTTTACATACTAATTACAACCATGTATGTCGGATTTTCAAAATTCAATACACATTAGTGGTAAACTTTTATTTAACTGAAAATCAGTTTGCTTGATTACCACTTAGTGGTTTCACTATTCATCAAAAAATGAAGTTTTTCAGAATAAGGCCAAAATTTCACCCTAAGCTATAATTGATATTCCGAATTCAAAAATGATGTCTATTTTACAAAATTCCAAACATAAAAGTTGCATTAATTAATTTTACAATTAATTCCCGCTGTTACGACAAATAGCGTGTTTTTAAGAAACAATTTATATCAAAAGATTGGCAATTGTTTATGTCCATTTTCAATGTTAAATTAATTCTAATGACCACCATTGGATAAAATGGTAAAAATATATTCTAATTATACTTTAAATCCACTAAATAGTATAATTTATGACAATTAATTATTTTGATTAAAAAAGTTGTTTTAAGTATTTTTCACTATTCATAAAAAAATTGGAAGTTCTCAGAAAGTTACAAAAAATTCAACTTAGGATAATTTCGATATTACGAATACAAAAATGAAGTCCATTTTGAAATATAAAATTTCTATAATTTTAAAAGGTGGTTATTACTATTCATAACGGCTACATTGATTAGTTGCGGTGTGTTAGAATTCGAACTTGCGTACAATGCAAGCTATTGCATTATTGAAAGAGAGGCGTATCGTAGAAGTTCGGGGTGTTACATTCTCCCCTCCTTCAATAAATTGCGTCCTCGCAATTTGAAATTTTTCTTGGAAAATAAAAGGTTGAAAAGAGAAAATACCTTTGAAGAAAACCCACATCGGAAATAAGGTTAATAAATATATAACATTAAAAGAAAGCAGGATAATTACAAAGGTCACCCGATATAGCCCATTCTAGGATTATATAAAAATATGGATATGGAGGAGAAACAAACCATCAAGGTCGGATGGAGAGTTATAGAAAACAGGATTAGGAGAAAGTTTAACCACAAGAAAATCACAAACTTGTGATTGGTTAAACGGTCATTGAATCCCCAGTTGGAAAAGTTAACCGACAACATTTTTGTTTTAAGTTACCTTTTATAATGTTGAAGATTTTATTTAGGAGATTTACTAAGAACGTAAGGGAATATACATACTTGTTATGTATACTTTCATTCGTTAATGAATTTTTACCACAAACCCATCTTTTACTCCAAATGGTAACAGAACTCAAAAATATTCTATTTATCCTAATTGTATAAGGTTCAAAATGTAAACACATACCATTTAAATTAGTAAAATTATTTGTAATAACCAGGGACTTCCTGTAGGCTAGTGGTAGGAAATAAAGGCCTGTCGCACTATGATTGTGGGTTCGATTCCTACAGCTTTGTCCGACTCGACAGGTTATGCCCCACCCTACAGGTTGTCCTTTTCATAAAACTATAGTATTCCAAGAATAATCTCCAGAAAATTTTTAACCTTAAATTTACTATCCAAGGTTCAACTTAATCCACTCCAACCTTTATAGTTATCCAAAATACTTCTATCCAGACTTTCTCTAAAAGGTCTCTTAATTCCAAAATCAATTTATCAGATTCCCCAAACAAATATTAGTTTCTCTTATTGTCACATACTAAAAATATGATTACCTTAATCATATTAAAACCTTACTGAAATCAAAAAGTACTGCAGTACAATCCATATATATATTACATTAT
Source organism: Viscum album (assembly GCA_963277665.1). Taxonomy (NCBI): domain Eukaryota; kingdom Viridiplantae; phylum Streptophyta; class Magnoliopsida; order Santalales; family Viscaceae; genus Viscum; species Viscum album. The sequence goes on from OY728159.1 coordinate 1,931,800,802, forward strand.
TCTTATAACCAGAATATAATCCTTGAGTCCAAAAGCACCAATACATTAGTTATTCTGCTTCAACTGTAGTAACAACATAAGATTGTCCTTGATCCCTTGGCCTTTTCTGAGGTAAGTTTCTCTGACGCTTAGGACATTCATTTGCATAATGACCCATTTCTCTACAATTGTAGCATTCAACTTTGACAGCCTCTTTCTTTCCCTTGCAATCACGAGCCTGGTGACCCTTTTCTCCACATTTATAACAAACTCCCATTCCTTTTAGGCAAGTACCAGGGTGATTCTTCCCACAATTATCACATAATGGAAAATCCTTCTTTCCCTTTTTCCCATTATCTGTCTCTTTTTCCACCGTTCTCTTCTTCTCTTGCTTTACTTTGTTGTCATAAGACTTAGAGAATTCCTTTTCTGTCTTGATAGCACACGAGACAATATCTTCGTATGATGAGAAGGATTGTGATACCAAAGCTCGACGGAGAAATGGTTTTAACCCATCAAAGAAACGATCAATCTTACTCCTTGGGTTACGTATGTAATCTGCAGCATACCTTGCTAACCTTGTAAAGTTAGCCTCATACTTTGCGACATTCTCATCCTCCTTCTGCCTCAGACTCATAAATTGCCTTTCCATATCTGCTCGATGGTCACGAGGAAAGTATTTTTCTAAGAAAAGCTCTTTGAACTCCCTCCATTCCATATTCGATACGTCATCATCTTCCTTTGTGTTTCGAATCAGCGACCACCACTGATCGGCATCTCCAGTGAGGCGGTAAACTGCCATGACAACCTTCTCCCTTTCACTACTCCCCAAGGCATGGAATATTTTCTCTAAGGAATTTATCCATTGCTCAGCTACTATAGGATTTGTACTCCCATTGAAGGTTGGTGGTTGTTGCCTCATGAAGCGGTCTAACATTGATCCTCCACGTTGCGGATCAGGGTGCTCCATACGAGTAAGGTTATTATTCATAACCTGAGTGAGTTGTCCAAGTATGGTAATAAGTTGATCAGCACCAGTTGTATCTCCAGATCCACAATAATTATCTTGATCAGGAGGGCAATCCCTACACGGAGTTCGTGCATTGATACGGTTTCCATTCCTTCCACTAGGCGCCATTTCTAAACAATGGCATAAACTAGATTAGTTTATGAATCAAAATACATAATTCCATACTTATAAAACACTTAACATAAATTGAACTATTTATGGATATAATCCATAATCATAAAAAGAAATATTTTCTTTGAGAAAGTATATACTCATAACCCTTCATAGTGGTTTGTAAATAAAATGAGAATTATCCTAAGCATATCCCCCGGGAGTGTCATAACCAAGAGTGCAGCAAGGCCCGTTGTCGTGCACCAGTTCCCGTTCGAGTCTAGCTCAAAGCGGTGTTTTCGGGTTTTACCCCTAGGTACATCTGTGCCAGAGCCGCCTCTACCTGCTCGTATCCAGACAGGGATGTATTGCTCGGAAAAGTCATAACATCTCTATAATACCAAAATTCTAGGAAGTTCTTCTATACTAATCCTCAAAGTCTATCTTTGGGCTATGTGCTCTAATCAGAGATTATCTAAATCTAGCTTCCAAGGTTAGTACTAAACTGCCTCTGATACCAACTGTAACTCCCCGACCCCAGCTACCCAGAGCTGGTGCGTTACTTCGTAACATTGGCATGATCACAAAAGATCAAGTCTCGAAAGACCGATTAGTTTAGTAGCTTTGGAAACACTAGATACATTTGTAAACGTTACATTACATCATAAAGTAAACCAAAAGAACAACAACATATTGTCTTCATATCCCCTCACACTATCCCTGCAGTTCATTCATAATATACTTCTTCAAATCCTGGAAAACATTAAAACATTGAAAGGGGTGAGCTCAGATGCTCAGTAAGGATAACAATATTGCGAAAGCTTTCATAAATAAACATTAACATTTAAGGCAATGTATAACTAAAACAAAAGCCTTTTAAACTTGAACTTCAACATAATATGGAAAAAGTAAAATGAGATAATGCCATTCACTTCTTTACATGGATATTCTACTGGTCGAATAATCACATGCAATAACAATAACCACTTTCATAATGATGGAATGCATAATGCCAGACTATCTTAACCACGTAGTCAAGGCCTCGTGCCAAGACCACAAATAATATTTTGTCAAGGCCTTGTGCCAAGACACTAGTTGGTCTCATGAGACCTGCCGATGCATCGAGGAGCTATAGCGGGCTCCACCCGTCACTTATTAAGTCCAATGCATTCCTCATATGAATAGGTTTAAACATATCATAAACCATAACATAATCGTATCACATAAAACATGCATAAAGGAAACATAACATTTCCACATTTCAATCACAAGATTTCAATACAACACATTGATATAAAAAAAATGCTTTTAATACCATTTTCAATACCAAAATAAAAGAAAGTTAAAACATTGTATTTATTTTTCTTTTAAAAAAAGGTATGGCTTGTAAAGGAAGCCGAAACTCAAATAATGGTCACAGCGGCGGAGAAGTCATTGTCGCCGCATATGTACGGAAAGAACAACATTCCCTTTTCGTCGTTTAGCAAAACGCTTCGTATAAAAAGATTCCTTTTGTACAAACGTAAAAGTCAAAGGGGTTTATACACCGTATAAATGAAAATTGTGTATAAAACCATATATGCCTCAATGAAAGGAGATTGAGACGAAGTACTTTAAAAGATAATTTTTAAATAAAATATATCTATTATGTGTATTCACTATAAGTACACATAAAGAATGTAAAAATACAAGATAGGACATAATAATATCATGACATAATTTGAAAGTAGGAGATTAACCCAAAGAATGGAAGTTGGGTTAAGAAGTTCCCTTACCTTCCGTCTTGTCCTGACTCGACCGTTCTTTAACCTCCGGAATAATAAACTAGAGTTAATTTATATTTACTTAAGAACATTTTTCATGTTCATTATTCCTTTTTATATCACTTATTACAATGTTATGATCATTATGTAATTATTTAAGTTAATAACGGTCGTTTTGTCGATCTTTGGTACTTGAGTCAAAAAATAAACTTCTTATAATTACAAGTTGTTCATGTGGTAGAATATCCATTATCTCCAGAATTATATTAATGATTTAGATGTCATATATATCTTATATATCCAGTATATACATTCATTTATAATATTACGTAACATTTAGAGGTAAGAAATGAAATGCACCGTTCATGGAGACGGTAAGCCGTACGTACGCATGAACGCTACTTTCATTTTAATTTCATATTTAATGGAACGAAATAATAATTATATAAAGGAATAATATAGTTCCAGTATAATATTATATATAATATCATTTACTCCATCCTTTATACAACCCACATATGGCATTAACGATTCACATCACTTTTAGGGGGCGGTAGTCCGCACTTCCTAAAATGAAATTATCGCGTTTACCCATAATGGAAATCATAAAGTATGCCATAAATGAAAAATAAAGAAGCATAAGGAAAACATAAACATAATATATATATTATATATGAAAATAGTGTCATCAAAATGGCCACCATTATAGGTGTTAAAAGAATTTGAACAATCATCGTTTCGGGAGGCAGAATTTCGCCATCCACGGAAACTGTATGTTCTTTAACCATTAGATGTAGGTGTGTGTAAGTGTAGCTCTGATCCTTCTTATAACAACATCCTAGTATATTGAGGATACTGGTGTTGTTACAAAAGAAATGATTAAAAAGAGTTTAGGGGGTTGGAGAAGAAAAATAAAACTAAACAACATTATAAAAGACATTACCTCAAAATCGGGTAACTCTTTTTGATTTGAGCTAAAGGCTTCCTTGGGAAGAGTTCTGCCCAAAGTGAGGCTTCTATGAGTAAGGGAGGAATGTTGGGAGAGTATTTGGGCAGAGGTTGGCCGAGCCAAATGGCTTGAAAGTGTAAATGAGGTGGGAGAGGTGGGGGCCTTTTATAAGTGGAGAGGAGGGGCACTTTTGGAATGATTGAAATGTTGCATTATTTCAAAATGCTTTTTCGGATTCTAAAGGTCCCAAACTTATATAATTCGAGGATAAGGTGATAAGGTTTCGAAATCTCCTCATCCAATAGGATTTGGACAAGTGTAAGCCTTGGATTTTGCATTATCTTCTCATTTTATTTAAATCGTTAGATAATGAGGTCATCACCACATCATAATTATGTCATAAATAATTTAATTTATTTAATGTCTAAAAATTATAAAACAAATACTATGATGTAGGAAATCTTTTTAGCTTTCTAATGAATATTTATAGTCAAAATTTGGACTTGTGTAACCCTACTTAAAAATTGTTTTAGTAAAACAATTTATGTTAGTGTCATTTTCACTTTAACATTAAATAAAAAGTAATTTATGTTATTTCCCAACAAAAGTGGATCCATGGGGTCCCCAAGTTAGGCCATGGCTTGTCTTGGTCGGCCATGACACAACCAATGAGGTTGGGACATGTGTCTAGGTCATTTAATATTATTAAAGTATTATTTATACCTTAAACTACCCTAATTACCACTAATCGCGATTAAGAACTTAATAAGTTACTATTCACCAAAAAATTATTTTTACCCCATTGAACCACATTTTACATACTAATGACAACCATGTATGTCGGATTTTCAAAATTCAATACACATTAGTGGTAAACTTTTATTTAACTGAAAATCAGTTTGCTTGATTACCACTTAGTGGTTTCACTATTCATCAAAAATTGAAGTTTTTCAGAATAAAGCCAAAATTTCACCATAAGCTATAATTGATATTCCGAATTCAAAAATGATGTCTATTTTACAAAATTCCAAACATAAAAGTTGCATTAATTAATTTTACAATTAATTCCCTCTGTTACGACAAATAGCGTGTTTTTAAGAAACAATTTATATCAAAAGATTGGCAATTGTTTATGTCCATTTTCAATGTTAAATTAATTCTAATGACCACCATTGGATAAAATGGTAAAAATATATTCTAATTATACTTTAAAACCAATAAATAGTATAATTTATGACAATTAATTATTTTGATTAAAAAAGTTGTTTTAAGTATTTTTCACTATTCATAAAAAAATTGGAAGTTCTCAGAAAGTTACAAAAAATTCAACTTCGGATAATTTCGATATTACGAATACAAAAATGAAGTCCATTTTGAAATATAAAATTTCTATAATTTTAAAAGGTGGTTATTTCTATTCATAACGGCTACTTTGATTAGTTGCGGTGTGTTAGAATTCGAACTTGCGTACAATGCAAGCTATTGCATTATTGAAAGAGAGGCGTATCGTAGAAGCTCGGGGTGTTACATATCCTATTACTGGGATTTTAACTGAACACTTTTTGATGTATATCCATTATATGACTAATTGTAAAAAGGAGAAGTCAATATCCCATAAGAAGATAGAGAATAATGAATTAAATAAATGATTATGTATTGTGTTGTAAATGATATAAGTGTTTCTAGTTTACCCAAGGCACTAAACGTTTGGATCATCTTGGTGTAATTTTTTATGATGTTTATCATTAAAATTATGTAAAATTAACATTATAATAGAATGTCGCTATAATATATGTGTCATGGAGTAGTTTGAGGTTGATACATCTTAGCTCCTGATCATGGTTACTATAAAAAGAAAAAGTCGTTCCATTTTAGTGTTATTTATAATCCATTGGTGCTAGTCTCCACTCCAGCGCCAATTTGGAGTTGGGGGTCGGGGTCATTATCTATCCTTCATCTTGAAGAAGGAAAGTCTATGTTTCTTTTTATCTCTTACATTATATTAAAGAAGGAGGTTCGATAATTTCATTTTCATTGGGTGACAATCAAATATGAAATAGTTAATGAAATATAAATTACAAAAATGTTTTTTGGTGAATTCATCCAACATAAATGAACCATTAACACAACAATCAAGCAGTTTAAAGAATTTATTAGTATTTTAAAAGGATAAGAAAAATTGGATAACTCCCATAAAAAATACCCTTTCATGGTCTTGGATATATCATAAACAAAAACCAGTCTGGTGTGACCGTTGTTGGTGTGATCCATGAACTATAATGGAGAAGACATACCCTTTGGATATTTATCATGATTCTCAATCAATTTTCATTAACTACGTTTCCATCCACAAAATACTCTCTAATCAACATGGATATGAAAATAACTATAGGATCTTCCCTCTCATGGGTTTAAATTGAAGATTATTAGGTCATTTCCATATATTAATAAACAAATAAATTTATTTTATTATTTATTATCATGAATGAACCTCCAACTAAATATCCAATTTTGAAAAAGGTTATATTTAATATCAATGGTAAAAACAACATTCCATGTTTAATGGATATATCATCTTTCTAATCTCAAACACTATTCAAGAGTTATTCAACTAATTTATAAAAACTATTCATGCATGATATAATATATTTAATATTTTTTTATTATATAAATATCCAGTCACCCCAATCCATGAAATACCATTCTTACTAAATAGTTAGATCTGAAAATATTACAAATTTTTGTCCAATGATTTAGAAGGAAAATTAGAGCTGTTATAGAAGGTTTAATGGAATAATACATATTATCTATTATTTTCCATATTTATATTTTCATATATTTTAATTTTATTGGTTATTATAAATAATGTTTTTTAGATTTTTATAAATAGAATAATGAAATAAAAAAATTTAAAGGGATTTTAAATAAAATCACATGTTACTAATTATGTAATCTTTTTATCTAAAATTATTTAAGGTAAAAATTAATTCTACATACATTCCTATGTTTTGAGAAATGATGAGTCCCCGTGTATCTCTGATTTTGACGTTGAAATCTCTCTCAAAATTAAATCTTCTTGTCATGAATATTATTTAGAAGCCCATATATATATTTTTGGTGTTTAATAACTCTACTTTATTAGACATAACTTTATATGATAGATAATGTAACTCTCTGAAATTTTAAAACATAAATTTCCTGTAAATAAATCTACTGTGTTTGAGAATTTATTATACATGAAAAATCTAACTAAAACCTGACATGATATGATAGATAAATATTATCATGAAAATAGTTGATCAATAATTATTATAGAAAATAATTTTTTTAAATAGTTTGAAATTATAAAAATGTGATATTAAGAACCCTTATTGTTTTAAATGTTCAATTTTTTAATAAAAGGAAATATTTATAATGTACTGAATTTTCATTTTAATATTACATTTATATGTATGTGGATTTATATTATATAAAACATAACTCTCTTTTACATTCAACACGTCAAAAATAACTTAATGTTTATTTCCAATAATTTTCTAAAATAATCGATATCTGGGTGAATGATTGAAAATTTTTTATTTTACTCATACTAACATTTTTTTAACATTATCACAATAAATGAATAAAAAAATTATATAAAAACATTTTAGGAAAAAAATTAATATTTATTAAATAAAATAAATTGTTCGAAAATAATCTATTGATTTTCTAAATCCCATGGGTTACATTTTTGAAACATAAGTAATATTTTACTCTCACAAAAAAAAATCTCTTATATTGAAAGTTATTTTTCCAAAATTTTAAAGTTGAAATATGAAAAATAGATTTAAATTTTTATATCAACATTTTTATTTTATTCTATAAAGTCCATTTAATATTTATAAATAAGAATATGGTTAATAGTATTTATTTTCATGATTATTTTAATGTTGAGAGTGTTATTTTCTATGAATTTAATTATCACTATTGTGCAATAATTATATAATATATTAATTTGATATATTTTTTATAAGTAATTTTATGTGATGATTAAATATATATAAAAATATATATAATTCATTAAATTAGAAACTAATGTTACATAAGATTAATATCACTAAAATATTTTAAAAAATCTTTTATCTAAAAACTATGTTTTTATATATTATAAATTTTAAATTTCAAAAAATTCAAATATTTTAAAATTTATTACATAACTTTTTTTCAATGTCCAATTTATAACATCATGATTTTTTATGTTGTTTTGTCAATTATTTTTAGAAGAAAAATTAATTCCATATGTAAAAACTTGTTACTAAGAAAAAACTAAAAAGGATAAAGGGTAACAGACTATGTTAAATGTCTAAAAAAATTTTAAATCATGGAACCATATGTATGATAGAGGTATTATCAACCATACCACATAACTAAATAAATTATATTCAATTTTTCTTCTTTCTCCCATTAAATAGTGTAAAAAACTAATTTTAATGTAATTAGTAATTATGGAAATTCCATTTTATACAAATAAGAAGGAGATCACTTCCACCACATTTATCCAGTAATTATAAAATAAAATCATATAAAAACACCGGTGTTGTCTCTTGTTAAATCTCTTACAACTTCATAAGTTCTATGATCTTTCCAAGCGACCAATCTAAGGAGATATATCTTGTTACCAAAGGGAGGGGTGTTTTTTTCAACAAAGCTCCCTTAATTATTTTCATCTTCTACACCATAAATTTTTTTTATCCTAGTATGTATGATAAATCATTATTATTTATAAAAAAATATTATTATAATATTATTATTTAAATTTTTCACACACCTCTAAAACAATTAAAAAACATGTGATAAAAGTTTTGCATACAAGCGGACTACAACCCCTATGAATGGCGTGCATGAATTTTCACCACCACCATAAAATTATGGTATTATAATTATATTTAAATAATTAAAATGGTTTTTAAAATTTCTTATCCATTTTAAATTATAAACCATTCACTATATTAATATATATATATATGTTAAACCAAATCACCACTCATGAGTTTTTAAAAAATATGGTTTCCAAAAATGTGATATTTTTCTTTTTTCTCTATATTATTTTATTAATTTTCAAACTCTATTATAACCAAATTAATCTTTATTGTTGAATTTAATGAAAAAAATTAAATTTGTCTGATTATTATAATATTCCAAAGTAATTACTTTATTAAAATTACACACCCCTCAATTATAGTGTGTTAATGATTCTGTCAGTTTAGCAATCAACATAATCAATGCAATAAATTTTTATCACGGGTAACAACGTAAAAATAATCTTGATAATATATGATAATAAGAAAATGAAATTTTTTAATTTTAAATTTTAATTTAAATACCTAACACATTGTTATGATATAACCCAATATTCTGTAAAATTACGAAAACCAAATCATCACCATCATTAATTTCTTGGTTGCATAGACAATTGTTGGGTGGGGAGTACCTGTGGTGGTGATGGCCCGTAATATCCATTTTTATGATTATAAACCATATTATATTAAATTATTAATAGCTTATGTGGGAAAAATTATTTATTAGCTAAATAATATGATAAATTTGTTAATGGAATTAAATGACAGTTAACTTCTTGGAATATTCAATTAAATATATTTGGAGTTCAACAAAGAGTTAGTGTGAGATTATGAGGGCAAAAATGTCTCAGTGATTACTGAATAAATATATAAAATTTAATATTTTATTGGAATATTTTTCATTCAATAAAATTTAATTACTACAAAATGTTGTGGCATATGAGAAATCTGAGACTATGGATATGTTTATGATGTGGTGTTTACCCAAGGAGGGGTATATCATTTGTATACATTGAGAGTTTGGATGTCTTGCTCATGAAAAGAACATTGTTTATATTTGATTAATTATTTAATCAATTTTTAATGTTAATTAATTAACATTCCTCGAACGAAAAATCGTATAAGAATCCTGAAACCATCATTGGGTTTGGAAAGAGGTGTTTATGATACGAAGGGTGTAACATTTTCATGAAAAGGGTGTTTCTTGAAGTATCTAATTAAATTAATTTATTATATTTAAATAATAATTAATTTTTTATATTATTAAAAAAATTAATAAAAATGAATCATATAATTTTCATCTTCTCCCAACATGAATTGTTCCACCAATGTTATCACCAGGTCAAATTGAAAGTGTATCCGACCGATAAATATTTAGAAACGCATTATTAGTTAGAAATAAATGAATCCATATTAATTTTCTAGGGGAAGAGGGATTAAAATAAGGTTTTTTATTGTGGGATTAAAATGTAGTGTTTTGGTGTTAAAAAATAACAAAATCACCACACCTTGGTTTTTGATTGATTTTATCAATCCCAAGAGACACTAAATAATTATTAGACATGATCAGATGATGTATTTTGATTTAAGTTGATCTAACTTAATCGGTCTAGTGTTTGCTTATTCTCTCTAGGAGCTACCCATTTTTGTTAATTTTATCCTTAAATTTTTATCTTTTCACTCCACATTGAAATAATATAATTATTTTATTAAAAAAAACATAAAACCAAATTTATCTAAGATAATTTTTAAAATATTAAATGAATAATTAAAAAATATATGGGAAGATAATAATGAAAATAACAATCTAATGATAATTCTATCATAATATCACTGATAATTTATAAAATTAATATTATAAAAAAATTATTATCAAACATTATAAAATTATAATTAGAACAAATAATTAATAATTGTTACTATAATTATCAAAATAAAATAATAAAAATTTATTATAGAATAATTACATGAAATTATCATGATAATTTTATTCAATTTGTTAAAGGATTATTATATGTAATTATCACACGAAAAGTTTATCATCATCATAATATGATAATTACCTATATTATCAAAGGATTGTTATTAATATAATGGTAAAGGATAATTGTGTCAAAATATCAAAGAGGGTGAAATTATAATCACATGTGATATTTTATTTCTTTTTTAAAAAGAATGTTTTTGGTTATATGAACCACTAACAAACATCCAGAATGGGTTTATCAATGCTTATGATATTAATGTTGTGAGGAGGTGTATTGAACCACACAGGTTGCTTTACAATTTCCATTGACATCATTGACCTTGAGGTAGGTGCTTCTGTCTTGATGACTAATTTATATTAACCTTTATTTGACTGTTTATTAATAGAAATTTTAAATTACAATGCAATTCTCTAAATAAGAATATTATAGCATTCATTTGGTTTATTTTGGAAAACCCCAATTTCATCAAATTTGGGATTTTGAGAATAATGGTTTTATTACATGGTAATTGGAATTATATTGATATAAATTGTAAAAAATTAAATTCCCATTTGGATGGTAATAGAATTAATTGAATTGTTAAATTTAACTATAGAAATTAGATTGAGGGAAAATTTTTGGAAAACCTAAATCCAATTAAATCGGTGGCTTATGATGAAATTTGTTAAAATGTGAATGTGGTTTAAAAATGTTTTCATAGAAACCCAATGGTTTTATCTTAATAATAATTCATGTTTTAGATTAAGACATGTTTTGTTTTGAAATTAATTTTTTTTGTTAAAATGGATGAATGAGAATTAATTGTTTTTTAATAAGTCTTAAAATAAATGCTTTATAATTGGTTATGAAAGATTTCATACAAGAATTATGTTGTTTGAGTGTAATTTGGAAACAATATATTATTATACAACAATCTAAAACAATAATTCATCAAGTCGCATCCCATAGGATATGGGGACATGTTCTCTTTAACCAGTGTCTATAGAATGTGTGTGTACACATATTGTCATGATTCATAGAGAGTGTGGAGTCCTATAGCATGGAACATATACACCTATTTGGTAGATGGACAATATTCTCACTTTTTTTAGAAGCAAATAATGCATTTCAATATTTTAACACTATGATACATGTCCATTTGAATTTATATAAATAGTTTTATAACAAAATATTTTATTTAATCTAGTATTTTAGAAATAGTCAATCCATAATAAAGCAAAGAATGGGATGAAAGTATTTTTCCATCATTTAAACATTATAACATTATTTTATTACATATTAATTAATATATAAAAATAGTATTAGTTAAAATGGAAATTTATCCTTGGTTAATTTATTGTTGGATTATTTATGGAATCTTTGGTGGAATCCTAATGGGATTTGGATCACACCCTATTTTTTCATTTAAATGTTTATATATTTTCACCTTCCATGTTCAAAAAGGAAAAATGGATCTCTTGGAGGTGGATTTAGCTATTGGTCTCTAGACATCGTGAGTTGTGTACTTGAGGACCCTGGTTTGTTTTCTCTTGTTTGGTTGTTGGGTTGTTTTCCGATTTTTCGATCCTTGGTTGTAGTAAAATGGACGTGAAAATGAGTTTTGTGTTCTAGTACATTTCTCCCAAGGGAGTTTCATTGGATATGAATACTATCTTTTCTCTTTAATGTCTTCATTTTTAGGGAAAAGTCATTCCCACACTTAGTATGTATGATTTATTGTGCTCGTCGTCGACCCTTGGTTATTAGGAATTCCCATCAGGATATTTCAAGGATCTCATCGTCATCGAATAAACAGTATTCCTGGTCTTGTCTATGAAAAAAATTTCATCCGTGGAACGTTGAACTTTTAATTTAATGGTAGTATGGATCTGTGAAATCTTATCAGGGCTTAAGTGGTAGTTTTGATTGATTTCCTGGAAATCTATCTCTATAATGATCTTTATGTCTCTATAGCTTGTTAGGGAAATTCATCTTATTGATTAGTTCTCAACTTAATTTATATTTTTATTTGGATAACGTGAAATCTAAATCTTGTTTGATCTTTATATTAGGATTAACTTCCCTTCCTTTTCTGTTTGAGCATTTCCTATTATCATCAATGATTTATGTTGATGTTGTGTAACATCATGCCTCTGAGAAGGCATGATAATTGGATATAGGAAGAGGATACCGATGAAACTCATCGATCAAATATAATTGTGGATCCTAATTTGGTTGTAGTGATCATGAATACTATTCATGCATTGGGACAGGCAGAAGCACCAATCCTAATTCATGCCCCAGCTACCGAACCTAAAGGGGATGTTATTTGAAATCATTTTCAAGTGTTTACCAAAATCCAGGTATTTTCAAATTCCATACTAATCAAAAACATTCTATGTAATTTCTAGGATGGTTAAAATGTTTGTTTCTGTTCTTGGACACATCATAAATGTTAATGGTTATGTGTTTAAACATAGTGTTGGGGGACCATGCAAAAGATCGTGGTATCTGATGGTGATGATGAAGAAACATGAGGGATTTTGTTTGAAGGACATTATTTTCACTAATATGTTCAATCTAGATTAAATTTTTTTGACCAAAGTTATTGAGTTTTTTATGCTTGATTCGGCTAACAGAATCATGATTGAGTATTCAAATCTATTTTCTTAATTGGTGCAGATTTCGATTGAGGTTGTATATATGGAGAGGATTAATGATCAATGGTTTGAGTAGGGACTTTGACTATATATCTATTATAAATTTTTTATTAATTTTTACCAATTATGCTTATGTGTTAGATCGGGAAAGGATGGATTAGATGGACCTGGCTGGACTATCATGGTTTATGGGAGTTTCATTATGTCCCAGTGGAATCATGAGTTATTTTAAAAAAGATTCTTGATGAATCTCATAGTAGTTCTCAACATTAGGGTAATTTTTATAACTCCAGAAATTCCTGGAAGAATATATTTGATATTCTTCCATTGTAGTCCTCTAGGGAATTAAAATATTTTCTACTCTGAGTTGCATAAGAACAATTCCACCTGTTGATGATTAGGGTTCCTGTTGAAAATCTTCCACAACATTTCTATATCTTACAGTGGAACAAGATCATCATCGCCTCTATAAAATATATGGAATTCAATTGCTTCACATACAAAACGGTTACCACCATATACATCTAGAATGAAGCTTCTTCATGAAGTCGAAGAGTCTTCAGAGGATGGTGATACTAGTCTAGTGACTCTGAGATTTACCATTATAATAGATTCATTTTTAGTGACTACTCAATATGATTCCATTGAATCAAAATAATTTATTCCAACCCTTATTTTTAATATTCTTATGCATTGAATAGAGCTTTTATCTTAGTCAGTGTATATTACTACACCCCATGGTATAAAAATAGATTGAGGACATTCTAGTACCAATTGTGTGATCTCTCTATCATATGTTGAGATTTAATTGTGTTTTGTACTACATGACATGAAATATATTGATGTTATATAAAATATGTATTAGATAATTATCAATGATGCCTAGATTGATGGTTATATTCGACATGTCTACCTTAATATAGCCATTGATGTGCCCCTTGACTTTCAAGAGGAATGTGAGTCATGGTCGAGTAGATCCATGCCTTCTGATCCATTTCTAGGGAAGGTGATATTAGTTTCTACTTTTGTTATGGATTTGGATTCAATTAATGGTGTTCTCCAATAAATCATAATTGAGATTCCCATAATTTTTCCAACTGACTTCTATGATTTCCACCAGAAAGGGAGGTTGAATTTAATATTGATATAATGTCTGCTACTCTACAATGATCAATTCCCTATTACCTCATTACATCCTTGTTTATTCTAAATAGGAGGATGGTCATTTTAATCATCTGCATATATTTTTGGGTATTCATAGAAATCATTAACATTATTCCAAACATTCTATGATGATTTTTAGATTCGGGAAGTGAAATTCTTGGGGAAAATGGCATCAGAAAAAGGAATAATAGCCAATAAAGAAATGGTTCTGGATGTTATGACATGGGAGAAACCATTATGTTCCTTTTAGATTCTGAGCGTCTTGTGTTTAGCCATATATTATCACTGGTTCCTCAAAGACATCTCAAAGTTGGATTCTTTGATAACTACTCTAACTCTAAATGGATCGAATGATGTTTGGAATGATTAATGATAGAGTAATTCATTTGAGATGAAGCATATTTTTACTAATGTGTTTGTATCAACACTTCCATAGTCTAGGAAGGGCTACATAGTTCTCTATGATGTATCTGTTTAAGGTTTGGGCTATGTTATTATGAAGGGTAGTCATGTTATTGAATATGGATATCTCAACATAATCCTCATGAGAAGTACAATCCTACCCATGACATTGAACATGCTTCTATAATGGAAACACTTAAGATTTTGTGACATAATATTTTGGGGGAATCGTTTACTATGTAATCCTACTATATGATCATGAGTTATATATTTTATCAAGAAGATTTGAATCTCTACCAAAGGTGTGGGGTAGGTTACATACAATCTATTGACTATAACATCACCTATACCCTTGGAAATGGAATGTCATTAATGTTGTGTTAAGGAGAAAATACCCAACCTAGGATATGAAGGAATATATGGATTATTGGTGTTTGATGGATCTTTTTTCACAAGTAGCATATTAGAGTCCAAGAGAAATGGGATGAAGTTTTATTATCCAGTGTTTTGATGACATCATATCTTTTGGAGATGATTCATTAGGAAAAATATTTTGATGATAAATTTCATAGATTTGGAGACTCTATTTATACTAGGGAAACAGATTCCTAGTAGTTATTCTCCAATCATGGTGTTTTGTGATATAGGAATAGTTACGAAGTTCCATTATCTGCAAGGAAGTCTGTGATGATGGATTTCTAAAATTACAATTGGTATGTGCATCCAATATCCACTATGGTGTTTTGAAACAAAATTCAGATGATCTAGTGTCCATGAATGAGAAAGATCATTAATGAGATTATTTCTGATTGTGATACTTTTCAATAGGTGAAATTCAATCACTATAAACCATCGAGCTTTCTCCATCCACTTGGATTCCCTACATGGATGTGGGATAAAATATTAATGGCCATTATAATTGTGTTTCCTTATTCTTATATGAGGAAGAATACAATATTATTTATGAATGACAGGATGATCATGTTAGTAGAAATTATACCCCTACAATATATAGCCAAATTTGAGGAGCGTGGAAGTCTATATGTTAATGATATTGGTCATTTTCATAGTGATTCATATGTTATAGTATTTAGTAGGGATCCACAGTATACTTCCTTTTTTCTAGGAGACCATGAAGTGGAATTGGGATCTCATGTCCATTTAACCATGAAATTCCATCCGTAGTCAAATGACCAAAAAAAGAGTGCTATAATGATCTGTAAGGATACTCATTGATTTTGTGTTCATGACTATTTTGGGGCTTGGGATGATCATTTGGGGCTGGTTATGATTTATTATAACAACAGTTACCATTTTGTGATACAAATGGATTATATTGAGGCCTTATATAGTTATCCTTGTTATTCTTTATTGTGTTGATCAGAGCATGGTAAATGTCCATTGATGCAAATATTTTGTTCCAATAGATGAAAACTATGATTCTTTATATTAATCAGATAATTTTAACAGAAATGATTGAGAATATGTCTTATTATAGTCTTTTTCATAATCCATTGGATGTTTCAATTAGTGAAAAAGTATTCCTGAAGGTCTAACTTAGATTGGGTAATCAATGACATGGGATTAATGGGAATCTTTATCCTCATTATATGGGGGTCTGTCGAGGTTATTGATCAGGAAGGAAATTATTTTTACCATTTAGAACTACCATTGTAGCGGACGCTGATACATAATGTGTTCTATGTGTTATAGTTGTGAAAGTATCTCACTGATCCATCGCATGTTTTGAGTTTGAGTGATCTTGTGAATGAAGATGATTTATCCTTGATTGAGTGGCCAGTTATGATACTTGATTCTAAGACTGTGGTACTTCCTGGGAGGAAAATACCATTGGTTGTGGTCTATGGGACAATTGTTCATATAATTAATTGACATGGGATCAAAAGTCTGATGTTTGTATTCAATAGCCTCAGCCGTTTGGGAGAGAATGGTAGATATGCTTCAAGAGGATGATAAGATGGTAGAGGGAGTTATTTTAATATCATTAGTTATAATAATAAAACCACATTTGTTAAATTACTAATATCACCAATGGAAAAAAATATTTATCATTGGAATAATTTGATAAAAGTGTTAAAAGTCTTTAATGGTAGTTAACATCTTGGAATATTAAATTGAATATTTTTGGGGTTCGATAATTAGTTATTTGGATATTATGAGGCCAAAAAAGTCTCAGTGAATACGGAATAAACATATAAAGTATAATATTTTAAGCCAATATTTTTTATTAATAATAATTGACTAAATCCAAAAAGTTTTTTCTAAGGGAAATCTGAGACTACTAATTGGTATGGGATGTCGTGTTTACCCTGTGAGGGGTATAAAATTTTTAAGCATTATTCATTTGGAAGTATCAATCTTGGAAATAACCCTTTCATAAAGGATTAATTATTTAATCCAATTTTTTAATACTAAAAAGTTAATATCACTCAAACGGTTAATCATATTAGAAATATGAGACAACTTTTGTGCCCTGAAAGTGATTTTCCCTAGGTAGGGTGTATATTGTCAAGAAAGGGATGTTTCATCAGGTATCTAATTAATAGAATTTATTTGATAATTATATTAATGAGAATTTTTATTTAATTAATTATATTAATAAAAAATAACATCTACTATTCATCTTCTCAAAGAATCATACTTTCATTCATTGTTAAGACATTGTCAAATTGAAAACATCAAATTAAAGCATTTCAGACTGATAACAAATTATAATCACATTTTATGGAAGAAATAAGTTACTCTGTTATAATATTTTGTGGAAATATGGAGTAAAATTGGGTGTTTCATATATCTGTTTTAAATGATGCATTTATTAGGTCTATAATAGTAGAATCACCTCTCCTTGGATGTTCATTGATTCTATAAATCAATAGAGACCCCAAATCATACTTAGAAAATATCAAATTACCCGTTTTGATTTAATTCATTCATCATTATTTAGTCAGGAGTGCGGTTCTTCGCTCTAAAAGCTACCTTGGTTGGTGTTCATCATTTCAGTTTTTTTATTTGTATATATTTGTTTGTAATTATTTTTCAAAATTATAAATATAAAATGTTTTTGTTTTAAATATATAGATAAATTCTAATTTATGTAGGATTATTTATGAAATTATAAATGAGTAATTAAACAATTTATTAGAATATAAAAATGAGACTAACAATACAATGATAATAATATAAAATTATCATTGAAAATTTAAAAAAAATTATTATAAAAAATTATTATTATCAACCATTATAAAATGATAATTAAAAAAAATCATCAAAGGATGAGTTATTATAAATGTCAAAAGATAATTACAAATAATTATCAAATAATAATTATAGTTAATTATCATGATAATTTTATTCATTTTTTAATGGGTAATTATAAGGTATTTATCATGTGACAAGATCATCAACATTATCATATGACAATTAAGTGTATTATGAAAGGATAATTGTATCAAATTATCAAAGAGAGATAAAGTATCATCACTTGTGATATTTTATTACTTTTTGAAATAAAATATTCGGATTTGATTCTAGGAACACTTGATGGTCTTCAAGAATTATTTTTTCGACACATATGCTAACAAGGTAGTGTGGAGGTGTATCTTCCAACACTCTGTGGGTTATCATTTATGCTAACATTGATGACATTGAGTTAGGTGGTTCTATCACGGTGACTAATTTATATTAACGGTAATTTCATTGTTTATGTTTTCATTTTCTAAACTCTACTAAATTTTATGAAATCTCAATATTATAGCTTTTATTGATTTTTTGGAAAAACAAAACTATGGTGAATCATGATTTTTGAGAAAAATTGGGTTTCTTTCAGGGAAATCCAAATTAGTGACAATTAAATTGAAAATATCTAAAAAAATATTTTGATGTAAATAGAAATGGTTGAATTGTGAAATTTATTGGTATAAATTAAATTGGTGGATATTTTTTAAAATAATAATTATATTAGATTGGGGTCTTGTGATAAAATTCATGGAATTTTTTAAATTGTGAAAAGGTCATATAAAATTGTTTAAATAGAAAACTAAATGTATTATCTTTTTAAAAGTTATTTTTCTATTAATAAATGTTTTCGGTTTTAAAGATTAATTTCCTATTTAAATGGAGGAATTAGATTTAATTATATTTTAATAATTCTTAAAATAAATTTCCCATAATTGATTATGTAAGAGAAAATTAATTCTTTAGGTACTTTTGGAGTCATTTAGACACGCTCAATGATTATAAAACATTCTAAAACATAAATACAGTCGGTCAAATATATAAGGCGATATTTATGATTTCACTATGACTAGTGTCTGAAAGATGTTTTTGTTCACATATTTTTGTAATTACATATATTTTGTAGATTCCAATATTGTAAAACATATATAAATATTTAATATATGACCATGTTGCTCAATATTTTTTAGATATAAATGTATTCTAATTTTGTTAAATATTGATACATTCAATTTTGAATTTATATAATCTATTTTATTTCATAATGTTTTTAACCCTTTCTATTATAAATATTAAATCATTTATAAATATAATGATGTGCTTAAAATATTTTTACATCATTAGAAATTTATACCATTATTTGTGTAAATTTTATTTGAAATACCTATCCAGATTTATTTAAAAAAGAAATCATTCCTTGGGTGATTTATTATTGGCATCTTTTAGGGAGTCATTGGTGGAATCTTACTGGTATTTTGGTCACACACTAATTTTTTCCTTAGGATATTTTTGGGCATTCTAATAATAGGTTCTAGCAAGGGAAAAATATCTCTTGGAGGTGGATATAAATTTTGATCTTTAGACTTGTTGAGTTGTGTCCATGGGGACCTTGGGTTGTTTTCCCTATTATGGTAGTTAGGTTGTTTTCACTATTTTGGTACATGGAATTTTGTACTTTGGGATTTTTTATGTCTTATTTTATTATTGTACGTTACACGAACGTGATTTTTTTATATGAATAAATTCTAGTTACTTTTATTTATGCATTGTGAGTGGAAAAATAATTCCCACTCTCAGATTATATGATGCCATGTTCTAGTAGATGACCCATGGGGATCCGGAATGAGATTCGTGTTATTTCAGGGGTTCCATAGTTATCACATTTCTAGGGAATCCAAGATAGTTCATTACATAGATGTTGAATCAAGAAAAGGACAACGTAGGAGGCAATATGTGGGAGCCGTCGACATTGATCATCACTGTGACTTGTAGATTAGATTGTATCAGTGGAGACAATATATGGGGGGTTATCGGATGGTGAATTTGTGCCTAAAATATTGTGTGGGCTAGGTTCCACTCTAATAATTAATTTAATGTTTATTGGAATCCTATTTATGCCTTAGTGGGTTCATTAATAGCCATGTAAACAAATATCTAGGAAGTGGAAAAAAGCACAATATACAATGGATGAAAAAACATTTTGCCATAGATGTACATTAGAGAAAAATATAAGACACTAGTAGTGATGTTATATTAGAAAAATGAGAGGGTGTAACATTCCCTATTGGTATCCTGCTCCTCTTAGGTCTACATTAATAATTAATAGAACATCATGCTTACATGTCGGATTCTTTGGATTTTTTTTATAAAAAATTTCTTCTTCGGTGGATTGTACACTATGTAATTGTGACATCTAGGTTCATTAATTTCACATTAGTTACCCAAGGAATTCATGCCATGTAATATTAACCCTAACAATAGTTAAAAAGGTAAAAAATTAATAAAAAACATATGGTCTTCAATCTTGGGTTTTTACAATCATTATAAAACAAATACTATGAAAAAAAATCCAAACTATTTAACATTTGAGAATGAAATTTTTTTAAATATCTCATATAATTACAATAAATGATTATAAATAAAGAGTAAATTTTTTTATAATTTTAATAACATTATTGAATAGATAATTATGATTTTTATTTTTGTTATAGTGGAGTTTAATGTGCTTTTTTTCATTCAATAATTATGGTATGGTTTTTTGGAATTTCAATTTTTCTTTATTAAGATTTGATGATTCTTCAACACCTTTTACCCTATCATAGTATATATATTTCCTATAAATTTATTATATCCAAATTTATCCTAAAATTTTAATGATCTAAAATTATATCTCATTTTCAAACTATCATAGATTTTCAATCCTAATGATAATGATAATATATGGGCTTTTAACACAACATTAAAAACCATGAGACATTTTTGATATTTTGAAACATGTTTTAATTTATATTGATAATTTAATACCCTATTATTTTCATGTTTAAATAATATCATCCATTTTATTATATTTTAGTTTCAATTTCACTTTATCCAACTTTTTTATTTTTTTCCTATAACTATAGAGATAATGTATTTCGATAACTCAATTATTTTTTCATAAGTCATAATTCCATTTTGTAAATATTTTCTTTTATAGTGTTGGTGTCATCAAAAAGAATAAAATATATAATTATTATTTATCTTCTAATATATGGAAAATTAATTTTAAAATAAATTGTTTTACCTTTATGAGTATATTTTTGGGTGGGGTGCTCCATTCGTTTCGTCAAAATGATTCCCTTATTAGCGATCGAAATGGATTCACCCGCATATCAATAGGGGTGGATGATTACTTCCACCATCTTCTTCCGATTCACAACAGTGATATATTCATTCATTCAATATCCCAAATTTTGAACCCTAATTTTGAGATATCTCAATCATCCAGAAGGTACAAAACATATTTAATACCTCCCATCGGCTTTCTCTTTTAAATGAGGAGTTCATAGAAGAATTGGGTCTCCCAAATCTGACCATGGTGGCTTGCTTCTGAAAGCATCAGCCCTCAGTTGACTCTGTAACCATGTTCATCACTAGATATTTGGGATTATAGAAATGGGTAATTGTTTTTCTTCTCAAGTAATAAAAAATATGGTTTCTATTTTCTTCAAAAGATGATTTGATCCTTATTTGGAACAAATCACCTCAAACAAGAAATTGTTATCATTCATACTTATTTTTTAGGTATAATTATTTCTATTGGAAATGAGATGATCCTAATATGTCACTATGGGTTGGATTTCCAATTAATATGATTCTTATATAAAATCCCTCTATTATCTATATACTATGAAATTTTGTAGGCTGATATTTGTTATCATATTTTTGAAGAAAAAAATTCTACCATTTATCCCGATGTATGTGTGTTGAAGGTGATGTTTGAAATTAGTTAGTGGAGTGGGATTCGATCACAACCAAGGGCGCATTTTATTGGAAATAAGAGGAGGTCTTAATATATTTGATATAATATTTCTCATATTATAATGATAGGGTAATTTTAATTTCAAATTGTTATTGTGGAAATATTTTTTAACATGGGGTTATTGACTCAACAACTAGACTGTAATTTGGGGCTAATGTGATCTCATTCCTACCAATAGACCATTTGGGTAATAAGGATACATTACATGATCATCCCATCAAAATAAATCTAGACCCTTACATTCCGATCTAAAAGGTGTTGACATCTTTGACTATTTTATGGGTGATTTGGTTTACTAAATGTTTATTATGCATGACCCTTTCTTGAAAATGGGGATTAAGGGGGTGTGTGTAGTTGATTCATTTGAACATTCAATAAACATACCAAACTATTATTCATAAGTAGATGTAGTGATATGTTCAGATGGACTAATAGAAGAGTTTTTGATACTTGCAGTATGTGAGGGAGGTTCAACTGGCGGTATAGTGTTGTACAATTTAATGCACATGACAGGGACAGTATATGAGGGGTTGAGTGAATGCAATGTACAAGTAATGTCCTATAAGGAACACATAAACTATTTACCTATTAAACTACTTTTATTGTCTTGAAATTGAATTCTTGGTTTAGTAATAATGTGATACAATATTCTAAGGAAACATCACAAGATGGAACATATTATCGGTGGAAGAGTAAAATGATGAGATATATATTCCATTATCAATATACATAGTGTATGGAGTCATTTTTAAAGGACTTCACCATCCAAGGAGGGTGAAAAAGAATAACTGAAATCAGGTTTGTGGGGGCAATATTCATCTCAAAAGTTATAAAACTAATGGGTGTAGGATTAGTGTAACATACCTAAATCTATAAATCCATGGTCTATAAAAAGGATTACATCCAAGGTTATAGAATGTGAACTAATGGATAGTGATTAGGATCCAATGAATATTTCAATCATTAAATAAGAAAATAATATTTCCAAATGATGTGTTTCTAAGGAATATATGTAGATTTGTAGAATGATGGAAGATATGACATTGTTTTAGGGAGGATATGTGGATATTATTTCTACTAATATTGAGGTCATCACTGATTTAGAAAATCCCACTAATGAGGCTAAACCATAGCGGTAGGTAGGTATGGAGGTTGAAAAAAATAATTGGATCTTAACATTCATTCCAATTAAGAACTATTGTATTAGGATTTCCATTTTAATTCAATTGAAAAGGATTTTTAAAGGAATTATGAGATAACGATTCTAATGGGTAACAATATTGATATTTCATGTGGGTAAATAAGCAAGGACATATTTTCATAGGAGGATTACAATAATTTAATATTAACATGGGGGAGTTCAATGTTTGTACAATATGGATTATCATTTTTAAGAAAACATCATGGATGATTCATATAGAAAATTAATTTCACATTAATGGAAATTGTATATTGTGAATTTTTATAATAATATCAATCTCACATTCAATTATATTTTTATCTCTTCTAATACCTGATATTTTGTTGTTTGTAATTGTGAGGTTTTTTAATATTTCTTAAAAAGTTATATTGATTTATTTTAATTTTCCTTCATTCCTTTCTGATTATCTATCTCAAAATGGAGAAAATTATTAAGAATAATTCACATATAATCTGTATATATTCCATGTTTATATTTTACAAATGTATCTAATTTTATTAAATATATTTTAAAACACAATTATGTGTTATTTCATGGGCTCTTCACAATCATCGATTCCTATTTCCAAAAAGAGTGTTTTGTATCCCAATTTAGAAAATGTAATTCATTAATCATATTCATATATATAAAAAAATTCCTTAAATTTTGATTTATTTATTCTTCCACACACCAATTAAATTGAGATATTATCTATTTTCAATTATCCCTATGTTAGGGTTATTTTAATATTAAAACGTTTCCACAGTTTTCACAAAATTATTTGTAAATGACCTAAAAATTAATCTACCACAATATTACAATTTAATTTTAAAAAATACATTTTAATAAATGACATCAATTTTTCGATTTATCTCAGAAATTTGTTTTTTATAAATTACCTTTCATGAAATTACATAAAAATTACCATATAATTTTTTAGGGTATTGAAGTCATAGAAATTTTATACTACTTTTATCCTTCATAAATCATCCAGTTTATATAAATATGGTTCTCGATTCTAAAGTTTCTCAATAATATAGTTAAATTTAATACAATTGATTTAAGTGTATTCAACTATATTTAATTTATCAATTTATTGGGATATTATTGAATAACTATATACTATTTATTGTTATGAAGTAAATACTATATACCTATTCATCCTGATTAATGGTTATATTCCTAGAATGTTACAAAATATATTTCGATTCCATTTTATTTTCATTGGATTATTATGTTATGATTATTGATAAAATTAGAAATTATTCTTTAAATGATTAATTTTTTAAAGGATATGAAACACATTTTTATTCCATGTTTTATTGATAATATGGTGAATGTTTGATTTCAACTAGAAAACATATATTTTAATGATAAATTGGTGGGGCCTATAATAACATTCAATGTGTTTGTAATAATTTTATATCTCATAATTCATTTTAACATAGATAAAATTATGTTGGACTTCCAAGTGTAACTATGACCAGTTACTAATGATGGTGTGGGTGTGATTAATGAATCATGAAGGTGATGATGCAAAATTCTAATGTTTTTTCAATAGATATTTGTTATGTTATGTTTCATGTAAATATATACATTCAACGATATGTTCCATTGATTATGATTCAGGGATCATGTTTATTATCTTATGATTAAAAAATATTTTCCCATGGAATAGGTTACCTCATATATGATAAGATTTCATTCAATAATGTCTTCTAGAAAACACTTATTATTCAATGTTATTATTAATTATATTTGTATCCCTTACTCATGTTCACACATATTCTTATGATATAACCATTGATAAAAAGTAGATATTTTTTCCTTTAACTGCTGTTTAAGCTAACATATTTTTACATTTATTTTCAATATATTATGAGGATGAGTATAACTTTTGATAGTTATAGATGGTGTCAAAGTGTAGATCAATCTTGGAGAATGTTCACAAGTATTATAAAATATTTTTTTATATAGATAATACTCCTAGATAATATACCATAAATTCCTAAAATTGTGTCTTTATTTTGAGATGTAATGATTATATAATAGATAAAATTCTAAACATGAAATATTTATATTAGATAATATTTCGTCGTGTCATATCTAGTATTAAAAGATTGTGTTTTTAGTAGCAGATTCAGGAGTGTAGTTTTGGGGATCCAAACTCATCCAAATGGGTGTAAACATCACATTTTATTCAACTATAAAAGAAAATGTGATTCCTCAATCATATTTAATCAATGGACCAAATGTGTTTAACTTTTTAGTGGAAAATAATGTCATAATAAACTCGAATACACAAGATGTGGTGTTTTGGGTCATTTTGAAAACATATGGATAATTTAAAACCAATAACATTTAGGATTTGTAATATGATTTTACACTATATTATTTATATATATTATGTATCTAAATAATAAGGAAATGAATTTAGAAATTTATGTTTTGGTTTAGGGTATATATTTCCCATAGTCCACTCCACTAATTTTTTCACTATGAGTTTGGTGATTTTCACCAAGGAGGTTCTTTTATATCGAGCCCTAAGAAACTATGTGTAGGATTTGGACATAATATAACAAGGATTTTATAGGGGATTAGGGTTCATTGATGTGGAATATTAAAAAACACACATTAGTATAAGAATATGGAAATCTAATTGAATAGTGATATGGGGCCACCGAGACCTAGAAACGTCCCTACCAGATCACACAAGAGAAGGCCTAAAATCGGATTAGTAGAAAGTAGAAACCAATATATATAAGAAAATATTATTGGAAGAAGGAGAGGTTATGTAAATTATTTTCGATCCTAGTCAACATAATGCTCTTTATAGGGAAATTCTAGCTTACAAGCAATTTATGGTGTAGAGTTAGGTGTGTTAAATGAAGGAAATGCAAGGTATAGATATTTTCAATTGTACTCAGGTCTCGGCCCATCATGGCCTTGTTTTGGGCTTTCTGAATCTAGGTCTTTGTGTAGTTTCTTGGACTTCTTCCTATGGATTCAGTCATGTAATGGATTACTCTCAACCCTTAAAATTGGGATTATTGAAAAAGAAAAAACAAATTTATGTCCTGAGAGAATTCAAAGTAATTGAAGCAAGAAATAGATTTTTTAATCAAAATTCTTCTCATAGTTTCTTCCATAAATGATCGAAGTTGATTTCCCTAGAGAATATAAGAATGGCTTCATGGCACAATCATTCTAAAGAAAACATCAGGTTATTATATAATATTCAAAGTGGACATAGAAAAAACAAAATAGGTTTCTTATTATCATAACAGATACACATCAAAATATTATAATATACACATTTTCATACATTACTCCTGATAAAGAACATCTATAAACTATATATTATGAATAACAAGAAGGTGTAGTAATAATAGTACCAGTAAAAAATGATAAAAAAGGCATGATGAAATTTAAAAAGTGATTGAGATTTATAGAACATAATATAGACATATATTTTTTAAAAAAATTCAACTATAAAATATATAGAAATTGTTTCATGAAAAAAAAATTAAATTTATTCTTCTCAAGAAATTCCAAAAATATCAATATATAAATTTTGATATTCAAATTTCTCAATATAATTGATATTGAATTTAAATGACCATTGAATATATTAACATACCCAAGAATTTGGAATGATTTAATCCATTGTTATGTATTCATTTAAATGGTATTTCTATAGATTTATAATGTATATTTTTTCATGTAAATATTTGGAAAATTACTTTTAATCATTTCAGAGCCAATAAATGACCCAGAATGTGATTTTGAGAATACGTGAGCCCAAATTTTATATTTTAATTATACTAAATAATTTAATATCACAAATTCAAATTAATCCTAAAATGTGTAATGAATCTTGGAAGGTTTCATGGATTTGAAATCTTAGATCAAAATTGATTTGGTAATGTGGGTTTTACACTATGGGGAACACAATCATAATTAAAACATGATATTTTCAAAAAATGTTATAGATTAAATGTATAATTAAATATATATATATATATATATATTTTATTATATGATAATGAAACAACCTAGAATACCACATTAAATATACTTTTATAACTCAATTGTAGGGTTCTCCCCATAACCATGATATTGTGAGATGATCCATATGATGAGGACATGGAAAACAATTAGACCGAGATAATGATTTTGAATAATTATTCTAACAGAGGATGTAGATCATTCTAGAAATATTCATGTGTTACTATTCTTTCTCATTATATGATCCTACCGTCAGAATGATGTTTTTATTTTGTGTATTCTCCGTGTTTGTTTATTTGGAGGTGAACATGGATCAATGCCACTAACAAGTATTGATTTATGCTTGAATGATTTATTTATGATGTTGTTTATTTGTTTACTTTTGGTTTTTTCATTTTGTAATTTAATGGAAATGAATAGTGGTCAACCAGAGAATGGAAAAGAAAATACTTCAATTGTGTTTTTTTTAATTTTATCCCATGTTCTTCTCACATTAATATTGTGGAATTTCATTGACTCATGGATCAATGAATACTCTGTATACGAACATCGTGCAGACACTCTTTAAAACAATGGATCAATATTGTAGGTATTGTGCATGATCAAGGGTGTGAATGAGGTGCGTTGAAGCTGGTGGGAAATTTCAAGAGGAAAGAGACCATATTAGATATTCTCATTGTTATTTGTTCTAGAATTCAGTGATAGTGTGACTCGAGGGAGATATTTCCAATGAGTACGAACCCCAGGTTCCGAAAACTGGTGACATAAAGGGACGGATGTCCACAGTTCCATGATTGAAGCTCGTTTGGTGGTGATTATGGAGAAATGATAAAATTTGTGGAGAAAGTTTAGGGTTATTGAAATTATATGTTACGTAGTTTATAGTTCATAGATACTCACTGCATGGTAACCATGGCTAGCATGAGAATGTTTCTATGAAAATTTAATATCACATGTGGGGTATCCCTTACCATGTGACCTGATGTGAATCACAATGGACACATGAGAAAATGATTGGTCAGTCACACATTAATGGGTAGAGTAAAAAGTAACAAACTAGTACTAAAAACATCCATGTATAGAGAAATGTGAAGTAGTACATAATCAAGACAAGGTGTACACAGTCATTCCCTGGAGAATATTGGCATCAGCTTAACCAGATAGGAAAATCCGAGGTAGGTGACACTCACACTATTTACTGTATTTATACACTCTGTATGTTCTCTAGGGTGCTAGGAGATCCTTTTCCACAACATCAGACACCATTTCTATTAGGTTTTTTTCTTAGTCCATTTATATATTGGCTTTTGTTTTCATTGTCACCTTGCCAAAGGATTGTGATACTCTATATGGGATAAGTTTTAGAGAAGGTAAAGGGAAATCAAAATTTTGGCTATGCTAGAATCATGTATAGTCCTTTTATTATGTTAGGTTCTTTGAATTGGTATAACTAACATACACATTAATTGATCCCAAGCATTACTATTTAATCTAGAATCAATTTTTTCATACCCCTTGCCCCTATGTGTTATCACCCACATCTATATCAAACTATTTTGTCTTCCAATATATACAATATTATGTAAAAACCAGATGATAATGGAAGCTCTAATTAATTACATTAGTTCTAACAGGCTCACAGAGTGAGCCCCCCTTGATGAGTGTTATAGAAAACACTCAAGTAGGATCATTGGGTGGAAATGTGGTTGTGACCATACCGTGAGACTTATTGTATATTATGAGTATATGATGATGTTTTGTTGTTTCTCTAATTTCATTATTGACATATACAGGTTATGAGTTTACTACTATCATGATTCATTATGCCTAGTTATTTCAGGTTGTCTTACTAGGTATTGTTATACTCACCACTACATGGGTTGTACCTTAAGATGCAATGTATTATCCAAAAATATTCTTGTTCTATGGTTATCTTGGTGGATAAGGACATAATGGGTCTTATAATGGGAGAGACTGGCCATGATTCATACAAGGCATCACATTTGACTATAGTCCCCTCCTTCATGATGGTTGGACTTCTTTATAATTTTAGTGGGCTTTTATTTTTCCTTTTTGTTATAGTATTTATAATCATACTTTTATTTTGAGATAGATTTTAGGTATGCATTTGTATCATTTTATTGTATTTACAATTCATTATTTTACACGATTGTGGATGTGTGTGTGTTCATAGGTATAGTAATCTAATGCCACCCATGTGTGTGTATCAATTACCAATGATAGTCACCTACCAATTCCCTATTAGAGGCTGTCTTGGGGTTGTCACACTGAGCATATATCGAACAATGTGTAATCTAGTGGGTCAGGTCATGGACGAGCGGTATCAGATTGGTTTCAATATCAGTATCCTCATTTGATGTTTTTTCTACCAATGATATTGGTTGTTAATTTATTAAAATACTGTTAAGTGATTTGAGTTTTTCATTCAGACCATGGACCCTAGTTTCTTTGTATAAGTTGATGTTCCCATTCACTAGGACTCTAACCACCCAATTTTTTACTCAGAAAAACCATGAACGGGTTTCTAGGAAAACATTACTACATGAACCATATAAGAATGTTTTGTGGTTTCTATATCCTTCTCTAGTCATCTCTTAAGATAAACTCATTGATCATAGTACATATTTCTTATTTCATTATGAATCCACAATGATTTATAGCAAGGATCCAGCAGCAGGAATGTGAGGATGATCCCTGTTGTGATAAGGATTTAATACTTGGACATATTTTGATGGTGGTACCTCCGAGTGATTTTCTCTCTATACCTACACCCATTGATTATAATTTTCTTTTTTCCAAGATAATTAATCAATTAATATCTCAAGATGGGTGAATTGAGTTCATAAAATATTCTTGAATATAATACCACCCTCATTGATTTATTGTATGTCAATTCCTTCTTTACAAGTATATGTATAAGGGATATGAAAACATGCAGAGAGGAAATTATGCATAGAGAAAAATATATTTGTTTGGTGAACATAAATCCCTTAGTACACTCCTCATACACTATGGTCCATGAGCTAAGTTGTTTTCACTAAAATATCCCTTTAAATAGTGGCTCCCAACATAGTACAAGAATCATTCACATAGTATAATGGTGTATGAGAATTCAACCAGCGTCTCCCATTACAAGACATATATTTGGCGTTATCCACACTCTTACACTATGTGAAAATTGATGAAAGAAAAAATTTTGTGAGTTAGTATACAACACATAGTTTTAAGAGGAAACTTATAGTAAATGGATACTCATCTTGAAAAATACATAAATATTAAATCATATCTCAAGTTGATCAATGGTTCAACTGATAAAACATTATAAGTGCATCACGAATGATTTATGTTGTTCAAGGTATATAGATTCAACTTCTTATTTATGATATGTTCAATAAAAAATACACTACTATTATACTTCATCTCTATTTTCTTATCTATATATTTTTAAAAGATTATTGATCCCCTTATATAATTATTTAAAAATAAATTTAAATAAATCCAACAATCGAGCGACATTGATAGTGATCCTGATGTAACATACTATTATTGACATGTAGCTAAACATTCCAAAAAAAGGAATTAGATTTTTAGTTCAAATCTATTTATTGTTCAGATTTTCTAATTTTGGATGGTATTGTATGGTAGAATATTCCCTTAATTAGATAAATATATTCTATGTTCATTAATGGAATTTTGTGACATATAAAAATATTAGAAAAGTATTATTGTTGTTCTGTAGTACTGATAATTATAAGATAATATATGAATTCATAGCTCATAGTATGATAATTTCGATTGAGAGAAATAATTTCTTCATCATATGAGATGATATCTTCAGTGGAGTATCACATCATTCTCTACGGTAAGATAAAAAGTTATTGTAATGTAATTCATAACTTCATCACATCATAGAATTAATTCCATTAATATTTTCACGTTTATTTAGAATCATAGTAAAAAATCATATGATAATTTCTTCTATTTTATATTTATGGTTTCTAGTAGATAATGATGTTCCAAAAATCATGTATGAAAAAATTCTTTGATGTCATTTGATAAATAGTTGACCAAATAGTGTAAGAAAAAAATAATCTGAAAGACTTAGCATAATATCATTATAACAAATGTATGCATTATTTGATTTGTCAAATCATTTATATTGGGGAAACATTGGAACAATATATACTATTCAAAAATATCCCCCTTTTTTGATAAAAAAAATCCATATTTTGGAAAAAAATTCATATACTAGCATTTAATTGTACAGTAACGGAATATGTTTCCATTTCATTTATCATGAATATATATATATTATTTTTATTCTCCCATATATAGAATTGGAAAAAAATTAAATTCATTCCCACTTTCTCCCCCCCCCCATTTTTTGATATATAAAATATATAGAATAATAAAAATAGTTTATATTTAACAAAAAAATAGTTAATCAGTTAAAAATACTGTAGATAATCAATTTTTTGTAGTAAATAATGATGATAATGAAAAATTGAGACATTATTTCACAAGAAGATAATACAGCTAAAGAAAAAAATAAAATTATAAAATAATATATTAAAATTTAATAAAAAAATAAAAGGAATAACAAGGTTAAACATCACATAACAATTATAACGATTATTAAAACCATAATATTAAAATGAAGATAACGTATTACGATCACCCATAATAGATTTAAAATTAAAGAGATTAAAAAGTTAGAATTACATAAAAGTGGTATTATTATAATGTTTGTATAGTTCCCAACCCCTTGGAAACCAAATACATGAATTTGAAAGGCATGAGTATCAACTATTATTCTGAAAAATTAATTTTGTTGGCAATCTCATAAAATAATGGCGTCAGTCTTGAGGTAATGAAGATGAAGGAAGAAGAGTATAATTAGTTGTGCTAAAAAAAACTTTCCAATGTCATTGAGAAATATCATTGAATAGAAAAATCACTAATAGTAATGCTTATATGTTATCTTGGGATGTAGGGAGAAGCATGTTTTGTCTTCACAATTTCAATGTTTTATGCATTAGTACAGGGTAATGTAATGGATGGTTCAGGTAAAAATGAATATTTATCTTTAGAAAACCATATATGTACCCATTTATAATCCTTATATTGTTTAATGATTTTATTAATGTGTTAATATGCATATGGGAATTTATTACTAATTTGAGGTATATTTAACGGTCCCCCATGCATTTAAAAAAATGGCAGCACAACACTCAATCCATTTTTACCAATCCATGATTTCAATAGTATAGTATATTTTTAAAACCATTCCAAACACTTTGAGAAATGTTTCTAATTTTTAATAGATATCATTTTCTAGAACAAATGTATATCTGGTTCCTTAAAACGTAAAACTCATTGAATTTCATTCCCATGAAATAAAAAAAATCCATTTTAGGTTCAACTCCCTTTGACGATTCTGCAAACTTGTTAACTTTTACATCATCATCCATAACATCACATTGAATATATATAATATTTATTTATACCAAATATATATCTTATGATTAATACATTATGATTAACTAAAAACACGATGAAAAAATAGTTTCAATAATGTTGTTTTCTGAAAACATCTCGAAGACATACTATATGAATATTCTCACTTCTTGAATATCATATTTTTAATCAATCTGATCACAGTGATCATTAATTTATAGATTTGATTCATATAATTTATCATTAAGGGTTTAAAATTTATATAATAATTTTTTATATCTTTCATGATATCATTAATATATACTTCTATTGGCTTCCTATGCTTCTTCGATTCTTGCTCCCTGATGAATAAGAGAAACACCCTATTGGTGGATTTGATGACTATCTCCTTGAATAGATTGCTTCTCTGAAGAAATAAGAATGTTTTACACAAGAATTGATTATTTTTATTCGTTATATCTAATTCAACATTCAATCATGTGCTAAAATTCCTGAGAGTAGGGCTCGATTTGGTTTTGGGACACTATCATGCTTTCCGAGGATGTATTTTCTTGTTCGGCGGAATAAATCTAGGAAATGAATAAGGCTATCATTTCCATATAATATTTAATAGGTACAGATGCAAGAATAAGAGGAGTTCATTCCATGTATCTAGATTTAGGGTCATATGGAATACCAATTCATACTCTTCTCATTAGAGTTATATTTTCTTTATGCCCTTGAAGATCTCTAATTTCATTATTGTGAGACGACTCTTCTATATTCAATAGTATATTAAGAAAACCATATCACTCCCCCTAATTTAAAGTAAGGTATCTTTGAGGAATTGAGTATAAGGGAATCAACATAATTGAGGAAAAATTCCAATATAATTAATGTTTTCATAATAAAATACATTTATATTTTAAAATTTATTACAATACATTGCATCTTTATCATCCAGATCATCTTCAACATTATGAAAGATTATTGTTAATATTAAACCATATGGGTAGAATTTTAGAGACTTATTCCTTAAATGAAACATATATTTTATGATACAATGTTCTAAGATCATATGTTTTCTATATTAAATAAATAAAAAATGGAAATATTCGGAATTAAATTAGAACTCACTAACTCTTTCAAAAATCCATCACTAGAAGAATTTGATCAAAATCATTATTTCTAGAACTGAATTATTCAATTTTTTCTAGTTGTAGTATGTTCTGAATAAAAATTCAATGATATCTAGAGGAGAAACACCAGTAATTGTAGATAAAATGCTTTTGAAACTTAGGTATCCTTTCTAAGAAACATTCAACGCTTTGGTTAACTTGATTTAATTAAGTAAAAATAATATTTTTTGGAATGTTTCAAAAAAAGGTCTTAATTTTCACCAATGTGACAAAAATTGACTCATACAATAAAAAAACTTCTTTATTGAAAACTATCAAGGTCTGAGATGTTTCAAAAACACAATCCCATCCTCGATGGTTGACAAATCACTTTAACAATATGTTATTTTTATGTATCCATTGAAAATCAATAGATTTACACCATTGCACTTTTCTTATTATCCATTGAAATTTCAATAATTTTTTATAAATCATTAATTTTTATGGTTTTTCTCATTTCAAAATGGTTTGTATTGGTCATACTATTTTGGTAACAATAATTTGAACAAATAGAAAATGGTTTCAATGTTTGGGAAGTTATGTCATGTGTAGAGTTGATACTCAATGCTTGTAATTTACGGTAATTAAGGGGTCAAAAAATAATGTGCATTTTGATTATTAGTAAATATTGGTGATGCGGCCTATCAACTGTGAAAATTAATTGAATGAATGTTACAAGGAAATATTTATATAAATATTATAATGTGTTTACAGTATATATGAGCGATATAGTATAGAAGAATATATTGCAAAATTTAACATCCCTATTTTTTTCTTAAGAGATTAAAATATATAAATAGGAATGGACTTAGTAATTATGTCTTCTTTTTTATGCCGAGATAAATTAAAAGATATATCATATTTATTTGAATGGTCTATTAGGAAGTGATGTTTTAAATCAATCTGATTTGTTCTTCAATTATTTACTATATGTTTTCATATTTTTATCTCAATACTGTGATCACATCTAATTGGATCATAATTAAGGATAATTCCAAAAAAAACATTAAGGGTTGTTTTATCCACATAAAATTTGTAGAAATACTTCCAATTGTAATATATTTAGCTTCATTTGTGGATAGTTCTAGAGTTCTCTTTTATTACTTGACTAAAAATCAAGGGATTTACCATGAAAATGAATGGTTCCTATGGTGGTTTCCCTTCATAACACCCATCCTATAAAATAATCATTGGAGTGTGAAATGAAATTATAATTGAAGGTTTTGTAAAAATTATAATGAGTTACAGTTCATATTAAATCTATTAAAATTATTTTCATTGTATTTAAATGTGTTTATTTTGGATTATATTGAAATATTCCATAATGAAATACTAAAAAAATAATGTCTGGTCTACTTGCATTAAGTAATAAAAAACATCTGATGATACCTCTATAAAACATGTTGTAAAATAGATTTAATGATTATTCTGAGTCAAGCTTGATTTTTTAACTCATATATGTTGATAAGGTCTAATGGTTTTCATGTACAAACATATTATGCACATCATTCATCTAGATCATTTTATTTATATTATATCCAAAATCATTTGGATAAACATTAAATCCTAGAAAATAGTATACTTCACCCATAAACATAATTTCAATGTAATTTTACATATATTTTTATAATTCATTTCACAATTTTGGAATTTTTTGATCCAAAAATAACATAATATACATATATTTTTACTAGAGAAATATAAGAAAACACAGTTTTCAAAAATAATATACGATCACATAGTATTACTATAATGTAATTTGAAAATAGAAATGAACTTATTCATTTGTACCATGTCGTTGGTTCTTTTTTATGCCCGTATATCATCATCTTATGTTTAAAAACAGAATTGTGAAAATAAGGACCATAAAAACTATTATGATGTTCAACATAAACATCATCCATTAAAAAAATTCTAAAAGTTATATTTCACATCAAAATGATATAAATTAAAATTCATATAAGATTCATAATCTAGAAAGGTTATAATATCATATAATCTATATATGGGAGAAAATATTTCGTAAAAAAAATTCTTCATGATTATGTCATTTAGAATCATTGTAGATTTATTTATGTTTATTATACCACAATCAGATTTCTAGTTTCTAAAAACCCAAAATTTTTCAATTACATGATAATTTGATAGTCTTCAAACTTGTTCCCATAACATATATATTTTAAATTGATTCATCTCGTATTTCATTACTCAAAACCATCGTTCAATAGATAATGCATCATTAATAGGATTATATTATAATTATAATAGAATGATAGATAATTATGCTAAACATACTATGTTTCTTATTTTTTTTACGCAATCATATATGTTTCTTTAAACTATTTCTAAAGTATGGTCCTTAAGTGTTATGTGTGATATAGGAAACACACATTCTAGGTCACTAGTATATACCCTAAATAGATTCTATTAAAAGTAATCAACATACATTCATCATCCTTATTTTCATTAATAATATGTTGAGGTCTCATATTTTTCACTAAATCAATTTTATCATTAATTTGATTCATTTTGTTACACATAGAACCGCATTGGTAAAAATTTACATGATTTTATTCTTCAATAATTAATGACCTTTTATTCAATACTCTATAAGGATTGGAAGTAGTATAATAGCCTATAAAGATACCTTCCTAATCCATTTGATCAAAATTCCCATAATTATACTTCTTATTGAAGATGTAAAACATAAATTCAAATACATTATAGAATCCTACATTTGTTATTTCTATATTGGGTATTCTATTATTTGACAACACTTTTTATTTGAGGATTAATGGGGGTAGATAATGTATGATTTATTTCATGGTTATATTAATAAGAATTAAATTCATTATTCTCAAACTCTACTCCATGATCACATCTCAACGATATGATTTCAAATCTTTTTCAATTCTCACAAGTTTAAAATAATTA
Source organism: Viscum album (assembly GCA_963277665.1). NCBI lineage: Eukaryota > Viridiplantae > Streptophyta > Magnoliopsida > Santalales > Viscaceae > Viscum > Viscum album. Next base: position 1,931,837,674 of record OY728159.1, read on the forward strand.
ATTAAAATTGATCATGATTCACATTTTATGAATTTAAATTAAATACAAATGATTCTTCGAAAATCATGAAATAACACAAATAAATGAGTTACCAGCATGACATTAATTTCTATTTTGTCTGAAAACCCCCAAATGGATAATCTAAAGATGTATATATGTTGGGACTTATATAGTTGGATTGAAATATGACTTATGTTGCTTTGAATTTAGAATACATAAATAGTTTCTTTCTATCCAATCTATGTTCTTACACATCATAAATCAAATTATTTTAATAAAATGAAATATATTATTGAACATTATAATTTACAAGCCTTGTGTGAAAAATCAATGGTTTATAAATTTCATCATTTAATAAATTTACATTCTATCTATACAATGAGTTATGATATTTTGTGTAAACAATTTCAATTATGGGTGCTTTTATTTTAGACATTTATCTTTACAAACTATTCATAAACAATTAGAAAAGTAAATAGGATATTAATCATCACCAAAGAAATAAATACATATCCTATTGTGCTAAAATATTTCATGTGCGGTAGAATATTGATATGGAGTGACTAAAGATTTACAACCAATCAAATCCCAATTATATTTCATTTTGAATTACCACAATATATGACATATTCTCCATCTAATTTAGATAGTTAATGAGAATAACAGAAATATTCAATAATATTCCATGAACATCTATTTTTCATGAACCATTTTACATTACTATTAATATGTCTAGTTTCCTATAAAGATAAATCAAACAATATAATTTGTTTGTATCGAAATTATTTTGCGTCCAAAAATGATATGTATATGATATCTAAACATCTAGATCAGCTTCTATTTTTTAGGAAAATTTTATTTTTGTTTAGTAATAAATTTTTAAAGAATTTTTTTATTACATAAGTATGTTAATTTTTAAATTCATTAATATTTGAAAAATTCCTTATCTCACAACAAGATAATCATGTTACATTTTAAAGATACATGTTTTTTGAACATGGTACAAATTTTTTTATAATGTTTAGGCTTTCCCGTTGGCTTCCAATTTTTAATTTTTCTTTTCTACGTTGTTTTTTTCAACTATTATTGTTTAAATTGAGTTCTCATGTTTTAAAATCATGGGACTCATATTTTAAATTCTGGATCCACTTTTTTGTGTTTTCAATTGTTTATAATTGTTCAGTAGTCAAGATATTTAATATTTATAACTCACTCATATGATCAGATGTATAATTGTTTAGATTTTCATCCTCAAAACAAATAATATTTCAATAATTATGAAGATATTTAATTTTATTTTCCAGGATTTGATACCTAATTTATAACAATTGACAGCAATAATTTAATTCTTTATATGAGAAACTATACTTTTCTGTTTTTTATTGCATAGAATTATATAAATGTTCCTAATTTTCTTATATTGTAATGTATACATTGGGCCTTTTATTTTTTGCTTTATCTTCGTATTCTGATGAAACACATTCTCTAGAATCATTAGAATCTCTCTATGTGTCCTTCATAGCATTGTTATACTTCTAATGCACATCCATTTTATTTAATTGTTTTTATCTAATTGTCTTCTTTGATGATTGGGTAGCCAGGCTTGATGTGTTCATCATTATTACGTTCATAGGATCTCAACTCCTTACAGTTTCCACCACGCGTTCTGTGCTTGTTCAATGTTCTTCTGAATCCAAATCTATAGGTATATTTTTATAACATTCAATCAAATTGGGAAATATCATAATTTATTTCATATTTTCTTACGATTTTTAATTCTACATGTGAATTGCCTATTTAATCACATTTTCCATTGAATTATCTTTATATGTATTAAAAATGAAGGCATCATTTTCTTTCATGGGTATTTTATGCTATTCTCTTCATTTTTTCTTTTCAAATTAATATATCATGATAGTTCTGATGAGATATTTTATGTTATTTTTTTAGTTTTGTAGATTTTCTGATGGAATGTGAGATTCCATTCCAAAAAGGTTATACGACTCTAAGATCATTTAGAGGTTTATTGGGCTAGTTATAGACATTCCTAGAGTAGCAATGTTGTCCAAATTCCTAGTAATTCTTCCTTATATTTGAGTTATTCTTTCTCCATCATCCATTATGAATGCAACGACCATATGTTTGGATGTATCATCCCTAGTGTCTTTTATGTTTTTAGTGAAATCATATAATACCTCAATAGTTTTCCACATTTCATGTGCTATCTCAAATTGAGAGATCCTATTGAACTCATCTAGTACTATCTAGAAAATAATAGATCCATAGATTTATATATTAAATGAAAATTTTGTTCAGTTGTGGAACCCCGTGTTTTAGGATTTGTATTAAAATTTTCTCACTGATTAAATGATTTCAGTTAGAATTTAAGATAATTATTTTTTAGATAGATGATCAAATAATAATTTAAGTAACCATATTTTTCTATATTAAAGTACAATGAGATAAATTGACATACCAACTCATTTATAATCCATACCATCAATTTATTGATAGAACATTGGACACAAACCATGATATGTGTTAACATGATATTCACACAATCTGATACCAATTTTTTTCCCACATAATGTCTAACTAAATAATTGAAGAGGGGTCAAAATGAGATCATAATAATTTCTATAATATAATACACCCTCCTCAAAGAATGTCTGTTCAATTATTTCAATAATATTAAATTAAATAAAAATATGCAAAACATGGAATAGACATTGAACATAAATAATTAAATAGGTTCTCAGAATGTAAATACCCTAATACACTACATGAACACATTGGTTATAACCACCGTAAAACATTGAGTGTACACACAATGAAATAAATATAAATATTGCGAGAAAGTTTTCAACATGTAGTTTCAAGAAGAAGAAAATACTAGATGGCGATTCATCTTTAGAAAAATGAAAAAAAATCATTGTTTAGATCATGATGATCTTAGATGAAATTGATAGAACCTTATAAGTAATGCATGAATGACTTGGGTAGTTCTTTGTACATGGATTCAATTTTTTTTCTTTTCAAATGTTCTACAAGAAATATAATATTGTTTATCATCATCTCTTTTTCTTCCCTATTTTTTTCGTCGAATATTACTGATCCGTTCATATTCTTATATAAACGTGAATACCGAATAACTCCAATAGTTGAGAATCATAAATAGTGATCTTTAAATGATTTGTTATTTGGGACATGTATCCATTGTTTCAAAATCAAGGAATTTTATTATTAAGAGATGTCTTATTATTATTTAGATTTTCTAATGCAAACAAGTCTTGCAATGAGTTATCATTAAAATAATAATAATATTTTCTGATATCTATTAAAATAATTAAGTGACTCATAGAAATATTATCAATGTAATGATGTTGTTTTATTGTACTAAATCTTCACAAGATACGAACAGAATGAACAAATCCTTATAATATAGCTACTCATATGATAAATAAATTCTTCCCAATAAGATATTATATCATCAATGGAGAATAAGATAATTCTACTACGTAAGATAAAAAGTTATTGTGATGTAACACAAAAATTATTCACTTCATAACATAATGTTAATCCATATTTTCACATATGATCTAAGAATAATATTTAAAATTCATAAGATATTGTCTTATGTTGTTTTTTTCATCTGAGTAAATGAACATTTTCCTCAAATCTTTTATGAATAAATTTGAGTGTATCATAAGATAAATACCTGAACACACAGTATAAGATAAATATAATCAGATTCACATATGAAAAACTCATTAGAATAAAATTATGGTTTTTTAGAATCTTCCAAACACATAAATAAGAAATATACTATTAAAATATACTTTTTAAAATATATGGTACCCAAAAAACCATTGGATGTATTCAAAATAATATGCATTCTACATGAATGTTAACATAAGTGACCCCTGAGGTCCTATGGTGAACTAATCTTCTAAGAAGCTAAGGATTGGATAAATTAATTAGTGGGAGAATTTAAACCCATATGGATAGTTGTAAACCCAATGGTGGTCCTGGTGGCCATCCACCTTAATAGATATATGCGGAGATGGTGGAGCTTCGTGGATATATCATAGGATGAGGCTACTCTTTCATGAAAAATGTCAATATACCTTTTAAGAGAGGGTTTTTTCTCCATCTATGTAGTGGATTGTCAACATCCATGTGATTCAATGGCGTCAATAGGGAAATATGACTATGGTTGAGTATTAATCAAGGTGCACCAACCTATCATGATACTCGATGGATATATTTCATGATCATTTATTTTAGGATAATAATTTCTACCAAGTCATACATAGATATTTCTTGGATTGTTTTACACTTCTTTTAATCTCTAGTTATACTCTGGTGTCATAGCATTCCCTAGTATGATAGAGCTTTCATAAAATGTAAAAACTTATAGTGGGTTCTAGTTGTGGTAAAATAGGTTTAGTCTTCTTTAGAAGGATTTTAATGATAGATAAAAGGACCTAGATGTGTGAGATGTTTTAGGAGTCAATCTCATGAAATAGCTTCCATGGATTGAGTCTTTCTTTATGGATCTAATGAGACTAAAAAGAAGAAGTGTTTCTCTTATGATATATGGTGAATCATGTATGATATCTTTCATTACAGCCTATTATATAAATAGGGAAAGTAGATGAGTTAACTAAGAAGAGGTAACTATAGGATTGAAATAATGATGTAGATGCTCAATTACAAGAGGACCGAGGTGAATTGTATGATTAAATACCATAGTTTTTAATGGAGAACTATGACTAAAATGGGAAACAAGGAAAATTCACAATTCCCCTTTAAGATCAACTAAACTAACATGCTAGGTTCTAGAAATATTATTCCTGAAATCAAATCTTTTAATGTTTTCAATGAAATTATTCTACCATAAACTGTATAGAATCATACTTATCAGAGAATAAAAAATTACAAGAAAGTTAATGTAAAGTTTGATCCTTTTTTATCAAAATGCAGCAGAAAAAAAATTGAAACAAAACAAGTAACAAGTATGAAATCATTGAACCCAAAGAGTAGGGTATCGAACAACCATGGGTAAATGTTCCTTGATTTATACTTTCAAGAAAGTTTTTATTACCCACACCTGGGTAAGATCTCGATAAAAATATCAGAATCTATCTTGCTTTCCCCGCAATCCCTCGATCATTATAGTAGTCATCACCTATGTCTTTCTATTCCTAGAAGTCCTAAAACATTAAGGTTGTCATCACCTATGTGTTCCTCATCCTAAAATCCCATGAACTTTATGTATGTAGGCACATCCTTATTCCTATTCATGAAGGTCCTCTAACTTTAAGGTAGTTGGGACCTCTATCATCCTATACCAGAAGACCCTCGATTATTCTCAGTAACAATCAGAGTCACACGAAGTAATCTAAAAACAATGTTCATAACCGAAGAGAGCATGTACGTACCTCTATAGAAATCACATCTGCAACTTGCAGTATCTAGAGTGAGGGAACATGTGTGATATCATTCAAATGATGTCTCATTTATAGGAACATCACCAATAGTCAGATCCCTCCTCCAACGGTCGTATTTTTCATTGAATCTCAAAAGGACCTATACACATGGCACTCAAATAATAGTTAGATAGAAAATTATTTTATGCAATAGTTTCATAAAGTCTATAGGAAAAATGAATAAGCTTAAAAAAATTATTTTTCGATGTCTATGGAAAAAAATATAATTCGGATTATATAAAAATAAAAATTTGGAGTCTATAAGTCATGGATATTCAGATATTATTTTACAAGGAATTAAGAATCTCAATTATATAGATTTTAGAGTCTGAATTCCAATGAATTTAGAATCTGAATTATGAGGAATTCAGAATCTAAATTATCTGAAATGAAGAGTCTGAATTATGAGAAATTCGAAGTCTGAATTCTTAGGAATTCGAAGTATGGATTGTAAGGAATTCAGAGTCTGAATTCTGAGGAATTCAGAGTCTGAATTCTGAGGAATTCCAAGTATGAATTCTGAGGAATTCAGAGTCTAAATTCCGAGGAATTCAGTTTCTGAATTCAAATGAATTAGGAGTCCGAATTATGAGTAATTCTGAGTCTGAATTCAGAGTAATTTGGATTCTGAATTCATTGTGATTTGGAGTCTGAATTATAAGTTATTCAGTGTATGATTTCTAAGGAATTAGGAGTCAGAATTATATGGAATTCAGAGTCTGAATTTCATAGAATTAAGAGTATGAATTTAAGAGAATTAGGAACCTAGATTTTATAGAATTCGAAACCCGAATTTCAGAAAATTCAGAACCTGAATTACAGAAAATTTGGAACTTGCATTTACGGAATTCAGAGTCTGAATTTCAAACAATTCAGAACCAGAATTTCAAAGAAATCAGAACATGGATTTCCGAAAATTCAGAACCTAAATTCAGATAATTATGAGTCTAAATTTCAGAGAATTTGGAACATGTATTAAAAGAATTCAAACAATGAATTCAGAGAATTTGAAATCTAAAAAAACAGTCTATATCCAAGGAATTATTGGATTCCATGTATTAGATGTGAAACCAAATTTTAGACATTGTAAAAAAAATAGTTATATTTATAGGTATTATAGAGAAAATAATCAAAACAAAGGTAAGGATAGTTGTTTCCTAAAAGAATTAAAATTTTCCTTAAGAAAATATTCCTCAGGGAAAATAGATTTTTCCTTAAGAAAAAGTGTTTTTGAATTTCAAAACATGGAATAATTGAAAATTCATAAGGAATCCTTATTGACTCACTATATCCTTCTTTTTGGAATGCACAAACATCATTTTGAAAAAGAATATAAGGACACAGAATCTTTCTTTATGAATATAGTATAAAAACCTATCTCATTTTACTTATGGATCATGGTGAATAAAACTAACTCCTCATTCGGTTTTGAAATCCCAAAGGATCATATTATTGAATTCCTTAACAATATTTCACTTTATCTTGAATAAGTTAATCCTATTAGATAAAAATCCCTCTTAGATAGAGTCCCCCTTACATGGGGAATTCTCTTCTTTACTTACTATTCTTTTTATCATTCCATTCACACCAATTGTGATTTTCATAAACGAAAAAAGGGAATTGAAAAATGGAACCTGAAATATTAGTACAGTATAAAAAACTCATAATGGGGAAACAATAATTTCATTTTGATTGAATTCTTTTATACAAGGAATAATATATAACAAAAGGCTAGATTGGGAAACAAATCATCCTTTATTCTCCTTCAGCATTAACTTCTTTATGATGGGTTTCAGCATATTAAGATCCTTGGGATCTTCTTAAATGTTCTTGAGAAAAAGTTCCAAGACCCCCTTTTGCTTCTACATAACATTCATTTTTTCTTCTCTATTCTTATGAATTTCTACCTGAGTATTCAAGATATCTTCCTACTTGCTGATCTTTTCCACAAGCTGTATTCTGAGATCTTGTTCCCTCTTTATATGCATAGAAAATGAATTATGCGTCACATTCATGTCTTTGACTTCTGGCTTCCAATATTATCCTTCAAGATTGAGCTTCTTTAAAAACATGATTTATGGTATTTGATATTGACACCTTCAGTATACAAAGAAACCTTCACATTTTCTTGAATGTCATCATATATTCTCAACTCTTCAATTGTCATCCTTGACCACTTTTTATTTTCTTTACATAACCAATTTTGAGCTTAATAACCAATAATGAAATATTTAAAAGTGGCCTCAAGCCTAATGAATTTATCCATAATCATGGAAACAGAACCCAATTTCTGATTAAAAGAGTTAAAAAGCATCTGGAACCTCGAGTCCATACTCAGAAACAAAGGAATGGTATCAACCTACTACTTCAATTATTGGAACACAATTTCATGTCCCAATGAGGATGATTTCAATTCATATTTTTTGGTTGGTGAGGATTTATTCTCTATCACTTCAACCATTATCATTGAAGAATGAATGAAATCCTTCTTTGTCACCACATCTTCTATCAGTGTATCAACCATCTTCTTCTTTCACTTATCAGTTCTTAGAATGATTTCATTTGTTTTTGGTTATTCTTGTTCACTATCTAATAGTTGAACTATTTTAACTTCCTCAACATTTTCATTCTTGGATTCTACCAGAAGGTCATCTTGTTGATCCAATTCATGATTTCTATACTCATGTTCAGTTGGTTTATTTATTTATTCATAACCCTCTTCTTCTTTTCTTGGGGAAGAAAGTAATGATGATTCGACTTCAGAGGTCCGGATTGACAATTTTTCAGGACTCTCATTCTCATGATAATGCTCTACTTTACTTATTACATCATTGATGTCATCCCATTCATCCACTTCGTATTATTCTTCTTCCACTTCCTCTTCTTGAACTATTTATTAATCTTCTTTTGATTCTGGAATTATGATTTCTATTCCCTGTGTCCCAAGAAGTGATTCATGCATAAACAATCTCGATACCTAGACTTCTTCCGAGTCTTTCTCAGTGACTTTGAAAAGGGCATGAACTATTTTAGCTTCTGAAATCTTCTTCTTTTGCTTCATTAGATTTTCATGATTATCATGCTCCTCAGTGTGTCCTCATCCTCTAAAACGGATAGATGAGTGCACCCCAGAGAAAGTATCAGAAAAATAAATGGTGAAGATTATGTGATGTTATTATACATAATGTAGATATTAGTAGCATTTGAGACATCGGTGGATTTGAATGTCACCAGATCAAGTTATCTGACATCGTGTCCTGCAAATCAAATAGCAGTACTGACGCATAACTCACCAAAAGATAGGGAGGCTAAAACATTAGACACCTTAATTTGTGACGTTATTGGCATAGATCATTTTTACCAGCCATGGACAACATAATGATGTTGGGGCTCTGTAAGTTAATTTCATTTTTGCAACACTAATGGTTTAATCTATCTTCCTTTCCAAACCCAAGCTGCCGCAACAGGAAACTGATTGCCGCTCATCCACCTGCATTGGGGCATGAGCAATGTCAACACAACATGTCTTCATGGCTCTACCGCTTCTGAGACAATATCCATAACCACAGTTGTTGGGCGCCCAAGACCCATCTCCCCATATAAATTCGTACAATGATGGGTGAAAAACAACATTGTCTGTTGATTCATGGAGGAGGGGATTATTCCGACTCAGGATATTTCCTGCTTGGATTTAGAGGCATCTGGGCTCGTCTCCACTACTTCCCCCTTGGGCCGTGCAGGGATTTGCTTCTCCCAATCTGATGCAAAACCATTTTGGGAGTCTCTCCCTACAATGCTTCGATGACACCCTACCCTACGCTGATGCAGTTGGGGATGTCTTCGACATACTGATAGTGATTTCATTCCAGGGGCTGCCATGGAGGGACCCAAGTAGGTTGCTCTAGCGCCGCCACCTGGTCCCATGAGTCGAGGAGCTAGTAAGAAATTCTCCTACACCATCATACCCAATCTAGTTAACCCGATGCTAGTGTCGGGCATATGTCGAGAATGTTTCCTGCCAAAGGGAATAAACCTCAACAACTACCATGGCCCAGGACACCACCAAAATATATCAGTATCCCCCTGTGTATGATGATTTGGGTCACATATATACCTAGCATGGATCGAGGAACTAACCACCCCATGGGCAGGCTCGGTCAACTCTCATAGTTGCTAGCGCAGGTAGTGGCCACCGTGGACCGACCCACGACAACGAAAACATGTAGGGAGGTTCTCCCAGTACTTCCACCAGGGAGAATGTGGGACCTCCACACTTTCAATCATAGAGTGGAGGTCCGCCTCCTGCCACCTTTAATCTAAACGAGCGTCCTCCACACAATAGTGACACTCTGTACTAAAGCATCTCCCGCACTCATGAAATCTGATATGGGGTCATTCCTCATGACACAAGCCGCCAATGTGGATATGTTACACATCCAGTCATCTCAACTACAGGGGCCTCCCTCATAACCTTATAACAGCAAATGAAGGTCTTCCTCACCATAGAAATTGGAGTAAAGGTCAACCTCGCTTCATTGGTACCCAGCATGGAGGTCCCACCCCTGTTCAGCTTGACTAGTACGAGGACCCTCCTCGCAGTGATTCTTCAATAAGAAACAAGTATAAGGGTCCTACCCAGGCTTCTACTAGCTTCAGCAGTGGTCCTACCCACTCCACCACTTCCCTAAGAGATTCCATACACACATCAATCATTGGACACATAGGTCCTCCCTGTGTTCCCTTCAACATTTTTCTAGGTGCTCCTTGCACCCTAGCTCACTAAGGCAGAGGTCCTCTCCACCCCGGCACCAGTACTCCCGAATGTCCTCATCACTCTAGAAATATACACTGTTTGAAAAAACCATCATGGTGCAGGAGGGTGTTTCATCAGTGCCATACAAAGAATACCAAGATAATTCCTAACAAGATTAAACAAGTCTTTTTCTCATATCCTAAGGAGGAATACGACTCCTCGATGGAACCCTCGCCTAGATCCTCCATGTCAAGGGCCAAGGCAGGAACAAGATGCATAAGCCTCATACTTTTAGAATGTGAGGCCCATTGGATTCTCATCTCCCTCTGTAGGTACATCCAGGAGGATGAATGTTTGGAAACTCCATAGCTTCTAGTTATTCAATCACCACCATCATCCTCAGATGCACTCTATACCCGAACTGAGATCACAAAGTGATCTTCTGGGAACTAATGGAGGACGAGCTGTAGCATGGTTCACCACCATCATTAATAGTCCCTATGCTAGAAACTTCTGTCACCAACCCTTCTTATCATGACGTAGTGTTTATGTCACAACAATCATCAGATGATAGCCCATGATGTGGCGGTTTGTCAGCTCGCTCGTCGTATTCTCCACAAGACAACCTTCTAACTCTACGGTCCACATCAGTACCACTACGGGTTCCACTACCACATCTAGTGGATGAGTGGGGAAATGAAGGGCCACAACCTGAGTCTGAAACAAGGATATTGTGTGATATTCTTTTAGCAGTTCTTTTCCCTGAAATTTATTTCTAGTTGCAGTGCCAGATTTCAAGGCACCAGAAGCGCTCATCCCGGAAGAGATTGGATGCTTTTGCCAGACCCTTTCGCTGACTCATTTCTATCTTCTTCATCGAAAAGTGGCATACCCCAAGAGTCATGTGCACTTTGAAGTCATTGGCCAACAATATCATTTGGTTTATTTGGCCGCAATCCCTGTGGCGCAACGCCCTTAGTCACCAGGACTCCATAGGACCCTCCAAGAATGATGTGTCAAAATATTTAATGTTATCTATAGGATAATCAAGGAGGATTCACCCCACATACAAATATGTGGTTGGGGATAGTACACAGGCATTCATTTCAGTTCAATCTAGTTCCAAATAAATTTTTAGGGTGACATAGATGATATGCCCCCAGGAAGGGTCAAATTTAACAAGTCCGACCTGCCAAGGATGAGAACGAGCATGTTATTCTTCTAGTGGACCTACCCCCGAGAGGTATTTTTACACCTCATTGATCTACTTCTTAGGATTACTCATCATCAATGAAGTCTATTGGGTCATCAAAATACCACCGAGGCGCTGGTCCCTAGTAGAAATACCAACAAGGGTAAAGAGAACCACAGAGCTGTCAAATCCTCTGACCCATCTGGCTCAGTGTAGAAGGTGAAAGATGATTCCAAAAAATCCATGCTACGTCAGAAACTCTATATAAATAAGAATATGGTTGACGACCACGTTGATGAATGCACTGTGGGGAGACAACCATACTATGGTGATCCTCAGCTAGGGAAATAGGGTCAGACACAACTTCCCCTCACCGTATATCCTCCAAGTGACCCTACCCATCTTTCCCACGTAGAGAGGGTTGAGGTAAGGACATACGGAAATACGGAGTGGTATGTGTCACCAAATCCTCTGGAGCGATGAAACAATCATCGGGATACATCTCAAATTCCCCCAGATCCTCCACAATTCATCCCGTCAGTCGCTCCATGAGCATTCGAGCCAGTTTATTTTGTTGAAGAACCTATAAATGCATTGGTGTTCAGGGATCCTCGACAAGACATGAAACCCCGCCAAGATAATCCAATGGTGGCACTCATCACCCTCCTAGAATCTATAGATACATGATATGTGGAAATGTCACCTGATGGAAAGTTGTATCCGGTGTGGGTTCATGATATGCCAACACCCTCGGGTTTCGGAAAATCCCAATTTTTCCGTATTCTATGTGATAAGGGACCCATTGAAGCATCTTGACCACTTCATCTCAATGTGAGGACACATGTTGGGATCTCTAGCGTAATAGGAGGCCACCAATCTCTGGTCTTTTTTGCAAACATCAGATGGGCCTTCATTTGTCTGGTACAACTAGTAACCTATCGAATCAGTAGCCGGTATGGAGGACTGCTGTAGGAAATTTCTCTACATCATCATTTAATCCACTCAAAAGAAGACTACTATAGAACTCTTAAAGTAAAAAACTAGAGGCATGATGATCACCTTGCATACATAGTCACCTAGTGGAAAGGGCTCAAATACTCACTTGAAATTCCACTGACTCAGGAGAAACTGCTGACGATGTGCATAGGGAATGTCAAGACATAATAGGTACCCTCTCTAATCATCCTGAACTACCACGGGGGATTTTGAGACTTCTCTAATAAGGCCCATCACTTAGAAGAATCCATGCAACATGTCATCCAAGCACATTTGTTTCCTCCTACAATCCTCGCGAGAAGGGCCTCCTAGGCCAAGCCTACCGCGGTAGCTCCAATAGAGGCCCCCATGCAATTAGAGTTATTACCAGTGGAGCTGACTCCAAAGCCTCATAGAGGCCCTTCACCTCAGGCACAGCCTCTGGCCCAGCAGTTCCCACCTCAGAATCGGTAGGTTCCCTCTTGCAATGCATGGCCACCACTAGGTTAGATAACCAAGCACCACCACCTAAACAAGATCCGCCATCCCATCATTATGGTCAGGCTCTTAGGGCCCCCTTCCTAGAAAGGAGGAATTATACCTACTCATTAAACGAGGTTTCGGTCCCCTGTTATTTCCACAGTTTTTTTGAGTACGGGATTGTATGTTTTATTGAATGCAGGAGGCCAGAAGAGAAAACCCTCACTGATCGCCCTAATTACATCGTAAATCATTGGATCTTGGGGCACACCCTCAAATAGTTATATCTATTTAAAGACTGGAATCATGACCAGATGGATAACAATATAGTCCAGTTAGGCCCAGCTCAGGCAGAGGTGGCATGTGTCTTCGTTAATCCATATAGCAGCAGTGATAGTGATGGTTAGTGGAATCTTCTTTCTAACAACGGGTCCCAGATGTATAAGAATTGAATGGCTCATAGAATAGTCTCACATGACCATGGTTTTATCCATGAATGCTAGAATTGACCATATGCCTTCAGAATACACAACTACTACTTCTTCATCTTCATCTCAATCGTCCCAATCTCAGAAGAGAAAACATTGGTGGTGCATGGGAAAACAAATTCCCCCACCAATGTCGTCTTTATCCCGTACTCTCAGGGATTTTATTCCCCTGTAGTTGGGGATACCTCCCAAAATCTGCCCAGTAGTGGATGAATCTTCAACTGACGGTCAATGTTACGTATCAGTTAATACCATAGAGATGGTAAACCCCAATATGATTCCTAGAGATGAGGAGTAGCAGGTGGATCCTGCCAACATCCACAGCCATTAGCATAGTCGACGGGGTGATGGATATTTGGGCCATCAGAGTTTCTCAGTCAGTACATTCAACCATGGTATTCAGGCATCTGAAACTAGGAAGAAGACCCACACAGTTCTCCCCACATGCAGCCTTCCCATCTGGTGTCCTCAGTCCCCCTTCTTCGTCATTCATGTTATTGGATCAAGCGTGGCTAGCTCAACCACTTCATGATCATTTGAAATTTTCTATGGACCATTCTGAGTCATCAGACCCTCATAAAGTAGTACCTCTAAAGGCTTAGACTACTGAATAGTGGGATATTCCCAGCACTAGCTAGCCATCGGTCCAGCCGGCAAGGCCCACCATACCTCATGTTGTAGATCGACCTCTTGTAGGCAGATGTTCATGCCTGTCACGTAATTATGATGTCCTAAAAAATCCCTCTATAATTCAAGAAAATATCTCCATCCTCAAGGAAATTTTACTATCATCAGATATGGGTGAGTCCCTCATCGAGGTTTTATGAATCTAATTCCCGTTTGAGACTGAGGTAGTAGCTGCAGAAGACTTTCATGCTGAGGCGGTCGAGCATAATAAATATCAAGACATCATCTCATTCTATGGATAAGATGGGGGATCCCCCATAAAGTGGAACATTCTCCAATTGTACATCACCAAACAGTTTAATGGCGTGGAGGTATTTCGCTATCTTGTCGACCCAAGCTTTGGGATCAACCTAATCTAGATTCGGACACTGTGAAATATGGGGTTTTCCAATGATGATCTCAGTCACTCTGACCTAATAATCCATGGTTATAATAGGATGGAATATACATCTGTAGGCTAGATGTACTTGAAGACCCTATTTTATGGCCTATTTTACAGCACGGAGGTCATGGTTGTCTCCTAGGACTCTGCCTATAATGTGTTGATGGGCAGGTCGTGGCTCCACCTGCATGCGTCCATTCATTCATCATATCATTAGTGAATAAAGTAATATCTTAATGATCGAGTGGGTGTTCCCCAAGGTGATGTGTCTCCCTTTTTCTCTTGTGAGTCTCTCTATCTAGAATTCCACTATTACAAGAGAAAAGACAAGCTGATTCTGTCTAACGAGATTGAGCAAGCCAGGGATGCGACTGGCCCGTGGACAGATCTAAATGATGCCTACATCTTTCCAATCCACCGATTGGAGGCTGCAACCCCAGATATGGGACAATACATCTTTGTTTCTGGAAAAGGGGGAACACATTCCCAAGTCTAATAGATGCTAGAGGATCACCTCATACATCTCCACGAATCCGGATCAGGTGATACTGGAGCCATTTACTCTCACAAGGTGTCGGGAAGTCCACCCAAATGGCAACGTTAATATTTCAAATTTTCTTGTCTTATTAGGATAGAATTAACTGGCTCAATATAATGAACCACTATTGCTTTGATATCATCAACTATGGATCCTTGGGCCGAAGACCCGAACGAATCAGATCAAGATCTTTCATCGCTATGGTTTTGGCAACCCAGGAGTCCCCTGATGTAGTGTCCACTGCCAATCATATTGGTACCAGCCTCCCATCATCATCTTTTGAATTAGAGGAAACTCCTCTCTCTGAGGATCCCTCCTCCATAAGTGAAGAAGTGGATTTAGATGATGCTCCCACGCCTATGAAGATAGTGACTCTACCCCAAGCGATGAATTGGAATAGGTGAACCTCGATAGTGAAGAAGACCCAAAAACAAAACTAATCAGTGTCGTTATGCCCCTAGAAGAGAAACAACAGTATGTGGATTTCATGATACAGTACGGTGATTAATTTTCCTGGCGTTATGATGCAATTTTATGAATAGATTCTTAGGTAGCCATTCATCGCTTCGGTCTCCCAAAAAATCAATGTGAGTTCAAGCAGCCTCCGAATAAGATGCACCATTCTCATAGTTCCATGGTCGATGTCAAAGTTGAAAAGATCAGCAAAGACAATTTTTTCAATGAGGTCGAGTACCCCAAATGGTTGTCCAACATTGTGACAGTCAAGAAGAATAACAGACCTATTAGTGTCACCGTCGAATTCCAAGATCTCAACTGTGATTGTCTGAATGATGACTCTCCCCTTCTTCTGACAAAATTGTTGATTGATGTTATAGTTTGGTTCCATGCCCTCTCATTCATGGATGATGATAATGGATATAACCAGATCAAAATGGCCCCAGAGGATGAGGATTCTACATCCTTCAGGTCACCACAAGGTAATTTATGTAACCATGTCATGCCCTTCAGTTTAATGAACTAAGGTCCCACCTATCAGTGGGCTATGCAGCGAATATTTAAGATGATCCATGGGATGTTAGTCGAATGTTACATGGATGATGTGGTGGTCAAATCCAGCCAGCATTAGGACCATCTCATAGACCATAAGAACATGTTCATCTTCCTTTGTTCCCGTCACCTGATGATGAATCCATTGAAGTGCGCCTTCTGGGTCACCTATGTAAATTTTCCCGGCGTTTTTGTCAGATACAAAGGCATCGAGGTCAAACCAGAGAAGATCTAGGCCATTATCCATATGTATCCCCCAAGAAACCTCCAGGAGATTTGAGGTTTCCAAGGCTAGTTAGTCTACATAGGCCGATTTATCGCGAAACATGTTGGCAAATGTAATCCCTTTTATCGGCACATGGTGAATGGAATTTTCAATGAGTGGGACGAAGGTTGTCTGATTTCTTTCGAGGAAATCAAGTAGTACCTGTTATAGCCTCCAGTTCTAATTCCAACCATTTCCGAAAAGACAATAATATATTATGTGACTACCCTGGAATGATCCCATGGTGCCACTCTCACCAATAAGAACAACGAGGGAACTGAGAACAGTCTCTATTATCCCAGAAGCATGCTCCTCAATACAGAGACCAGATATCCCCTTATCGAGAATAGGTTCCTCACATTGGTATTCATAGTTTAAGAAATTGTGGCATTACCTGCAGCATAAATAGGTACATCTAGGGTCTTGGGTAGACACACTGAAGTACAACATGAACCGCCCTATGTTGACTGGCCATATTTCTTGGTGGCCAACAATCCTCTAGTATTTTGGAAACATGTTTTTCCCTCCGAAAGCTATCAACGGACAAGTATTGGCAAACTTCTTTGACCCTCATCCATCTCCCGCAGACCCTGGACCATGATTTTCAAGATGAGGAAATCCTTTTGGTATACAAAGACACTCTATCCTGGAAAATTCACTTTTATGGTGCCTCCCGCCTCCCCACCGGCAGAAGACTCAATAACCCCAGGATCATCATAGTAGGCTTGTGTATTGTCTTAATTACCCCAGCAAAATCCATTGTTATGTATTCATTCCTGTTGTGAGATAGCTGCACTAACAATGAGGCATTGTATTAGGCTCTCATTACTGGCCTCAAGATGACGGTAATGATTTGCGTTCCCCACTTGCATGTGAATGGGGACTCCGAACTAGTCATCCAAAAAGTCAACAGTTACTGTGTCATCAGAAAGCCAGATCTCGTACCATTGTTGCAACATATGCTATATCTAATGGCCCCGTTCTCATCTTGGCCAAAATTTACTCATGTACCTTGATCCCAAATTTTTCTATATGATGCCTAGTCTAGCCTTACTACAACACAAGAAAACCCCGAACATGATGATCTGATTATCCACATGGCACACTAGAGAGTCAATGCTCCCGTCACTCCCGAAGATGACGAAATCCTGCCAGAAAGCAACCATACCACTGGCCCCTCCATGTCAGGACCTCAAGGCCCTCCCATATGTAGTTATTTAGGTGACTCCCAATTCGATAACCTCTATTTTCATGTACATCCAAAATAGTAATCTCCTAGTGGATCGGGATGAGTGTGAGAAAATCTGACGCCACATGTTACAATTTACCCTGAAGGATAGTCCTGGTTGTGATAAGATCTTCTACAAGCATGGTTTTATTGGGGTTCTTCTCTATTAATTTAAAGGAGACGAGTTTTTCCAAGTCATGCTTGAGGTTTATCTCGATTCCTACAAGGCTTATCAATCCTGGTGAAAACTATCTCACCAGATCCAAAGATAGGGGTATTTTTGGCCCTCCATGTTCCATGACTGCATCGAGTTCACCAAAAGATGTCATGCGTGCCCTATTCATGACAAAATTATGCATTGGCCGCTAGAGCCTCTCCACACTACCAAGTAATCATGGCCATTTTTTGTATGGGGACTCGATGTTGTGGGACCATATCCCCCAACGACAGATCGATAGGGTATGATCATCCTGACCACTACAGATTTCTTCTCCATGTGGGTAGAGGCAGTCCCATTCAAGGAGGTCAATGCTCATTCCATTGTTGAATTTTTGATCTCCTACATCTTCTACTGATTTTGATTCCCTCATGTCATCCTCACCGATAACAGCACGAACATCTAAGAGGATGAGCTCATGAAATTGTACCATAAGTACAACATCTGTTTTATCCATACATCCAATTTTCATGCCGTAGAAAATGGATAGATCGAGTCGTTCATCCAAACCCTCTATAAAATTTTTTAGAAAATGGGTGGTTAGAACAAGAATGGTTGGATGGACTAGCTCCCCAAAACCCTCTAGGCATATCAGATGGTTATTCATAATTCCACCTTGGTGACCCCGTATTTTCTAGTGTACGGAACAGAGGTCATCCTACCCATCGAGATTTAGTTTCCCTCAATGTGAACACCTATCTATGACAAGAAAACACTATATAATGTAGCTAAAATCCATATGGATTATTTGGAAGCACTCGACGAGAAAAGGCTTTGTGCCTAGAACAATCTGTAAAGGCATCAAAATAAGATATCTAGAGCATTCAACAAGAAAGATAGCATCCACACCTTCTTGCAAGGTAACATGATTTTGGCCTAGAGAACACCAATGATACCTGGTTGTAAACATCCTAGTTGGAACCCAAATGGAAAGGACCTTACATTATTCACAAGGTTTACTCCAATGGCGCAAAATTTATGGTTACCATGGATGGTGAGAGAACAACTCCTCCCAAAAATTCCAAATTCATAAATCAATTAATTTCTTGAATAAAAAGGGTGCATCATGACCTTAAACTATAAAATGTCATGAATGATGTTAAACATTATTTCATCCCGCATTACGTTAAATTGTATGTCATCTTGCAAGACTTTAAACAATGTGACGTCCTGCAAGACGTTAAACCGCAAGAACTACATATGGCTTGATTACCATCATCATGGAATACATATGAATGATCAGATTCTTCTTCATGAGGCTAGCCCCAGTTTCTTCTTTGACTATCAACCTTGGGTATAGTTTTCTTGGAAGATCCCACATAGTTTCATGTGGGATTCTTCAACCAACTCATGTCAGGATTGCGATGATTGAACCATCTTCCCTCCCTCGTTCTTCTCTCCTCCCAAGACCTCAACACATGAAGATAAATAGTATGGCCTTCAGAAAAATGCATTGATTGATTCCCATCCTTTGGGATACATTAGAACACCCAGAAATTTCTTCTGAAGGCCCAGCCCCAAACTTCGGGACCTCCCCCTGGGGTCGAAACACATGGTGTGTTGCACGTTTTCCCCCATTTACGTCGAGCTCACCATGACCGTACCATGTATCCCTCTCTATGAAGATCTCCACCTCATATAATTTACATCTTGAAATTAAATTTTACATGCACATTTATTACTCACACACTCCCTGTGCTTGGGACTCCATTATCGTCTGGAGGGACCCCTGAATGGAATGGATTGTTGACCCAAGTGTTATCCTACCATTAAGGGCCAAAATCCATGAGGGTTTCAAACAACAATTTGATACATGTCCCATTTTGATAATATATTCATTAGTTAGTGATCATTTTTTGTTCCCATTTTAGGTCACACAATATGAATGTTGTGTATGGAATCTGGTCAAAACCTGTCATTTGTCATTTTCACCACCCCCATATGTCCCAAACAATGAGTTAATGGTCTATTCTACCTTGTTGTCTCTTCATGCTTTGGTCTACCTCGGGCCCGAGTGTGATTCCAGATGTTGTACCGTTATATGATAGCGAGATCCTAGACCTACTCCTTGTTTCCCACATTGAGCATTGCTCATGTGGTCTTAGGAGCTGTGATAAGGCAATTCCCACCTGAGAGGTCATATGTCTATAGTTGGTCGGAATGCCCAGCTCGACCCTTTCATCCCCTTGGCCCATGTTCTCATTTTGGACTGTTCAGTGTAGTAGGGAATCACATCCTCATTCACATCGGGAGATTTTTTCCATTCCAAACATATCCACATGAGACATCCCTCCTTCACTTATCATCCTTTCCGTGAGCACATTCCCTTCCATGCTTCGTGACCCCGATAATTTTGGATTCCATAAACTTCTATATCTATAAGGACCTCCAAACTGCACAGGTTTGTTTACCATGGGCTCTCCAACCATTTCAGACCAACGCCCTCGAGTATTTCAAGAAACAAATTGATACATGTCCGGTGATGCGAATACGGTCGATGGTCGACACACAAATGTTTTCCCCCAATCATTGGTCACATAAATATGGATACATTGTGGAAAACAACGGTCAACAGTTATCCTATATCATTGTTTCTGTTTCATGGTCTTCCACATGCACGATGATTCACCCTCTCCACTCATCTCTCCCATGCATAGGACATTAAAATAGGAATCTATGGTCCGAGCCATATGACCTTAAACTAAGAGCACCATCATCCATGATGCATGATGATAAACTGCACAACATCCTTCTCGGAAACCATGTGTGTCTTGAATCACATCCTTATGGGATATGTAGGACCACCTGAACGTCTAGTTCATCTGGTCCAGTCCCATCTCTTGAAATCCTCCTTGTCATTATGGACCCATGGTCTGAGTCCTTCTAGGGGAGGGGTTAGTGGTGTGATTCGGTCATGTGTCCAAATTCACATCAAGATTGTATAAACCACGCCACATACCTCTCTCTCTCTATCATGAGATCCCTTCACTACCATTCCCTACACTCATATTTTTTGGTATGCTACTATAAAGATGGTTCCCTTGACCATCATTGGTGATTCACATATGTTCTTAGGACTACTCCAGTTCAGATCATGGAGTGTCGAATTCTACCTGGACATTCTTTAACCCATTTTTCAGGCTTCATGTTCTTCTTCATTTAGGATTTCATTATCTTTCACATCTGAAGGGACCCCCAAATGGAAACGATTCTTAGAAAAATGTCTCTCCTACTGTTATAGGCCAACGTTCTCGATGGATTCAATCAAAAAATTGATACATGTACCGCGTTGCAAATATGGTCAGCGGTTGACACCCATTAGTTGTTCCCATTTCAGGTCACTCGATATAGATGTTGTGTTTTGAACACATTCAACCGTTATCCTCAATCGTCACACCAACCCCATGAATCCTTAAATTTTAGTTGCATGATTCAGCCCATTCTCCACCCGATCATGTCCAAGTGGAATTTCAAAACTTTTGGTATTGTCCCTCAGTGAGCATTTCCACGTTAGGAGGATAATGTCATGGTGAGGTGTCATTCGGGGCTCCACACTAATATACATGTATCCCATATGTTGAAAAGACCTCTTCCACCCATTTTTCCCATACTGAGTTTGACTCGGGTGTTCATAGGGATCAGATCGAGGTCTGTTCTCGCATGGAAGAGTTTTTCTTCTTCGTTGTCCAAGGTATAAGACCTCAAACTAAGACCTCCTTATGTGTCCTCCATTTATAACTACGTATAACGTGATTCCCATACTCATGGGATATGTATAAATTCCCAATCCTCTAATATTATAGTCCAGCTCATGTTCCACTGATTATCACTTCTCTTTATCCATTTAGGTCCCGACTCTTATTTGATTTCATGGTGTTGTGTGTGTGGAATTATGTCCATGTTCATGTCAGTTGTTAAATATCTACACCATGAACTCCCCATCTAGGAGCTTGTCCCTCCTACCTCTTATTCTGCCTCATATTAAACTGTATGTCATCCCCCATGACGTTAAATTGTATACGGTGCTACATGACCTTAAACTATTAAGTTCTGCATAACATTAAATATAAATCTCAAAACGTTGTATGGCATGATTTCCATCATCATGGGAGATGTATAAACACCTAAAAATTTCTTCCACTGGTCCAGGCATATATATTCAGACCATTACTGGCCCCTCGGCCTGAAGTATCTCCCTCATAATCATGTGATGTGTGTTGTGTACCTCATCCTTATTCATTTCAGGTATGATTTATAACATCATGCGCATATCCCCTATAGTACCACATGAATTTAAACTATTTCATCTATACTACCCAACGTAAATAAGCATGTTTGGTTCCATCAAATGACCCTAAACTGTGACCATATCATCCTAGTTGCACGCCAAAAAAACCATGCATCCTGGTGTCTTCATTACAGAGTATGTCATGCTTGGTATCAGTCAACTCCATACCATTTTTCAACAACAACATACGGCTTGATTCTTATGGTGATCCTGGACTCCCCATCCTTGGTCCATCTCTTCACAAAAAACACACATTCATCCTTAAGGACAAACAAGACATATAAAATTCCACTTCTTTTTGTGTGAGGTACAGACCTGTACGCCATTATTTTCCATAGCACTAGTATCTTACCATGCCACATTCAGCGCTACATATGGATTGATTCCCATCATCATGGGGTATGTAGGAATGCCCGAGCACTTTTCCTCGGGCCCAGCCTAATGTTCACTTTTTTCCCCTGGCCTAGAAGTATACCAAGGAGCACATTATGCTGATACCGACTCATACTGTCCTCATTCCTGACGAGTTTAGTAATTACTTTACCACATGACTCACTTATTTAGTTCCTTCTATGGTCCGAGCTCTATGAACCTAAACTAATACCACTATGTGTCCTTTCCGCAAGATGATAAATTGAACGAAATCCTCCAGAACTACATATTGCTTGATTACCATCCTCATGGGAAACATAAGAATTCCCAAACATTATGTTTATGGCCCATCCTTGGAAATCTAATATCTGACCCCTATCTTTAGCCCCTTGTCCCGATCTCTTTTGGGAACACATGGTGTGGACAGTACCATTTGGGTTCTCATTAACTTCGGGTATTGTAATAGTCTCACCGTGTGCCTCCCGTGTCTTTTCCAAACCTGATCTGGGTTCTATGACCCTAAACAAAGATCTCCATATAGGAACTATGCCTTCGGTTTGGCTACATCGTCACCCTGTGCATAGTCCATTAAATCACCCCCCAAATAGACCATCCTGCGACCATTAAGTTGGAAGCGTGCAACCTCTGGACCCTTTTACATGGAGTTGGACGCGACTCCATCTACCTGATACATCTTATTTTTTTACACAGTTGTGTTGTGACAAAGATCCCGAAGTGTGGAATTTTCATGGGTACATTCTCCTCGTTCCATGTCCAAGATTTGTGAGCCCGTAATTTGTATATGTATCCTCTTCCACATCTAAATAGTTCCCCTATTACATCCTGGTATCATTCCATATTTTTTTACCTACCGTCTTGGTCCAACGTCCCTAAGGACCTTAGACGACATTTGCGACAGGTCATATGTTTCGAACATGGTCGACAGTCGACCGTCATTTGTCTGTCCCCATTCCAGGAGAACGTGATAAGGATACTATGTTCCGAACATGGCCAATAGTTATACCCTATCATCACGCAACCATCAATGTGGTCCAGATCTCGAGCATCCTAATTAACATATTTTCCAACTTCCCTATGTTTTGGTGTAATTCCAACATACATGGATTTAATCATTCACGCATCTAGGTAAGTTAGGTAGGCAGTTCAATATAATTTGTATATTATTCACCTAGAGTCCAATCACCCCTAACAAATTCATTCATGTTCTAGGAATGTCCCATCACTACTCTTTGTTTCCCAAATCGAGCACGACTCATGTGGGATTAGTAGTTTTGGTAGGATGTGTACTGGCACAACCATTCCACACATGCTTTTAATTGTCCTGAATGTCATTAAACTGTGATTTTAGAACTATGTGGGGCTTGATTTCCATCTTAATGGGGAATGTATGAACATAAAGGAACATTTCCTCGAGACCAAACTAAATTTTTCTTTTGGTCCCTCGACCTAAAAAACCTTCTTCCAGGGATATGTGGTGTGTTGTGGACATCATATGTCCCCATTCAGATTGTGTTTATGGCTACAGAATCACATGCTCCCTTCATGAGATCTTCCCTTTCAGTCCTCATCCTATCATATGATGTTAAACTTCATGAGTCCATATGTCCTCAACGCAAGACACTAAACTGCGGTTCTACCCAAAATAAGTTCTAGATACCCCATGTTTGTCATCGAATGCACCCGATCCCTTGCCTGAGAGGGTTTCCCCTATCAGTGATGGCCTCCAGCCATTTCGTGCTTAATAACTACATATGTCTTGATTCCCATCTTCATGGGATACATACAGATGCTGATGCATTTCGCCTTGGGCTCAGCCCAATGGTCATTAACCCTTCTGGCCCCTCATTCCCACTCTTGGTCTTGGCAGTATTACCTCTAAACTATGTGCACCATCCTCACCATACGATGTTTAAAATACATATCTATTATCCTTATTTTTATGATGGAAAAATAAAGAAAATTCCATGTCCTTGTTAATGATGTCATCTTCAGAAGTATGTTTGATTCCTGATCAGACCACGGCACCCACCTAATTTGTTTTCACCATGGTGGTGTAATTTCAATAATGTTAGACACCATTCAGACAAACCATCACTCTACATTACACACATTGTGTTCCTTTTATTTGGACCATCGCCCTCATTCACGTATAAAAGAACCCCCTAGCAGTATAGATGCTCGACTTATTGCTCGTGAACTATCCTGGGCCAACATTCTGGAAGACTAATGGGTAGAATATTGAGTCATTCCATATTTATCGAAAACAGTAAATGGTCATCCCTCATTTGTTATCTCCATTTCTGGATAACACAATAAGGATTCTATGTTTCGAATGCTGTCAATGTTCATCCTTCATAACCCCCCCCCCCACAGTGTCGTGAATCTTGGGTATCATGATTCACACATTCCACTCCCCTATGTTTGGATGAATTCCAAATGCCCCTGGAATTACCCATCACATGGAGTATATAACATTGGGAAGATGGCACATCGATTGTTCTGAGATATCTGTTCTCCATTAGGGCCTCTCACTTTCTTCCTAGAAATATGGATTGGTTGTTCAAACCCAGGATGCATGAAACATGGTCTACACTCTTATATTCAGCTGGAATGACAAGGTGGCCATCCCATGTTTCTCACATTGGGCTTGACCCACGTGATCTTTGGGACTGATCGCTGGATCTTCCATGAATGTAATAGATATGAAATAGACAAAAAGCGAATAAAAGAACACATTTATGAATCTAGCCAATATAATAAAAGCATGAAAGTGTGTTCAAATGTTACAAGCATCACAGTACCTAAGGATACTCCTCCTATGGACTGGTTGACCCCATCAAAAGAGCATTCCAGCTCCGCCACCCTCTATCATGTGGCATCCAGGGTTTGTTGTCACCAATTTTTTTCCCTATCCTCCTTGGTAGTAATGGCGAACAGTATTTTCAGCCGCTATCTCGGCCCTCTCCTCGTTGGTTCGGATAACGGTCACTTCCTCGGAGGTGTTCCTCAAGCGCTCTTCGGCCTCTACCAGTTGGGCATTTACCCACGATAAAATCACCGATTTCACGTTTAGTATAGAAAAATTCTTATATACCCTGTCATGTAACTTCTGAATCTAATTTCATCCTCCTAGAGCCTATTCATGTTCACCGCATTTCTCTGCTGCCAACCCACACTTAAGCAATTGTCATATTCCCAAATCTTCTCTACCATGAGATATCGAACGAGAATGTGGGGATGGTGTGAGTCCACTCCCCGAGTGCAAAGTCCACACAACTGGGATAGAGGCCTCCCCATCTAGTCTATCCATTATGCATGAGGGGAGTCATTGTTGAAGAGTTTGATCCACTTCCATGAAAGGTGAAATAATATCTTTCTAACCTCATCATAAGTTGTCGTATTGTCATGATCTACAGGTTCGGCAGGGTTATACATAGGGAACACCCCCATGAACTCATCAGTAGGGTCCACATCTGGTGTCTGATCAGGTATGGAAGGACTTGTGATATCCGTTTGGTCTTCATCATCAGATCCTACCTCAATAATCTCTGGCTCTACCCTGCTAACAGTCCCACCAGTGTTGGGGAGTTCCATAACATGGTCTGTTCGGGTTTTCGCTTCCATGATCACCGACATTCCCCAGAGAAACGTTCCACCGAGAGTATCAACGAACCATACCCAGGTAGCCCACACACATTTGATAATTGTGCATACCAAAAAATGAATTGATGTCAGTTAACATGATCAATGGTTGGAATACATGAATTCTGTACAGAGGACATACATTGGTCAAATTATCAATCTCTCTTCTAGGTTGTTTCCATCAGGACCCCAAGGTGTGTCCCTCCGTATATTGTTGGGAAGTCTGAAATCTCCATAAGAGCCACCTCGAGTGTCCTAGCCCTACTGGACTCGGTAATTTCCATAGTTGTGGGTATAGATCCTGAAGGCCTCACATCTGTATCTACTGAGGGTCAAGAATGGTTTCTACCTATAAGCCCCTCCTGCATAGTTTAAATATTAGTGAGGGGTCTTAAGTAACCTATAAGTGGATCTCGGGGAATGGACTCAGGGTTTTATATTGAGATCCTCTAAAACCATTCGTTTTCTAGGTCTGAATCGCCAACATCTCCCACCTCTAATGGTCTCCCTCAATCGGCCTCTTCCACCTAGGACGACACATTCAATTATTTGGGAAAATGGATGCACTCCCACATTTCTGTAGCTGACAACTACGAAGGGGTCTTATGATCTAGCAACACCTTTACCCGATCTTTTATAGGACGCGAGGCATAATGGGAGTGCATGAATTCCTCCAACTCTTAACGTTAATTCTCTGCCTCCCCCTAGGATACTGCAATTCCTACCATATCAAGGCTGATTCTCGACCAATACATCCTGATATGGTTATGGTGATGCAACATCTCTACGGGTTGAGGAATTTCGATTGGAATCCCGGATGTTCCAAGATTCCAGGAAGACAGCGTTCTACTGCATGTCTATATGGCACAACTGCTTCCCCAGAGCCCTGGTGGATATCCTGCGGAAACCCCTTAGTGGCCTCCCCTCTAGATGACTCTTCTCTTTTGGGGCCACAGGGTCTGCTATCATCACTTGATCCACTACTACGTACCCTTTGACCGAAGCTGGTCTCACCCCCACTGTAGTCCTACCTCCACAAGATGTTCTCATCACCTCTAGCCTTGACCTCGAGGTTTGACAGGCACCCCATCACTGGCCCGAACGGTTGGCTACATCATCATCTCCTCATAATTGGATGTCTCCCATATTTTGGAGAACTCCTTCACCAGTCTCATGATGGTCATGGGCAGTGGCATCTCATTCCTCATCATCCCATCTTATCGTGCGATCATGAGCCACATATTCCTCATCACGCACGGGTGATCCTCATAGAGCACTGAGAAATAGGCCATTGGGGTTGGTCGATGCACGCACCGAAATTTCCTTTCAAATCAGTACGGGGTGTACAACTCACATAGGGACTCACAGTCCACCATAGCCACCAATACTCAACCTCGAATGGACAGGAGGTAGGAATGATGCTCTTCTGGTACCTGACCTTCATGAGTAAAAACACCTGTTGGCAATGGGAATGAGTATAAATTGGTCTCGTCTACCATCAAGACTTGGCTTAGTACTGCCTTCATGGTCAGCTTGGCCCGAAAGCTCCACACTATATTTAGAATGGATGTCCAGAAGTTCTATCCTGGGGGGAATATGTGGTTTGAATATTCATAGACCACTCTGACATTTGCCGCTATCCAACCAGAAAAGTGGTGGAATGGCCCTCATTTTCTTTGTGACTTCTTCCCCACACGGATATTCCACAACATCTTTTACAGCTTGGTAAGCATCAGATCCCTAGTTCACCCGTCTTTCTATCACCAAAATGAACTCCATGATAAACGTGCTCAGTCGCACACCCATGTTCGTATCTCTCAATGGAAGGATCTCACTGCAGATTAGCACCATAATAAATGAAACCAACCTGACTACCAATTGATGCTCGGTACGGACGCTAAATCACCACATATTCTACTGGCTATACTCCAAGAGGAACTAGTATGAGTGATCCTTGATTTTATGATCCCCCTTTAGGAAAGTCTAAGGGGCCATAGGGAACTGCCTATTTTCCAATAAGTTCATGAACTTCATAAAATACCAATTTAATTGGATTTATCTCACTAAATGCTTTTCCCCCCGGCATTAGGATCATGAACACCATCACCAGCGGTGGAATCTACTCTGGATCCTCCCATGCATCCATAACAGGGAGAACTCATCAAACATCTCCCCTAATATTGGTACCCCCTAGATCTGATGCAGGCCCCATAAACTAATGCTAACCTATCCATGTTTCATATAGAAGTTATTGGTCCTCGATGAAAAATTTCTTATAATCTATGGAATAATATACTTTGGATGATAAATTTGGAATTGGTCGGCCAAATCGGCCTCATACATGCCCACTATTCGTATCTCTAACCCGAATTCCTCACGCAAGGTACCTACACAATAGTCCCATGCTGGAACATCCTGGTTCCAGAATCCACCCAGAGGTGCCCCGTACCCAGTTGGTCACATGGCGTCAAGCGCATTTCCCCAAATGCCAGAGCCTGCCGACTAGCAGCGAAGGCCTTGGGTGTGATAGTTGGGAAACTATTCCCTCATTGACAGAGTATCCAACGGATGAAAATCAAATAGATAACAGTAGAAACCAAAACCATTCATAAAAGAGTAAACAATAAGTAGTGGAGGACTAACAGTAAAAAACTTGAGCACACACACATGTATATAAAATGACGCATGATATATCTATGTCTAGGAAAACAGCCAAACATGTCACAATGATGAATACAGTATTAAGCCAAAGTAAAAAGGAAAAATAGATGAGCAACTCCTCAGCATCGCAAGCCTCAGATTGGTCCCATGCTCTACATCTCTTGTGCAATCAAGACCCTGAAGGAGAAGGGACCTTTCCCTAATCTATACCTGCAACAATATAATCTATTTGGGCCTAAAAGCATGACCCAAACAGGGTGTGAGACAAAGTCCCAATAGGCAACAACCCAATGATCTCTGTGTAACATTCAGTTAATATATGGTAGGTAAAGTACAGTAATTAGTAAACAGTAAGCAGTAAACATGATAATACACGTAGTAACAATCCACAGTTTCTAGCATATAATCTACAAACAAGAAACAGCCACTTGAGCAAGTAGAACAAAAAGGTAACCTATGGGTAGTTCTCACAGTCTAACCCCTATGGTTCAACCTACAAGTACTAGAAACCCTATGGGAGGCACACATAGTCTCACCCCTCTGGTTCACCTAAAGAATAGACTCTCTGAGAAAGCATTCACCGTCAATTACCCCTATAGTCTCGTATCGTACTAAAGTCTCTCTGGGGAATCACTCAATGTCAATTCCCCCTGTGGCCCATGTCACGAAAATACAGACTCTCTGAGGAAGCACTCAACGTCAATTCCCCTAGTGGTCTCGCATCGTAAATTAAAGACACTCTGGAAAAGCGCTTACATACATTCTCCCTATGGTCCACTAGACTAGGTTCTCCCAGCTCTGTGTAAAACAAACATGCATAGCACACGTATGACCCCCAAGTAAACCTCAAGAAGTACTTGGCTATAATTCTAAGGCATAACAGCACAACAGTACAACAGTAAAATAGTTCCACTATCCTACAACTAGGCATCGCAACAGGAAAACACCAAACAAGAAAAACAAGAATAAACAAACATCCAGGGTACCTTAAAAACTACCCTATTCACATAAAATCACTTCTACACAAGAAATCAACCAAAACAGGCAACAACAAGGGAAAAACAAGAAACACGCAATACCCTTTTCACGGCTATTGGTGGAATTTGCACAAAATATTCAAAGACTTCCTACAGAAAGGCACAAACAACCTACCTAGATGCTAGGAGATCGATATAAGTGAACCACGATGATTGATTCTTCTTATAACACCAAGGATCTGAGAAAACGTCAAAAATGCTCAACTAATGATATATTTAGAAAGAAGAGGAATTGGATAATGAGGCTCTAGGAGAAGGAAAACCATAACGCTGCGGTTCCAATGCAATCGACGCCGGTCAATTCGGAGAAGAGATGGATGCACAAGATCTCAAATAAGATTTGCGGCTGTGTGGCTTCTCTCGGACGAACGAAACCTGGAAGAAAGGTGTTCTGTCCGTCAAGAGTGAACCCGATGCGTTCAATGAAAAAAATAAAATACATGGCGTGTACTTCTTGAGTACATGGAATGTACTCCATTTTTATGTACTCTGATTTAAGTGGCCTCCACATCACCCCTACACACTGTGTGTGTGGCCCAGACACGGAAAGTACACGGCCTGGTGCGATAACAGAATACACAGTGTGTACTCATACGGTACACGGCGTGTACTTAAAAATTTTCCAACAACTCCTCTTTTCTCAAAAACTCTAGAAAAAGGAAAGTCATACCTGAAACGAAGATCTGGGTTCTTACAAACATCCCCCCATAAATAAATTCATCCCCAAATTTCCCTAATGTGGCGGAGAAGAAGACACCCCGAATAGCTCACACCACTGCGATCGTACATTGGCCACCCATTCCCAGGTCTCATCATGTACTCGCCCGTGCTGCCATAGCATTTATACTAGAGGAATAGAGCGCCCCCGGAGAACCTTTGTACTGCAATCTACAATCCAGATAGGATGCTCATCAAACAATGCATTCGCTTCAATCTCAACCTCCTCGAGCTGAAAGACATGAGACAGGTCTGAAAAGTAATGTCCAAGCTGAGATAAGTGGAAGATATCGTGCATGCCCCTATACCTCTTAAGTAACTGCAATAGATAGGAAACCGTCCAAAATCTCTCCAATATCTCAAACGGACTGATGTACCTTGGTGAAATCATACCCTGTCTCTGAATCCTCTTGTTTCCATACCTCAGTGCGACACGTAGGAAAACTTGATCGCAGACCTCGAACTCCAGTGGTCGTCTCCGCTGATCAGCATAAGACTTATGTCGAGACTGTGTTGTATCCATCCTCTTCTGAATCAACTCTATCTGCTCCGAGGTCTCCTGAACAAGATGAGTTCCCATTAAAGATTCCTCTCTTGCCTCTAGCCTGCATAAAGGTGATCGGCATGGCCTACCGTTCAACGAATCGTAAGGTGCCATCTGAATAGCCACCTGCAAACTGTTGTTGTAGGAAAACTCCACTCGAGGAATATGCTTCTCCCAAGAGCCGCCAAAGTCTAGAATGCAAGCTTGGAGCATATCCCAAACCACCTGGATCGTACACTAGGATTGAACATCAGTCTGGGGATGGTATTATGTACTCAAGAGTACCTATGTGCCCAAATCCCTCTGATTCCCCTTCCAGAACCGAGAAGTAAAGAACGCATCCCTATCTGAAACAATGGAGTGTGGAACTCCATACAGATGTACAATCTCTCGGATGTACAGTCATCCCATATCATCGAAAGTTAAGGTCTCCTTAATAGGTATGAAGTGATAATCCTTCGTAAGTTTATCGAAGACAACCCAAATAGAAATGTTCCCTTGAGGCGACCTCGGCAATCCTATAATGAAGTCCATCGTGACATCGTTCCACTTCCACTCCAGAATGGGTAACTTCTATAAAAGGTTGGTTGGTCGATGATGCTCTGTCTTCACCTGCCGACAAGTAGAAAACCTCAAGATGAAAGCAGAAACATCCCTCTTCATACCTGTCCACTAGTACTGGCGATGAAGATCCCAATACATCTTGGTGACGCCAGGATGAACTGCCCAAACTGAGGAATGAAAATCCTACATCAGCTCCTCACGTGTGTCTACTGGAACCCATATGCCTCCCTAGAAATGCAGGATCTCATCCTCACACATTGTCCATCTAGGAAGAGTGTCCTCTCCTGACACACTCTCCCATAGGGCTAAGCCTTATGAGTCTGATAGCTACCTCTTCCGTACCCAATCAAGAAGAGAATATGTAACATATACAGAAGATAGGTAAGTCTGTCCCTGTCTGTCGTCATCATCCAGATGCATCTCAGAGAACAAATCCAAAAGCTACCACTTACTACTGGCCTCCTGAACTACCTAAGTCTATGTTTACCTTCTCCACGCATCTACCACTGTGTTGCCCTTTCCCGGCGTATAGGCAAGCTCGAAATCAAATGACTAAAGATACATGACCCACCTGCATTGTCTTAGATTCAAATCACGCTGATTGAAGATGTACTTGAGACTCTTGTGGTAGGTTGAAACCACCAAGTGATCTCCTAGAAGGTAATGTCTCAAACAACGTAAGGCATGGACAATAGCTTCCATCTCCAGATCATGTGTCCAGTATTTCCTCTCATGTGGCCTCAACTGCTGAGACCCGTGCGCAACTACTCCATCTCCCTCCATAAGCACAACGCCTTGCCCGATACCTGAATCATCACAACAAGCATTGTAGCTCTTCCCTAGCTCTAGAAAGACGAGTATATGTGCTGACATCATCCTTCCCTTCAACTCATGAAAGGCTGACTCATAAGAATCTGACCATAAGAACATTGCCCCCTTCTTGGTTAGACCATTCAATGGTGCTTCTAGGCATGAAAAGTCCCGAATGAAGCGTCTCTAGTATCCAGTCAGCCCTAAAAAACTCCATTACTAAAAAAATTCTTCGACTGCTCCCCGGAAACTATAGCTCTCACTTACTCTGGGTCCACAGATACTCCTGCCTCTGAGATGAAATAACCCATGAAGTGAATCTGATCCATCCAAAAGTGGCACTTTGAGAGTTTAGCATAAAGCTGATGATCTCTTAATGTTCTCATTACATTCTCAAGATGGTTAGCATGGTCGTGTCGAGTGTTAGAGTACACCAAGATATCGTCCATGAAGTCCACGATGAAATAATCCATGTAAGGATGGAACACTCAGTTCATCAGTGCCATGAAAATTTTCGTCACATTCGTGAGATTGCACGGTATAACCGTATACTCGTAGAGACCATAACTGCTCCTGAAGGTTTTCAATGGTATATCTGATGGTCTAACACGCAATTGATGATAATCAGACCTCAAATCGATCGTTGAGAGCATGCATGCTCCTCAAAGCTGATCGAAGAGATCATCAATCCTTGTCAATTGATATCATCTCTTGAATGTCAACTGGTTCATCTTTCGATAATCCACACAGAGCCTAAGGGTACCATCTGCCTTTTTCGCAAACAGGACAGGTGATCCCCAAGGAGAAGTACTGGGTCAGAAGAAACCTTTTTCCTGCAACTCCTCCAACTTGTTCTTGAGATCCTGTAACTCAGGTGTAGCCATCCTATAGGGAGGAATGGACACCGGTGCCACTCCTGGAACAAGCTCAATAGAGAAGTTTTCCTCATGCTCTGGAGGGAAACAAAAAAAGTCCTCTGCAAAGACATCCTTGAAACGATTCACCACTGGAGGAACGTCCAAATGTGAATTCCCCTAGTTATCCAGATAAAGACTTGCAATCTGGGCTGTCACCCTTCCCAGCCCATGATGCCCGAGTCCTCCTCGACTCGACTAAACATCCCATTTAACTCTATGAAGAAAATATTCACCCTCTAGTGAAATGAAACTCACCCTGTGGTGATAATAGTTAACGAATACCAGGAAGGGAACCAACCAGTCCATCTTGAGAATGAAATCATATCCTGTCATCTCTAGGACATAAGGATTCCATAAGAAACGATACCCTACAACCTCGAGAGTGAACTCTCTACACTGACGTACACTAGATGTCCTCGTCCCCAAAGGTGTGTCTAGAGTAAACAAATCAGCAAAAGAAAGGATAAAGATCCCAAGGATCTCTATAATAGAAAAAAAGATAAAGCTATTCGTAGATCCAATATTGAATAGAGCTGAAGATAAAACTGAGGCTACTAAGATTGTATCTCAAACTATAGAAGTTTCTGGATCCTGCTACTGATAGGTCTACTCCACCACAAATGTATGGCCTGCCCTGCAACCATATGACCCTATCTGACAACTCTGTGCTGATCCTCCCTATTAGAACTGAAGGGCTGCTGACTGACTACCATAGACTTGACTTCCACCTTGACCTGAACGGCCGGAAGAACTGAAGTTCCTCGACTAGTGTGAAACTGATGGTGCTTCCCCTGAATGAGGAGTCCTGGAAGAACCCCCGTCACCAGCTACTAGTCAGATAACCTGGATGAAATGTTGGAGGTGACCCATCTTGCTGCAAGATCAGCACTCCACTGGGTCTCTATGGCACTATGACCCCGTGTGCCCTACCCTTACACACTATTAGCATACCATATGGAAACCTGTAGATGTATCTTGCCTCCCCAGATCACCGTGCGTAGACTCCATACAGTGCTTACTACTGTTAACTAGAGGAACACTAGAATTGGAAATAGAACTGCCCTGGCTCGCAGCTCTGGAGTCTCTCATATTGTGCTCCACAATCAGTGCCTAGTTAACGATGGAAGTGATGGAAGTCAACTGGAAGATATTCACCTGTTAGCGGATCTCCCACATGAGACCATCCTCAAACTTCCTTTCTAAGAACATCCCAGTTCCATCCCAGAGGGGTGTGAAACATTTCAGCTCAGTGAAATGAGAGGAATACTTCATAACAGAAAGAGTACCATGCTCTAGACTCTTAAACTCCTGAGCTCGATCAGCCTCAAGGTCTTACAGTAGAAGTAGTCGTACAATATGCGTTGGAACTCCACCCAAGCCATATCCTGCTGATGACCCGCCTGTGAGATCATGTCCCACCACCTATTGGAGGAGTCTCGTAGCTTATAGGTAGCGAGATTGACCCGCCTCTCTGGAGGTGATTGCAGATGCTCAAAGATAGTCAGCATGGATTCCAGTCATGACTCTACAGCCTGTGGTCCTCCTTCCCCTGAGAAATTTGGAGGATGTTGTTGATGGAAAACCCACGTCAAGTCTGCCATTGACGTGGTAGGAGGCGGTGCTCCCTGAAAAGTCTACGTCATCATCATAATGCCTTCCCTGAACTGAACATCAGCGCCTGCAACTAGTATGACAGCTGGTGCCAAGGCTGGCCCGACTAGAGGATCAGAAAGAATTCCCTGATCATCCATATCTAGTGTATAGTCACTATCCTGCAACTGATGTACAACTGGAGGATGCCTCAGAGGCATAGCTCTGAAAGATCAAAATCCTACCTTAGATTTGGAAACCATGGACAGAGAACAAAGGAGTACAAAATGGAAACAGGATAATGACCACTCATGTTTTACAAAACATGACTACACAGCTTGTATAAACTATAAATGGTGTGTACTTAACTCTATTCACCTTCCCGTGTCTCCTTGCATGGATAACACACACATTATTCTTAAACTGAGACTACACGGCATGTTCCCCGGAGGACACGGTGTGTAGTAGACAAGGTTTCATGACCTGTGTTTTTAGTTACATGGCTGTTTACATGGCTTAGACTTCACGGCGAGTTCCAAACAAACATGGCGTGTACTTGAAGACATTTCCCGACCCGTTTTGTTGGCGACATAGCCAGGTACACGTCTGACTCTTACACAACATGTTCCGAAAAAACACGGCATGTATAGGGGGTGAGAACACTGTCCTATTTTGTTCGTGACACGGCCATATACCTGGAATAAGACTACATGGAATGTTTGTAAAAAACACGGCGTGTATGACACGAGCTTCCTCGATTCGTGTTGTTAGATACACGGCCGGGTACACAGCATACTACTACACGACATGTACATATCGTATACTGCTTGTTTCTAGAGATTTTTCACAACCCATGTTTCTGCTCACATAGTCAGTGCCACAGTTTAAAACTACATGGCCTGTATATATAAAGTACACGCTGTGTATTCAGGGTTTTTCCTTGCAGTAGCTCTGAAACCGAACTGAAGCCCCGAAAACACTGAAAAAAGGATAATGAAAGTTCCAAATTACAATTCGTGAGGGCCCCTACTCCCCACCAATCAAATCTTGGTATCAAATAAAGTCGTATATAAGGAAAAACAGGTTAATGATTCAACAATTTTTGATTCAATAGGGCCCATAACAACTCAAGAACAATAAGGTGGAATTCATTTAAGCAAGGAACAATAAAAACAGTCCTCTATCAAACAGTAGAGATTCTATCAAAGCGTCTATCATAATATCATGCATATTCTACACAAATTCTATCACAACAACATGCAATCGCTAATGAACCCTAGATAGCTTGGAAATAATGTATGAAATGTGATTTCTAAGAAATGTCTATATGATGCATGGGATGGAATACCCTCATCTCATTGGGTTATGACAGAAATAGAACCATAATAGAAACAACAATAACAACAAAAATCATGTGAATCACTTTAGGTGAAATCATATCAACTTTAAAATCTCCAGACAAGAAAACTGCAATAATCGAGGTAGTATGGCCTTTCCCAATACACGGGTTAGCTACTCCCAGGCACAACTAATTAACAAGTACCGAATATGTCCTATCCCTGGATAAAAGCTCCAAACAGAAAATCAAGAGAAAAGAACTCCTCTAATACCACTTTGTAACATACTGGTTCCGGAAGCCACCTAGAGATGCCCTGTACCCGGTTGGTCACATGGCCTCAAGCACATTTACCCAAACGCCAGAGGCTGCCGACTAGTAGTGAGGGCCTTTGGTGTGATAGTGGGTAAATTATGCCCTCATTGGCAGAGTACACAGCGGATGAAAAACAAATAAATAACAGCAGAAACCATAACCATCCATACAAGAGAAAACGATAAATAGTGGAAGATTAACAGTAAACAACTGGAGCACACAAACATGTATATAAAATGATGCATGATATATATATGTCTAGTATAACAGAAAAATAAGTCACAATGTTGAATACAGTACTAAGCCAAAGAACAAAATAAAAACAGATGAGAAACTCCTCAGCATCACAATCCTCGGCATGGTCTCATGTTCTCCAGCTCCAGTGCAGTCAAGAACCTCATGTAGAAGGGTGCTTGCCCTTATATATACCTGCAACAATATAATCTATTTGGTCCAAAAAGAATGACCCAAACAGGGTGTGAGACAAAGTCTCAATAGACAACCACCCAAAGATCTATGCCGAACAGTCAGTGAATATATGGAAGGTAAAGTACAGTAAGCCGTAAACAGTAATCAGTAAATATGATAATACACAGCAGTAACAATCCACATTTTCTATCATATAATCGACAAATACGAAACAACCACTCAAGAAAGTAGAACAAAAATGTAACCTCTCAGTAGTTCTCACAGTGTAACACCTAAGGATAAACCTACAAGTACTATAAACCCTCATGGAGGGACACATAGTCTCACCCCTCTGGTTCATCTAAAGAATAGAATTTTTTAGGAATCACTCATTGTCGATTCCCCATATAGTCTCATATCGTACT
Organism: Viscum album; assembly: GCA_963277665.1. Taxonomy (NCBI): domain Eukaryota; kingdom Viridiplantae; phylum Streptophyta; class Magnoliopsida; order Santalales; family Viscaceae; genus Viscum; species Viscum album. The sequence goes on from OY728159.1 coordinate 1,931,875,026, forward strand.
AAATGCTCTCTAGGGAAGCAGTCTACATCAATAACCCATGTGGCCCACGTCGAGGAACAACCGACTCTTTGAGGAAGCACACAACGTCAATTCCCCATCTTCTGTAGCATCATAAATTAAAGACACTCTGGAGAATCCCTTACATCCATTCTCCCTACGGTTCACTACATTAGGTTATCTCAACCCTATGTAAAACAAACATGCATTGCACGCAAATCGCCCCAAGTAAATCTCATGAACTACTTCACAATCATTCTAAGGCACAACAACACAACAGTACAATAGTACAACAGTTCCACTATCCTACAACTAGTCATGGCAACCAACAAAATTACAAACAAGCAAAACAAGCATGTAAATCCATCTAGTGTATAGTACAAACTACCCTATTCTTAGGAAATCACCTCTACACAAGAAATCAAGAAAAATAGGCAACAACAAGGGAAAACACGAAACATGCAATATCTCGTTCAAGGGTATTGGTTGAATTTGAATATAATATTCACAAAATTTCTAAAGAAAGGCACAAACCACCTACCTTGATGCTAGTAGATCAATATAAGTGAACCATAATGATTGATTCTTTTTAGGACATCTAGGATCAGAGAAAACGTCAAAAACGCTAAACAGATGACATATTCAAAAAGAGGAGGAATTCGAAAATGAGGATCCGGGAGAAGAAAGATATTACCGCTATGGTTCCAACTCAATCGATGGCGGTCGATTCAGAGGACAGACAGAGTCACGGGAGCTCGGAGAAGATCTGTTGTTGTACGGATTCTCTCGGATGAACGAAACCTAGATGAAAGGTTTTCGGTCTGTCAGGCGCGACCCCGGAGCGTTTAATGAAAAACAAATACATGGAATGTAATCCATTTTTCATTACTCCGCTATAAGCGGGCTCCACTTCACCCCTACACACCGTGTGGGTGGCCCGGACACGGCCAGCACACGGGCTGGTGCGACAAGGGATTACACGGCGTGTACTCACAAAGTACACAGTGTGTACTTGAAAATTTTCCAGAAACTCCTCTTTTCTCAAAAACTATAGAAAAAGGAAAGACATACCTGAAACGAAGATCCAGGTTTTTACACAGGCCCTATCATCTGTGAAGTTTCCACCATACCATAGATCCCACTCGTTAGACCAGACCTTTTATGGGTTCCTCCGGGATTCCTTCCAGATAGTATGGTACCGTAGAGGAAATGTCTCTAGCTTCATTTCAATCCCATCAATATTGTTCTAGTGATTGTACAGACAATTAGCGTTGACTATCGTGGTGTCCACCCAGTTATGTCCGTCAGCCACCCTGCACCACTGGCACTAACCCAACATGCTCCTAAACCAGTAAGTTGGTTCGTCCCTACTCTCTTTAGGGATGAATACCTCATCCCTAAGGAAAAATCCATACAACAGAACACACATTCACAGTGGATAGTCTTTCTAGATATTGGATAGTAGTTCCACTAGTGAGTTCTGGTAATAATGGCATCGCAAAAATTTCCCTATACTCGAGCTACCTTCCATCGGCTCCCCCTGGACAGCATCCTCAAGGACACCCCTAGAAGCCTCTTGGTGAGCCATTGATTTTTTTTTATGTTTGGAATTTTTTGGTTTTGTTTCAGGAAGACCATTCACAGAGCTCATTTTTGAAGACTTTTTGCGGAGCTCGTTCGAGATGACCCTTTGCGGAGATCGTTCATGAAGACCATTCACAAAGCTCGATCCTAGAATGAAAGTTTCAATGCCCTACCCTTGCTTCCAAAATCAAGCCGCAGACTGCACCATCGAGATGTCAAAAAATCCCAGTGTTCCATGAAGTAGAGGCCCAATTCACAGAGAGAAATCACAGAGTAAAGAGTGCTTCGCAAATCGGGACTGGTAAGTGACAAAACGCAGAGGTGAGAAATGGAAAAAATAGTGATCTCCCACCTATTTATAGGTGATAATCCCTTTTTCTTCGCAGTGTGTCCGATCGTGTCGAGCATCATGACACTCTCAGCCTGCACACCACCCCTCGGCCTCATGAGCCCTCTTCGTGAGTCCTCTTGGCGATTGGCCAAGGAGTTTTGGAAAATAACCCTCAAAATTTGACCCTTTCTTTCTCCTTGGATCGAGGTCCTGGGGGTATTTTTTGAAGCCAAAATTTGGGAAGTGGAAGAAAAAATAGTAAACCATTGGGATGGTCTCGCAAAGCTTGTTCGCCTAGCCCAGAAGCATTATGGCAGGAATGAAACTCCCCCTATGCGATGCTTCCACGGAGTAAGGAGGCAGAAGGCTATGCAGTTATGAAAAAATTACTCATGTATCTCTGCCCAGCAAGCTCTGCTTCGCAGAACTTCTTTCCAATAAGTATTGGGCTCCCTCGAGCCCAAAGGATGGATTCTCTGACCATTCACCTTCATAGCTCTCAAATTGCGCAACTGTTCTTTCTCTGAAAACCATAAGATCTTCAAGGTACATTACCATAGAAAACTGCCTTTCCATTGGCTTGAATTCAACCCCTCTTATAAGATGGATTCCCTTTGAGAATCCCAAAGGCCCTCGTAAAGGAAGGATGTCCCCAAGGGGACTAGGGTCTTCACAGAGCACTAATGCTTCGTGAAGGAACCACCATGCACAAGTAACCCTCATACTAAAATGGTGTCATTATGCTTCACTATACACATTGCATCAAAATGCTATGCTTCGCAGGGAACCCTTGATTCACGAACCAATGCACTGTAAATGCATTTCTACTTCACGAAGCACCTTCCATATTCACCTATTCACTTTGTATAGGCTAGTCCACTTCACTTCACAAAGAATACCACTTCTTGAAGCCCCTCCACTACATGGAGAACCAGAGCATCACAAGGATTCTACCTATGAACTCCTTTTCTCCACAACTCATTTTCGTGTGTGTTCCTCCTGGTTTGCATGAAGTGATTGCAATGTCCCTTGGGCGGTGATTCCCATTGTGTTTCATAGCCTTATGCTTCTTCACACAGGAATGCTGTTGACAGTTACTTCTTCACAAAACCATGATAACTTAGACCCATCCATGGATCACTACAGAACTCCCTCTATCCATGGCGTTACTGATTCCTTCTCTTCGCCAAGGGAGGGTGGGTATTAATGATCTATGTCTTAGGGGTGAGGAGTAAACCCAAATCATCTGATATGTAGGATTCTAAACTGTCAAGCACCATCATCCTCAAAACATGACATTAAATTGTGGCCCCGACCCATGCATAATACACGGGGCGCCTCGTCTCGGACAATCTATACGCCCACTGGTCATCATGGGAGAGAAATCTTCCTCACGTGGAATGAGATCCTATTTTATAGGGTGGCATCTGTTCACATGGAAGTGGAAACCACCATGGTGTAATCCCCTAGAATTTATTGTGGGAGGCAGCATCCCTTCTCCTCTTATCTTCATCTGTGCCTAATACCTCTCCCTTTGGGATTTGTCTTCACCTAGGCTTCCATCTGGTGTATATCCCAATCCTCATCTCCTTGGGCTACTAACCACACATAAGACCATGTTTCCTTTTTGGTCTGCTAACCACGGGTAATCCCCACTCCCCTTCCCACAGATGCATCTTTCTTGACGTGATCATCGGGTCTTTACTGTACCTTGTTTCTCACACCGATCTTGACTCATGTGGGCTTAAAATATGCATCGACCATGACATCTAATCTAGGCTTTCCTAGTGTGTAATCCCCAAAACCCCTCCGTGTAAGGACCCGAACCCAGTTACCCAGATCCGGTGCCTTATTGGCATACATTAGCATACAAACAAGGAATAAGCCTCCCAAAGGACCGAGTAGTTTACTATTATTGGAAAGAAGATACATACATATGTTCATCATTACAACATGAAATGAAAAACATCATAGAAACTCCATAGACATCATCCATAAATCCTAAATTATTTCAGCATGTCATTCATAATAGAATTATTCTTGCCCCATGTAAATGAAACATAATAAATTGGTGACCTCCAACACTCTATAAGTTAAGAAATATAGCGAAAGATAACATAAACATTAGACATGGTGAATAATTTAAAGAACATGCCTTTAGAAATAAACTTGAACATAATATGGTAGAAATATGGACTGAGTAAATATTTTCATAACATTACATTATCATGGGTAATATACTAGTCTAATAAGCACATGAACCATCAATACTATATCATAATGAGGGGATTCATAATGTGGGACAACATATCTATACCGTCAAGGCCTCGTGCCAAGACCATAAATAATCATTTTGTCAAGGCCTTGTGCCAAGACTGTAGTTTGTCTCATGAGACCTACCGATGCACCAAGGGGATATAGCAGGCCCCACCCGACACTTACTATGTGTCATGAATTCCACATATGAATGGGGATAAACATAAAAAATAGACACATTAATATATTAAATGAAAATAGGTTTCACCGAACATTAAGCCAAAAGATTAACCATTCGAAGTAAACTGATGAATGGTTTAAAGATAGAACATCAATATCCAAAATAATCATAAACCATTAAATTGAATATGGTCGATGATAATATGGTATACTAATCCCAATAATACATAAGAATCAAAAAGTGTGTTTAAATAGATGAAGATTCTCTTATAAAATCTTTGAGTAATTCTTGAAATTATTACTATTTTAATTTGAAAAGAAGAGTTATTTTGGAAAAATAATTGTATAAAACCTGCTATAAAGTAAGATATTATTTTCATAAAAAAATGATTGATTTTATAGATATAATGGTTTCCAAAAATGGATTATATATTTCCCATGAAATAGCTATGAAATTGATACATTCCCTTGAATCGGGCTTGTATTTCGGAAACAATTTGAAAGTTCCTTTTAATGAATACAACTAACCATAAAATGATGAAGGATTCTGGTTTGTGTACATATATAGAATTCTCACAAAGAATTTTTTATGATTATATAATAATACATAAGAATTTCATTGATGTAATTTAGATAATGAAAATAATCCGAATGGAATTGGATGTTCGGGTGGAAAAACCCTTACCTTAAATCTGAATGTGTTCCCCTATTGAACATATGGTCCTGGAATATGAAATTATACATATCAATAACATACTTCAGAAACTAATATACAATTATTTAATTTATCATAATACTGTTTAGTTCATTCATGTAATTATTTATAATTTATTATATTGAATTCTGTCCTTTCGGAGTGTTTGTTTTCTTGATTTTCATAATTGGATCACTTGTTTTTAAGTAATGATGTTCATGTGGAGTGGTTTTAAATCAACAAAATTGAAATTATATATTACTTATTGAAATCCAGAATTGTTACTGGCCATTTATAACATTTTGTTACATGGAATGAGGATTAATCATTATATGACAATCACTTCGATTATTTGGCGGTATTTGGATTATTATGAACTAGTTTTGTCACTTAAATAAATAATAAGTAGATATACTAGTTCCTGGTTATTAATTATGTTTTAATTAATATATTATAGTTAGTTTCAACCATAAATATGGTTTCATGACCTATAATGAAGAATAAATTGAAGAACGAAAGTCTGTCATCCACGGAGGTTATAAATTCGAACCTCATGGACGTTAATTTTGTTTTAAAAAAAGGGAGGGAGTAACAATATTTATGATGGTTCTATAATTACAATATATAGATGATACTAGAGTTATCATGATCATTTGTAAAGAGGATGGGAGGAGATTATAGAAAACGAATAAAAATACAAATGAAACTCAAATAAAAATAAAGGTGTTTTACATCATAAAATAATTTCCTCGAGAACCTCTTTAAGGAAAGGGATTTAGGTCTTTTGGTAAAACCAAAAGCTTCCTGGTCGTAAGGAGTGACTAGGGAAGGCTATTTGGGCCGAACATTGATGTGAATCAAGGCTAAGAAGAGTGAAGGGAAGAGGGGGTTGTGAGAGGTTTTATAGTGGAGGAGAGGGGTAATTTTTGAATATTTAATTCATTATTCTATTATTTCCATCAAGACAACCAATAGTATTGTTTCATGTAACCCCTAATAGTAATAATTACCTGTCTGTTCCAACCAAGTGGCCTTGAATCAATTTTTATGTCATGAATATTTTAGTTAACCGATAATTTTTATACGTGGTATTTTATCGTATTTCACTATTCATAAAAAATTCTAGAATTTCAGAAAAATCCCAAAAATTTACCCCTACAATTTTTTGATGTGCACAATTCAAAAAAGAAATCCATTGTTCAAAATTAATTTTCTAATATTTATTAATTTAATTTTTAATTATATTCATAGTTAATTAGAAAAATAACAATTTTAAGGTGCAATTAGTTTTATTTCACATTGAAAAATTTATTAACATCTCATTATCTTATTTCCTTAAGAAAATAAAATAATATTATTATATACTATTCCGAAGGGTCATAATTCTATTCATATTACTATTCATAAGGGTATGTTACTATTTACCAAAAAATCACGTTTGTTCTATCAGACTCTAAATGACTTACTGGTCACAACTCTAGAAAACCATTATTCAAAATTCAAAACATAGTTGAGGCAAAGTTGTGTTTAATGTATAGATTATAAAATTCATTCAATATTAATTTTCAAAATCATGTGGTGCTACATTCTATCCTCCTAACAAAAATTTCATCCTCAAAATTTCTTTTTACAATCTAGGCCACAAATAGGTGGGGGTACTTTTCCTTCATTGCATCCTCCAGTTTACATGTTTCCTCTTCGTAGTTATGTTTTCTCCATAGTACCTTGACCAGATGTGTAGTCTTGTTGTGTAGAACATAGTCTCTACGATCCAAGATTCTCACTGGCTGCTCCTCATAGGAATGATCATCCCCCAACTATACCAACATTGAAGAGAGTACATGTGAAGGTTCTTGTTTGTACGTCTTTAAGAGGGATACATGAAATACATCATGTACTTTCGACATGGTAGGTGGAAGTACCCGTCGATAGGCCACAGCTCCGACTCGATTGGGGATCTCAAAGGGGCCAATATACCTAGGACTTTGCTTTCTTTTTTTCCCAAACCTTATGACCTTCTTCCTCATAGATATGCGTAGAAATACTAGGACTCCAATATTGAATTCAAGGTCTCATCGATGGTTATCAGCGTAGCTCTTCTATCGACATTGGGCTGCCTTGATATGTTGCTGAATGGTTTTGACTTTTTCCATCATTTCTTCAACCAATTGAGGTCCTAGCAGCTTTCACTCACCGACTTCATCCCAACACATCGTTGTTCTACACCATTTTTTAATAAAGGGATTCATATGGTGACAATCAGATGCTCGAGTGGAAATTGTTGTGGTGTGAGAATTCAACCTGTGGAAGATGTTGCTCCCCTCCTCCTTTAAACTCCATAGAACATGCTCTCAACATGTCTTCTAGTTCTTGAATAGTTCGCTCAGATTTTCCATCAGTTTGATGATGATAGGCCAAACTGATGTTCAGTTCAGTGCTTTGTGAATGTTAGAGACTCTTCCAAAACATCATGATGAATCTAGGGTCACGGTCAGATATAATAGATAGTGGTACTCCATGTATCCTTACCAATTCATTGATATAAATTTGTGTGAGTTGATCCAATGATAATTCCTCTCGAATAGCGATAATGTGAGATATCCTTATAAGATGATCCATAATGACCCATATAGCATTGTTTCCTTTGGACATCCTTGGAAGTCCAGTGACAAATTCCATGTTAATGTTCTCTCACTTCCATGTTGGTATTGGTAGTGGTTGCATCATCCCCTTATACTTTTGTTTCTCAACCTTCACCTGTTGACATACCAGGCACTTTGATGTATAATAAAAAATATTCCTTTTCATATAGTCCCACAAAATGTTTTCTCGGATTTCATGATACATCTTTGTGCTACTAGGGTTTATAGGGAAATTAGAGCTATGTGCATCATCCAATTATTCTCACTTTAGCTCAGGAATAGTGGGAACACAAATCCTCTTCCTGAATTTCAAAATTCCACCTTCATATGAGAAGTTAGTCAAGTTCCCATAATTTATAGCTTTAATTTTCATTTGAAACTCCCCATCATCAGCCTGGAAATTTTTTATCCTCTCCCATATAGAAGGTTGGGAAACAATTTAAAAAAGTAGTAATTTGTTACATTCCTTGATAATTCCCATATCCATCTTTACTAGATCTTTGAACAAAGAATCCCTTTCAACTCTCATCTTGTTCATAACTCCATGATCCATTCTTATCAAATCATATGCTACCATATTTGCCTTCCCTAGGTGGTAGTGTTTTGTGAAATCATAGTCTTTGAGTAGCTCAATCCATCTCTTTTGTCTAATGTTGAGTTCTTTCTTAGAGAATATTTATTTCATACTCTTACGATCTGTATATATCTCAAATTTATCACCATAGAGGTAGTGTCTCCAAATATTCAATGAAATGATTACCAATGCTAACTTAAGATCATCAGTTGGATAGTTTTGTTCATGAATTTTAAGATGTCTAGATGCATAGGCAATCACATGATCATTCTGCATAAGGACACAACCAAGTCCTTTATTTGATGCATCGCAATAGATACCAAACCCATCATTCCCAGATGGTATGGTTATGATCAGAGCGTTCACTAACCTTCTCTTCAATTCATCAAAACATTCTTCACATTCCAGTTTCCATATGAACTTAACCCCTTTTTGTGTGATCTCTATCATTGGGTTTTATAAATGGGCGATGTTCTGAACAAAATGCCGAAATTAACCTACTAAACCAATAAAACTACGTACCTCAGTTACATTCGTTGTAGTAGTCCATTCTTGCAAGCCATTGTCTTCACATGATCTACAGATATTCCATCCTTAGAGAAAATGTGGCCTAGAAAGGGAGCTTATTGGAGCCAAAAATCACACTTTCTAAACATCCCATATAATAAATTTCTTTTCAGTGTCTTCAGAATAGTGGGAAAGTGGTTTTCATGTTCTTCATAGCCTTTAGAGTACACCAGGATATCATCAATAAACACCACCACAAAGTCATCAAGATATTTCTTGAAAACACTATTCATCAAATCCATGAAAACAGATGGTGCATTAGTTCGTCCGAAAGGAATTACTATAAACTCGTAATGCACATACCTAGTTTGGAATGCTGATTTTGGAATGTCTTCATTCCTCACAAGTAACTGATGATATCCATATCAAAGATCAATCGTCGAAAAATATTGGGCTCTATGAATTTGATCTAATAAATCATCAATTATTGGTATATTATATATATTATTTATTGTAACAGCATTGATTTCCCTGTAATCAATGCACAACCTCATAGACCCATCTTTCGTCCAATGAAAAAGAACAGCGGCTCCCCATGGAGGAATGCTAGGGTGAATAAATCATTTATCACTCATTTCCTCTAGTTGTTTCTTTAGCTCTACTAACTCCACAATGGCCATTCTATAACGGGTCATTGATATGGTTCTTGAACCGGGAATTATGTCAATGGACAACTCAATTTCCCGCTTTGCAGAATGTCCGGGTAAATCCTCTTGAAATACATCAATATATTCTTGCACAACAGGTACATCTTCTATATGTACATTCTTCTCCTCACCCATATTTATTTCATTCCCTCCCTCCCCAATAATTGAATTTTGTAGATCTAGTAGGGGTGGATCTATATGAGAATCACATGGTGAGATTTCTGATCTAAAAATAATAGATTTTACCCCATTCCTGAAAATCATAATTTATTTGTTCATGCAATAGATCTTCACATCATAATTTGAGAGCCAATCCATATCGAGAATTATATCATATTAAACCATTGGTATGATGATAAGGTTATCAAATAAAGCATGTTTATGTGATAGGAGGGGGACTAATCGACATACCTCTGTTGAAATGATACGTACACTAGGATTTTTGACTGATAACTCCTTTATTAAATCAAATTGGACATATCTATTTTTTATGGAAAATAGGGAATATATAAATGAACGCGACGATCCAGAATAAAATGATGTATTGGCTATGTTGGACGAAACAATCAATGTGCCTGCCAACACTTCGTTAAGAACTTCAACCTCTACAGTTGTAGCTGCATAAGCTTGGTCCTTCTTGTAATAACCCGAGATTTTATAAGATATATTATTTTTAATTTCTTTCATATCTTCTGTTGTACGATACACCAATATTATCTTGCTCTATACGCAACACCGTATTTGCTTGCAGTATAGGTTACACTATTATTAGATTGTGTTACACCCAATTTCAAGTTCATTTGATAATAGTCATTCTACGCAACATTGAGTATATATATATATATATTCAGTGTATAAATGATAAAATGGATGAATTCTGTTATAACGAAACAACAAAGGAGTCTTTCACTATACACAATCTTGACTTGGCTTGCATTACACACAATCGCGACCTTCCTTGATAGCGTGTGTTGTAAACAATACCAGGTTTTACTAAACAACGATATATTATTATAATATTATTATGAACTAGCCGTTATGAATAGTATTAACTAAAATTTGAATTTTATAACATTATTATTCATCTTACACATTTTCTAGAACATGGTATAAGAACAAAATAAATTTTTCGGGTAAAATAAGTATATTTCAAAAAATGCTGTTTTGCCGCCTTTTGATGGCGCACCTACTTTAAATCAAGTTTTTGACATGTTTATAAGTTCAATTTGACAAAATAATAATCTTCTTTGTAATCAGGAAATAAAAATTTACTTTGGATAAATTTTTCATATTATTCTTGTAACTTTCATATTTTGATGAATAGTAAAAGCACGCTATATTTTAATTAAAAACAAATTTTTTCATCGCAGTAATTTATATGGATAAATTAAAATATTGAATGGTTTTAAAGTATAAATAGAATATATTTTTACCATTTAATATAATGTATGTTATTATCACTGATTTTACATTAAATTCGTAGGTTAAATAAAATTCAATCTTTTGCAATGTTTTAATGAAAAACCCATTTTCTTCCGACAACGGGATTATTTTTAATTTAATTTCTGAAACTTTTTCGTATTGAATTTGGAAAAATGGATTCCATATTTAGATTCAGTGGGTCCAAATTATGTTAATAAGATACTTTTTATTTTTGGGAATTATGAATAGTAACTACGGGAAATTTTATTTCCGATAGTTAAAGGTAAATTCGGTAATTAAGGGTAAATATAATATTATAAAATTACCCTAAAAAAGGCCAAAATTCTATTGGATTGCTAAAAGTAGACCCATATAACCTAAGGGTCGAATTAGATTAATTTTTTGGACTTTTTTCCATGAAAATAATTTAATTATTATTAAAACCAAGGAAAGTGACAACATGTCACTCTCTTAAATCTTATAAGTATAATAATTTTAATTTAGTGATAAACATCATAAAACATCGAAAATGAAAAGTCTCCAAAAAACTAATAAAATTAACTAAATCATGATAATTTATTTATAATTTTTAGGGATTTAATAATTGTCATTAATGGAGATACATTAATGATATAGAGATTATATATTAAGTGAAAAATAAGTAATATAGTTTTTATTGAAATAATAATACCCAATAAATGGGCCAAAAACCATACCAAAACTTATTGGTAGTGTATATATACACTTTAATCATCCAATGGCCTAATATATAACCGTTTGGAGCCTTATAAAAGTGATTATGACACTTATTTTATTTTATTTTAAATGATGCCAAAGTTGTCACCTTCATAATTTAACAATTTAAATATTATGATTTTAATATGATAAATTCTAGTAAAAGTATTATTGTGAAATTTAATAGATTTATCCTCATCATAGGATTTTATTTTTAATTTTTATGCGACAAATAAGTATACTAAATATTTATACAAAAATGTTGTAGTAATTATTTTATTAAGAGATAAACCAAATAAATGGTTTTAAAAATAACAAAATAAATATTATATGAACTATTTAATGTGATCCACTAATTTTATAGATACATATGACCTTTTATGAATCTATTAAATATTTTATTTTGAACATATCTTATGTATATATTATATTTAAATTCTAATAAATGAATAGTGTCAAAATTGACACTATTGTTATTTTATAAAAATAACATATTATAAAATTGTTTAAAAATCAAAAAAAATATTTAAAAATTATAAATTTATATTTATATTTTCTATAATGATATATAGTAACCAATTATGGAAAAATTACAACAAATAAGTAATTATTTGTTATAATTTAAAATTTAGAATTTTATTACCACAAATAAACATAAATAGATTAAATAAGGATAAATCAAAATGATAAGGTTTAAAATAACATCCAAACATGTCTAAATATTATTGGTTTATGAGATTAAAACCCTATCTCATCTAATCTTTGAATATGAGTCAGTTTTGGAGGTTTTTAAGTGGGTTTAGATTTATTATAAATTAATATTTTTAAGAATTCCAAAGGTGCCCCTCTCCTCCCTTATTAAAGGGCACCTCCTCCCTCTCTTCCTCACACCACATTGAGCATTCAAGCTCGACCAACCCTGCCCAATTCTATTCTCCACTTCCCTAGAAACATCCTATAGTTTCTGGTTTTCTTTAATGTCCAATATTAGTGCCCTAAGAGTAGGTTTCTAAAAAGGCGCTTCAAAGAAGAGGTAAAGTTCGTTACCGATTCTTTCTACTTTATTTCTTCTGCCACTTCTTCTTATTTAGTTGTTTCATTATGAAGTAATAACCTAAGTATCACTCATATACTAATATGTTATTATAATTATGAAACTACCCTATTTCACCATCTATCCATCCTACAGAAAATGAAAATCACCACGCGTGCATACGTACGGAATACCGTCTCCACGCCGTGGTGTAATCAGTTTTTCCACCACCACCATACATGGATGGGTATAATGGTGTAAATAAATAACTATATATTATTATTGTAAAGTGATATTTTTTTTTGAAATAGTATACATACACTCAAATACAATTCCACGGTCATGGGAATGATATCATCTCTCGTGCGTACGTACGGACTACCGTCTCCACGAACGGGATGAGATTCATTTTCCATTATTAACCATTCAAGAATGATTATAAAGTATATATAATGAATAATAATGAAATATATGACATAATAATGATACTGGATTTATGTATATATATATGTATGTCATCTATTTAATTTTATTCAACTCAATAAGGAAACGAAAACAACGTTCATGTGTGCGTACGGCCTACCGTCTCCATGAACGGTGTATTTCATTCCATTTATCGATCTATTATATATATGTACATTATAAATATATATTATATATAAATCATGTTTTATATTCTGGAATTAATTAATCATGATATAAGTAATCATATGAATAATTACAAGTCAAAACACGGACGACAAATGAAACGATTTTAACCAAAATGCTCTTTGACATGGAATTTACAAAAGGATGGGTAATATAATGTAATAAGTGAACCATATATGATATCATAACAATGAATATGGTTATTTAAGAAGTTAATAACATTATTTAAATCATTATACAGGAGGTTAGGACACTTATGAAGCAAATCAGACCTAAGGTAAGGGATAATTTTGCAAATCTCATTTTTATCCGAGATTGTCTATACATTGAAATTCACTGGGGTGTATTTTATCATCCACATCCATGTTTCATCAATATTTAATATTATTTCCGTCCACCTACAATTGTTTAAATCCAACTTACCCTTCTGTGAGTTTTTAGTAAAAGATATGAAATGAAGCTTTTGTCATTTTTCGTACGAGATACTTTTTGACTTTTCCGACAAAAGTACGAGAAGAATGTTTTTTATAACTTATACGGCATGAATGGATTTTTAAAACATTATTTCCAAGAAGCTTCCTTTAAAAGATTTCATGTTTATTTTTAATCAACTTCTTTTAGTTTAAAATTGTATGACAAGTTAAGAAAGGAAAATGTTTTTGAAGTAGAAAGGATATTTTCTTCAAGAATGGAGTTCAGCTGTTTTATCAAAATTATTTTCCATCTAAGATAATAAAGGATTATGTTTCTATCCCTATTATTACATTTATTTGATTATGTTGTGATGGAATTAGTTTTATAAATTCCTTTATCTTATATGAATTGTTTTATGATGTCATGATGTTTAAGATTCCCATTTTTATTACATGGGTTATGCTATGATGTATGGTTTATGATTTTGTGGCACACATAAGAATGGTATAATTATGGGATGGGTGGGACCTATATCTCCCACCAATAAATTGGGTAAAGATTTATATCTCATGAGATAGAAATTGCTGGAACGGCATGTTAAACCGGTTAAGTAATACAAGACTAGAATGAGGAGTGAACTCAATTCAGAAAGGGTCTTTGTCCACTAAGATGGTCATGGCAGCAATGCCTTGGCTACTATTGAAATCATATCATGTGCATAATGGTTTCCACAATTATAAGTTTTATTTCCATTATAGTTTATCATGATTAATGTTCCTTTATGATCTATGATTTATGTACTTCCATGTTTTATGTCATTGCTCGAGCTTTTGATGTTTAAACATTATGTTCATGTTTTTAAGTGCAAATGTATATGGTATGTTTTATTTTATCCATGGTTACCCTTACTGAGAATTTGAGCTCACCCTTTTTATGTTTTCTTTTCCCTAGGATATAAAGAAAGGTTTTAGGTAAGAAAAAAAGGGAAGATCTTTATGGGAGATATTGAAGATCTTTCACCACAATTTGAAGATTATATTCTGAGTTTTTAAAGACACTAAACTATTACGGTCCTTGTGTGTCTGTTTTTTGTTATGTACTAAGTATTCCGCAAATGTAATGTAATTTTCATGTACGTCAAGCTTTGGGTCTCTACAGTTGGTATCAGAGGAATGATTTAGTCAACCATTGGAAACTAGGATGCGAAAACGTTAGTGAGATCCCTATAGATATTTCTATGGTATGTCTAGGGATGTCCATAAGGATAAATATACATATAATATATAGTCCTAGAACTACAGTAAAGATATTATAATTTAACCTATGATGTTAGATATTGAGGGTACTCCCCCTATATTATGATTTTTTCCTCTCACACTATTCTTTTTGGGTATTAGAAAATGGCTGGAAACAAGATGATTCAGGATAATGAAGGATATGATGGACAATGGAATGATATTCTTCATGAGAAAAAAATGAAATGGGATTTGGAAGTTCAAACATCATTATTATGCCGAATCGGTAATCTCATAATACGATCAATAAACTCAAATTTGGTAAGTTTCCTGACTCGACTAATAAGAGAAAGATGGAGTTTCATGGTGATCATGGAGAAAAGAATGTTCAATTTTCCCAATGTAAATCATGTGGGAAGAGGCATCGAGGAGAATGTTTCAAAGGAACTGGAAGATGCTTTGGGTGTGGAAAATAAGGGCACAAATCTAGTAAGTGAAAAGGAAAAGGTTTAGTTAACACCATGTATGAGGATAATGGTATTGCTATGACATCAAAAATGGTTAAATGTTTTAAATGTGGAATGTCTAGGAATTATGCAAACCAATGCCCTAAGGGAAAGTCTTGTGAAGAGAATCAGTATGGTCGTATGGGTAATATTTATGTTGATGATGATGACAAGACTACAAATGATATGTGATATGAAAGAATTGTTGAAGCTCAGATAGTGGTTAAAGAAGTTAGTGGAATGACTATATGTTTATAAAGAATAATGTATGATACTATGTAATAAAGAATCATCTAAGGATTGTTACACTATTGATTTTTCTAAAGTATTTGGAAGTATATGTTGAATGGTACCGGTAACCATGGAAGGTTATTCAGATATTTTTGGAAAGTAGATGATATGCTCATTATGAAGGGATAAGTAGAAAATGAAATGTTTGAGAGTATTCATGAGCTCATGATTGTTATGAGGACTAAGTGATATCATGGATTGAGTATACAGAATTTTGGGATTTTGGTTTGTGGAACGAGTTAACTTTTGACAGCACTCATGTTTTCACTAAGGTTTAATGTGTATTCGTTTTTCAAGAGAATACATGATTAAGGTATTCACATGATTGGAATGTGACCAACAAGATAATGGGGGATAAATGATGGTTGGTTGATGACATTTTATGTAATTTTTTTCTTTATACTATGAGCTTGGACCGAAGTATTTTAGATTAGCATAATGATTGGAATGGATTATGTTGGAAATAAGTTAGTATTGTTTATGGATAGAACATTTGTTTGATATTATTTATGGGATGTTATAGTAATGTAGTTTTAGAAAAAGGGCAAACGGCAGGATGGGCGACAACCCATCGTGTCAGACAAGGCTATTGGAATCGAACCCACAACCAATGTGCGACTGGCCTTTATCGCCTACCACTGGCCTACATGAAGTCCTTGTTTAGTAGAAACTAGTTTTATTATATTAAGCAGTATGATATATGAAGTATAAGTCCATTTTAGGCACCATATATGATTAAACTCACTATAGATGCACTAATGTATATTTGATAACTTTTTCATGAAACAGATGGAATGACCCATCATTCTATCACATGGTCTACTAACTCTTCACGAAAAACAAATTAAACTTCATTTCTTTAAGAGATAAAGTTGAAATTGTTCAAAGCATGAACAAAAGTGAGATTGTACCAAAATCAAGCAAATATTTCATTCAATTCAAAATTATCATCATTAGGGAAATGATATTGAAAACCAAAAATTTTGTCCTAGTGCCCTTATATCTGATGAATCAGATGGTACCTTAGATCATCACAAATCTATGGATTTGGGATTGTTGGCTTTTTCATAGCCATGTTCTCTACCACTCTCTATCAGAACATGATGGTTAGATTTCTCTTCCATATCCATATTTTCACTTAAGTTATCCTATGTGGAAACCCAGTGATTAGTTTATTTGGGTAACTATTACGTTTCATACTTTAGTTTATAAAGATAAGTTTTGGTAATCCTTTTTACGATGTGGGTTTCAATTAAAGAAACTTTCATGTAGAAAACCATTTATAACCCCGAAGAATTTCAAGGGAGAAATTCATTTAAAGGGGGGTAGAATATAATAACCCGAGACTTTATAAGATATATTCTTTTTAATTTCATTCATATCTTCTATTGTACGATACACCATGATTATCTTCCGCTATACGCAACACCGTATTTTCTTGCAGTATACACAACACTATTCTTAGATTGTGTTACACACAATTTCAAGTTCGTTTGATAATATTCATTCTACGCATCATTGATTATATATATATATATATATTCAATGAATAAATGAAAAAATGGATGGATTCTGTTATAAAGAAACAACAAAGGAGTCTTTCACTATACACAAACCTGACATGGCTTTCATTACACGCAATCGCGACCTTCCTCGATAGCGTGTGTTGTACGCAATACCGGGTTTTACTAAACAACGATATATTATTATAATATTATTATGAACTAGCCGTTATGAATAGTATTAACTAAATTTTGAATTTTATAACATTATTATTCATCTTACACATTTTCTAGAACATGGTATAAGATCAAAATAAATTTTTAGGGTAAAATATGTATTTTTCAAATAATGAAGTTTTGCCGCCATTTGATGGCGCACCCACATAAAATCTAGTTTTTGACATGTTTATAAGTTAAATTTGACAAAATAAAATTATTCTTTGGAATCATAAAATAAAAATTTACTTTGGATAAATTTTTCATATTATTATGGTATCTTTCATATTTTGATGAATAGTAAAAACACGCTATATTTTAATTAAAAACAACATTTTTCAACGCAATAATTTATATGGTTAAATTATAATATTTAATGGTTTTAAAGTATAAATATAATATATATTTACCATTTAATATAATTTATGTCATTATAATTGATTTTACATTAAATTCGTAGGTTAAATCAATTCAATCTTTTGGAATGTTTCAAAGAAAAACCTATTTTCTTCCGACAACGGGATTAATTTTAATTTAATTTCTGCAACTTTTGTGTATTGAATTTGGAAAAATGGATTCCATATTTGGAATTAGTGGGTCCAAATTATGTTATTAAACTAATTTTTATTTTTGGGAATTATGAATAGTAACTATGGTAAATTTTATTTACCATAGTTAAAGGTAAATCGGTTAATTAAGGGTAAATATAATATTATAAAATTAGCCTAAAACATGCCAAAATTCTATTGGATGGATAAAAGTTGACCCATATATCCTAAGGGTCGTATTAGATTCATTTTATGAACTTCTGACCATGAAAATATTTTAATTATTATTAAAACCAAGGAAAGTAACAACATGTCACTCTCTTAAATATTATAAGTATAATAATTTTAATTTAGTTATAAACATCATAAAACTTCAAAAATGAATAGTCTCTAGAAATATAATACAATTATCTACATAATTATTATTTATTTAGAATTTTTAGGGATTACATAATTGTCATTAATGGTGATACATTAATGATACATAAATTATTTATTAAGTGAAAAATAAGTAATATAGTTTTTATTGTAATAATAATAGCCATTAAAATACCCAAAAAACTAACCAAAACTTATTGGTAGTGTATATCTACACCTTAATCATCCAATTACATAATATATAACCGTTTGGAGCCATATAAAAGTGATTATGACACTTATTTTATTTTATTTTAAATGATGCCAATGTTTTCACCTTCATAATTTATCAATTTAAATATTTTGATTTTAAGATGATAAATTCGAGTAAAAGTATTATTGTGAATGGTAATAGATTTAAATTCATAATAGGATTTTTTTTATTAAATTTTATGCAACATATAAGTATATTAAATAATTATACAAAAATGTTGTAGTAAATATTTTATTAATAGATAAACCAAATAAATGGTTTTAAAAATAATAAAATAAATATTATATGAACTATTTAATGTGATCCTATAATTTTATAGATATATATGACCTTTTATGAATCCACTAAAGCTTTTATTTCGAACATATCTTCGTTATATATTTTATTTAAATTCAATTAAATGAATAGTGTCAAAATTGACACTGTGGTTATTTTATAAAAATAACATATTATAAAATTGTTTAAAAATCAAAAAAATATTTAAAAATTATAAAATTTTATTTATATTTTCTATAATGATATAAAGTAACCAATTATTGAACATTCAAAACAAATAAGAAATTATTTGTTATAATTTAAAATTTAAAATTTTATTACCACAAATAAACTTAAATAGATTAAATAAGGATAAATCAAAATGATAAGTTTTAAAATAAGATCCAAACATGTCTAAATATTATTGGTTGATGCGATTACAACCCTATATAATCTAATCTTCGAATATGAGTCATTTTTGGAGGTTTTTAAGTGGGGTTTGATTTATTATAAATTAATATTTTTAAGAATTCCAAAGGTGCCCCTCTCCTCCCTTATAAAAGGGCACCTCCTCCCTCTCTTCCTCACACCACGTTGAGCCTTCAAGCTCGTCCAACCACTACCCAATTCTCTTCTCCACTTCCCTAGAAACATCCTAGAAGTTCTAGTCTTCTTCAAAGTCCAATATTATTACCCTAAGAGGAGGTTTCAAAAAGGCGCTTTATAGAACAGGTAATGTCCGTTACCGAGTCATTCAACTTTATTTCTTCTTCCATGTTTTCTTCTTTAGTTGTTTCATTATGAAGTAATAACATAAGTATCACTAATATAATTATATGTTATTATAATTATGAAACTACCCTATTTCACCATCTATCCATCCTACGGAAAACGAAAATCACCACGCGTGCGTACGTACGGAATACCGTCTCCACGCCCTGGTGTAATCAGTTTTTCCACCACCACTATACATGGATGGGTATAATGGTGTAAATAAATTACTATATATGATCATTGTAAAGTGATATTGATTCTGAAATAGTATCCAAACACTCCAATACAATTCCACAGTCATGGGAATGATATCATTGCTCGTGCGTACGTACGGACTACCGTCTCCACAAACGCGATGAGATTCATTTTCCATGATTAAACATTCAAGAATGATTATAAAGTATATATAATGAATAATAATGAAATTTATGACATAATAATGATATTGGATTTATGTATATATATATATGTATGTCATCTATTTAATTTCATTCAACTCAATAAGGAAACGAAAACAACGTTCATGCGTACGTACGGCCTACCGTCTCCATGAACGGTGTATTTCTTTCCATTTTTCGATCTATTATATATATGTATATTATGAATATATATTATATATAAATCATGTTTTATATTCTGGAATTAATTAATCATGATCTAAGTAATCATATGAATAATTACAAGTCAAAACATGGACGACAAATGAAACGATTTTAACCAAAACGCTCTTTAACATTGAATTTACAAAAGGACGGGTTATATAAAGTCATAATTGAACCATATATTATATCATAACAATGAATATGATTATTTAATAAGTAAATAACATTATTTAAATCATTATACAGGAGGTTCGGACACATACGAAGCAAATTGGACCTAAGGTAAGGGATAATTTTGCAAATCCCATTTTTATCTGAGATTGTCTATACTTCAAAATTTACTGGGGTGTACTTTATCATCCACATACATTTTTTCTCAATATTTAATATTATTTCAATCCACCTAAAATTGTTTAAATCCAACTTTACCCTTTAGTGAGTTTTTAGTAAATGATATGAAAGGAATCTTTTGTCACTTTTCGTACGAGGTACTTTTTGACTTTTCCGACAAAAGTACGAGAAGAATGTTTTTTTAACTTATACGGAATAAATGGATTTTTAAAACATTATTTCCAAGAAGATTCCTTTACAAGTTTTCATGTGTATTTTTAATCACATTCTTTTAGTTTAAAATTGTATGACATGTTAAGAAAGAAAATGTTTTTGATGTAGAAAAGATATTTTCCTCAAGAATGGAGTTCAAGTGTTTTATCAAAATTATTTTCCATCTAAGATAATAAAGGATTCCGTTTATATCCCTATTATTACGTTGATTTGATTATGTTGTGATGGAATCATTTTTATGAATTCCTTTATCTTATATGAATTGTTTTATGATATCATGATGTTTAAGATTCCCATTTTTATTACATGGGTTATGCTATGATGTATGGTTTATGATTTTGTGGCACACATAAGAATGGTATAATTATGAGATGGGTGGGACCTATATCTCCCTCCAATGCATAGGGTAGAGATTTATATCTCAGGAGATAGACATGGCTGGAATGGCAAGTTAAACCGGTTCGGTAATACAGGACTGGAACGAGGAGTGAACTCGATTCAGAAAAGGACATTGTCCACTAAGATGGTCTTGGAAGCAATGCCATGGCTACTATGGAAATCATATCATGTGATTAATATTTTTCATAATTACAAGTTTTATTTCCATGCTAGTTTATCGTGATAATGTTTCATTATGATCTATGATTTATGTACTTCCATGTTTTATGTCATTTCTCAAACTTTTGATGTTTAATCATTATGTTCATGTTTTTATGTGAAAATGTATATGGTATGTTTTATTTTATCCATTCTTACCCTTACTGTGCATTTTAGCTCACCCTTTTTATGTTTTATTTTCCCCATGATATAAAGAATGGTTTTAGTTATGAAAAAAGTGAAGATCTTTATGGGAGATATTGAAGATCTTTCACCATGATTAGAAGATTATATTCCGAGTTTCAAAAGACACTAAACTATTACGGTCCTTGTGTGTGTGTTTTTGTTATGTACTAAGTATTCCGCAAAAGTAATGTAATGTCCATGTACGTCAAGCTTTGGGTCTCTACATTGCTCCCTTGGACTTCTTTGGGGATCATTTCCTTGACTCTTAGGATATTCATGTTCATAATGTACTATCTCCCTGTAATTGTAGTACATAACATTGGTAGCTTATTTATTCCCCAAAAAATCCCGAGATAGGTGACCTTTTTCTCCACACTTGTAACAGACTCCCATTCCCTTCAAGAATGTTCAATGGTGTTTCTTCCCCCAATTACTGTATAATGGAAATTCAAATCTTCCATTATTCCCTATTTCCTTAGTTCAATTCCCAGAGCTTTCTGATGCCCTCTTTTTCTCTTGCTTGACTTTTGAGTCGTAAGACCTAGAGAATTCATTTAATTTCTTGATAGCACTTGACAATATATCTTCATATGATTCAAATCTTTGGGAGACAAGAGACCTTTAGAGGAATGGTTTTAAACAATCAAATAATCGATCATTTTTTCTCCTTGGATTACGTATGTAGTTTGCAGCATGCCTTGCCAGCCTTGTAATGTTGGATTCATAACTGGAAACATTTTTATCCTATTTATGCCTCAAATTCTAGAATTTCCTCTCCATATCTGCAAGATGTTCAAGAGGGAAATACTTTTCTATGATGATTTCCTTAAAATCCCTCCATTCCATCTCTACTATTTCTTCCACATCATTTGTATTTCGGACTAAGGACCACCACTGATCTACATCACATGTTAGATGATCAATAGCCATGACTACATTATCTCTTTCGTTACATCCCAAATTGAGAAAAATCTTCTCAAGGGAACATATCCACTACTCTGCTACAGATGGGTTTGTAGTCCCATTGAATGATAGAGGATGTTTTCGCATAAAGTGATCTAACATAGCTCCTCCACATGGTGGATCTGGATGCTACATACTAGTAAGGATATTATTCATAACCTGAGTATGTTTTCCCAGTATAGTTATGAGTTTATCCGCACAAGAGCCAACATCATTATCTTACATCGGAGGGAAATCACTACAGGGAACACGTGCGTTCGTGCAGTTTCCATTCCTTCAACTTGGTTCCATCTCTAGATAATGGAATACACAAGATTTGGTTATGAATCGTAATGTATAAGCTTAACTTAACATAATACATAGAAAAAATTGAGATCCTAGACATGGAGAATCCCATATTCAAAAATGGTTTCTTTGAGAATAATTTTACATTTCAATCCATCATAATGGATTGTAAGGAAAATGTGAATTATCATAAGCATGCCCCCCTGGAGTGTCGTAACCAAGAGTAGAGCAACGCCCGTTGTCATGCACCAGTTCTAGTTTGAGTCTATCTCAAAGTGGTTTTTTCGGATTTTACACGTAGATACATCTGCGCTAGAGCCACCTCTACCGGCTCATATCCCGACAGGGATGTATTGCTTGAAATATTAGAATAATCTATTTCATACCAAAATACCAAGACATTAATGTATGTATATCCTCAAAGAATAACTTAGGGACACTTCCATAATTCTAAATTTTTTAATTTCCATGTATTCTACTAAACTTCATTTGATACCAACTGTAAGAACCTGACCCCAGTTACCCAGAGCCGGTGCCTTATTGGCATACATTGGCATACAAACAAGGAATATCCATCCCAAAGTACTGATTAGTTTAGTATTATTGGAAACAATATACATACATAAGTTCATCATTACAACTTGAAATTAAAAACAACATAGAAACTCCTTAGATAACTTCCATAACTCCAAGATTATTTTAGCATGTCATTCATAATAGAATTATTCTTGCCCTGTGGAAATGAAAAATATTAAAGTGGTGATCTCAAATTCTCAGTAAGGGTAATATTTACAGTGGAAGATAACATAAAAATTAGACACAATGAATAATTGAAATCACATGCCTTTCGATATAAACATGAACATAATTTGGTAGAAATATGGGATGAGTAAATATTGTCATAACATAACATAATCATGGGTATTCTACTAGTCAAATGACAACATGAACAATCAATAATATATTCATAATGAGGGGATGCATAATGCAGGACAACATATCTATACCGTCAAGGCCTCCTGCTAGGAGCATAAATAATCATGTTGTCAAGGCCATGTGCCAAGACCATAGTTTGTCTCATGAGACCTACCGATCCAGCAAGGGGCTATAGTGGGACCCACCCGACACTTACTATGTCCTATAAATTTCTCATATGAATGGGGATAAACATAAACAACATACACATTAATATATTAAATGTAAATAGCTTTCCCCAAACATTAATCCTAAAAACATTCCATTTGATGTACACTGATGAATGGTTTAAAGATAGCACATAAATAGCCAAAATAATCATAAACCAATAAATTGAATATGGTAGATGATAATATTGAATACTAACACCAATTATACATAAGAATCAACAAGTGTGTTAAAATAGAGGAAGACACTCTTATAAAATTTTCATGTAATTCTGGAAATAAATACTCTTTTACATTGAAAAGAAGTTTTTTTTGGAAAGATATTTGTATAAATCCAGAAGTCAAGTAAGATATTATTTTCATAAAAAATTAGTGATTTTATAGATATAATGGTTTCCAAACACATATTACATATTTCCCTTGAAAATAGGTAATAAATAGAGATATTCCCATGAATCGAGCATGAATTTCAGAAACAATTTGAAAGATCCTTTTAACGAATGTAACTGACCATAAAAAAAGACGGATTCTGGTTTGTGTACATATATAGAATACTCACACAGAATATTTTATGAATATATAATAATACACAATAATTTAATTGAGGTAATTTAAACAATGAAAATAACCCGAATGGAAATGGAAGTTCGGGTGGAAAAACCCTTACCTTAAATACGAATGTGTTCCCCTCTTGAAAATATGGTCCTGGAATTTGAAATTATACATATAAATAACTTTTTTCATAACCAAATATACATGTCTTTACTTTATCATAATTCTGTTTATTTTTTTCATGTTATTATTTATATGTTATTATATAGAATTCTGTCATTCCGGAGTGTTTGTTTTCTTGATTTTCATAATTGGCTCACTTGATTGTAAGTAATGAAATTCATGTGGAATGGTCGTAAATATCCATAATTGAAATTAAATATTATTTATGAACATCCAGAAGTGTTAATGAACATTTATATCATTTTGTTACATGGAATGAGGATGAATAATTAGATGACAATCACTTCAATTATTCGGCGGTATTTGGATTATTATGAACTAGTTTTGTCGCATAAATTAATAATATGTACATATACGGGTTTATGGTTCTTAATTAGGTTATAATTCATATATTATTTTCTGTTTCAACAAAAAAATATGGTTTTATGATCAGTAATGAAGAATAAAATGATGGACGAAACTTTTTCGTCTATGAATTCGATAAATTGGATCCTCACGGACGTTGATTTCGTTTTAAAAAAAGGGAGGGAGTAAGAATATTTATGTTGGTTCTATAATTACAGTATATAGATGATACTGGAGCTATCATGATAATTTGGATAGAGGAGGTGAGGAGAGGATAGCAAAAAAAGATAAATTCAAATGAAACTCAAGGAAAAAGAAAGGTGCTTTACCTCTTGAAACATCTTCCTCGAGAACCTTCTTAAGGGAAGGGATTAATGTCTTTTGGAAAGACCAAAAGCTTCCTGGTCATGGGGAGTGACTTGGGAAGGGTATTTGTGAAGAACATTTTAGAGATTTAAGGCTTAGAGTAGTGAAAGGAAGAGAGATTTGTGAGTAGTTTTTTATGGTGGAGGAGAGGGGTAATTTTTTAATATTTAATTAATTGTATTATTAATTCCATCAAGACAACGAATAGTATTGTTTCATGTGACCCCTAATAGTAATAAGTCCATGTGAGTTCGAACCATGTGGTCTTGAATCACTTGTGATGTCATGAATGGTGTAGTTAACTGATAATTTGTATATACGGTACTTTATCATATTTCACTATTCATAATTTCTTTTGGAATTTCAGAAAAATCCCAAAACGTTACCCCTACCATTTTTCGATGTCTAGAATTTGAAAATGAACTACAATTTTCAAAATTAATTTTATAAATATTATTAATTTAATTTTCAAATAATGTCACAGTTAATTTGAAAAATAACAATTTTAAGTTGCAATTCGTTTTATTTCACATTGAAAATTTAATTAAGATATCATTATCTTATTTCCTTATGAAAATAAAATAATAATAATATTTACTATTTATAAGGGTCATATTACTATTCATATTAGTATTCGTAAGGGTATATTAATATTCACCAAAAAATCATGTTTGTTCTATCAGACTCTATATTACTTACTGGTCACAACTGTAGATTAACATTATTCGAAATTCGAAACACTATTTAAGAAAAGTTGTGTTTAATGGATATATTATAAAATGCATTCAATATTTATTTTCAGAATCGTGGGTTGTCACATTCTGAACTACGTGGACTTTGATCGTTACCAAGGTATGGAACGTATGAATCCTCCCCGAAGTTCAATCGCAATAACCATTGGTCCTGACCCCCTTCTTGTTGGTTCACCAAATCATGAACTACGAGGATGTAGATCCTTGCTAAGGAAAGGATTTCCAGAAGCCTCCCTAAGGTTCAATCTCAACAACCATTGGTCCTGACCACTCCACGTCGGTTCACCAAATTCTAAACTACGAGGACTTTGATCCTTCTAAGGAAAGGTACATATAAATACTCCCATATGTTCAATGTCACCATTCATTAACCCCAACCACATTATGTCAATTCACCAAATCCAGAACTACATGGACATAGATTCTTGATAAGGCAAGGTACGTAGGAAGCCTCCCTGTGGTTCAATCCCAACAACCATTGGTCCCGACCACTTCACATCGGTTCACCAAATTCTAAACTATGAGGAAATTTATCCTTACAATGGAAAGGTACGTAGGAAGCCTCCCAGAGGTTCAATCCCACCATCCATTGACCTCAAAAACATCATGTCAGTTCACCCCCATCATCTATGATATTAAACTGTACGCCCATTTTGTCCCGCATGACACCAAACTATCCCCTATCCAGCAGTAAGTCGTTGTGATCCCCTATCCAGCAGTAAGTTGTTGTGATCCTCATTCAGAGAAAAGATGTCGCGGACCTCATGTAGTGGTAATCCATTGTGATCCTCATTCAAGCGACAAGCCTTTGTTGTCCCAACCATTGGGACCCATATCTCTGGTCTTTCCCAGTGGTGTTAGACCAACCTCAGGATCCTAACCACGCGTAAGCCCCAATATATCATCTTGCTGATTTCTTCTATGCACACCCCAATCCTATATCCCATCCTAAACTATGTGGACATTTATCTCCTTCCACATGGATACATAGGAAGTATCTTCGAGGTTCAATCCCAACATCTCCATCGCCATCGAGTTGACTCCATATCATTCTCTATTCACTTGACATAACTAGCCATTATCCATCTTGGTTCTTACCTGGTCCTCCACATTCTGGTGTGGTCAATTCAATTCACCTCTTCATTGCTCTAAGTAGCTCCCGGTTAACTAACCACGTGCTAGCCCCAACATCAGTTTTCACTCAAGGGGTTTAACCCATCAGATCCACTATAGAATGTGTTCAGATCAGTCTGATTTGTCTCCGCTAGACGTTAACCCTACGGCATACCCCATGTTAAACATTTAAAAATGATGAAAAACTCAGAGACATGCATATGTCATATAATTGCCTACATTTGAAGTGGGATGCCTTCAGATTTGGAGTCCTTGATATGACCTATCATAACGTGTAGAAACCCAGACATGACAGTGTTGCAGCATCAAGACAGTCCAGTGAAGTACAATGTGACTAGTCCCCGGACCAAAGGTTACTTCCCATAATAGACCCCCTGGAATTTCCAGATAGAATTAGTGTAATTAACCAGTGACCATGATGATATGGCACATGGAAGAGTTTAATGAACAATGCGTTAATCTATAAGGGAGATCTAGACTAGGTCATCAGTTCCAAGGAGGAACCCATGGAAGGAAGAACCGATATCCCATCATCTAATTTCGATCAAGGAGAAAACGTCCCGGAGTAAGTGACAGATGCTGCCAGACATTGGAATACAGGAATGTAGGGAAATTGTAACCACATCCTCGTCCTCCAAAAAGGATGAATGTGTGCTTCTTGATGAAAGCAACGAAACATTATTAATGGTGGTTCTATATGATATATGTGGTTTCATATTATAACCAAGTCTAATTAAGAGAGGCGAATATCCTGAAAATGGATTTCCAAAGTACGTACGGACCCTTAGAGTACCAAGTCATGCCATTTAGGTAGAAAAATTCTACTTATGTCTTCATAGAGAATATGAAGAGGGTACCCCAAATGTATCTCAAATCATTTGTTGTGATATTAATAAATGAAATCCTTACTTATTGTAAGTCAAAATAGGAACATGATCTAATTTTTTTTATCATCATGGAAACTCTTCATGATCATCAACATTACTGTATGTATTCAAAGTGCATCTTATGGATATGGGATTTGATATATATGGACTATTCTATCTCATAAAAAAGGGTTTTAGTGGACCCTGATAATATCAGTGATGTTAGTTCATGGGAGTAGCAAAATAATTTGATGAAATTGTAATTTTTCTTAGCATATTTGGTTTTTACCAGATTTGTCTTCAATAATTCTAAAGGATTGATTCATCCATGATAACACTCACTAAGAAAGGTGACATGTTTTAAATGGCCCCAGAGTGTTAGGAATCCATTAAAATGTAGAATCGGTGGTTGAATACCGCACCAATGTGGATATTTCTAGAATCTGGGAAGGGGGTTATTTATTTTGATGCATCAGGTATATGTCATAGATGTGTTTTCATGAAAAATGTTCATTACGTGGCATATGGCCCATGAAATCTCCAACCATAGGAAATGGACTACCATACCCATAACATAGAGATATTAGTGGTAATGCATTCCCTAAAGGCATTGTGCCTTTATCTTTTTGCGATGAAATTTTTTGTCTACTCTAAATATAAAATCATAACCCACAAAAAACCCCAAAAGGATTTAAACATGACGAAAAATGTTTGGATGAGTATTTACTGGGGTTCCACTCGAATTTAGTTGATACCCAAGTCAAGGATAATTTGGTGGTAGACTCTTTGAGAATAAATGTGATAGTATAGGCACTGACAATGTCATGTGATGAGTGAACCTTGATGTGGATCGTTCTCTAGATGCTATTGGAAACCATGAAATACAATGAAGGTACATTATTAAAATGTGTCAAAATGGATCATTCCCTTATATAGATGAGTCATTGAGAAAATCACAGTATGGATAAAATCAATCAATCTATATAGATTCATCATGGCGAGGATACACCTCCTTCTTTTTTGTAGTCTCATGAGAGAGTTTGATGTATCAATAGTTGTTTATTGGTGCCATTGTCTCTAAGAAAGATGGTGTTGTAGGACATACAACTGTCTCTGTTGGTTGTTTATTATAGATCTACAAAGATTTATTATGATATTTATTGATAGTTCTGTTGGAAAAGAATGAGGTAGGGTATATCTAACATCATATTGAGGTGCTATATATGTTAGTAAAAGAAGAGAATCTAAGGCCCTATTCATTTCATTTGTCGTTACCCATGTGTACCTATAAGTTGGATGAGGTCTCCATGGATTTACCAAACATAATAAATTTTTAATATTAATAAAAATTCCTATCGAGGGTAAGTGAGAACAAAAAAACCAGTACATTTATATCACGTCACACCATCACAAAGCCCAAATTATAGAATTCAAATATCAAATTGATAAAAAAGAACTGAATCATCACACCAATACCATCATCATTAACATTTTTCAAAATTCAAACAATCTACACCGAAAATCAAGCGAGATGAGTGGGGAAACCACATCGACTGCATATGTCTACACATTGTCAACATCATCCTATTCACCACAATATGTTGCAAAAAAAACCAAACACACTGAGCCTTGTGCAATTGATTTTTAAGAATATCAAGACTATCAAGAAGAGGTTATTGATAGATTAGTTCCAAAAATGTTCTTATAATGATCATAGTTGCTGCGATCATGAGTTCTATATGGGTGACAAGGTTTTCTTTAATGTGGAACCTCATTTTGGTCATTAATATTTGGGAAAGCAAGGGAAGCTAACACCAGGGTATTTTGGACCTTTCAAGATCACATAGCTGGTTGGAAAGGCATAATACTGGTTATATTTTCCATATGAGTTAACATAGATTTAAAAAATATTTCATATCTCCCAATTGATATAATATAATACAAATCTATCTCATCTGTTTAATTGGGATGTATTGGAGATATATCACAATTTATCTATGTTTGGACAGCCAATGCAAATACTGAATTTCCAAGAGAAGGTTCTTCAAGAGATATCAATCCCATTGGTCAATGTCCTTTTTAGCGTGTTAATGATATTAATGGGATATGGGAGATGAATTCATGTGTTCTGAAAGAATACCCATTCTTATTCTCTAGTGAAGCTTTGAGTTTAATTTGCGAGGACATAAAGAAATCATGGTGGGGAGAATTTTCACACCCATGATTTATTTTGAGGTATTATTCTATTTATTTTTCATCGAAAATTTTCCATTTCAGTAATCCAGTGAGTTCATAAGGTAAATTATAAGAAATTTGGGGTGGACCCATTGGGGAACATTTTTGGCACACTGTTAGTGGAAACCATGCACGTCCATCCAAGAAGATGTATTGTTGTTGGCTAGTTTAAGGTAGTAGATACGACATGGCTTATTCATGGTAATACATACCATGTGGGATAATGTTGTGGTAGGTTTTTCTTGGAAATAAGGGGTTGCACGATCACCACACGGGTTGTGAATCCGTGAGGACATACCATTTGATTTATCCAGATCATTTAAAATTGAATTTTGGGATTTATATCTAGCTAATTATTACCAAAAATTCCCTTAAATATCTGTCCACTCAAGAATATCAACCCTATGTGACCCTCTCCCTATTTACCAATTGTCATTGTCTCCTTCTTTGTGTAATTTTGTTTATTCCCACTGAGTCCCAATGTAAGTGTCTCCCCTATTGATTTAATTCTCTATTCTAGGGTTTCATCCATATTTATTGGGTGATTCATTTTTTTCCATGGATAGGGTTACAATTTTATTTTTTGATATTGGTTTTTAGGGTACAATAATTTTTTTAGAGGTTCTATCATTCTTTCGCAAGATGTTGCTGTGGTGAGGTTGAGTTTTTATATCATATTCTGAATGATTCCTCATCCAAGATAGGTGATTATATTCATGAACATTATATGAAGAATTTTTTATGTTTCAGGAGTATTTATATGTGTTATATGAATTTTTTTATAGTGTGAAAGTAGTTTTTGTAAGGATTTCACATGCATATGACTTTAAAATTGAATTTTATATGAAATTGGGTGCATTTTTTATGTAAACCATTATTGTGATTCAAGAACATGTTTTTCTAAATTATGCAAGATGGATTTTAAATTGTTAAAGTGGAAAGAATAATGTTTTGATGTATTTTTGGTGTTATTATGGTTTCAAAATATAATTTTAGTTTTGAATATGGATGTATAATTTGTGTGTTGCATTGTCTGGATCCAATAATGTGAAAATGATGTCTTTTGTGAAAGGTGGAACATAATTGACTACAAAGGGAATCCCAGGTAAATTTTTTTGTTAACTAGGAATTGAATTCTAGATGATTTAGAAGTGGTTCATCCCTATTACATCTATAATTATTGATTATACTACACTAACTAAAAATTGTGATGATTGGAGACCACTAGGCACATAGGGTATCCCCTCGTAGTGGCTCATGCATGAGAATGCTTGTAGTTGTGGGTGTTATTCCATATTCAAGTGAGATATTATGTACCTATTGTACCATTTCTATATAGGTTATAGAGGGTTTCTCTAGTGACATGGTTCTATTTGTGATATTGCTCACACCATCGACATATAATATACTTGTTGGTTATTTCAGAAGTAAGAATATTTTCATTCGATTTATTTTTCCATAAAAATGTATCTAGTAATTATTTTATAAAACATTCAAGTTTATTTATTATATAATTTTTATTGGGTGAAATATTTTTTTGAGTGGCAATTCAACTATGTATTATCTCACATCCTATTTACACCTTTCAATGTATGTAGAATTGTTTATGTTTGATGTATGAAATGGCATGGTTTTTGGTGATTGTGGTTTGGGATGCTAGTGGTTTCCCCTTCTAGGTGTTGTGGTGATGGATAGAGGAACATTCTACTCTTATTTCATGGTGCTTTGGATATGTTTTTCTCTTATATTTTAGTTATTTCTCCTTTTCGGTTAGGGTTATATGATGTAAAATTTAATCTGAAATTTGTTGTCCCATGTTTTGTTGTGCTTACCATGATTGGGATTATTTATTATTTTTTGGTTGTTTATGTTTAAATACATTGTTAAAATCATTCCAAAATTGTATTAATGATAACCGGGCACAGTTGTTAGCCTATGGAGAATGGTAACTTCCTTCAGACCATGCCGATGAACTGGGTCAGGTGTTGGGTTAGATGGAACTCCAGATTTGTTCGTGACATGGTCTGATTAAATGGGGAGAGTCACTCCATATAACATGACCGTCTCCTTTAGATAGAGTCATAAAAGATGATCTTATTTGATAATATATATAATCTTATGTAAATGTGTATATTTAGTTAATTGGTCAATAATAAACCTAATATAATTGTAACCTCCACAAATTTTTGTTTATCCCCCCCATGAAATACCTAGATATATTTTCCAATTTCAATTAGTAAACTACAAAAGGTTGAAGACTTTGGTTCGATAATTGATAATATGTATTATACATAATTCATTTCAATTATATAATCATAAATTTAGAAATATATCTTTTCATACTATCCCACCAATAATACTCCCAACAGAATTGGTACATCTATGTACTACACGAATGAATAAAAAAATAGAGAAATATGAGAAGCACTCAATAACACATTATTCAACAGAAAATAACAAGGTACACAAAATAATTTTCCAAATCTAACAATGTTGTATTCATCAACATTATTATCATAAAAATTACCCATATTAATAGATTACTTATTTTAGAAAAAGCATGATCCTCCTTCTAATCATGCATAATTCTTTCAGAAATAGATGATTGCACTGATTACTAAAGCAGAACATTTTTTTTCATTACGGGTAAAATTTATAAGAAAATTTTATCATATAATAACAAAAAAGATTTATGTTCCAAATGTAATATGTTTAATGCAGAATTATTTTTGATACTCATATAATCATCCACTTTTTTCATGTCTAGGTTAGTAACGAATCATGAAATCATAATCTGTCATCAGTTATATCCATCTTATCCATCTCCTTCTCAATTCATTATTATTGACCATATACTTAAAATTTTTCCCCTAATATATCTTTCACACCATTCTCTACAAAAATTTATTCTCCAAAACATGAAAACATATAATGTAAATCCAAATCCTGTTTAAGGTAATTTAATTCATCAATTTTAAACTGTAAGAATAATACGAAATTACATTATTATTATGAATTATGAAAATATAATGTTACCCCAATTATAAAACACTGTATATAAAAAACTCTTAAATATATTATTAAGGGGAATAAAATTTAATATTAATCAATTATATTTTTAGTTCTTGAAAAAAATCATCAATTTCACTTTTTAAGAAGAATTTAACTCATTTTTTTTAACATTGTAAGTGGTCTATACAACAGAGATATGTTTTCGATAATTCCTAATGTTACCTAATATTATTACAAAATACTAAATCACCATTATATTTTTCAGTCAAGGACATTCGTAACCAAATTATTTAGAATGATCAAATGTATTTCCATATTTAGAAATAATGTCAATGGAACAATTTTGTTTCATAAAAAATCACACATGAATCATTTTCCATTTATTTTCTATCCATTAATGATTTTTTTGAAAATGCATATATTATTTTTATTATTCCTTACAACTATTATAATATACCTAAATTCTTTAATAAAAAAATTCCAAATTATATCATAGAAGTCATGGGAAACTCTATTCATAAGTTTGAAAAATTGAATAGGTTAATTAGATAACCTAAATAGCACAATGTCAAACTCATAGTTCCAATATCTTGTTTAAAACATAGTCTCCAAAAATTTAACCTCTTATACCTTCATAATATTGTACCCATACCATATATATATATTAAAAAATAATGATATCCTAGTAAATCATAAAAAAATTATCAATATTAGGTAAACAATAATTTATTTACTAGTAATGATATTTTTCAGGGCTCAATAATGAGTGAAATGTCTCATTGACCCATATTTGTTAAATAATAAAAATATCAGAACCACATGGAGATGTTCTAGGGTGAATAGATCCTTTATCTATAAACTCAGATAATTTATTTTTCTATTCATAAATATCCACTTGAGTATTTTGATAGGGGGTTCAGAAATAATCATAGCATTAGGAACTAATTCAAAAATAAACTCAAAATATAAATCAAGAATAAAAATAGTCCAATAATCATTAAATACATCAAAAAATTCATTATATATTTTGAAATAATTAATTTGGACAATATTATTATATTCAATATTATTATCTATGTAACAATCACTTCCATATTTAATCACTTTCTCTTATTCTTTTATACTTTTCATCGAAACAGAATAATTTAACTAATCTGTCATAGATCTGAAATATTTCTTATTATGGTGGACTGAAAATCAATCGATACCAATAATTATATAAAACCCCAATATGTTTAATTCAAAAATAGTTTTTGGAATGACCATGCCACTAATAAGAACTTGATGAGTCCTACAAAACATGGTTGATTTAAAATATTCACTAATAGTTTCCACCATATGTTCTATGTTATTTTCATTTGATGATATTCCAATAATAAGAGAAAATTTAAAAAAAAAGAAATAATGTGATGATTAGGAATAAAATTGGAATTGACATGATTTGAATAAATATGTATCATACCAATCACTACGTCATTTTACAGTCCAACATAAGTTGTAATATTAAAAATTGACTTTGAAAGCCTTTCTATTTCTGATCATGATGATTTAAATCCCATGAAACTAAATTCAGAAACATGTCGGTATAATGACCCATTTCATTGTAACTAAAACACCACACTATTTGACGGCTATTGGATAACCTATTATTTTGTTATTCAATAATATTCAATATAAATTAATGATCCATGAACAAAAGAGGACACACGAGAAAAAAATATCATGATCTCGTTGAATATTTCATGAAATTTATTTTACCACAATAGGAACATTTTGGGGGATTACCTATCAACTTCATTGTTGGTATCTTCTCAACCTCCTTCCACTTGGTCATTTTATTTCATCTTTCATGTCAAAAAATATATGTGCTAATAAAATCACATCTCATCAATCTCAATATAATGAACCACTTTCTCATAAATATTAATTTCATATGAATCTTTAGGTCTTCATAAACTAGATTTCAACCCTGATTAAAATATAATAATTATACTACTAATGTATTTAATAAAATTCCTCACATACCTCACAAATACTGTGATGATTACATCATATGAATCTACATAATATATGTCTTTCTGACTGAATTCATTGAATATTTTCCAATTGGGTTTGAAGAATCATTTGGAAATACCTCTCAATAAAAATATGCTTATTTTTTTCAATTCATTGAATCATGATCATGTTTCTATACTATATTCTAAACCAAATACCACAATCAATCAGATTCACCATCATATTGACAAATGAATGGGGTCAAATTTTGATGTTTTAAACATCACATTATTTAAAATGTATTCTATTATACATTAATCCATCCATAAGCCATTATAGTTTCAGATGATCCACTAATTATAGGGTATGTTTTCTCATGAAATAAACTAGTATAAGAATGTTTCATCATGATAGATCGGTTTCCCCTCTAGCATTTATACCACCAAAATTTATAGCATGTGGAAATTTAGAAATCACTACATCAAAATTAAAATTTCCAATTAAATCAATCATAGTGTACTAATGTAGAATGATATTTCCCTCTTGAGGCCTTACCAAAATAGATCCCCAACTTCCTCTACAAAAAAAATTCTAAACAAATATAGTTTAGATGTAGAAACAGGGAAATATTTAAATAAAATATCATTTAAACTTAATCATAAGGTACAATACATAATGGGTATCATATTATCATTATTCTAATATTTAATTTTATCAAGTCTAACCACTAATACCCACTATAACTTTCTATCCATAAACATCATATAATATTGAGTTTTGAATCTAAAATTTAATCTCTCACATTTTATGAACCTTTATTGAGTTGAAGTATTATATAATTAGGTCAAAGCACGTACATATCAAAATCTGT
Source organism: Viscum album (assembly GCA_963277665.1). Taxonomy (NCBI): domain Eukaryota; kingdom Viridiplantae; phylum Streptophyta; class Magnoliopsida; order Santalales; family Viscaceae; genus Viscum; species Viscum album. The sequence goes on from OY728159.1 coordinate 1,931,911,358, forward strand.
AAATTATAGTGCAGACTCTTATGATTAATATAAATTTTTACCATTATATAAATCATTTAAAAATGTTCAAGATTTCAATTCTTATAAAATCATCATAACTATCAACATGAATTTCCATTTTCCCATAAACATCCATAAAACCTATGAAATAATTTTTCAAAAATTGGATGAGCAGAAAAAACCTAGTGAGGGACATAAAAAAATGGAAACCATTAGTCCAATGATAAATAGGAAAATACATGAAATATTTTCACATTATCATAATGATCATTGAGTGAATGGAATTAATCTTTTTCAAATTTAAGACACACATTGTTTCTCCCAAAAAATCAATAAAATCAATATCATGAAAATCCATATTTTAAAAACAGATAATCACATTTTTTACCAGTTTTTGTGCCATGTAAAAAATAACTCTACCTTAGTTAAATAAATAGGACAAATGATTTTCTAACTCCGTAATTATATATGAATAACTAAATGAAGTTTAACTAATTCAATAGATTACCATCAGGGTGTACATATAATAAATAATATATTGGGATAACCCGGTTCTATTTGGTTGTACCCGTCATATATATGTAGATCTATCTCAAGAATTTAACTTATAATTATAATGTTACATAACAAGAATATAAATTTTGTTAATATATCTTTATCATCATAAAAAATCTAAAAAACTATTTTAAACTCGTATGAAAATAACATTGGGCTTAATAAAATATTATTTTTTGTAAAACCCCATATTTAATACAAAAATACAATTTTCATTCAAAAAACTATTTTCAATAGTAATATAATATGAAAAAGGGAAATATGGTTTTTATTTGAATAAAAATTGAAATCTCTAACGGGATTGAAAACCTTAAATAATATTTATGAGAATGGGGAATGTCATTGTCTTTGTATACATTAAAATAATACATACATGTTCTCGCATTTGAATAATGTATATATTTTCGTAAAAATATTCCATTTTGAAAAAAGTATATAAATGTATAAAATTATGTTTTTTGAAACTCACATTTCTATGAATATTCATTCTTGAAATCCATCAAAAATCATATACAAGGAAGGAAAATAGAGTTATAAGGAATGAATATTTTTTATTATATGAAAAATATGGAAACATTTGAATTGTAATACAACTGAATGAATAACATTATAAATCATTAAATATACTGATATTTGATAAATTTTTGATATAAAATGTGTAAGGGGATTTATATACATTTTTAAATAAATATATGTTAATAACATCAAAATATTCCTCATTTAATGGATATTGAAACGAAATCCATTACATCGAGTTTGATTGACCACATTCATTTTTTATATTATTTAATTCTAAACATAAAATAACTATTTAATGTCTTGGGAACCCATATTATGTTTATTGTTAATTTTATTTCAATTATTAACATGTTATATAAAATCCCTTAATTAATTAATTTTACATAATAGGTTTTGATAATATTAGGAATATATATCCAAAAATAAAATTGGTTGGAGGAATATTGTCAAAAATTTCATTATTTAAACATATAAAAATTGAAAATTATAAAATATTAATCATATTTTCGGATTGAATTATACTTTTCAAAACTAATCCTGAATGATGGATATGAAAAATTAACTGTGTTACAATCAGTGAGATAGTAGGTTGTATGTTCACATCATTAACATTTCAATTTTTCAATGATTATTATAGAAAGAAGGAATGAATTATTTTATCATAAAATAATGATAATAATATAATATATATGAAATTATTTATTTCATTAAAATTAAATATATCATCCATGATATTTAGTGATGAATACAGTGTCACATTGCTTTCATGGCAGATGTATTCCACATGTACGCAACAACAACGATATCATTTTTCTATATTGGATTGAAAATGATATACTATATTTTTATATTTTTATATAAATATTTAATATCATAATTATTTACTACATATCACATATATTAAATGTCATTATATTTATTTCCCTCCATGTACAGTGTTACCAAAAAATTAATAACATCGCCTCATGACGTGGGAATGTGACATACAAACATGTGATGTTATAATGTCCCCCGAATAATGAAAATTAATAATTTATATAAAATATAATAACATAATATGTATAAATATCTTAAATATATAATATATATATACATTATATACATAATTTTAACAAATTTTGGGATTAAATTGTGAAAAACGAATGATACTGGATCAAGGGGTGATAGTACATCGTACAAACACATAATTATTTCATATTCCATTTGATTGAAGAAGAGATGTATTTAGGTTAGGAAATTAACATTAGAAATATTAATACATTTGATATTTTTTTTATTATCTGTGAAAAAATTAGGAATACTTTTAATAGGTGGATAGTGAAATATAATAAATATGATCTGTAAAGTTTGATACCTTTTTTAGACAACCTTGTTATATAAGAATTTTGAGCGTTATTAGTATGGATTTCAGATAAAAATAACGGTAGTAGATTTTGAGAGGTGATGTTATAAAGGTATTTTTGTATCTATTTGAAGATAATTTTTCATGTTTGAAGAGTATTGGAGAGTGGGTGGCTTTTCATAAGTGAGGTGAGTGGAATACTCTTAATATTTGAAATGAAAAATGTATACCCATGTTTTTCTTAGTCAAGAAGTCTAAAAAATGTAAAATTATCAAGTATCAGACATTATATTGTTGATATATTTATACAAAACAATTTTATTCAATCCTTTTGTTAATTTTCACCCTTATCATTTTAGTTTAACCACTAGTAAATTCAATTTCACATGAATCCTAGAAATTAAATTTAACTATTTTCACAATTCATTAGGTTAAACAATTAAGTTGAACATACTAGAAAATATAAATTATTTTTATTACATATAGGGTATACATTATTCTTATTTTAATTTGCATAATTTTCAATATTTAATGTAAAATATATCACACTTATGCGATAAAATAGTTGGTTTTGAGGTTGTGTATTTTTTTTATAAAAAATATTATTTTATATTATCTCTAATATTAAAATAAATCAAATTATGATTATAAATAAACATTTAATGGAATATAAAATATAAATTGATATTAAAACTGTCCCAATTACGTATGATAGTAAATAATTAATATGGAGAAACATTATTCACTTTGATCAGTTTTAAAAAAAATTATTTTTTAAAACAAAAAAAAACAAATACTGAAACCCAATATAAAGATAATTAAAAAGTAATTAATATTTATAAAAATAAATAAATAGTAAATAATATCATATTGAAATATAATGGGTCTTTTAAATTAATTATTTTATTGAGAACAAAAGACTTGTTGAAAAAAATTTTAATATCACTATTAACTAAAAAATAAATATTTCTAAAAAATACAAATATTTTCCAGAAATACAATTTTGATATAATAATTCTCAATAAAGAATCATTTTTGTAATAAAATTACATAATTTATAAATTTTACTTTTTAATAAAATGTTATAATAATTATTTTAATTAAATATATTTGGTTTTTTATTTTAAAAAATAATAATTATTTTTATATTCAATATAACTATCTAATTAATATGAATAATCAAGTTAATAATTTAATCAATTATCTCATGTTTTGTTATAAATTCGATTTGGCTATGTTATGATGTATTTGAAGGATGTTTTTGCCTATAGGTCTCATAAGTTGAGACTGTATGAGCAGAACTATGTGACACAAGATATAGAGTTGGAATCAGTAGTATTCGCAATGATGATATAGTGAAACCAGCTAATGGATGAGTATTTGATCACAAATTTTAACAATATTATATTTACTATACCTTCTCCTAATATGATCATAACAATAATGTCAGGGGATTTCAGGATTTCTTCCAAGATTAATACATTGAGATAATCTATCCTCCATTGAAGGGGAACCTAATTAAAAATTATTTTACCCGGAGGTATTTTCCCTAGATATTTGTTGAGGCATGAGAGGATTTAAAATCATTAAAATTTTCCCCCATGGATGATTAAAGTTCTCCTTGAATGTATTATATTTTTCTTACACACTACTTCTATGGTCTGCAAGGGAAACTCATTATGGAGATACAATCTATGACACAATGTGTACTCTGATAACAAATTGACATTCTTTATATGGATTTCTCAACGGTTGATAGAACATCATCGTTTCTAGATTAATTGTAATTTTAAAAGTGACATTTTGGTGGTTGGTTATGTGGGATTTTCATAAATCTTCATTGGAGGTACAACTATGTGATAGAAATATGTAATATGATCTCTAACATCAGTTCTGGTGGTTGGGCATGAAGAAGTCAGTAGTAGAGTTTATCTCTTGATGCTTCACCTACTAATAGGCGATTTCTAAGAAATATTTAACATAATGATAATTTCAAACCTTTATTTTCAATATTTATTGTGTGATGGTATATTGATATCAAACACAGGCTAATAAACATGTATATTACATAATTTTGTAATAATATTCATTACATGAAATAAGGACAAGCCAAACTACTGTAATAGTTTAGTTCCTTTACAATATTAGAACATAATTTTCTAATCTGCTGAAATTTATTCAATGATTCAACAAATAGATTCCCATTTATTAAACATGATAGACATAACCTAAACAAAACCTTCCTTCAATACCTGGGGAACGAGATCTTTGAATGGGTGAGCTAATATTCAAAGTAAGTGCAAAAAAGGGGGATACATAATAATTTCCTGAAAATTAGTGCATTTGAAGATGGGAAATACAATAAAAATCATACCCAACATATCAATGTTCATAAATAAGTGTCATGGAACCAGGATTAGCAGTTTATAAGATGTGAATCATGATAAATCAATGATCAGGGGTAATGATTGTATAATATTGACATTATACATAGAGTTTTTGGATACATATCAGCTTATAGTATTTTCATAATTTTATAATTGTAAAAGGATCACTCGTTAAGTGAAAGAAATCAAATCAAGCCCTCCCTTAATCTTATGGACATGACACCAAGTCCATGCATAACATTGTGAACATGTAATTAGGTTCATGCATAGGAAACATCACCTAATTAATGGGAAACTCCATCATTCTCAGTAGAAGCCCTATCTTATTGTATCTAGTTCAATCAGAATTATAGCCATTTCTTTGTCATGAGATATTACAACATTTACCAAATTCATGGGAGGAAGATATTTTTACACTATTTACATAATGAAAACCATATTTCTGTGTGCCATATGATCATAAACATTTGCCACATCATAACCCATGAATTGAAATGGGTACAATAATAAATACTCCATAGAATAACTTATGAAAAAGTGACAGACTCATTATCATTACTTCAATGAATGACCTCGAAAATGATGCATAATTCATAATAATTTCCACATGGTATATCCCAAGTAAGAGAAATTGGTTTTATATTATACTTTTTATCATAAATTTTAATAATTTCTGTGACAAAAAATAATATTACACATATATCAAACCCCTAATAAAGAATAATTTATATAAAATGATATCACCTTAGAGAGAATTTTCTTTAAAAATCACATTAAAAAATTCAAGAGGAAAAAAATCATCGAAATATATTTTAAAAAAATAAATATTTTTTTGAAAATAATCTTCTTTGAAATAAACCATCATGATTAATTATTATTTAAAAACAATATCAAAACATTTCTTGAGGAATATAGATTTTAAGATATATAAAACATCATTTATGACACAAAAAATGTTAAAAATATTTTTATTTAAAAATTAATATGATCCCTTTGAGAGGGTGATTTCAAGAAATTATTGGATGTGTTGTTGGAAATCATGTTCACATCATACACATTAAAATCAATGTTCCCTTAAAATTTTTGTCAATTCAAAAATGAAATCATTTTGAACAAAAACCTTAATAATCCCCTCACGATTTATATTTTAAATTTTAACAAGTGAAAAAAAATTAAACATTTTACAAGAGTAATAAATAAATTTTGAGAACATTTTTATAAAACATTGTTTTGGAAGAGATCCAATTTCTAATCGAAGTGAAAAATGAAGTCGTATTTTCAAAAAAAATATTATTAGTAATTATAACCAAAGAGTATGAATATATGAAAATTATATAAATATATCATTAATAACCATAATAAAAAAAATATTCATGAGAAATCCTGATATATGGCACATAATTTTCATCAATTGAAGCATAGTTATAACAAATCTCAATAAACAATTATATTATAGAAATAAACATTTAAAACATTGGTTACATTGAATCATAATCCTCATGAAATACTAATAATACATCTAGATTATAATATCATTAATAGATGGTTATTACTGATATAATTTACGAAATTGATACTATATTCACATTATAATATAATAAAAGTTCATAACATAACATGGGTATGAGATACATAAAATTGAGAAAAATTACCTTACCACATTGTTATGTTTTAAAAAATATCCCCATGAATCTGAAATACTGTAATGGATATATAAATACAAACCATTTTATGTAAAATAATCATAAATTAAATTCTGGGGTTGTATATACACCACATATTAGAAAGTGGTGGTGATTATATCTTGTGTCTTTGAAATGTAGTAACATGATAAAAGCCTATTTCCATAAGTCTTGATATCCTTAATAAACATTAAAAAATATTATATAATAAATATAATTTTAGAAAAAATATTTTATAAATCGATAGTCACATATAGGATATTATATATTATTTTATTGTTACATTCTATTACACATTTGTTAACAATTCCCTGTTAATGTTATGTTTCAGTTAATAATCAATGTTTTTATTTGATAAAGTTTTGATTTATTATATTCATAGTCCTATTACCTAAATCATGAGGTAATATTATCAAAAACATAAACCATGACAAAAATATAATATATATTCAGTACATATGTTTTTATTATAATCCAAAAAATAGTGACATTAAATGAAATACACAATTCAAGGAGATAGTAAGCCGTACATACGAATGCTATTTTCATTGTGATATCATATTGAATGATAGAAAATTTATATATATATATATTATATTCAGAGTATATTTTTTATGTCACATATCTAACATGTTATTATTAAACCCACCCTTAATCAATTAAATGTAAAGTGTGAATGAATAACATTGCTTTTCAAGATGGTAGTATGTCGTAAAAATGAACGATGTCATTGAATTACCAAAAAGTGAAAAGCATGATGGTATGTGTGATATAAAAATTTAACGAACATAACAGCATAAAAATTTTCATATATATTATATATAAAAAGTTTATCTATCATTATACCCAAACCATGAATAGTGGTTATAGAAAAACAAAAGTCATTGGTTCTTAAAGCAGTAGTCTGCCTTACACACAATCAACGATTTTGTAACAAATTTGATTGATGTTTTTTTGTTTTACACGTATAAATTAAAACAAGTATGTATATGGAAACACATAGGTTATTATATATTTATTCCATAAAAATTATTTAAGGGGTTTGAGGAAGAAATAATTCAAAATAATTCGTTGAAGAATGTTACCACTTCTTCCAGTATCTGCTTTTGTTTTAAAAAATTTCTTCTACGGATGGATTTATAAAAAAATTAAGGCTTTTATGATTATAATAAGGAATTATTAATGATATTTATATACTTATTGGTAAAGATAATTGTTTTAAAAATTGTGAAGTGAGGGGGAGAGTGTTTTTTCTTTTATAAGGGAGGTAAGTGGAACTCATTTAATATTCTAAAATAGTTAATTGCACAAAAGTATTTTCCTTCTTTTGTGGGTCAAATTATAGAAAAATATATATCATAGAAGTGGTAAGGTTCAAATATATCAATTTAATTAGTTTTTTACTAGTTGGTAAATCATTATCCCCTTATGAATAGTTTTTTGTCTCCTGGTAAACTCGTTTTTCTCACAATCAGCATGATTAATTTCCATTATATTCACAAATAGTTATTGTTAAAATATAATTTTGATGTTTGACATATTATAAATTATTTTGTATATAATTATATAGTCCATTTTCCCAAATTTCAATCACAAAACTTGAACAAATTATTTTTAAATGAATTTGTTGTTTGTGATGAGAAAGAGATTTCTAATGTGAAATAATGATAACAAGATATTAAAAAGTTATTATATTCAATTTCATTATGAAACTATTTCCAATAACATAACATGCATAAATAGATATATAATTTAATATATTATAATATTAAACTAATTGAAAATATAATTTAATATTACATGTAAATCAAATTAAATGATAGTATCAATTATAACTCATTATTTTTAACTGTTCATCATAATATAAACATATCACTAAAATAAAAAAAAATCTTTATATAATATTTTTTATTTTTCACATTAGAAAATTAATTTTTTTGGGAAAATTATTTTTATAAATGTGGTAATATTTAATTTTAAATTATATTTTTATATAACATTAAAAAGTCTTTTAGAAAAGATATATTTTTTTATAAAACATTTCTATTTATTTTAATTGATTATTATGTTATTTTTAATCACTATATAAATAATATCCTTAAATAAATATATATTTTCATTTGTTAGTTGATCATATTCATTCCCTCCATTACAATATCTAGTTGAAAACTATCCTATAAAATAGTTATATTAGTAATATATTTTCATTCTGTAATTTGTTGCCTTTTTTGTAACAATAGATATTGAATGAACTCGATATTGTTTATAAAAAATCCAAATATTTTATTAGGTGTTTTGTAATATAAAAACTATGATCCTTGTAGCTCAATATCAACATGGAGACTCATAAAATGTAGGATTATATTGTTTTATAGCATAACAGAATCCATCCAATTATTCTAATTTCATCAAAAAATAATATATAATACTCAGGGTGTTACATTCTGAACCTTTATAATGAATTCCACATCAAAATTAATCTGGTTCATCAATGTTTTATAGTTTAAATTTTTTTTTCATTGAAACCCACATCTTAAAAATGAATACTAAAAAATCCATTAAAAAAAATGTTTTAACCATAATGGACTCCCAATGTTACACATAATATGGCTTCCACATAAAAGAAAATAGGTATGATGTGTCAATAAGGACATGGATGTGAAAAATAACACCAAACTGATGATGGGGAGTGATATCAAACATAGACTAAATAATATTAAAAATCATAAATCTATACACAAAGGAGAATTGGAAATGGTCAATTATATCATAAAATTGATGACAATAGAGAAAATTGTATTTCATTATCCTTTACATAACATTACATAATTTTAACATGATGAAATACATACTTGGTTTCATTCCACTTTATAAGACCAATCTCAGTGATCATTTTTTTCAAGACCAAATTTCAATTTCTCACATAATACATGAAATTAATGTGAATGTTTTGTGACTAAAATACTAATGGTCAATGGAATCCATAAATATAATTATAAGTCATTAAATCTATATATAGTTATCAACCAACAAAATGGTATGCACAATTTCTCCAATATTGATAAATTTTTATATTTTGAAATATTAATCTCTAAAAACCAATTTAATGATCAAAAAAGACCATTATATTAATGGTTAAACCCTTTAACCCTTATGAATGATGAAAATAAATAATAGTAGTAATATGTTCACTAAATTTATCAAAACCATCTTAACATTATATCCCCACATATTATAAAAGAACTCTTTATATTAATATACTAAACAACTAAATACCATTACTATTTATTCTATCGTAACGTGCTAATAACCAAAAGTTCCATAAATCCTTATATTAAACAAGCATGATTCATTATTCGTTATATATATTTTTGGATATATTCCTTAAATTAAATAATTTTTTAAACTTAATAAATGTTAAAAAAATGCACTTTGTTAAACATTAATTTATCAGATAACGATAATTAATACTGTATAATATACACATTCTAAACTGATCAATTAATTATCCCAAAATCATTATCTCTATACTATGAAAATATAACTTGTTACCATTCCCCTAACCATGAGTTTTCCATTTATATAACCATTCCACTAAATCAGTTTTATAGTCTATTATATAGTTCAAAATACCTAAAACACACACACACATATATATACTAATATATTTTTTATTTTTACAACATAACCTTTGACATACGAAAAATAAATATACCATTCATACCTCCTAATATAAAAAACTTTTTCATTTTATTCTTTAACTCTTGTTTCCATTCAAATTCCATTTTTAGTCTCTTCACTGTAATCATTATAAAAAATACTCACACCACCTATATAATTTTCACTATGAAATTTCCCCTTGGGATATCAATTTTTATAATGACCATAAATTCTACATATAATGAATTAAATTGTATATTACATCATAGGAAGAAAGGCATTACCTTTTATCTTGTTAGCCAGACATTAAATTTTACCATTGTTTTAAATTCCATTTTCCCCTAAATTTCCCAAGTGAAAATAACTTATTATACCTCTAATACATCCTCTTGGGTGTTTCATCCCACATTGTTATCCCATGAGAAACTAATTCATCATTCCTTCATGGTATTCACTACCTAATCAATAGGAAAGATACATTAAGTCTCTTCTTTGGTAATACTGCGAGTTTGTTACATTGCATATTGTAAATCATGTACTGTGAGAATTAATTTAGTATAATTACAATATCCTTACCAAGATTCCTCATCCCAAATGGCTACGCAACCAAAAAAGTCCCATCACCTTCAATGTTAGTCAATTTATTTTTTTCCTACTATTGATTAAAACTTAAAATAATAGTTTGAGAAATCTTACCAAAAGTGGGGAACCAAATATACATGAAAAGTTCTTAATAGTGTGGCTAAATCAAGACACATTATTATATAATCTATTACAAATTTTTTTTTATAAAAGTTTATTCATTTCATTAATCTATTTAAATAATTCATGATGGTTGATAATGTTTTTTGAATTTCTATATAATACCTTCGTAGAGTGCCAAACCAAGTGTGCAGTAAGTCCTGTTGTCATGCACCTGTTCCTAGTCGAGTGTAGCTTAATAAAGTTTTTTCATGGTTGTTACCACTAGGTAAATCAATAAAACATCCACATTCACTTCTAGTATCCATAATGAGATGTGTTTCTAGGAAAACACTCACTCTACCTTTTACGAAAAACCCAAGACATTTTCATATTATTTAACTCATCTATTTAATTATCCATAAAACATCCCTAGACATATCCTTATAAATATTTCTAGGTATATCACTAATTTTTTTTAATCCTAGTATCCAAATAATGACAAAATCATTTCTATTAAAAAACTATAGCGACCTGAGGACTTAAATAAATATATATGATATGACATTTGATGAATATTCATTACATTACACAACCACAGGCTTAAAGAACATAGAATTTGAGTTCCTCTAGAATCATAGAACTCTATATTATAACATTAGGATTGTTATTCAATGTCTCCCACATTTTGTTTCCAATTTATTATGCTTAATATTAATCCCCTACATAATTAAATTCTTTATAAACTATTGAATGGAAAAATAAGATTGGGTGAACTAAGATTTTTCAATAATTTTTAAAAAGAGAGATATGATTGCATAACAGGATCAAAAAGGTATAAGAACATGAGCATAACATTTAAAAACCATTACCAATATATAAATGATCATAATATTGAGTTAGATAATAATTATTTTTAGTTAATAAGATATTAATGTTAAGAAAATAAATGAACATGTGAAATGAGATGAATAAATTGTAACTTCACATATACTTATGGCATACATATAAAAATTTAATAATGTTAGAATCTGTAAATAGAAACAATCTCCATAATTATGTTAAAGACAAGATATAAATACCTCAAATATACATATTTAAATGAAACAAGTTCCATGAAGAACATTTGGACCATGAAATCATGTTCATGAATAACATTCTGAACATGTAAATTGGTTCACACATAGGTGGTTGAACCTCCAGGATGGAACACCCACCCATCCCTAATGGAATTCCTATATTACTAATAATTTTTTACTCTGTGATCTAACCATGTATATCTCATGAGATATATAAATATTTTCCAAATTAATTTGACTAAGATATAGGTCCCACCTATCAGAAAATGATACCCATAATTATATGTTCTACAAGATTCTATAAATTAATCATATCATAACCCATGAAATGAAATGGGTATCATAAAAATCTCATAATATCAAAACCTCTAAAGAAATAAAAATATTAAAAATAATTCAATATATAATATCCCATGAAATGATGTTTTTTCATTAGAATTTTCTCATCGTATACCTGGTGGAAGAGAAACTAGTTTCAAAAATAGATTTTCCTTACATACATAATCCATATAGTGAAATAATATGAATGGTATCATTGGATTATATATCCATTAAATCATATGTTACATCAAATGATGTCATCTTATATTTAAAATAATTTTAATTTGTCATTTTAAAAATATCACGAGGATGATAAAATTTATTACAAAATCATTTATAAGAAATAAATACATCTTGATGATAAATTTCATTGAAAATAACCATTTATGGAAAATAAGTCTATAAAAACTATATGGAACATTTCATGATGAAAGCATCTTTCATATTGGAAAAATTCTTTTTAATATATAAATCATTTGGATATTTATTTTGAAAATATTTTTGGAAACATATAATATAATATTAAATGAAATTATTGGTCATGACTTAAATTTTTTTGATAATTCCCTTAAAATGAAAACAAAGGTTCCACTTATGTATGCAGTAATATACAAATGAGATTTGTTGGGGAAAATTAAATTACAATTCCATCAAATTTTTTAAAAATTATGAAATGAGAAAAATTTATATTATATATAAAAAATGGGTAAATTAAAATTTTATAACTTTTTTAGAAAACATTTTTTTCGAAGAAAAAATATTTCTAACCTAAAAGAGAAATAAAATCATATTTACCTAAAAACTGATTCATAATTAACATATCTTCCAAAGAGTGTATAATTGGTCCTGTTACATATATATATATATATATTTATTTAATAACTAAAAAATTTAAAATAAAATTCATGTAAATTCATAAGATATTTTCCTAAGATTTCATCACTGGAATCGTAATCATGAACAATCTTGATAAATGATGTGATTTTAGAAATAAAATCATACCACTTTGGTAACATTGATTCATAATACCCATGATATAATAAAATAATATGAAACATAAAATATCATTAATTTCAGGAGATCCATGATATAAATGTAATAGGGGTAGTATACACACCTCATATGATAATATAGGTACACAACCTAACATATGTCTCAAGGATGGAAAATTAAGACAAACTTTTTTTATGATTTATTCTCATTACAAAAAAACCTTACATAGTGACAATAAAATGGATATGTAAATATCAAAATTTATATGTATAAGAAAAATAAATTACATTCATTGGAATTATATTCACAAAATATAAGACAACAGAGAAGAATAAAGAACGTGTCTAACAAAAGTAAGTCATGAGCTGAAAATCCCTTGCCTTATGTCCTCACATCATTATTAATTGTTCAAAACTCCTATATAATAAACAAAAACAAATTATAAATATAATATAAAACCATATTCAAATATTTTATATACTAAATTATTCTATTACAATTTTATATATCCCTTTTATAAAAAATTCTTTCTTAGAGTTATGTTTTGGTATTAATAACATTGATTTTTGAATATGTTTTGATATAATATATTATTGGTCCACTGAATATGATCATGATTTAATAATACATATATTTTAGACATTGAAATAAATATCATATATATTGAGTATATATATATTTTATATTAATAAATAAAAATTTTAATTTTAAATTCAATGCAACCTTCGTGGAGATGGTATGCCACACTCATGGATGAAATTTTATTTTTATTGTCATATCAAATGAATGAAAATTAAATGATATATATATATATATATATTAAAATTAAAAAAATGTTATTTCATATATATCACATATTTTTATTAATCCCACCCTTAATACCTTCCATGTTATGTTGTACCGAATAACATTCCTTCATTAGGTGGTAGTCTTCCATACACACGAACGATGTTATTGTATACCCAAAAAATAGAAATCATGATGTTATCCGTGAAATAAAAATTTTATATTCATAATAAAATAATTAATTATATATATATATATTTATTATAAATATTAAATGTATCATTATTTAAACCCTTGAAAGTCTCTAATGGAAAACGAATGTCATCATTTCGCAAGGCGGTAGTCCAGCATACATATGAACAATGATTTAATTAACCATTTGATGGAATTGTGTGTGGTTTTAAGTAAGAAACATAAAAATCATATATTATATTTATTATAATGATGTTATTATATTTTCATGATATAAAATGAATTGATTTTTTTGAGTAATAATTAATACCAAAAAGTTTGTTGATGAACATTACCACTTCTTTGTGTATCTCTTTTTCGATTCCACCAATGTATTCCATTGATAGATTTATACCCAATATAAGTCTTATAATAGGATAGGATTTAATTTTTTATGTAATTTTTGTAGCTATTGGACTAACGTATTGGATTTAAGGAACAATGAGAATGGGAGAGTGGGTGACATTTTATAAGGGAGGTGAGGGAAACTCTTTTAAAATTTTAAAATAATGAATTCCACCCCTGTTTCGTCAATGTCATGTGGATCAAATAATACTAAAATATTTATCCTATATGATATATGGTATAAATATGTCTATAAATTTGATGTTCGACAAGTTTCTAGGTTATTTACTACTTAAATTTAATGTTTAGAACCGTTGTAAAATATTTTTTCTCTTAATCCCCAAGATCAATTTTAAATTTAATTACAAAACATGATAGTAAAACATTTTTTGTAATTATTAGAAATAATACATTATTCTACATCCAAATATGGAATATATTTTTCCAAACTCTAATCATTTAAGTGGAAATGTTTAATTAAAAATTAGAACTATAGTCATAATGAGAAAGAAACTATTTAAAAAGATAACATGATCACAATTTTAAAATGTCACTATATTGAATTTATATATGAAATTGTTTAAAATAACCTAAATTATATTAATATATATATAATTAAACAAATTATAATATATGCACAATTTAAATTATAATTTTCAAATATAAATAAATTAAACAAAAAGACAGTTTTCAATTAAAACATATTATTTTCAATATTTATAAAAAAAGAAACCTCTTAATGAAATTAAAAATAATCACCCTAAGGTAATTTTAAAATTTATATTTCAAAAATAATTTTTAATACATTAAATAATTTTTTAAATGGTTTTATAATTACATTTTAAATGATGTCCACCAAAAAATATTGGCCCCTTTTTTAGAGAGGATGTTGTTTTTCAGAAAAAAAAATCGTTTTCAATAAAATGATTCTAATATTATTTATAATAAATATATAACTAATAAAAATTGAATAATAATTTTTTAATTTAGTTATTCCTGTTCATTATCATCATTCTAAAGTCTAAGAGATAACTATAATTTTAAATAATCATACCAATATTATATTCTATTTTGGTAAAAAATATTCTTTCTTTTTACCCAAGATATCAAGAAACTCTATAATTTTTGTAAGAGTAACCAAAACTAGTATTTGGTGTACTGGAAGATAAAATTATAGTTTCATATAGTGATACAAGAAATTTCTTTTGTGTATAAGTGAAAAAAAACTGGTGCAGTATTCAATTCAAGCAATCAAATTATTTAAATTTATTTGAAAAACAAGGAAATCATAAAAACATGGGGGGTTACAATATCTATGGAAATCATGAAGAGGATTCAACAAATTTATAAAGAAATAAATTCAATATATGTGATCGTAAAATACCCATATCTTCCCACAATCTATATATCTGGGGATGCATTTAAATATAAGAGGTTGTTTAGATCGATAAAGATCCCTCGATGATTGGATCAATCCATGATTTCCATTTCATGTAGCAGTTAAAGGGAAGATTACAATAGGTATTTGGGACATAGTAATGTTTTCGAATAACGTTTCACCCATATTAATATTTCCATACTCAAATGACTATTTCCATTCTAGAGGACATGATTTTATCTTACATGTTGTATTGTTGCTACTATAGTGAGGATCATCTAAACATGGTGCAGTTTCCATACATTTATAGTTATCATTACCCCAACCATATGAAATCATTATAGACCTAGTACCAGTAAACCTGTATGTCACAATAGTTCTAGAATAACATAGTAGATTCAGAACTTTCTATACCAATGTTAGTGAGAGAAATGTAAGAGAAGTTGTAAGTCATCCAGTAGGGGAAAAGACTATATAGAGTCGTCATTAATATTTTTCAGACTATTGAAGAAGGTATTTGGAGTTCATTGATGATGAACATGTGGTCTTTATGCTTTTAAAATGATATACATTACAATTATTTTTCATGGTAGAACATTATCTCCACATTTCATTGGCTCAATCTAAATTGTTTGTAGAGTCGGTGAGGTAGTGTACCTCTTTCATTTACCTCCGTAGCTTGAGAAGGTTCATGGTGACTTCCACTTGTCATAGTTGAAGATTATCGTCCATGAAAATTACATGTCATTCACTATGGAGATCTCAAAATCATGGATACAACATCCATTGTTGGTAACCTTGTATATTTTTATGATCGGTTTGTGAAAATCCCTGGTGGGTGAGTGATTCTCATTGTGTATGTGCACTAGAAGCGGGGGATTATTTATGAGATCACCATGTAGTGGGATATATAGATACATACTCAGAACCCACATCAATTTTAATTTTCCTTTTAATTTATCTGGACTAAAATCTCTATGAGATGAAAAATTTAAAACCTCATTTTCCATCTAAATATGTTGAATATATCAAGCAATAAATTCAAATAAAAATTATAATACAATTCATGATTCATCATTATAGTTAGACTAGAATATAGTATTTAATTATATAAAATATATTCATATCAAATGCATATAGTTTTCCAATATAGTAGAAGAACTCAGTAACATAGTATATTATTTGAAATATATGACTATTTTTGAAACAAAAAATATATGTTTTAGTCATGCTACTACATAATCAATATTAGCATCTGACATTGGTGAATATTTGGTCACATGCACAAAAGATAACTAAATAAATAAATTTATTTATTTTTTATCAAATGAAAAAAACCCTAAAACCCATATATAATAAAAAGTAATAACACAACCATAGGGCCAATCCAATAAACTAAAGATTGTTATAGGATCTAGTGGAGGAAGAATTGGTTAACAAAAATAGATCAAGATCAGGATCAGGAATCACATTTCTAACATAGGTTTTGGATCTCATGAAAAATGTTGACATGTGATCATTATTCATAAATGAAAAATGCATCCAATGTTATGCATTTTTTATTTTTTGGATTACTCTAATTTCTTATCCAATATTGAAAGAGGATTTATTCCATTACTATTAATTGATTCATTCATTTATGGAGGATTTTAAGATTTATTAATTTGATTATTTTGGTGTTATTCATTAATTTTTGTAATTGTATTGATATGTGGCCCACAGTTTGTTCTTGTTATTCATTTCATGGATTTCTACACCTGTTCCTGTCACATTCATCACATGAAATTTATTTTTCGTGTATTTTGGTTAATACAATATATAAACACATTGTATGATATTGATTTACCAAAAAAATCAATGACACATATTTACTATGAAATCAATAGTGATATTTAGGTGTAATTTAGATGATTGGAAATCGATGGAGGAAAAAAATTAGATTCTAGAATCTCATTCTTCTAATTTTTTAGTTTTATTATGGTGAAATAGAACAGAGTGATTTTTTATTCGATCAAATCCCATGTTCTGGTGAATGGAGATGGAAAGGCTAGGCTGACACATGATCCATGTTTCTTAGTTGAATTAGTAGTGGTGATTGAGGAAGAGAAAAATTACAGATTGATTAGTGAGATATAGAAAATCATTCATTATAAAGAATGTATTATAGAGAAACATGGAATGTTGTGCCCTTGGTTGTGGAAAAAATATTTTCCTTGAATATTTATATCACACACTATGTGGAACATGTCCCACACTATGTGACCCTTCCATTGTGTACTGGAGAATGTTGCATATGTTATACAGGCACAAACATATCTAGGAACCTGGGAACTGATAGAGTAGTCAGGCCCAACATGGTACATTGGAATGAACCTGTACCTAGGCTATGCCAATGCAACATGAGAATAGATAGGTATACATAGGCATGGCCAAGAGTACACAAGCATGGGGTGGAGAACATTTGAAGACCTATGGTAGGAGAAACACATCATTTAATATAATTTTAGACGTTTCACATTATCTATGGTCGATTATGCCCATTTTCCTCATTATATTGTACATGATCATTCAGGGTGAATTACTTTGATCCAAAATTTTGATGGTTTGGATTACCTCTAGGACATAGGATTATGATCCTCTATAAGTTATTAGTTTGAAATAGATTTATCTAAATTCTTATGGGATGTTATAGTGGAGTCCTATATCATCTTCTACCCTAAATGGTATTAATATTCTCACCCTTGTGTGGAATCTTACCACACATATAATGTCTTATAAAATGACTAGATGTTTGTCGGTGTTCATGGTGGACTTAAAGCAGACACAGCTTATATTGGGCTCTTTTGATCAGGGTTCATACCAGGAGTCACATTTAACTATAGTCCACTCAATCTAGATGGATGGTATTTGTTTCAGTTTTATTGGAAATATATTTATTTCATTTATGATATTCAGTATTTATTTTCATAATATAACTATGGGATATATTTTATTCTTGAATTGTTATCAGTTTGTTTATTTTACATTTTTCATGGTATTGGGCATTTGTGTGTGTAAAAGTATTTATAGCAGATGCCTCCCATGATTTTGACATTCATACTTATCACAATTTACTAGCCCTTGAAAATTGAAGGTAGTATTGGCATAGTCCCACTTAGCTTATTAGTAGATAATATTTCCTTAGTGATTATGATGATGATTGGATGTTAATAAGATATTTACTCTGGAAAAATCATTGATTAATTCATGGATATCTCAAAAAACAAATTTCATAGATTATTGATTCGATGTGGGATTTCTCAGTTTGAGGAAAACACTAAAAGAATATTTCACAACATATATTTGATTCGAATTTATAGTTTAACATTCCAAACATTAAATACACAAATATTGATTTATTCTTAAAATATAGATTCCCAATATCTATAATGAGTTCAAATTCAAGGATCTAATATAATGTTTCCTTATCATAATTTATGTTATCAAATATAACATTAATATTTCTCATAGGGTTATTAAATAATAAATCCTAAATTATTCAAAACATAAATATTAATTTTTAGAATTCAACATCATATGAATTATAAATAAAAAACTTCTATAATTCTAGGAAAATGAATCAAATATTCTAATAAATATAATCTTGAAATACGTACAAAAAAATTCAATGGAAAAATAGATGTGGCTGATTATGAAAATCAATAATAAATAATAAATACATAAAATGGTTTGGTTAAAATACATATTCAAAATAATACACCCTATTTTGATAATCACAAAACCCTTATATAAATTAACAAAATACAACTGATAGACTTACATATTATAGTATTTACTCAAAAAAATTGATAGTAATTATTTATTATTAATTATTAAACAAACAATTGAATTTTTTTTATCCTTATTTACCATTATTTATTAAAATTCAAATCGAAAGTATATGAATGGATTAAAAAATTAAATTTTAAACAAAAATATTTGTGGAAGTTGATCATGTCAAAAATAAATTCCTCTTGATGAATAGATTGGATAGAAACATAAAATTACAATTAAAAGAAAATATAGATAACATAAAATTAACAAAATATGCTCGATTATAAGTCATCCCATCTTACAATTAGTTTTATATAATTGTTATACATTATTAGGAGCACTATGATATGAATGTTCTATTTCATGATTTTTAGAGGGAGATGATTATATGACTAATGATTTTATAATATTAAAATGAACAACCATTATCTCCTCCACCAACTCCTTGAAATTATGGATCATGAGACTATCCCATTCATTCATCAAATTACTTTACTCTTGAAACATATTAACCACTTCATCAAATATAATCTTATAAAAATTCTAAATAGTATTAGAATATTTAACATGTTTGTACATCTGCGCATAAAATTGGATGATAAAAAATCAAAATGGATAGATTGATATTTTTCAACATCCCAACTAACTCTCTGATTTTCTAAGAAATATGTAGGAAGACACTGTCGCACTATAATCTTTGGATTCATTATGCAATGGAAGAAATATCATATAAAAAATTTATTGTTCTCAACACATATTTTACTCCTACAACACTTGATGTAAAAAATCTACCTAAACATGATGTTCATAATTCTAAACATTCAAAATTAATTAATAAAACCATTATGAAAACAAAAATATTATTTCAAAGTCTAATCTTATCATAACCAAAAAAACAATATCGAGAGATCATTACTAAAATAAAACATTGATTGTTATATAGGAATACACATTTACCATGGATACTAATTTTTAAGGGATTCATTTTCATTTAAGAAGAAAGAGAATTCTTAAATCATAAACTGACATCTAAGAACTCATAATATTATGTTTCATTACTCACAACATAATCCTTCAACACATCAAACATTGAGAAACATCATTCAGAAAAACATTAACTTGGGCTTAATATCTTGATTCATCATCAGATTCCATGATTACTTCCTCATACTATATAGAATGATCTCCTTGTTTAGATAACTAAAGAGATTGTTATTCTATTCCTATACCAAAATGGTAAGATAATTTTCCAATAATTTCGCTAGCATCACCACAATTTTCTATTGTCCCCTCCATGGAATTTTAAATAAATGAAACTGATTTATCCTGGATTAAATATGTTTTGGTAAGAATTTGGATATATTTTTGATCTATATAAACAGTTAAATAAACATGAATTTATTCTGTTTTTTGAGATCCCAAATATTCATCAACTTCAACAACCGTTTTTCTCCACTTTGAGAAACTAGTTCATTACTCAGTATCCTAGTGTAAAGCCTTTGTTGCACCAAAATAAACCACTTGAACTACTAGTTAAAGACACTCTATTCATAATATTCTTGGAACCAATAAATCATTATGTATACCTCAATATATGGTTACTTATAATGAATAATGTGTTAAAGTACTCTCCCAACCCTAGTAGGAATAATGTTTTACAATACATTCCTCCTTCTAGGTTTAAAAGAAATGATAGAAGCATTAATTTATGAGACATCCAAACCCACATCCAATATTAAAATACATGATCCTACTTATACTCATGATTCAACAATTTACACTTTGAGAGGTCTTGTTGAACAAGGTTATTTTAAACATATTTTATCCCACACATCTTGAGCACCAGATTTTTCATTCCCATAAACTCAAACATTTATCACATTACCTCACGTTAACCTTGAAAAGATATCAAATATCATGATTATCCCATCTAAAAAGATATTTATATTCGTACATTTTGTCATCTTCCTTAAATTCTATATCAAATCACATTTATATATAAAAAGAGACTGTAAGCATCATCTAGCGTAGAAGGTCGTCCTAGATTTAATCTGATAAAAATAGTTCTTATTTTTCACTACGTCTTAGAATATATTTGTCATGATGCAGGTGAACATAAAAAGAAATATTTAAATTTATTGAAACAATATATTCTCATATTCTATAATTATTGGCAATATTATTGTATAGATAATTCTTCAAACCCATATGGTCATCTCCCAGATAATTAATCGACTTCTCTCTAACATTAGATGTTATATAGTGAAATGATGTAAGATCCTTAGAAACATATGATAACTTTTTTAATGATATAAATCTAATATAAAACTATATATCATGTATGAAATTCAATTACTGAGCATTATTTATTGAAATATAGTAAAATTTATTTTTAGTTTAGTTTTTACAAAAGGATATCACCAATATCAAAAAAAATATACTCAGTGTCCTAATAATATTATTTTACCTATTTCTCAAATACAAAATATTAACTATTACTTTAAACCATGTATTCCAATACATAAAAACTCCAACCCTTCTAAAAAACCATATTTTCATGAAAAAACCATTTGGTGTCTATAAAATTTCCAAAAATTACATTCCACTATTAAAATTTTTTCCTCTAAAACTTAATACAACATGAACCAGCCTCATCTGTCCAATTGATCTTCACTATTGTAACATGATAAAGGATTATGGTTTGAATCAATGTTTCAATAGATATAATGATCATTAGAGATGGAAATTGTTTTTCCATGTTAGGCGGGGGACAAGGGTTACATTTAAGTGTTTAAGTGACATTTATATGTCACAAGATAAATTTATAGTGTAATCATACTTTTTTAAATGAAATAGGAAAATATCATATAAACTAAAATAAGAAACTGAAAATAAAATTTAAATTTTTTTAAAGACGAAATAATCATGCAAATAACAAATTAAATTAAATAAAAAAAATAAAAAAAATAATATAAATATTTATCTTCATGAAAAGTAAAATTTATAAATGAAATTAAATAAACATAATGACTCCTTAATAAAATCCAATCCAGATGTGGGATGTGGTTTAGTGAAAATATTATTATATTGATATTCAAAATTACCTATTTCTAATGATGTATATCTTTTATGAAGATTATCCCTTAGAAAATGATACCCTATATCAATATTCATAGAAAAAATTAATCACATGATTGTATAAAATATTTATATAACAAGTACTATGAATTAAAATTGATAAATCGTAAAAAGATAATACAATTTCTAGAAGTTTTATTTATTCATCCAAAATAGTTTTGGATAATATATGTTAGAATATATTTATTATGATTTTGAAAAATCATATCAAATTGAATATTTCTTTTCATTTGACGTTGAAAATAGAGACTTTCCAAAAAATTTACAAGTACATTAGGTTCTTTTTATATCTAATATACACACTCAAAAATATGTACCCTGATATTAGATTAAATAAAAACCATATATTTTTATATAAATATGTGTTTTATAAAATATTTCCTCTTAAATATATAAAAACATCATTAATAGAAAAAGGATGATATATTATCTGAATTGATTGAAATGATTCACAAAGGTAATATGAAATCCCGATGTATGGTGTACTAGAATTAATATATAAGAAACAACAAATCATGACTCTATTTGGCATGATGTCAACTAGTATTCTAGCTTTATCTAAATCCAGTTTTACATTAGAAAAAATGGTTGACTCATAAGGAAAAATATTATCAGGAGTAATATTTTTGAATAAATAAAAAATATAATAACTTGATTTATAAATTTCTAATATACTGTTAACAAATTTTAAATCCTAGATGAATGTTCAATGATTCTGTCATACTCATTTAAAATTCTTTTTTCACATGTTTGGGAAAATCTTTACAATGATTTTTATTAGTCATCCATAAAACATCATAATCCATATATATATATTAACTAATAAAATATAATATTAAGAATATATCATAAAAGGATTAGGATGGTCCAATCATACTAAACTATCATTTTTTTATTAAAATAAATAAAATCATCCTTAAAAATCCATTTGTTCTTAATAATATTTGTTAAGTGATTCATTCTGTTTATAAACAATTTTTAATTTATTGATTTATTGAAAAACTAGAGGTCTTTCATAAAAAATAATCAATAATATAACAATTTAAAAAAGAATACTTTTGATTCATATATTATAATATAAATTTTAAATGAGATTCTTAACCTAAAAGATTCCAAATAGATTCAAAACTATAAAGAAAGGAAAAATATTCTTCATAATATATTCCTTCCACATTATTGTAACCCAAAAAAAGTTTCCTATCATTATTTATATTAATTATAAATTGATCATATTTCTGATTTCCAAAGTCCTTTTGGATCCTATCCCAAAAATGTTCGAGGGGTTATTATCTAATTCCCAAAAATCATTCATCTTAATCTCCTTTAGTTATT
The DNA here is from genome assembly GCA_963277665.1 of Viscum album. Classification (NCBI taxonomy): domain Eukaryota; kingdom Viridiplantae; phylum Streptophyta; class Magnoliopsida; order Santalales; family Viscaceae; genus Viscum; species Viscum album. The sequence goes on from OY728159.1 coordinate 1,931,935,600, forward strand.
CCTAAATAGCTAACATCCAATTCTCATTATCTATGATATCATCTATAGTATTAGATTCAAATTGTAATCAGATGATTGAGAACATAGTAATTTTTACTACATTTCTCATAGTCTTAACTCATTCATCTATTCCACTATAAGAGTTTTGAATTGATGGTCATTTAATGATTTAGAATTTTTCTGTAAGAAAATTTTATGTTCTACAGTTTCATGTTCTAGATATATATTTTAATTATGGTAATATTCATATTGACATTCTACCAAATCATTATAATATTAAATACGCATGTTATTCGTTGATTCAATATATTTATCTATTTGAATTTCATAGATCAAAAAGGGTTAATTTCATCAATCATCACAAGAAAAGAATATTCATAGATCCATGAATAATTATTAGAAACTCAAAAATAAATATAATAATAATATTACATTATAAGGGCTACTTCATTATCTGTTTAATCGAACTTATAATTTTTTTCTTGTGTACTTGAGATAAAAACATTGCATTCAAAAACAATAAAGTAGCCAACATTAGGTTTTATGTTTTTTCATGTCTCATATGAGGTATCACTATGAAATTAAATAATTTAAACTATATTCCTAATATATATAGTTTTTAATAGATTATTACAAAAAAAACGTGAATGAAACCCCTATTCATTCATCATCATTCTTGTAATTTAGGGAGTAATTATACAACATATTTCTATAATTCCATTCTATTATAGAGTTCTTGGAGATGAAAAAATATTTTTATAATCAATCTATTGAAAAAAGATTTAAATTCATGATACTAAAACACTAATATATGATTAATTATGAATGAACATATTTTGAAATAATTTAAAGTAGAGTCAAAATAATAAAAACACTAAAAATTAGAAATTATTCAGATTAATTGTTTGATAATTATATTAGTAAAAATCCCAAACTAAAATATTGAAAAAATACCGTACAGTCAGGATTTGTACTATTAAGTCTCAAAAAAATACATGTAGATTATTTATAATTTTATTGAATTATATACATGTTATTTTATTTGAATATGACATACCTTTATCACATATTTTCATGAATCAAAAAGTTTATTCTCATCATACATACGACTATGAATATATTAAAATCAAATGACTGCAAGAAAATGTAGGTAGGGAAAAATATTATAATGTGTATCTATGATATGAAATTTATAGGATCCATATATTTTAACACTTAAACTGTTCACATTCTATTCAGAAAAGGAACTGACATCAAAATTATAATCTTATTCAATTCAACATGCTCTTTATTAAATAAATTTATCATCAAAATAATAATTAAATTTATTTTAAAAATAAATTGAGAATACCTAATAAAAAATTTGAGAAATGTATATTAGAGTATGTGTAAACCCATTAACATATTGAACATTGATATTCAGTATTGATTTTGGGTAACTATATTGTCCTAATCCAACGATCATTCCATTAGTCATATCAGCAAATATAATCAAGCATCCATCTACTTTTGAAATTGCATGCTAATATGAAATATATGATCCAATGCTCCTTGAACAACCACTATCCATATACCATATTTTACATTATTTATTATGGATTTTCAGCTATAACAATATTATACAAATCAATGTTTAGGATCCCAAAATTACTTGTGTTGTACAGTCTTAGTGAGTAAAGAAATGGGAAACCAAATTTACCTAACGTAGAAAGAATCAGGGATAGATAAATCTTTTTAAATATATGTATTTTTAACACTACTAATCTATGTATTTTGTAGGAATAATTTATTATCATTATTTTCTCAAATACCAAAGTAAAAAACCAGTAATCCTATATATGTATTGATTCTGTGAACTAGGAACAAAAGAAATTATCTACAGCTTGAGTTTTTATACATTACTGACCATACCATATCATCATTTTCGATGAATAATTTTCCATAAAATATTTTTAATTATTATTCAGCTATAGTAAATATGTTATATATACTATTAAAATATAAAAAACATTATTCAACTCTTTTATTTTTTTTCATATATAGTGCATATGGAAGTATAAGTTATTAATTTCTCTTTTAATTCATAGTGTTGGTTTAACATGGAATATTTTTCACATAAGGTCGAATTATGAATATTATTTTAGTATTTATTATTTTTAATTTCAGATTGTTATCTTTTCAACTTTCAAAATTAGATGTAGAAGAGTTGGAAGATGTTACCTAATTTTCTTTATCCATAATTCACAAATTTACATTTTGATATGATTACTCATATTCAATGTGTTTACATAAATAGATCTTATACTCATTAAAAACCTTTAATGTGCCTTTCATAGATACCATGTATTCATATTCCTAGTCTACCTTCATCATGACATTGTTCTATTTTATCTCTATTTTTCATCTATCTTTCAACTATGGGAATCAGGTATGATATTTTGAATCCTATAGAATTTATAATATATACACTCTTTTAGTCCATGTGTGTTCCTCATAGTATCATTGGATAACATCATGTTTATATTCATTATTTTATTTAACTCACTATATCTTTTTGATAGTTTGGCCTATTTCTCTACCGAGATTAAACAATGATAATAATTTGATGATAAAAATCGTATTATAAATTCATTAATCCTTTTGAAATATATACTATAAGGGTTATAATTTCCTTTTCTTATCATTTTGTGAACTTCAGGATTTCATTTCAACATTAAATTCATTAGAATACCAAAAAATTCATTAACCAATGAATATTTATCATGTGTGTATTTTTAATTGAAATAGATATTCTATTCCACTTATAAGGTAATAATATAAGTACTTTTACTACTTGGTCTTGTTGTAGAATTGGGGTTTTAAATGAATTAAAAATATTGACTGTTTTATTAAATCTTCATCTCATTTGAGTAAGAATTTCTTCATCATACATCCTAAAAGTATAAAATTACTATTTTTTAATATTACAACTAATTTATTTTACATCATCAATTCCTTTATGGGTAAATAAAATAGTTTCCCACATATTATATGAATTAGCAAACTAGGAAAAATGATTAAATTTATTATGTCGAAGACTATAAATTATTGCATAAATGGTGTTTTAAATAAGATTAACCTCTTATTATTTTATAGAATCACCTTTTTTGGAATAATCCATGTAAATTTAATAATTAATATCAACCTTCATATTAACCATAAAGTTAAGATTTATCACCTAAACGGCCATATGGGATTTCCATCATCAAATTTTTTTTATTAAAAATGGATCCTTGATCATTGACATTCCATAATTACATTCTTACGTTGACATATTCAATTTTATAAACCTTTAGCTCAATCTTTCTTGATATTAAGTGTTCATCAAAGGAATGACTATTGATAATAATTATTAAGTTATTATAATTATGAGAAAAATAAAAGGGTTAAATTCGATCATTTTATAAAAAATATGGATAATTTTAAAAAAAAATCATATTTTTTATTTGAAAATTCATTCAATACATTTTTATAAAAATTTATTATATATTATAATCATAAAAAAATAATACAATATTATATATAGAGGTTTGAGGAACAATGGTCTCATAGTCCACTACAGTAATGATATCTTTGGTAGATTATGGATTGTAGATAAATATGTACATTTATCCATTGTACAAAAAAACAATATTTATGTAGTTGATACCATACAAAATATATTTTATTGGGACATCATTTTAATTTACAAGGAACAATAGCAAACCGAACATGGAATAATATCATGATACTATAATATAAATTTGATTTTGATTGTTGAATATTGTTTTAGATCAATTTTTATTCCTTAACTAATAGAATAAAATAGATTCAAATTAATATAAAATTTTCTTAATAACAAAATTCATCTGATGAAACTCTAGGTCTTACTAATTAATTATTTTTATACATAACTAAAGATTAAAAAATTCCGTAGCAGTAAAAAATATTTCCATTATTATATTAGAAAATGTATGTCTCCAAAGTGTAGTCCTGAGAGAGGGATTCAATGAACTATAAAAGAAACATTAAATTGTGATAAATTGTAGTCGTATTAGTGAAGATAATTTTCTCATAACCTCTAGATGAAATTTGAATTGAAATTTATCTTGCATAACTTCATAAAGATAGATCATTGTTCAAAAAGGACTCAATAATAACATGTAAATAGATCATATCTATATAAATACATTTATAATAAAAAATAAATCAAAATTGATTCTATTAAATAATATCCAAATATATCAATAGATAAATCATGTTATTGGAAAATATCAAAATAATTAATATTAAAATTTAATTGACCGTAGAAAATTATAATATACCTTAAAAAGTGTAATGATTTAATCCATTGTTTACAAATCATTAAAATATCATTCAAATGGATTTAAATGTGATATTTAATCCATTAAAATCATATTATAAATATTGGAAACATCCTTAATTAAAATCAGGTAGAAATGTAATTCATAGTGGGGTTTCTCATTGGGGGAAAAATTTAAAAAGTGATATTCACAACGTACGGTTCATTCCAAATCATTGGATGATAGACCTGAATCATGATACCAAAAACTATGGTTCTTCAAAAAAATGGATCCCAATAGTAATTCACTATTAATACATAGGTTTCCAAAAATTATAATCTTTATCAAAATTTAGGTTCCTAATCCTATCATTTTTCTTCACCATGGGTTTTTGATTATTGATTCCAAACATCTTCAAAACAATGGGAATAAACTGTAGGAAAAAATCAAAAAAATTAAAATTGATGAACAGAAATAATTCTAGGAAAATGAAATAAATATTTTTAGAAAACATAATATTAAAATCCACTTAAAACAACTTCATTAGTAAAGTTAATGTGGGTTATTCTAAACATCAAAATAAATAGATATTAATGAAATTTTTTGATCAACATTTATATGCTCTTCACGGAAACATACAACCTTGGTCCATCTCAAACAAAATACATGATATGAAATATACCCAACAATTCCATTTTTAGGCAATCCTCATTAATTTTTTAATAAATTTATTAAATAATAATTTTTCTAGGATATATATTTTTCAAATATTAGTTAATAATTGTAATGAAACAATATTTGGAATCATTTTAAAAACATATAGTGGTATAAAACAATATGAATAACACTACAAAAAATAGTAATAATGAAAAACATATTAAGGATAAATTAATAAAAATCCAAAATAAAAACTAATATGGAATGTTATTAATAGATATTATCTTTAGGGGATAACTACATAATATGAGTTAATATTAAAAAAAGTTACAATAAAACATTATTTCATTATATTATAGCTTTTTTCAAAAATTCAATTTAAATTTCATTAAAAATTTAAATTTGATAGAGTAAAATTTTATTTTAGTCTCCACTCATTAAAATTTACATAGATTAATATATTTTTAGAAAATATTGACATCTAACCAAGAAAATACAGTTTTATGATTTTATTACAATGTAAAAGTATCCTATATGTATAAAAACCCATTAAGTAAAAAAAATTACCTCATAAAATATTCTTAAATTTAATGAACTAATTGAAAAAACACTATGTATATCGTCTTAATAACTATTTAATAGTGTTAGTTTAATAGAAATTTATTTTTTTATTCTTATATATTTATGTATTTTTAATGATGATATTTTGGTCTGGAGTTCACTAATATAATCATATCATTCATTATATTTATAATAAAATGGTATTTTATTTAAATCAGTAATAATGATTGATATTAAGAAGACATGATTCATGAATCACAATGGGGGGGGGTTAATTATGGTTATATTTATCTTTCATGTTTACTTAATTTAAAAATAACCTTCCCCTCCATGTAACGATTTCATTCTCTTCTGAATATATATAAAATAAAAAACCACATGATCAACATATTTTAAATGTTTCTCTGCTAAAAAAGAGTTTCTACTCCTCGTATTGGGTCATATATTTTTTAATACCACACAATCTAATATAAACAAATACATATGTGTGGAATTAACTGAGTATAAAATTCTCATACAAACATGTAGACCAATGTTTAATATAAATTTACATTTGATTCATTTATCAGGAAATGATTTAATATAATTTTTTTAACAAAAAATTTAAAGTGATTCTTGAATAAAATTCAGTAATATGATATTTCAAAACTACTATTCACTTTCACATCGAGAGGATGTTAATAAGTTCATAGACTTTTTAATGATACTTAGTAGGATTTTCAAGTATAATAATCTTTTCATATTGATTATGAAAGAAATAATACACTATTATAATACCACTGAAAAAATGTTGTACATCTTCTTCCCCGAAAAAATCGTCACAGTCCGATTTCTAGAAAATATTTTAGAAACACCAAATGCGTTATTCTCCCTTCCATTTTCTTTCTTCTGTCTGAAATTCCACTTCAAGAAAAAACAAATCAAAAAATTATTCTTGCTTAAATGATGGATCTTCTCCATCTTATTTCATGAATAATAAATGTCCCATAATAAAAAAGGAATTTCTCTACTTTTATACTGCCAAAACCCCTCCCCACAATGTGTACACCTCATGGGCCAGCAATGTCAAAAGAGAGATAATGACCGCCAAGTCCTGCCTCCAGTAGGCCCTGGGTTGGAGACTAGCATCGAGGGAATAATATCACACAAATGGGAGGCATTACCCCCTATGATAACTCATGCGGAAGAGATAGATAAGATAGACACCAATCAACTCCAACTCAGAACTGGAAATTTAAATGAAACCCAAGTTCACAAATGGAAGGTCATGAAAAATTACAACAACAAAAAGGAAAAAAACGGCAAGTACCCAAAAGATAGTAAAACAACTGCAACCACAAGCCCGAACTGCTCCTGCAAACCAAAGCGATTAGAAACCATATTGATCTCCAACCTGCTCCAAGTGACCTAAAAATAGTTCATAAATACAAAGGGTGATTATAACATTATACTCAGTAAGATCCTCCCGAAAGCCTCTCATGAAAAATTAAAGAAAGCATGCTAAAGCACAGTGAACAATAAGTGAAACTAGCTCATCACCAAAACAATTATACTCAGTTCCCAACCTCACCATGGCTACTCTTACCAAGTAATGCATACAAGAATATATCATATAATAAATAATATAAATGGAACCCCGCTACTACTTCCCCACTGGTTTTCTGTCTTTCCACAACGTCGTACATTCTATGCATCTCTCACCAAAAAGGCTTTCCCGAAGACATATGGGCGAAGAACTACAATATTCACCTCCAGCTCCACAAAGGCTTGCCCGCAGACACCGGGGAGAAGCACCATACCATTCTCATAACCAAAACTAACCAGGTAGTTTCAGGGAGCCACCATAGCTTTCATAACATGTATCATACGCTGGGTATTATACCTCAAGCCATTATATCCCATACACCAAGCAAGGATCCTCAAGCCATCACAACCTATACACGTTACACCAATAGTATTCCATAGGATACTATATCCAGAAGATATGTTTTTGAATGACCATAATCCATTACATCCCTCTATACAAATATATGGGGAAAACTAACCAATGTTATTTTCAGCACAAGTAACTACCAAGAGAAGAGAGTGGGTCCAAAGGGGGTAGTCAGCCATTCATCCTCCCACTAGAATGGTGGGAGAAACACCCCAAGGGCTCAAAATCCCATGGGTGTCAGTTTCCCTAACTGATAGATTTGAGTAGAATATAGAAACAAAAAAGTATAGAATATATTATAACTCACAACCACGCTGTGGGCATAACCTAGTCTTAAACAAAACTACGGAAAATGTCTCTCAGACTCCGGGATACCACTTCTAAGACTATGTATCCTATAAGAACACAAACATTTAAAGATCTATATTAGATTAATTCAATCCCTTTTTATCAATTCCACTGTACGTTAATTAATTCTTTAAACATTAATTAACCATGAACATACCCACATTAAATTTCATTAGCATCACATAAAATGTCAATTGTTCATTAGAAAATTACAACCTCATCATTATGATCCATCATCTCAATCCCCATGGTTTAACACCATTTATTCAAATATTCATTATAGAATTACATTCCCATATTCCCAAGTATTATAGAATACCATTCTATGATACTAAACACACAAGGGGGATCAACATTGTGAGTATATTTACTACTCATCAAGTATTTACCGCCAATAGAAAGAGAGTAGACCCATTCACCCTTGAAAATCTAAACATGTAAAGCACGTGTCATACCCCGCAAGTCTTCACCTCTTTCAGGAGAAGGGTAAGCAAGACCAGCTGCCTTGAGCAGGTGGGAAAAGTAAAGCTGATAAACAACCAATAAAAAATTACCATGTATCGAAAAATCACATCCACTCCATTCCATCATCCCTGGTGTCCTCCCTGTCTCCCATATGCATAATCTGATGCATCTCACCACTCTAAGCATCATCTGCTTACACAATCAAAATCCTCCCTACCCCCACATATCACAACAGCCATCGAGAATCACATCACAACACAAACAACAGAAAAAAAACACCACATTTAATTGGGATATTGGCCCTTTAAAAATCAAGGGGGAAACTCAAAACCCTTTAAGGAATTATCAAACAATTAGTTCTTTAATCCATCTTGGTTTAACTGATCTATTACTCGTTGGTTCCAAATTCGTGAAACCTAACCAGGAAGTTATTATAAATATACATGCTTACAACACTAATTTGATTAACATGAAATTTAAAAAAGAACCAAATTCTTTTACATGCCTCCTTATCCTTAGCAAAAAAATTATCAAATAGTCCCATTTTATGTTATTTACCAATTTCCATCCTAAAGGAATAGCTAATCAAAGAATGAATAGATATCACACTATCAAGAAAAACATGAGGCAAAAACATACGATCGATAAAATTTCTTTATCTGGTTCAAAATAGTTATTATTTCAATTCCATTGTCATACAACAGGATTAAACATGATAACAATACAGTTTCATATAAAAGAAAATAGATGCAATGAATCCCCTACCTCAACGGTTTTGGACAAAAACCAAAATGGTCGAAGAACGCTAAAGAAACTCGGGTCGATTCTTCAAAACCCTGCCTTAGATCTTTCCTCCTTACATGATCAAGACCAAAGCTCATCATATTTGACATCCATACACATAGATCTACCCATAACTATCATAGATCTAAGAAACCGAGAGGAGAGGTGGAGTAGATCTAAGTTGATATAAGTAACAAACAAAAACGATCTCATAACTTAAGAAATCGGATTTGATTCACCAAGAGAAGTCTTAGGATTGCCTAAAAAGTGCATGGGAGAGATTCTCCTACCTTCGAGGAAGGTTAATACTATGTTATGGCCACTTAAGGGCTTAAACGAGCATGTTAGAGGTGAAACGTTTGAGATGCACAATTTTAGGACCTAGATTTAAGTGCCCGCACAGTTAGACAAACTGTGCACTAACTATGCAGTAGCTACTGCCTCATCAGACACTCCTCGCATGGTTAGTCCACATGGTTAGACTAACCATGCACTAACCATGCATTATCCACTACCTCTAACACCAACCTCGCACGGTTTGGCTGCATAGTTTAGACAAATCGTGTGACTCCCATGCAAAAGCTATAGCCCTTTCGTTTCCCATAAAAGTCCACCCAAAAGCACCCCAAGTAACCTTAATATCCCAGAACTCCTCTAACACATTGTTTTCATAAAGTAATGGATTGGAGAGGTCTGGACCATTACATTAAATACCTATCAAAACAATCAAGTCCTCAAGAATCAAAAACCCACCTAAATTGAAAACAAAATAGGGTATGAAAAACCACCCCTCGAGATACCTCTCAAAAGAGAGAAACCCACAAAAGCAAAAAAGGGAGCTATCTCATAAACATGACAGTTTCATAACCACATCAGCTACCATGATACATGAAAAGAGTTAAACCTAAAACAGCTCTCGGTACTGAGCACGTATATGTGACTCACGTTCCCAGGTACTCTCCTCCAAGGCCCCGTCTCGCCACAAGACACGAACTAAAGGAATAGAACGCCAACGCACCACCTTCTCCTTGCGGTCTTGTCTCTCTGCAGGTCGATCCTTATAGGTTGCATCATCATAAATATTGATCTCTCCCCAATCGATGATTTGAGAGTGGTCATGAAGATAACGACGGAGCTGTGATACATGGAAAACATCATGTAGCCGACTCATCTTTTGGTGAAGTGCTACTCGATACGCCACAGCTCCAACAGGATCTAACACCTCGAAAGTCCAAACAAAATGGGGATAAAGAATCCTTCCACAACCTAACCTTCATTTCCCATGACGGGGATTCACCTTTAGAAACACATGATTCCCATAATTAAAATTTAAGGGCCTCCATCTTTGTTCAGTGTATGATTTCTAATGATCTTCCACTGTCTTTAACCTCTCACGAATCACCTGAACCATCTCTATTGTATTCTTCACCAGTTTAGGTCAATGAATAGCTGACTCTCTAACCCCAGTCCAGCACAATAGATAATGGCATGGCTGGCCATACGAGGCTTCAAACGGCGCCATACTGACGGTGGATTGAAAATTATTATTGTTAGAGAACTCCACCAAGGGTAAGTGCCTCATCTAGGAACCTCCAAAATCAAGAATACAAGAGTGTAATATGTCTTCGAGAGTCTGGATGGATCACTATGTCAGACCATACGTTGGAGCGTGAAAAGAATTGATATGGAATAGTTGAGAACCAAAATCATATTGGATACCCATCCACACCCTAGAGGTAAAATGAGAATCTCGATCAGAAATGATCATCCTAGGGACTCCATGAAGTATCACCACCTCCTCTAGATACTACCTCGACAAAACATCCACTGATCTCGACTCCTTGATCACTATTTAGTGGGCCGATTTTTTTAAATGATCCACTGCCACCCAAATATCATCATGTCCTCCCAGAGCTCAAGTTAAACCTTTAAAAACGTCCATTAATATGTCCTATCACACCCACTGAGGAATACCTAATGGCTAGAGAAGACAACCAGGAACACGGTGTTTAGAATTCACCTTTTTGTATACTAAACATCGAGACACAAACTCTGTAATCGCACACTTCAGCACAGGACACCAAAACTGACTCCTCAAGGATCGGTACATCTTTTTCACGCTAGGATGTAGTTCTAAGGGTGAACTAAGGAACTCTCGGAGAACCCTCTTGTGCATCTTAATAGGAAAAAAAACCCTTCCATGATAAAACACTATGTGGTTCTCATCCTCAGACCAACCATCAGGGGCTTCACCAAAAACTACTCGGTCTCTCCAGACTTACACCTCTATATACCCCAACTGGGACTCTTCTACCTTCAGCATCTGGGGTGACTGTACCGTCATCTGAAAAAGATAGAATCTTCCCTTAACATCTCTTATATCAAGATGTAATGCTGATAGTTCTTCCATTACTCTCCCAGAATCATTGAATTCATGCATAGCATCACTATGTGACTTTTGGATCATCGCATCAGCTACAAAATTTACATTTTCAGGTGTATACGATATTTCGATGTCGTATGTCTGTAATAACTCCATCCACCAACACTGTCGTAAGGTCAATTCATGCTGATAGGAAACAAACCTAAAACTCTTATGATCAGTTAAAACCACAAAGTGCTCACCAATGAGGTAATGTCTCCACAACTTTAGAGCAAACACCACAACTGCCAACTCAAGATCATGGGTCGCATAGTAGCATTCATGGGGATGCAACTGCCGAGACCCATAAGAAACAACTGACCTCTGCTGCATGAGAACACAACCTAACCCCAGATGTGAAGCACTGTAGAAAACATCAAACTGGACTCCCATAGCTGGAAGACAACGGACTGGAGGACTTACTAACTTCTCTTTAAGATGCTCGAATGTTTCCTGACACTGATCAGCCCATATTAATGCTTGATCCTTCCTGGTCAAAGATGAAAGAGGAGACACAACTAGTGAGAAATTGGCTATGAACCACCTGTAGTATCCTGCGAGACCAAGGAAACTTCACACCTCTAACAGTGTGTTGGGGGATCCCCAAGACACAACTGCTTCATCCTTCGATGGATCCATAGCTACTCCCTATTGGGACAAAACATTCCCCAAGAAACGGACTTCCCTATCCGAAAACTCACACTTCAACAACTTCCCATACAACTAATGTTGGTGAAGAACTCCCAAAACGACTCGTAGATTCTCCGCATGATCCACTTCAGATGTGGAGTACATAAGGATGTCGTTGAGGAAATATAAAACGAAATTTTCCAGGAACTCACAAAAAATAGCATTCATCAATCCCATGAATATAGATAGAGAATTTGTCACACCAAATGGCATTACAAAAAACTCATAATGACCATGACGACAACAGAATTAAGTCTTCAGAATATCCTCATCCTTCACATGCCTCTGATGATATCCTGACCGTGAGTCAATCTTTGAGAACAAACTTGCACCCATTATTTTATTGAATAAGTCATCAATCCGCAGCATAGGATAGTGATTCTTTATTGTCACTTTGTTTAAGTGATGATAATCGACACATAACTGCAAACTGCCACTGGCCTTCTTCACAAACAAAACTGGTGCACCCCATGGTTACACACTTGGCCGAACAAAATCGCACTATAACATACCATCAAGCTATATACATTGCTCTCAAAACTCAGAAGGGGACATCCTATAAGGATAAATCGAGATAGAAGATGCTCGTTTCTGTACATTGATCCCAAACTCGATCTCTCATCGAAGGGGTAATGCAACAACCTCTTCTAAAAATACATTAGGGTACTCCTCTATGACCCTTGGAAACGACAACTGGTGAACCTCTGATGAAATCAACATTATCTTATCCATCGTGAATGATAAGGATGGGATGCACCTATGACCTATCCGATGATCTCGCTCACCAACAAACTCAACATGTTCTCCATTCACACCAAATAAAATGACCTTCTTACTGAGGTAATCCGTGATAACTTGTACCGAATACAACCAATCCATGTCGCGAATGACATCATATGGTTGTATTCGTAAACATTGGAAATCTCACAAAGAGCGGTGTTCCCACAACACTAGCTCACAGTCTCTACATACATCAAACACGTTAGCTCGTACTCCAACTGGCATAGTCAACGGCAAGGGAACTGAAAGCCTATCTACCTCCAGTCCCAAAGCATGGACATGGGTAGGTGATATGAAGGATTTTGTCGATCATGAATCAAACAAGGCATACACAAAGGTAGATGACAAGCAAAGGGTGCCTCGAATGACATCTGGCTCATCTGGTGCTGGCAACGCTAGAGCATGAAGCTGACAACGACCTCCTCCACGACCTCTCGGACCCTAATGAAGACCACCACTTGGGCTATGCGCTGCTCTCTAAGGATGGGTAGCATCATGGGGCTGTCCTCTGCCAGCCCCATCTACCCTTTGCTGATCTAAAGCTAGTGCAACTGGCTGCTGCTGCCTCGGCTGGAACTGCCTCAGTAAAAGAACCTAGAGCATAGCGCCTGATAAACGATGACCACCCCGAAAGGTTGGGAACTCCCACTTATACTTGCCACGACCACCACAAGAAAAAAAATAACATGATCCCTTGGCATCGGCCTGATATTTGCTGCCTCTAGAGAAACAAGATGTGAAGGGCTGGGACCTACCCCCAACTGAACATAAACTCTTCTACCCTTAATACCAGGAACCCTAGACCACATCCTTTCTTCGTGAGGGATCATGACGTCCCCCTCTCATGATGATCTTGTCCTGGCCATATTTTTCTCGACATTCTCTACCCTCGCCATCACCTCACGATATGTATTGAGCATAAATGGGGTGACGTGGCGCTGGATCTCTAGACGTGAATCCTCCTCTAAATGCCTCACCCTAACCTCCTCATCTGGTAACAGGTCCGAAGCATATCATAAAATCTTCCGGAAACGGATTCCAAACTCTTGAACATTAGATCTCCCCTATCGATGAGTAAGAAGCTCCTGGCGACTGGAAGCCTTCCCAGTAGAAGAAAGGAACTCGACTTTAAATCAATCACGGAACACCTCCCATGAGATCGCTGACTCATCACGATCGTCAAGGAACAAGAAACACCACTACCTCGTGCTTCCACGTAGCATCGTCAAAACCAAGGACACCCAATGCTCCTTCCGATAATGAATCGAACTGAAGCTGATCTCGACCACCACTAACAAGTCTTCTGTGACTTCATCGAAAATGGATCCGTTATACTTCTTCAGACTCTGGAGCTGAAAATATCAGAGTGTCTTCCCCCATGTGGCATCATTGTAAACCTATACCCTATGGCGATCTACTGGAATAGCCTCCTGGACATTTTCTGCACAAGCCTGATGAGAACGATGATATAGGTCCATACCTGTAATATAACAACCGTTAGAGTTCCAAATCCTAGAAAATGGAAGACTCAACATTAATTTATTTATAGTTTTCATTTATTCATTTTAGGTTAACCTATCCCAAGGTCAACCCATTCAAACACAGGCACAAAGAGGAATGATGCATGATCCTTTCCTAGTTCTCTACCCGGAAACTAGTATCACCTTGTTTAGTAGCCATTGTAAACTTAATGGTTCGTACATCAGATCATAGGGGGACCTAAACGCCTATGTCTCAGCCAGTCTCCAGTGTTGACCTCACTTGCTAAACATGAATGACATTGTTTCCCTACCAACCCATGAAACCTCACCTGTTCCAAACACCAAGCTCCATCCTATCCCTCAACCAGTTCTCTGATACCACTCTATCATGACCCTATCCACACAAAGTGTACCCCTCCTAGGCCGGCAATGTGAGAAGGGAGATAATGACCCCCGAGTCCTGCCTCTAGTAGACCCCGAGTTGGAGACTAGCACCGAGGGTATAGTAACACACAAATGCGAAGCATTACTCTCTAAGAGAACACATGCAGAAGAGAGAGATAAGATAGACACCAATAAACTCCAACTCAGAACTGGAAATTTAAAAGAAACGTAAGTGCTCAAATGAAATGTCATGAAAATTTACTACAATAAAAAGTGGAAAACTTCAAGTACCCACAAGAAAGTAAAACAGATGCAACCACAAGCCAGAATAGCCCCTGCAACCCCAAGCTTGAAGAAGCCAGCTTGACCTCCAACCTGCTCTAAGTGACCTAAAAAATAGTTTATAAATATATAGGGTGAGTATAACAGTATACTCAGTAGGATCCTCCCTGAATCCTCTCCTGCAAAACTAATGAAATCATGCTAAAGCATGGTGAACATCATGTGAAACTATCTCATCACCTTAACTAGTATTCTAAGTTAACAACCTCAGCATGGATACTCTCAAAAAATAACACATACAAGAATATATTATATAATAAAGAATATCAAGGGTACCCCGCTACTAATTCCCCATAGGTTTGCCGCTTTTCCCCAATATTGCACGTCCTAAGCATCTCTCTCCAAAAATTCTTGCCCGCAGACACCTGGGAGAAGCACTACAATATGCACCTCGTGCACCACAAAGGTTGGGCCGCAGACACCTGGGCAAAGCACCACACCATCCTCCCAACCAAAAGTAACCAGGTAGTTTTTGAGAGCCCCCACAGCTCACAAAATGTGTATTATACATTGGGTATTATACCTCAAGAAAGTACAGCTCATACACCATGTAAGGATCCTCAAGCCAGCATAGCCTATACATGTTACACATATAGTAGTCCATAGGATACTATATCCAGAATATATGTGTGTAAAGAACCACAAGCCATTACAGCCCTCTACAAGCATATATGAGGAAAAATAACCAATGTGCCTATCAGCACAAGTAACTAACAAGAGAAGAGAGCGAGCCCAAAGGGGGTAGTCAGCCAATCATACTCCCACCATAATGTTGGGGAAAACACCCCCCCCCCAGGGCTCAGAATACCCAGGGTGTAAGCTGCCCTTACTGAGTGTTTGGAGTATCATATAGAAACACAAAAAGTACAGAATATATTATAACTCACAACCACACTATGGGAATAACCTAGTCTTAGACACAACTGAAGCTAACATCACTCAGACTCCAGGATGCCACTTCTAAGACTAGGTATCCTATAATCAAACAACCATTTAATGAGCTTTATTAAATCACTCCATTCCCTTTCTATCAATTCCACTGTACGTTAATTAATTCTTTAATCATTAATTAACCATGAAAAAATACACATTAAATTTCATTAGAATCACACCCAAAGTCAATTCATCCTTAAAAAATTACAACCTCATCATTAGGTTCCAACATCTCCATCCCCATGGTTTAACAACATTTATTCAAATATTCATTACAGAATTACTTTCCCATATTCCCATGCATTCAAGAAAAGCATTCTATGCTACTAAACACACAATGTAAAGACCTGAAGCTTAACGTACATGGACATTATATTACTTTTGAGGAATACTTAAAACATAACAAAAACTGACACATAAGGATTGTAATAGTTTAGTGTCTTTGGAAACTCATAATATAAACATCTAGTCATGTTTAAATATCTTCAACATCTCCCATAACGATCTTCCCCTTTTTGTTTCCTTACCTAAAACCATTCTTTATTTCTTGGGGAAAATAAAAAATAAAAAGGGTGAGCTCAAATGCTCAGTAAGGGAAAACATAAAGATTATAAAACAATCCATAAACATTTGAAATAAAAAACTTGAACATGAAATCAAAACCTTCAAACCTCGAGCAAAGACATATATCTTGGAAGTAAGTAAGGAATTTATCATAAAGGAACATCAATCACGATAATATATCATCAGAATAAAAAATGTAATTGTGGCAACCATTTAGCTCTTGTTATGATTTCCATAGTAGTAAGGCATTGTTTCCAAGACCATCTTAGTGGAAGAAGTCCCTTTCTGAATCGAGTTCACACCTCGATCCAGTCCTGTTTCACTGAACCGGATTAACTTACTGTTTCATCCATGTCTATCTCATGAGATATATAATCATTAACCAATGCATTGGAGGGAGATATAGGTCCCCCCATCTCATAATGAAATCATTCTTACTTGAGCCACAAAATAAACATACATCATTCATAATAACTCAACGAATAAAATGGGTTTCATAAACATCATCCCATCATCACATAATCCATATAAATGAAATGGATATTTCATCATAAGAAAAGTGAAACCATGTAAATCATAGAAACATTAAACATGAAACATACACATATGAAATAATTACATCGTAGATGTAAAATGATTTTGATAAGACACTTGAAATGAATTCTTGAGGAAAAAAAATATCCTTTCTTCCTAAAAATCAATTTCTTTTCACAAAATGTCATGTAATTTTAAAAGAAAAGGATTTCGTTGAAAATAGTCATGAAATATTTTTGAGGAAGCTTCTTGAAAATAAGGCTTTATAGAACTGTAAAAATCCTTTCACGCCGTATACGTTAAAAAAACATTCTTCTCGTACTTTTGTTGGAAAAGTCAAAAAGTACCATGTTTGGTAAATAAAAGAACGATTTCTTCCATAACATGGGGTAAAATTAAAAATGGATAAAAATTAATTTAAACATACATTTAAACACATTTATAAAACATATACATGGATGATTTCAATAACCCTAGTAAATAATTACGAATAACCAATCTCGGATAAAAATGAGATTTGCAAAATTATCCCTTACCTTAGGTCTGATATGCTTCATACGTATCCAAACCACCTGTATAATGATTTAAATAATTTCATTGACTTATTGAAGAATCATATTCATTGTTATTATATAATATATGGTTCACTTATGACTTTATATTACCCATTCTTTTGTAAATTCAGGTTAAAGTAGCGTTTTGTGTAAAATCGTTTCATTTGTCGTTCGTGTTTTAACATGTAATTATTCATATGATTACATAGATCATAATTACTTATATCCAAAATGTAAAACATGATTTATATATAATATATATTCATAATATACATATATATAATATATCGATAAATGGACAGAAATACACCGTTCATCGAGACGGTAGTCCTTACGTACGCATGAACGCTGTTTTCATTTCCTTATTGAATTGAATTGAATTAAGTAGATGAAATATATATATATGTGTGTGTGTGTGTGTGTGTGTACATAAATCCAGTTGCTTCATTATTTCATATATTTCATTATTATTTATTATATATACTTTATAATCATTCTTGAATGGTTAATCATGGAAAATGAATCTTATCGCATTTGGGGAGACGGTTGTCCGTACGTACGCATGAGCGATTAAATCATTTCAATGATCGTGGAATTGTATTGAAGTGTATGTATAATATTAAAGAATATATATCACAATAAAATAAACATATATATTTATTTATTTACACCGTTATACCCATCCATGTAAGGTGGTGACGGAAAATACATTACACCGCGGCATGGAGACGGTATTCTGTACGTACGCACGCGCGGTGATTTCGTTTTCCTTAGGATAGATAGATGGTGAAATATGGTTGTTTCATACTTATAATAACATATCAGTATACTAGTGATAATGATGTTATTACTTCATAATGAAACAACTTCTGAAGAAGAATTGGAAGAAGAAATAATGTTGAAAGAATCATTAACGGGCATTACCTCTTCTTTGAAGCGCCTCTTTGAGACCTCCTTTTAGGGCACTAAAATTTGTTTTTGAAGGAGAACAGGACCTCTTGGATGTTTCTAGGGATGAGGAGAATAGAATTTGGCAGGGTTTGGCCGAGAATGAAGGTTCAAAGTGTTGTGAGGTAGAGAGGGAGGAGGTGTCGTTTTATAAGGGAGGAGAGGGACACCTTTGGAAAAACTAAATATATTATTTTATTATAAAGTCATATTCGGTTATTAATAGATCCAAATTGATTTAAATAGAAGCTAATGTGGGGATGGGTTTAAATACTCTCATCCAATAGAATTTAGACAAGTTTAGGTTTCTATTTTAACCTTATCATTTAGATTTACCCTTAAGTTAAATACTTTTACTTTTACCATGTCTTCTTGTTTTATTACACAATAAGGTTAATAAACTATCTATAACAAGAAAAAAGAACCCCAAGTTGTTTATTATTAATATATATAACCTTTTATAAGTCATTTGTCTGAACGTTAGATTTTTAGGAATAAAATAACAATTAATAATATAATATTTGTTTTAAAAACAATTTTATGTCAATTTCGATACTATTTGGTAATTGATTTTTGAGAAAATCATAACCGAATGGTTTTTTATAAAAAAGTTAATTAAATCAAAACTAACATGTTATATTAACCAATAAAATTATTGAAATTCATAAAAAGTCTCAAATTACATTATTTGGGTATTTATAACATCAATTATGTCAATATTTCAATAATAAGATAATTACTCCATCATCTTTGTGTCATAAATAAATTAAATTATTTAATGTCTAAAAATTATAAATAAAATACCATTATGTAGGAAATCTTTTTACATTTATAATGAATATTTATAGTAGAATTTATCTTATGTATAACCCTATAATAAAAATAATTTACTTATTAAACATTGATTTTAACTATTTTAACCCTTCTTAAATAAATTAATATTAAATGTCCTAATCTAATCCATGAGGGCCTAAATGGTCATTTTTTTTCCTAAAGTTTTTTTTGGTCGAATTAAACTTATCCAATAGAAATAGGACATGTGTTTGGGTAATAATAATATCATTTTTACCCTTAATAATACTATTTACTTTTAACCGTGGTAAATAAAAGTAAAAAATTACTATTCACCAAAAATTATTTTCATCTCATTGAACCACATTTTAGTCCTTGATATTAACCGTGTCTCTTGGATTTTTGAAATTCAATTCACATAAATGGTAAAATTTAATTTAAATTAAAAAAGTCTGTTTATTAACTACCACTATGTGGTTTCACTATTAATCGAAAATTGACGTATTTCAGAAAAATACCAAAAAATCAGCCTAAGCATTATTTGATATTCTGAATTAAAAATTGATGTCTATTTTTTCAAATTCATAACATATAAGTGGCATTAATTAATTTTAAATTTAATTCCCGTTATTAAAAAAAATAGCACATTTTTTAGAAACAAAAACAATCAAAAGATTGATATTTCTTTATATCCAATTTCAAAGTGAAATTAATTCCAATGAACAATATTGGATTTAATGGTAAAAATATATTCTAATTACACTTTAAAACCAATTAAAAATATAATCTAACCATATAAATTATTGCGATGAAAAAAGTTGTTTTTAATTAAAATATGAATGTTATCAGAATAATATGAAAAATTTATCCAAAGTAAATTTTTATATCCTTAATCCAAAGAAGAATTATATTTTTTCAAATTGAACTTATAGACATGTCAAAAACAAGATTTAATGTGGGTGCGTCATCAAAATGCGAGAAAACTGTAATTTTTTAAAATTACATATTTTACGCAAAAAATTTATTTTGTTCTCATACCATATTCTAGAAAATGGGTAAGATGAATAAAAATGTCATAAAATTCAAAATGTAGTTAATACTATTCATAAGGGCTAGTCCATAATAATATTATTACAATATATCATTTTTAGTGAAACATAGTATTACGTACAACACACGCTATCGAGGAAGGTCATGATTGCATGTAGTGCAAGCTAAGTTAGGGTTGCGTGTTGTGAAAGACTCCTCCATTGTTTTGTATAACAGAATCCCACCATATATCATTTATACATTGAATATATATATATACACTCAATGATTCGTAGAATTACTACTATGAAAATTGTGTGTAACATGATCCAAGAATAGTTTTGTGTATACTGTATTCTCATACGATGTTGTGTATAGAGCAAGGAAATATTGTTATAGCTTACAACACAACACATTAATGAAATTAAAAGAATATTTTTCATAAAATCTCGGGGTGTTAAATTCTACCCCCCTTAAAATGAATTTCTCCCTCGAAATTCGTCGAGGTTATAAATCGTTTACTATTTATAGAAACCCACATCGTAAAAAGGAATACTAATACATAATTTTAAAAACTAAAGTATGAAATGTAATGATTAACCAATGAAATTCATCACTGGGTATCCATATAGGAGAACATAGGTTGAAATATGGATATGGAAGAAAAATATAACCATCATGTTCTGATGGAGAGTGGTAGAGAACATGTCTATGAAAAATACATCAATCACAAATCCATAGATTTGTGATGATCTAAGGTACCATATGATTCATCAGATATAAGGGCACTAGGACAACATTTTTGGTTTTCATGATCATTTCCCTAAAGTTGATGAAATTGGAATTAGAAGAAATAATTTCGTGATTTTGGTATAGTTTCACCATTGGTCTTTCTTTGAACAATTTCCACTTCATCTCTTAATGAAATGATGTTGAATTTTTCATTCGTGAAGTGTTAGTAGATCATGTGATAGAATGATGGGTCATTCCATCTGTCTCAAACAAAAGGCTATAAAAGTTATCAAAAATACATAAGTCCATCTATAGTGAGATTAATCAAATATCGTTCCTAAAATGGACTTATACTTCATATATCATACTGCTTAATATAATAAAACTAGTTTCTACTAAAAAGGGACTTCCTGTAGACCAGTGGTAGGCGATAAAGGCCAGTCGCACTTCGGTTGTGTGTTCAATTCCCACAGCCTGGTCCGACGCGATGGGTAATCGCCCATCCTGCAGGTTGTCCTTTTTCTAAAACTACATTACTATAACATCCCATCAATAATATTGAAAAAACCCCTATCCTTAATCAATACTAACTTATGTCCAACATAATCCATTCCAATATTAAGCGTTATCCATAATACTGCAATCCACTCTCATATTATAGTGAAAACGATTACCAGAGATTTCATATAACAAGCATGTTAATACCATCATTGATCCCCATATATCATAAGATATGTCTTTTTGGTCACATTTCAAACATTCGAAGGCCGTAATCATGTATTCTCTTGAAAAATGAATACCCATTGAATTTCACTGAAAATATGAGTGCTGTCAAAAGTTAACTCTTTCCACATACCAAAACCCAAAAATTCTATATACTCAAACCATGATATAACTATTTCCTTATATCAGTCATGAGCTCATGAATACTGTAAAACATTTCATTTTTTCCTTATCCCTTCGTTATGCGCATATCATCTTTTTTCCAAAAATATCTCTATCACTTTCCTTGGTTACCGGTACCATAAAATTATTGAAAACCACAATAGACCAATACATAAATATTCCAATATTCTTTGATACTATAAAAACATTATTTTGGAATCCCATTACATAAACACATAATCATTCCACCACATCGTTGTCATATTCAACCTCGCCGATAGTGATCGCATGTGACTTCACGTGGTCCTTTTCCTTAAGTGGTTGCTCATGTCGATCATCACTAACCCTTGGATTAGGGCATTTATTAGCATAATGCCCCATTTCCTTGCACTTGAAGCATTGACGTGTTGGTGGTTCGTTCTCTGTAGTCTTTTCTTTATTCACATTATTAGAAACCGTTTTTCCATTACTTCGACACTCATCTGCTCGATGACCTTCTTTTCCACACTTAAAACATTTTCTAGTCCCTTTAAGACATTCTCCACCATACTTTTTTCCACACTTTGAGCATAAGGATACATTTATCTTCTTTTCACCATTATTATGAGATTTCTCCTTGAACTCCTTCTTTAGTTTCTTGTCAAAACCATGAGATGGATAAGTAACACTAACTTCCATTTCGTCCTTGATAGCACAACACACAATTTCTTCATAGCTACTGAAGTCACTTATAGCTAATGCCCTTCGGAGATTTTGTTTTAAGACACTGAAGAATCGATCAACTTTACTTTCAGGTTGGATGATAATGCCAAATGCATACCTTGAAAGCCTTGTAAAATTCGCTTCGTATACACCAAAAGATTCATCATCCTTTTTCTTTAGTTCAAGAAACTCCTGCTCCATCTTTGTTCGAAGAATACGAGGGATGTACTTATTGAAAAATAAGTTCTTGAACCTGTCCCATTCCATGGACTCAATTTCATCTCTTGGCCTTGTATTCTTGATAAGATTCCGCCATTGATCAGCATCAACTTCCAAACGATATACTGTTAAGATGACTTTATCTTTTTCAGAACATTGAATAACTGAAAATATCATTTCAGTGGTACTGATCAATTTTTCAGCAACAAGTGGATTAGAAGACCCACTAAAAGAAGGTGGACGTTTCCTCATGAAGGACTCAATAGAATATTGTTCCCATTTCTTCTCATTTGGAAGTCTAGAATGAATCATAGATTGTGTAAGTATAACAATAAGATTTTGCACTCCATCTCCCATAAAATTTGTTTGTTCAGCAGGAAAATCATTGCATTGTCCATTGCATTGATCAACATAGTTCCTTCGGGTTGCAGCCATCGTCTAAAACCCAAAAATAATAGTGTGAGAGGAAAAAATCATGCTAGGGAAAACAACATAATAAAGGGGGAGTACCGTCAATATCTAAAATCTTAGGTTAAATTCTATGATCGTTATCGTAGTTCTAGGACTATATCCTATACGTATACTTATCCTTAGGGACATCCCTAGACATATCTTAGAAATATTTCTTTGGGTCTCACTAACGATTTCACATCCTAGTTTACAAAGGTTAACAAAAACTTTCCTCTAATACCAACTGTAAATTCCTGAATCTTGACGTACATGGACATCATATTACTTTTGTGGAAAACATAATACATAACAAAAACTGACACACAAGGACCGTAATAGTCTAGTGTCTTTGGAAACTCGGAATATAAACATCTAATCAGGTTGAAATATCTTCAACCTCTCCCATAACGATCTTCCCCTTTTCGTTTCCTTACCTAAAACCATTCTTTGTTTCCTGAGGAAAATAAAAAATAAAAGGGTGATCTCAAATTCTCAGTAAGGGAAAACATAAAGAACATAAAACAATCCATAAAAATTTGAAAGAAAAAAATTGAACATGAAATCCAAACCTTAAAACCTCGAGCAAAGACATAAATCATGGAAGTAAGTAAGGAATTTATCATAAAGGAACATCAATCACGATAATATAGCATGGGAATAAAACATGTAATTGGGGAAACCATTCAGTACTTGTTATGATTTCTATACTAGCAAGGCATTGTTGCCATTACCATCTTAGTGGAAAAAGTCCCTTTCTGAATCGAGTTCACTCCTCGATCGTGTCCTGTTTCACTAAACCGTATTAACTTACTGTTTCATCCATGTCTATCTCATGAGATATATAATCTTTACCTAATGCATTGGAGGGAGATATAGGTCACCCCCATCTCATAATGAAATCATTCTTACTTGTTCCACAAAATAAACATACATCATTCATAATAAATCAACGAATAAAATGGGTTTAATAAACCTCATCCCATCATCACATAATACATATAAAAGAAATGGATATTTCATCATAAGAAAAGTGAAACCATGTAAATCATAGAGACATTATACTTGAAACATACACATATGAAATAATGTCATCTTAGATGTAATATTATTTTGATAAAACACTTGAAATTTATTCTTGAGGGAAATATCCTTTTTTCCTCAAAATGAATTTATTTCCACAAAACGCCATGAATTTTTAAAAGAAAAAGAATTTCTTTGAAACTTTTCATGGAATATTTTGGAGGAAGCTTCATGAAAATAACGCTTTATAAAACCGTAAAAATCCTTTGATGTTGTATACGTTAATAAAACATTCTTCTCGTACTTTGGTTGGAAAAGTCAAAAAGTACCTTGTAGGGTAAATAAAAGAAAGATTCATTCCATACCATGGGGTAAAATTCAAAAAGGGTAAAAAGGAAATTAAACATGCATGAAAACATTTTTATAAAACATGTACATGGACAATTGCAATAACCCCAGTAAATACTTACGAATAAGCAATCTCAGATAAAAATGATATTTGCAAAATTTTCCCTTCCCTTAGGTCTGATATGCTTCATACGTATCCAAATATCCTGTATAATGATTTAAATAATTTCATTGAATTATTACAGAATCCTATTCATTGTTATTAAATCATATATGGTTCACTTAAGACTTTATATTACCCGTTCTTTTGTAAATTCATGTTAAAGTAGCGTTTTGGGTAAAATCGTTTCATTTGTCATTCGTGTTTTAACTTGTAATTATTCATATGATTACATAGATCATGATTCCTTATATACAGAATTTAAAACATGATTTATATATAATATATATCAGAATATACATATATATAACAGATCGATAAATGGAATGAAATACAGCGTTCATGGAGACGGTAGTTCGTACGTACGCATGAACGCTGTTTTCATTTCCTTACTGATTTGAATGGAATTAAGTTGATTGAATATATATATATATATCTGTATACATAAATCCATTAGCTTTATTATTTCATTTATTTCATAATTATTCATTATATATACTTTATAATCATTCTTGAATGGTTAATCATGGAAAATGAATCTCATTGCATTCGTGGAGACGGTAGTCCGTACGTACGCACGAGCGATGATATCATTCCAATGATAGTGGAATTGTATTGAAGTGTATGTATAATATTACAGAATCAATATCACTTTACAATAACCAAATATAGTTATTTATTTACACCAGTATACCCATCCATGTAAGGTGGTGGCGGAAAATAGATTACACCACGACGTGGAGACGGTATTCCGTAAATACGCACGCGCGGTGATTTCATTTTCCGTAGGATGGATAGATGGTGAAATTGGTTTGTTTCATACTTTTAATAACGTATCAGTATATGAGTGATACTGATGTTATTACTTCATAATGAAACTACTAAAGAAGAAGAAGTGGAATAAGAAATAAAGTTTAAAGAATCGTTAACGGACATTACCTCTTCTTTGAAGCGCCTCTTTGAGACCTACATTTAGGGCACTAAAATTGATCATTGAAGAAGACCAGGACCTCCTGGATGTTTCTTGGGAAGTGTAGAAGAGAATTTGGCAGGTTTTGGCCAAGCATGAAGGCTCAAAGTGGTGTGAGGAATAGAGGGAGGAGGTTCCCTTTTATAATGGAGGAGAGGGGCACCGTTGGAAAAAGTAAAAATATTATTTTATTATAAAGTCATATTAGATTTTTAATAACTCCAAATTGATTTATTTAGAATCTAATGTGGGGATGGGTTGATATCCTCTCGTCCAATAGAATTTAGACAAGTTTATATTTCTATTTTAACCTTATCATTTAGATTTAACCTTAAGTTAAATAATTTTACTTTTACCTTGTCTTCTTGTTTTCTTACACTATAATGTTATTAAACTTACTATAACAAGACAAACGAACCCCAAGTTGTTTATAATTAATATATATAACCTTATCTAAGTCATTTGACCAAACCATTGATTTTTAGGAATAAAATAACAATTAATAATATAATATTTTTTTAAAAAACTATTTTAGATTAATTTTGACAGTATTTGGTAATTGATTTTTGTGAAAATAATAACAGAATTATTAGTTCGAAAAAAGTTAATTAAATCAAAACTAACATGTCATATTAACCTATAAACTTAGTTAAATTCATTAAAAAGTCTCAAATTACATTTATTTGGGTATTTATAACATCAGTTATGTCAATATTTCAATAATAATATAATTACTGCATCATCTTTGTGTCATAAATAAATTAAATTATTCAATTTCTAAAAATTATAAATAAAATACCATTATGTTGGAAATAGTTTTATCTTTCTAATGAATATTTATAGTTGAATTTATATTTTTTATAACCCTTTATAAAAAATGATTTACTTATTAAACTTTGATTTTAACTATTTTAACCCTTCTTTAAATAAATTAATATTAAATGTCCTAATCTAATCCAAGTGGGCCTAAATGGTATTATTTTATTCCTAATGTTGTTTTTGGTCTAATTACACTTATAAAATAGAATTAGTACATGTGTTAGGGTAATAATAATATCATTTTTACCTTTAATTATCCTATTTACATATAACCGTGGTAAATAAATGTAAATAGTTACTATTCACCAAAAATTATTTTCTTCTCATTGAACCACATTATATTTCTTCATATTAACCATGTCTCTCAGATTTTTGAAATTCAATTTACAGAAGAGGTAAAATTTAATTTAAATTAAAAAAAGTCAGCTTTTTATCTACCCCTAAGTGGTTTCACTATTCATCGAATATTGAAGTTTTTCAGAAAAATACAAAATATTCAGCCTAAGAATTATTTTATATTCCAAATTCAAAATTGATGTCTATTTTTCGAAATTCATAACATATAAGTGGAATTAATTAATTTTACATTTAATTCCCGTTATCAAAACAAATAGCGTGTTATTAGGAATCAAAAACAATCAAAAAATTGACACTTGTTTATATCCAATTTCAAAGTAAAATTAATTCCAATGAACAACATTGGATTAAATGGTAAAAATATATTCTATTAAACTTTAAAACCAATTAAAAAGATAATCTATACATATAAATTATTGCGATAAAAAAGATGTTTTTAATTAAAATATAGCGTGTTTTTACTATTCATTAAAATATGAAAGTTATCAAAATAATATGAAAAATTTATCCAAAGGTAATTTTTATATCCTGATTCCAAAGAAGGATTTTATTTTGTCAAATTGAACTTATAGAAATTTCAAAAACAAGATTTACGGTGGGTGCGTCATCAAATGGCGGGAAAACTGCAATTTTTTAAAAATACATATTTTACACGAAAGATTTATTTTGTTCCCATACCATATTCTAAAAAAAGTGTAAGATGAATAATAATGTTATAAAATTTAAAATTTAGTTAATACTATTCATAACAGCTAGTCCATAACCATATTATATCAATATATCGTTGTTTAGTGAAACCTGGTATTGTGTACAACACACGCTGTCAAGGAAGGTCGTGATTGCGTGTAATGCATACCAAGTCAGGGTTGCATGTTGTGCAAGACTCCTCCGTTGTTTCGTATAACAGAATCCAACTTTATTTCATTTATACATTGAGTATATATATATACAATTAATGTTTCGTAGAATAAATACTATCAAAATAGTGTGTAACATGATCCAAGAATAGTGTTGTGTATACTCCAAGCTCATACGGTGTTGCGTATAGCGCAAGGCAATCTTGTTGTAGCTTACAACACAAGACATAAATCAAATTAAAAGAATAATTTTCATAAAATCTCAGGGTTTTAAACACAAGGGGGATCAACACGGTTAGTAGATATACTAATCATCAAGTCTTTGCTGCCTATAGCAAGCACGTAGACCCAATCCCCCTTGAAATGATAAACACGGAAAGCACGTGGCATACCCTGAATGTCTTCGACTCTTTCGGGAGAAGGGTAAGAAAGGAAAGTTTCCTTGAGCAGTGGGTAAAAGTAAATAAGATAAAAAACCAATCAAAAATTAACAAGAATCCAACAATCACTTCCACTTGATTCTATCATCCATGGTCTCCTCCCTGACACCCGTATGCATAATCTGATGCATATCACCACTATAAGAATCTTCTGTTGCCTCAACCCAAAGCCTCCATGCCCCCACATATCACAATAGCCATCCCGAATCACATCATTGTACAAATAATAGAAAAATAGATTCCACATTTAATTGGGGTCTTGGCCCTTTAACAATCAATAGGGTAACTCAAATCCTTTTAAGGAATTACCAAACAATCAGTTCCTTAATCCATCTTGGGTTAACCGGTTTATTACTCGTTGGTTCCAAATTCGGGAAACCTAACCAGTATGTTATCTTAAATAAACATGCTTAATAAACTAATTTGATTAACATAAAATTTCAACAAGAACCAAATTCGTTTACATGCCTCTTTATCTGTAGCAAAACAATTATCAATTAATCCCAATTTATTTTTTTTACCAATTTCCAATAAGAACAAACAAATAATCAAAGAAAGTATAGATACCATACTATCAAGAAAAAAATGAGGCAAAAACATATGATCGATACAATTTCTTTATCTGGTTCAATGTATTTATTATGTCAATTCCATTTTCATCATGCGGGATTAAACATGATAGCAATACAGTTTCACGTAAAAGAAAAGAGAAGCAATGAATCCCCTACCTTAAAGGTTTTTGATGAAAACCACAAAGGTCGAATAACACAGAATGTTGTATCATGGAAGGCTTTTTATTCACTTGATGATTCATGATATGGTTCTCTAAGAGTTCCATAGTTCATCCTTAGCAGTACATCCTGGCGTGACAATGATGTAACAATCCTTGAGGAGTCAGTTTTGGTGGCCTGGGCGGAAGCATGCGATTGCAGAGTTTGTGTCTTGATGTTTAGTCTGCCAAAAGATAAAGGCCAAACACTATATTCCTGGTGGTCTCTCCTTCCATTAGAGATTCCTCAGTAGATGTGGGAGGACATATCAGTGGACTTTGGTATGGGTTTACCTCAAGCTCCGAGAGGACATGATGCTATTTGGGAGGTATTGGATCATTTAACAAATCCGGCCAACATAATAGCGATCAAGTAGTCAAGCACAGTATAAGTTTTTTCGAGGCAGTATCTAGAGGAGGTGGTGAGACTTCAGGGAGTCCCTATGATGATCATTTTTTATCAAGATCTTCGTTTTACCTCTAGGGTGTCGAGGGGTCTCCAACATGCTTCGGGTTCTCAACTATGACTTAGAAATACTTTTCATCCTCAAATGGATGGTCAGAGAGAGCGAACCATCCAGACTCTAGAATACATGTTACGCTCTTATGTTCTTTATTTTATTCGTTCATGGATAAGGCACTTACTCTTGGTGGAGATCGCTTACAATAATAGATTTCACTCCACCATAATTATAGAACTGTTTGAATCCTTGTATGTCTAGCCTTGTCATTCTCCATTGTTCAGGACTGGGGTCAAAGAATCAGAAATTCTCAGACCGAAACTAATTCATAATACAACAGAGATTATTCAGGTGATTCGTGAGAGGATAAAGGCAGCGCAAGATCATCATAAATCATACGATTATCAAAGAAGCAGGCCCTTAGAGTTTAATGTTGGGGATCATGTGTTTCGGAAGGTGACTCCCCTTCATGGGAAATGAAGTTTTGTTTATGGAAGTAAGTTTTATCCCTAGTTTATTCGTCCATTAGTGGTGTTATCTTGTGTTGGAGCTATGGCGTATCGAGTAGAACTTCCCCCACAGATAAGTCGGATACATGATGTTTTCCATGTATCGCAGCTCTGTCGTTATCTACATAATGACTCTCGCATCATCGATTGGGGATAGATCAATGTTGGTGATGATGAAACCCTGGAGGAGTGACCTGTGGAGATCCAAAACCGCCAGGAGAAGTTGTTGCGTGTGTGTTCTATTTATTTAGTTTGTGTCTTGTGGCGATATGGTGGCTTGGAGGAGAGTACCTGGGAAAGTGATTCACAGATACGTGCTCAGTAACCAGAGTTGTTTGAGGTTTAACTCTTTTAATGTATCATTATAGATGATGTGGTTATGAAATGTTCATGTTATGAGAAGGCTCCCTTTTTTTCTTTTGTGGATTTCTCTCTTTTTGAGAGGTATCTCGATGGGGTGGTTGTTCAGACCCTATTACGTTTTAACTTTTGGTGGGTTTTGGATTCTCGAGGATGATAATGTTTTGAGAGGTATCAAATGTAATGGCCCAGACCTCTCCAGTCCATTACATTTTGAAAATTATTCATTAGAGGTGTTCTGGGAGGTTAAAGTGACTTCGGGTGCGTTTGGGTGGACATTTACGGGAAAATAAAGGGCTATAGATTTCGCACAAGAGGCACATGGTTTTTCTAAATTGTGAGTCCAAACCGTGTGAGGATGGTGTTGGAGGCAGTGGAAAATGCACGATTAGCGCCCGGTTTGTCTAACCATGCGGCCTAAACGTGGGAGGATTGTTTGACGAGGCATTAGCTATCACACGGTTACTACACAGATTGTCTAACCGTGCGAGAAAACCGTGCGGGCACTTAAATCTAGATCCTAAAATTGTGGATCTCAACCGTTTCACCTCTAACATGCTAGTTTAATATCCTATGTGGCCATAACTCAGGATTACCCTTCCTCGATGGTATGAGAACCTCTCCCAAGCGATTTACAGGTCATCTGAAGGCTTCTCTTGGCGAATTGAAGACGGTTTCTTTAGGTATGTTATAGTTCTAGTGTGATTTATTAGATCTACTTAGAACTACTCCACCTATTCTCTCATTTTCTTAGATCTATTCACTTTATGGGTAGATCTATGTGTGTGGATGTCAAATATGATGGGAATTGGTCTTGATCATGCTATGAGGAGAGATCTAAGGCGGGTTTTTGGAGAATCGAACTGAGTTTCTTGAGCGTTCTTCAACCATTGTGGTTTGCATCTATAACCTTTGAGGTAGGGGATTCATTGATTTTATTTTCTTTTATGTGCAAATTTATTGTTAGTATGTTTAATCATACTGGATAAAATTGGAATTGGCATAATAAATACTTTGAACCAGAGAAAGAAAATTTATCGATCACATGTTTTTGCCTCATGTTTTGCTAGAAAGTGTGATATTTATGCTTGGTTTGATTAGCTGTTAATTCATGATAGAAATTGGTAAATAACGTAAATTGGGATTAATTGATAATTTTTTGGCGAAATATAAAGAGACATGTAAATGAATTTGGTTCTTGTAAAAATTTTATTTTAATCAAATTAGTGTAGTAAGCATGTTTATTTATGATATCTAACTGGTTAGGTTTCTCAAATTTGGAACCAACAAGTAATAAATCGGTTATCCCAAGATGGATTAATGAACGGATAGATTGAAAATTCCTTAAAGGGTTCTGAGTTACCCCCTTGATTGTTAAAGGGACAATAGAATAGTTAAATGTGGTGTTTTTTCTGTTGTTTGTGCTATGATGTGATTCTGGATGGCTGTTTTGATATGTGGGGGCATGGAGGCTTTTGGTTGTGGTAGCAGATGATGCTTAGTGTGGAGAGATGCATTGGATTATGAATATGGGTGTCAGGGAGGACACTAGGGATGATGGAATGGAATGGAGTGGGTGTGATTGTTTGATTCATCGTAATTTTTGATTGGTTTTTTATCTTCTTTACTTTTCCCCACTGCTCAAGGTAGATGGTCTTGCTTACCCTTCTCTTGAAAGAGGATAAGACATGTAGGGTATGCCACGTGCTTTCCATGTTTATCTTTTTAAAGGGGGAATGTGTCTACACTATTGCTATAGGTTGAAAAGACTAAAGAAGTAGTAAATCTACTCATCGTGTTGAGTCCCCTTGTGTGTTTAGTAGCATAGAATGATTCCCATGAATTCCTGGGAATATGGGAAAGTAATTATGTAATGATTATTTGAATAAATGGTGTTAAACCATGGGGATGGAGATTCTGGAATATAATGATGAGGTTGTAATTTATGAAGGAACAACTGACTTTGGTTGTGAGACTAATGAATTTTAATGTGGATTTGTTCATGGTAAATTAATGTTTAAAGAATTAAATAACCAACAATGGAATTGATAAAAAGGGAATGAAGTAATCTAATAAAGTTCTTTAAATGGTTATCTTATAATATGATACCTAGTCTTAGAAGAGGCATCCTGGAGTCTGAGAGACGTTAGATACAATTGTGTCTAAGACTAGGTTATGCCCATAGTGTGGTTGTGACTTATCCAATATTCTGTACTTTTTTGTGTTTCTATAGGATACTCCACCCTTTCAGTAATGGAAACTAACACCTCGGGGATCCTGAGCCCTAAGGGGTTTTTTCCCTAGCATTTTGGTTAGAGGATGAATGGATGACTACCCCCTTTGGCCCTTGTCTCTTATATTGTTAGTTACTTGTGTGGGAAGGCACAATAGTTATTTTTCCCCATATATGTGCATAGAGAGTGGTAATGGCTTGTTCTTATTCCCACACATATATTCTGGATATATTTTTATATGGACTACTATAGGGGTAACATGTATAGGCTATGATGGATTGAGGATCCTTACTCGGTTGATGGGATGTAATGGATTGAGGTATAATACCCGGCATATGATGCATGTTATGTGTTCTGTGGTGGCTCCTGAAAACTACCTAGTTACATTGGTGTGTGGACGTGGTCATTTTGTTTCATGAGGTGCACATTGTGGTGCAACGCCCAGGTGTCTGCGGGCAAGCCTTTTTGGGGAGAGATTCTTTGGACGTGTGACGTTGGGGAAAAGTGGCAAAACCGTGGTGATGTAGTTGCGGGGTACCCTTGATATTCATTATTATATGATATATTATTTTATGTGTTACATGCTGAGAGAATCCATGGTGAGGATGGGAACATAGTATACCTATTTAGGTGACGAGCTAGTTTCACTTGTTCTTCACTGTGCTTTAGCATGATTTCTTTACCTTTTCACGAGAGGCAATGGGGAGGATCCTACTGAGTATACTGTTATACTCACCCTATGTATTTGTAAGCTGTTTTTCATGTCACTTGAAGCTTGTTAGAGACCAAGATGGTTTCTACTAGCTTGTTGTTGTAGGAGTTGTTCGGGATTATGGTTGCAGATGTTTTACATTATTCTGGGTACTTTCAGGTTTCCCCCTATTTTTTTTGTAATTTTTGATTACATTCCATTTGTGCACATGGGTTTCTTTTATATTTCTTCTTCTGAGTTGGATTTGATTGGTGTCTATCTTATCTCTCTCTTCTGCATGTGTTCTCAAGGAGGGTAATGCCTCCCATTTTTTTGTTATTATAACCTCGTTGCTAGTAACCAACTCGGGGCCTACTGGAGGCAGGACTCGGGGGTCATTATCTCACTTCTCACATTACTGGCCCAGGAGGGGTACACTTTGTGGGGAGGGGGTCATGAAAGAGTGGTATCAAAGGAAGGGTTGGTTCTCAAAGATCGACTTGTAGTCATGATATCATCATATGCGTGTGAAGAATGAGGATATTCTGAAGATGGCTTTCTGTTGTCGTCATAGGCATTATGAGTTCGTTGTATTGTCATTTCGCATGAAGAATGCTCAAGATGTGTTCATGGGATTTATGAATGGCATGTTCTGTGAGTTCATAGAAAAGTTCATCGTTGTTTTCATCGACGACATCTATGTGTACTTCACATCTGAAGAGGAGCATGCAGAGCATCTACAAGCCGTTTTGTGAGTTCATTGCCAACATCAGCTGTACAGGAAGTTTTCGAAGTGGGAGTTCTAGGCTTGAGAAGTCCCTTTATTAGGGCATGTTGTGTCCCAACAGAGAGTAGATATAGATCTATCAATGGCAGAAGAAGTTGTGTCTTATGCCGCCCCAAAGACAATGTCAGAGGAGAAAAGATTCCTTGGTCTTGGAGGCTACTACAAGAGGTTCAAAGCCAATTTCTCACTAGTTGTGACTCCTCTGACAGCTTTGACCTGGAAGGATCATGAATTCATATAGACTAATTAGTGTCCGAAAGCATTCGAGTATCTAAATGAGAAGTTAGTAAGTGATCTATTCCTTTGTCTTCCAGCTGAGGGAGTCCAGTTTGATGTTTTTTGTGATGCTTCACATCTGGGGTTAGGCTGTTTTCTCATGAAGCAAAGGTCATTTGTTTCCTATGGGTCTCGGTAGTAGTGTCCCCAAGAATGCAACAATGCCACCGATGATCTTGAGTTGTAATCCATGATGTTTTCTATGATGTTGTGGAGAAAATACCTCATTAGTGAGTGCTCTATGGTTTTCACTGATCATAAGAGTTTCTGGTATGTTTTCTCTCAGCGTGACTTGAACATACAACTGTGTTGATGGATAGAGTTCTTACAAGAATCTGACTTTAAAATATCGTATACACCAAGAAAATGGAATGTTGTAGTAGATGCGCTGAGCCAAAAGTCACTTAGTGATGTTGTGCGTGAATCCGGTTATTCCTGGAGAGAAATGGAAGAGCTGTCAGTATTACATCTTGATATGAGAGAAGTTGGGGGTAAAGGCAGTCTTTTTCAGATAACAGTATAATCATCCCTGATGTAGAAGGTAGAAGAGTCCCAATTGGGGGATCTAGAGGTGGAAGTCTGGAGAGACCGAGCTGTTTCTGGTGATGCCCCCGATGGTTGGTCTAAGGATGAAAAACAAAGCGTGTTGTATCATAGAAGGATTTTTTTCCCTTGATGATGCGCGAGACGGTTCTCTGAGAGTTACATAGTTCACCATTAGCAGTACATCCTGGTGTGACAAAGATGTACCGATCCTTGAGAAGTTTGTTTTGGTGGCCTGGAATGAAGCGTACGGTTTTGGTGTTTGTGTCTTGTTGTTTAGTCTGTCAAAAGGTGAAGGTCGTACACCGTGTTCCTGGTGGTCTTCTCCAGCCATGAGAGATACCTCGGTGGAAGTGGGAGGACATCTCAATGGATGATATTAAAGTTTTATCTCAATCTCTGGGAGGACATGATGCTATCTGGGTGGTAGTGGATCATTTAACAAAATCACGCAACTTCATAGCGATCAAGGAATAGAGCTCAGTGGAAGTGTTACTGAGGAAATATATATAGGGTGTGGTGAGACTTCATGGAGTATCTAGGACGATCATTTCTGATC
The DNA here is from genome assembly GCA_963277665.1 of Viscum album. Lineage (NCBI taxonomy): Eukaryota > Viridiplantae > Streptophyta > Magnoliopsida > Santalales > Viscaceae > Viscum > Viscum album. The sequence continues at coordinate 1,931,971,270 of OY728159.1, forward strand.
GATATCCTCATTTTACCTCCAGGGTGCGGAGGGGTATCCAACATGATTTTGGTTCTCAACTATGCCTTAGCACTGTTTTTACCCTCAAACGGATGGTCAGACAGTGCAAACCATCCAGACTCTCAAAGATGTGTTACACTCTTGTGTTCTTGATTTTGGAGGTTCGGGGATGAGGCATTTAACTATGGTGGAGTTCTCTTACAATAATAGTTTTCACTCCACTATCGGTATGGTGTCATTTCAAGACTTGTATGGTCAGCCTTGGTGTTCTCCTTTGTGCTCGACTAGGGTCGGAGAGTCAAAAATTCTTGGACCAGAACTAGTGAAGAATACAACAGAGATGGTTTAGTGATTCGTGAGAGGATGAAGATAGCTCTAGATAGTCAGAAATCATACGTTGATCAATGAAGGAGGACCTTAGAGTGAAATGTTGGGGATCATGTGTTTCTGAAGGTGACTCCCCATCGTGGGAAATGAATGTTTGGTCATGGAATTAATCTTTCTCTTTGGTTTGTTAGGCCTTTCAAGGTGTTAGATCGTGTTGGAGTTGAGGTTTATTGAGTGGCACTTCCCCCACAGATGAGTCAGATACATGATGTTTTCTAAGTATCACAACTCCATTTTTATCTTCATGAAGACTCTCACATCCTCAATTGGGGAGAGATCGATGTTGATAATGATGTAAACTTTGAGGAGTGACTTATTGAGATCCAAAATCATAAGGAGAAGGTGTTTCATAGGCATTCTATTCCTTTAGTCCGTGTCTTGTGGCTACATGGTGGCTTGGAGGAGAGTACCTTGGAACGTGAGTCACTGATACATGCTCAGTACCCAAAGTTGTTTTATTTTTAACTCTTTTCATGTATCGTTGTAGCTGATGAGGTTATAAAACTTTCAGGTATAGGAGATGGATCCCTTTTTTTCTTTTGTGTCTTTCGCTCTTTTGAGAGGTATCTCGAGGGGTGGTTGTTCAGACTCTGTTTTGTTTTCACTTTAGTTGGGTTTTGGATTCTCGAGGACGATAATGTTTTGATAGGTATCTCATGTAATTGGTTGGACCACTCCAGCCCATTACATTATAAAAATGTAGTTTTATAGGTGTTCTGGGAGGTTAAGGTGACATGGGGTGCATTTGGGTGGACTTTAATGGGAAACTAAAGGGCTACTGCTTTTGCACGGGAGGCGCACGGTTTGACTAAACCATGTAGCCAAACCATGCGAGGTTGGTGTTGGTGGCAGTGGCTAATGCACAGTTAGTGAACGGTTTGTCTAATAATGCGGCTTAACAGTCGAGGATTGTTTGACGAGGTAGTAGCTACCACACGGTTAGCGCACGGTTTGATTAACCGTACGAGAAAACCGAGCGAGCACATAAATATGGATCCTAAAATTGTTGATCTCAACTGTTTCACCTCTAACATGATCGTTTAATCCCCTAACTGGCCTTCACTTAGTATTACCATTCCTTGAAGGTAGGAGAACCTATCCCAGGTAATTTGGAGTCAATATGAATGCTTCTCTTGGTGAATCGAAGCCGGTTTCTTGATGTATATGATCATTCTTGTTTGACTTCATAGATATACTTAGATATACAACTCCTCATCTCTTGGTTTCATAGATCTAAGCCTGTAATGGGTAGATCTAAGTGTGTGGATGTCAAATATGATGAGTTTTGGTCTTGATCTTGCTAGGAGGAGAGATCTAAAGCGGGGTTTTGGAGAATCTCCCTGGGATTTTTGAGTGTTCTTCGACCATTGTGGTTTTTGTCAAAAACCATTGAGGCATGGGATTCGTTGCTTCTCTTTTCATTTACGTGGAACTATATTACTAGAATTTGGAATCCCATTGGATTACAATGGAATTGACATAAAAAATTATTTGAACCAGATAAATAAAATGTATCGATCGTATGTTTTTGCCTCATGTTTTGGCTGATAGTGTGATATCTATGCTTTCTTTGATTAGCTATTCGTTCTTGATGGAAATTGGTAAAGAACATAAATTGGGATTAATTGATAATTGTTTGGCTAAAGATAAAGAGGCATGTAAACGAATTTGGTTATTTTTGAAATTTTATGATAATCAAATTAGTGTAGTATGCATGTTTATTTATAATAACTTACTAGTTTGGTTTCCCAAATTTGGATCAAACGAGTAATAAATTGGTTAACCCAAGATTGATTAAATAACTGATTGTTTGATAATTCCTTAAAGGGTTCTGAGTTACCCTATTGAGTGTTAAAGGGCCAAGATCCTAATTAAATGTGGTGTTTGTTTTTCTTGATGTTTGTGTTATGATGTGATTGTGGATGGCTGTTGTGATATATGGGGGAATGGAGGCTTTTGGCTCTGGCAGCAGATGACACTTAGAGTGGTGTGATGCATCGGTTTATGCATATGGATGTCAGGGAGGACACCAGGGATGATGGAATGGAGTGGATGTGATTGTTGGATGTTTGGTAATTTTTCATTGGTTTTCTATCTACTTTACATGTCCCTACTTCTCATGGAAGCTAGTCTTTCTTACCCTGATCTTGAAATAGGCGAAGACACGTGGGGTTTGAAATGTGCTTTTGTTTTTAGATTTTCAATGGGGAATGGGTCTACGCTCTTGCTATAGATGGAAAAGACTCAACGAGTAGTACATGTAATCACTGTGTTGACCCCCCTTGTGTGTTTAGTACCATAGAATGCTTTTCTAGAATTCCTTTGAATATGGGAAAGTTATTTGGTAATGAATAAATGAATAATTGGTGTTAAACCATGGGGATGGAGATGCTGGAACATAATGATGAGGTTGTAATTTTTGAAGGAACTATTGACATTGGGTGTGATGCTAATGAAATTTAATGGGGATTTGTTCATGGTTAAATAATGTTTAAAGAATTAATTAACGTACATTGGAATTGATAAAAAGGGAATGAACTACTATAATAAAGCTCTTTATATGGCTGTGTTCTTATGGGATACCTAGTCTTAGAAGTGGCAGCCCAGAGTCCGAGAGACGTTAGCTGCATCTGTTTCTAAGACTAGGTTATTCCCTTAGTATGGTTGTGAGTTATAATATATTCTATAATTTCTCTGTTAATATACAATACACCACCTTGTCAGTAAGGGAAAATGACACCTCAGGGATTCTCCACCCTAGGGGGTGTTTTCCCCAACATTCTGGTGGGAGGATTAATGGATGACTACCCCCTTTGGCCCCACTCTATTCTATTGGTAGATACTTGTTCTGATAGGAACATTGGTTAGTTTTCCCCATATATGTTTGTAGAGGGATGTAGTGTCTTGTGTTTATCCACACACATATATTCTAGATATAGTATCCTATGGACTACTATAGGTGTAATGTGTATAGGTTGTGATGGATTGAGGATCCTTACTCGGTGTATGAGCTGTAATGCCTTGGGGAATAATACCCAATGTACGATACTTTTTATGCGAGCTGTGGTGGCCCTCAGAAACTACCGGGTTACTTTTGGTTTTGAGGATGGTGTGGTGTTTCACCCAGATGTCTACAGGAAAGCCTTTGTGCAGCACGGGGTGCATATAATAGTGCTTCTCCTAGGTGTCTGCGGGCAATCCTTTTTTTGAGAGAGATGCTTAGGGCGTGCGACGTTAGGTAAAAGCGGTAAACTAGTAGGGAAGTAGTAGCGCGGTACCCTTTATATTCTTTATTATATGATATATTCTGTTATGCGTTACTTGGTTATAGTAGCCATGGTGAGGTTGGGAACTTAGTATATCTGTTTTGGTGATGAGCTAGTTTCACTTGTTGTTCACTGTGCTTTAGCATGATCTTTATACTTTTGCACAAGAGGCTTCGGAGAGGATCATACTAAGAATACTGTTATTCTCAAGATATGTATTTATAAAATGTTTTTTAGGGCACATAGAGAAATTTGGAGATCAAGCTGGTTTCTACTAGCTTGGGGTTGCAGGAGCTATCCAGGCTTGTGGTTGCAGCTGTTTTACTTTCTTTCGGGTACTTGAAGTTTTTCCCCTTTTTGTTGTAGTAATTTTGCATGAAATTCCATTTGTGCACATGGGTATCTTTTATATTTTTAGTTTAATGTTGGAGGTGATTGGTGTCTATATTATCTCTCTCTTCTGCATGTGTTCTCTTAGAGGGTAAAGCCTCCCATTTGTGTGTTACTATACCCTTAGTGCTAGTCGCCAACTTGGGGCCTACTAGAGGTGGGACTCAGGGGTCATTATCTCCCTTCACAGATTTCCGGAACAGGATGGGTACACTTTGTGGGTTGGAGGTCGTGACAGAGTGGTATCAGAGGAACAATAACCACCAATGCCTCGCTGCTCCACGTAGCATCGTCACAACCAAGGACACCCATTTCTCCTTCCAAGCATGAATCGAACTGACACTGATCTCAACCTCCTCTGACAACTCTTCCATGACTACATCTGAAATGAATCCCTCATACTTCTATAGAATCTGGCACTGAAACTCTCCGAGTTTCTTCTTCCATGTGTCCTCGTCGTCAACCTCTACCCTGCGGCGATATGCTAGAACAGCTTACTGGACATTTTCTGCACAAACCTGACGAGGATGTCGACCTGGAGCCATACCTGTAAAATAACAACTGTTAGAGTTCGTAAACCTGGAATATGGAAGACTCAATATTAATTAATTTATTTTGTTCTTTTATTCATTTTAGGTTAACCTATCCCAATGTCTACCCATTAAAATATAGTCATAAAAAATAATGATGCATGATCCTTTCCTAGGTCTCTACCCTAAAACTAGTATCACCTTGTTTAGTATCCATTGTAAACTTAAAGGTTCATACATCAGATCATAGGGGGCCTTAAACGCCTATGTCTCAGCCGGTCAGCAGTGTTTACCTCACTTGCTAAAGATTTATGACATTTTTTCCCTACCAACCTAGGAAGCCACACCTGTTCCAAACTCCAAGCTCCATCCTAGACCTCAAACAGAGCCTCTGATACCAATCGACGAGAGATCGATTTTGGGATCGAGCTACAGCATGGAGTGTCTCCTATATCTATGTCTCTATATAGGATGGCCCCTTTTGAGTTGTGTGATATACATATACGTCTCGATGGTCTGTTACAGTGCAGTTTTGTTTGGCCAATTGAGTCACCATGGGGTGAAAGAGTTTTTTTATGAAGAAGGCCGATGGCAGTTTGCGGTTGTGTTTTAATTATCATCTCTTTATCAAACTGACAATAAAGAATCGCTAACCTCTTCTGTGGGTTGATGACTTATTTGAACAACAAAATGGTGCACGTTGGTTCTCAAAGATCAACTTGCGTTCATGATATCATCAAATGCATGTGAAGGATGAGGATATTCCGTAGACTGTATTTCATTTTTGTCATGGGAATTATGAGTTCGTTGTAATGCCATTTGTCATGAAGAATGCTTCATCTGTGTTCATGGGATTGATGAATGATGTGTTCCTTGAGTTCCGGGACAAGTTCGTGGTATTTTTCATTGACGAAATCCTTGTGTACTCCACATCTAAAGAGGATCATGCAGAGCATCTACAAGACATTTTGGGAGTTCTTAGCCAACATCTGTTGTACGGGAAGTTGAGTGTGAGTTTTGGGCTTGCGAAGTCTGTTTCATGGGGCATGTTGTGTCCCAATATGGAGTAGCTGTGGATCCATCGAAGGTAGAAGCAATTGTGTCTTGGGAAGCCCCCAAGATAGTGTCAGAGGTGCGATGTTTTCTTTTTCTTGCAGGCTACTACAGGAGTTTCATAGCCAATTCCTCATGAGTTGTGACTCCTATGATAGCTTTGACCAGGAAGGATCAAGAATTTATATAGACTGATCAGTGTATGGAAACATTCAAGTATCTAATGGATAAGTTAGTAAGTGCTCCGGTCCTTTGTCTTCCAGCTGAGGAAGTCCAGTTTGACTTTTTCTGCGATGTTACACATATGGGGTTCGGCTGTATTCTCATGAAATAGATGTTAGTTATTTCTTATGGGTCTCGGCAGTTGTGTCCCCATGAATGAAACTATTCCACCCATGATCTTCAGTTGGTAGCCATGGTGTTTGCTCTGAAGTTGTTGAGACATTACATCATTGGTGAGAACTCTATGGTTTTCACTGATAATAAGAGTTTGAGGTATGTTTTCTCTCAGTGTGACTTGAACTTACAACAGTGTCAGTGGATGGAGATATTATTGGAATATGACTTTGAAATATCATATACACTTGGAAAAGGAAATGTTCTAGCTGATGCGCTGAGCCCAAAGTCACGTAGTGATGCTGTGCGTGAATCCAGGGATTCATGGAGATTAATGGAAGAACTGTCATCATTACATCTTGATATGAGAGAAGTTTTGGGTAGAGGTAGTCTTTTTCAGATGACAGTAAAGTCATCCTTGATGCTGAAGGTAGAAGAGTCCTCATTGGGGGATCTAGAGGTTGATGTATGGAGAGAAATAGTTGTTTTTGGTGAGGCCCATGACGGTTGGTCTATGGACGAACAATACAGAGTGTTGTATCATGGAAGGATTTTTGTTCCCTTGACGATGAATGAAGACGTTCTCCGAGACTTCCATAGTTCACCCTTATCAGTACATCCTGGGGTGAAAACGATGTACCGGTCCTTGAGGAGTCTGTTTCGGTGGCCTGGGCTAAAGTGTGCGGTTGAGGAGTTTGTGTCTCGATGTTTAGTCTGCCAAAAGGTGAAGGCCGAACACTGTGTTCATAGTGGTCTTCTCCAGCCATTAGATATTCCTTAGTGGAAGTGGGAGGAAATATCAATGGACTTTTTTACAGGTTTACCTCGATCTCCATGAGGACATGATGATATTTGGGATGTAGTTGATCGTTTAACAAAATTTACCCACTTTATAGTGATCAAGGAGTCGAGCTCAGTGATAGTTTTGTTGAGGCAGTATCTAGAGGAGGTGGTGAGACTTCATGGACTCCTTAGGATGATTATTTCTGATCGAGATCCTTGTTTTACCTTCTGGGTGTGGAGGGGTCTCGAACATGATTTTCGTTCTCAACTATGCCTTAGCACTGCTTTTCACCCTCAAATGGATGGTCAGACAGAGTGAACCATCCATACCCTCGAAGACATGTTACGCTCTTATGTTCATGATTTTGGAGGTTCATGGATGTGGTACATACCCTTGGTGGAGTTTTATTACAATAATAATTTTCACTCCACCATCGATATGGCGTCGTTTGATGCCTTTTATGGCCGACCTTTCCGTTCTCTATTTTACTCAACTAGGGTCGGAGAGTCAACAATTCTCAGACTAGAACTAGTGAAGAATACAACAGCGATTTTTAAGGTGATTTTTGAGAGGATGAAGACAACACAAGATAGTTAGAAATCATATGCTGATCAAAGAAGGAGGCCCATAGAGTTTATTTTTGGGGATCATGTGTTTCAGAAGGTGACTCCACGTCATGGGAAATGATGGATTGGTCATGGAAGTAATCATTCTCCTCAGGTTGTTGGGGCTTTCATGGTGTTATCTCCTGTTGGATTTGTGGCGTAATGAGTAGCACATCCCCCACAGATGAGTCAGATAAAAGATGTTTTCCATGTATCACATCTCCATTTTATCTACAAGACGACTCTCACATCATTGATTGGGGAGATATGAAAGTTGATGATGATGCAACCTTTGAAGAGAGACCTTTGGAGATCCAATACCGCAAGGATAAGTTTTTGCGTGGGAATTATATTCCTTTAGTTGGTGTCTTGTGGTGACACAGTGGCTTGGAGGGGAGTACATGGGAACGTGAGTCATAGATACGTGCTCAGTAACCAGGGTTGTCTGATTTTTAACTCTTTTCATGTATCTTTGTAGCTTATGTGGATATGAAAATTTCAGGTTTATGAGATGGCTCCCTTTTTTTCTTTTGTGGCATGCTATCTTTTGAGAGGTATCTTGAGGGGTGGTTGTTCAGACGTTGTTTCTTTTTCACATTAGGTGGTTTTGGGATTCTCGAGGATGAGAATGTTTTAGGAGGTATCTAATGTATTGGATTGGACCTCTCTTATCCATTACATTTTGAAAATGGGGTTTTATAGGTGTTCTGGGAGGTTAAGGTGACTTGGGGTTCGTTTGGGTGGACTTTTAAGGGAAACTAATGGGACATTGCTTTCGCACGGGAGGCACACAATTTTTCTAAACCATGTGGCCAAATAGTGTGAGGTTGGTGATGGAGGCAGTGGATAATGCACAGTTAGTGCACGATATGTCAATCCATGAAGCATAATCGTGCAAGGAGTGTTTGACGAGGTAGAAGCTACCACACGATTAGTGCACAGTTTCTCTAACCATCAGAGAAAACCATGCGGGCACTTAAATCTAGATGATAAAATTGTCGATCTCAACTATTTTTCCTCTAACCTACTCATTTAATCACTTAAACGTCCTTGAATTGGTATTACCCTTCGTCGAAGGTAGGAGAACCTCTTCCAAGTGCTTTGGAGGCAATCTGGAGGCTTCTCTTGGAAAATCGAAGCCGATTTCTTGTGGTATGTGATCATTCTTTTTTGATTTCATAGATCAACTTATATATACTCCCCCTCTTCTCTCAGTTTCATTGATCTACGCTCTTTATGGGTAGATCTAAGTGTGTGGATTTCAAATATGATGATCCTTGGTCTTGATCTTACTAAGAGGATAGATCTAAGGCAGGGTTTTGGAGAATCGACCTGGGTTTCTTGAGTGTTCTTTGACAGTTGTGGTTTTTTTCAAAAACCTTTGAGGCAGGGGATTCATTGCTTCTCTTTTCATTTACGTGCAACTGTATTGTTAGCATGTTTAATCCCGCTTGATGAAAATATAATTGACATAATAAATACATTGAACTGGATAAAGAAATTGTATCGATCATATGTTTTTGCCTCATTTTTTCTAGATAGTGTGATATCTATGCTTGCTTTGATTAGCTGTTCGTTCTTGATGGAAATTTGTGTAGAATGTAAATTGGTATTAATTGATAATGTTTTACTAATGATAAAGAGGCTTGTTAACGAATTAGGTTCTTGTTGAAATTTGATGTTAATCAAATTAGTGCAGTAAGAATGTTTATTTATGATAACTTACTATTTAGGTTTCCTGAATTTGGAACAAACATGTAATAAATCGGTTAAACCAAGATGGATTAAAGAACTGATTGTTTGATAATTCCTTAAAGGGTTCTGAGTTACACTCTTTATTTTTAAAGGGCCATGATCCCAATTAAATCTGGTGTTTGTATTTCTGTTGTTCATGCTGGGATGTGATTCTGGATGGATGTTGTGATATGTGAGGACATGGAGGATTTTGTTTGTGGAAGAAGATAATGCTTAGTGTGGTGAGATACATCATTTTATGCATATGGGTGTTAGGGAGGACACCAAGGATGATGGATTGGAGTGGATGTGATTGTTGGATGCTTGGTAATTTTTTATAGGTTGTTTATCTGCTTTACTTTTCCCCACTGCTCAAGATAGCTGGTCTTGCTTAACCGTCTCCCGAAAGAGGTGAAGACACGCGGGGTATGCCTGGTGCTTTCTGTGTTTAGCATTACAAGGGTGAATGGGTCTACGCTCTTGGTATAGATGGTAAAGACTCAATGAGTAGTACATGTACTCACCGTGTTGAGCCCCCTTGTGTGTTTAGTAGCATAGAATGCTTTTCTAGAATTCCTTTGAATATAGGAAAGTAATTTTGTAATGAATATTTAAAAAAATGGTGTTAAACCATGGGGACGAAGATGCTAGAACCTAATGATGAAGTTGTAATTTGTGAAGGAACTATTGACTTTGGGTGTGATGCTAATCAAATTAAATGTGGATTTGTTCATGGTTAATTAATGTTTAAAGAATTAATTAACATATAGTGGAATTGATAATAATGGAATGATGTAATCTAATAAAGCACTTTAAATGTATGTGTGCTTATGGCATACGTAGTCTTAGAAGTGTAAGCCCAGAGTCCGAGAGACGTTAGCTGTAGTTGTGTCTCATACAAGGTAATTCCCTTAGTGTGGTTGTGAGTTATTATATATTGTGTAATTTTTGTGTTTCTATATGCTACTCCACCCTGTCAGTAAGGGAAACTGACTCCCCAGGGATTATGAGCCCTGGGTGGGTGTTTTCCCCAACATTTGGGTGGGGGGATGAATGGCTGACTACCCCCTTTGGCCCCACTATCTTCTCTTTGTAGATACTTGTGCTGATAAGCAAAATGGTCAGGTTTCCCCATATATGTGTGTAAAATGATGTAATGGCTAGTGGTTTTTCGCACACACATATTCTAGATATAGTATCCTATGGACTACTATAGGTCTAACGTGTATTGGCTGTGATGGCTTGAGGATCCTTACTCGGTGTATGGGTTGTAATGGCTTGAGTTATAAGCCCATCGTACGATACACGTTATGCGAGATGTGGTGGCTCCCGGAAACTACCTAGTTACTTTTTGTTGTGAGTATGGTGCGGTGCTCTGCCTAGGATTCTACATGGACGCCTTTGTGAAGCACGAGGTGCATATTGTAGTGCTTCACCCTGGTGTCTATGGTCAAGCCTTTTTGGGGAGAGATGCTTAGGATGTGCAACATTGGGGAAAAGCGGCAAACGAGTGGGGAAGTAGTAGTGGTTTTCCCTTAATATTCCTTATTATATAATATATTCTTGTATGCGTTACTTGGTGAGAGTATCCATGGTGAGTTTGAGAACTTAGTATACCTATTTAGGTGACGAGCTAGTTTCACTTGTTGTTCACTGTGCTTTAGCATTCTTTCTATAATTTTTCACTAGAGGCTTCGGGGAGGATCATATTGAGTATATTGTTTTAATCACCCTATGTATTTATAAAATGTTTTTCAGGTCATTTGGAGAATGTTTAAGATCAAGATGGTTTATACTAGCTTGGTGTTTCAGGAGCTGTTCGGGATTGTGGTTGCAGCTATTTCACCTTCTTTTGGTACTTGAAGTTTTCCCCCTTTTTCTAGTATATTTGCATGAAATTCCATTTGTGCACATGGGTTTCTTTTATATTTCCATTTCTGAGTTGGAGTTTGTTGGTGTCTATCTTATCTCTCTCTTCCACATGTGTTCTATTACTGGGTAATGGGTCCCATTTGTGTGTTATTATACCCTTGCTGATAGTCGCCAACCCGGTGCCTTCTAGAGGCAGGACTCGGGGGTCATTATCTCCCTTCTCACATTTCCAGACTGGGAGGGGAACACTTTGTTGGGAGGGGGTCATGATAGAGTGGTATCAGAGGAACAAGAACCACCACTGCCTCTTTGATCCACGTAGCATCGTCACAACCAAGGACACCCAGTGCTCTGTCCGAGCAAGAATCGAACTGAAGCCGATCTCGACCTCCTCTAACCAGTATTCCGTGACTGCATCTAAAATGAAGACCTCATACTTTTTTAGACTCTGGCACTAAAACTATCGTAGTTTCTTCCTCCAAGTGTCATCATCCTCAACTATTACCCTGTGATGATTTTCTAAAACAACCTTCTGGGCATTTTGTCCACAAACCTGACGAGGACGTTGACCCGGAGCCATACCTATAAAATAACAACCGTTAGAGATCCTAAGCCTTGAATATGGAAGAATAAAAATTAATTTATTTTTTTTTTCATTTATTCATTTTAGGTTAACATATACCAAGGTCTACCCATTCAAACATAGTCACAATGAAGAATGACGCATGATCCTTTCCTAGGTCTCTACCCTGCAACCAGTATCACCTTGTTTAGTAGCCATTGTAAACATAAAGGTTCATACATCAGATCATAGGGGGACCTAAACGCCTATGTCTCAGCCAGTCTCCAGTGTTTACCTCACTTGCTAAATAAGAATGACATTGTTTCCCTACCAACCCAGGCTACCTGAACTGTTCCTAACTCTAAGCTCCATCCTATCCCTCAAACATAGCCTCTGATTACCAATCGATGAGAGATCGAGTTTGGGATCGAGCAATAGAAAGGAGTGTCTCCTATCTCTATGTCTCCATAAACGATGGACCCTTTTGAGTTGTGAGAGCAACATATATATCTTGATGGTCTGTTATAGTGCGGTTTCGTTCGACCACGTGTGTCACCATGGGGTGCACCAGTTTTTTTCGTCAAGAAGGCCAACGACAGTTTGCAGTTGTGTGTCAATTATCGTCACATAAACAAAGTGACCACAAAGAATTGCTATCCTCATCGGTGGATTGATGACTTATTCAATCAACTAAAGGGTGAAAGTTGGTTCTCAATGATTGAATTTTGTTCAGGATATCATCATATGCGTGTGAAGGATGAGGATATTCTGAAGACTGCTTTTCGTTGTCATCATGGGAATTATGAGTTCCTTGTAATCTAATTTGGTGTGATGAATGCTTCACCTATGTTCATGGGATTGATGAATGTTGTGTTCTCTGAGTTCCTGGAAAATTTCATGGTATTTTTCACTGACGACATCCTTCTGTACTCTAAATCTAAAGCGGAGCATGCAGAGCATCTATGAGCCATTTTGGGAGTTCTTTGCCATCATCAGATGTACGTGAAGTTGTCGAAATGTGAGTTTGGGGCTCAAGAAGTCCATTTCTTGGGGCATGTTGTGTCCCAATAGGTAGTAGTTATGGATCCATCGAAGGTAGAAGTAGTTGTGTCTTGGGAAGCCCCCAAGACAGTGTCAGAGGCGCAAAGATTCCCTGGTCTTGCATACTACTACAGGAGGTTTATAGCCAATTTCTCATGAGTTGTGACTCCTCTGACAACGTTGACCAGGAAGGATCAGGCATTCATATAGATTGATCAGTGTCAGGTAGCTTTCGATTATCTAAAGGAGAAGTTAGTAAGTGCTCCAGTCCATTGTCATCCAGCTGAGGGAGTCCAGTTTGACTTTTTTTGTGATGCTACCCATCTGGGGTTAGGCTGTGTTCTCATGCAACAGAGGTCAATTATTTCTTATGGGTCTCGGCAGTTGCATCCCCATGAATGCAACAATGACACCCATGATCTTGAGTTGGAATCCGTGGTGTTTTCTATGATGTTGTGGAGACATTACATCATTGGTGTGCACTTTGTGGTTTTCACTAATAATAATAGTTTGATGTATATTTTCTCTCAGCGTGACTTGAACTTACGATAGTGTCGGTGGATGGAGTTCTTACAGGAATACGACTTTGAAATATTATATACGCCTGGAAATGGAAATGTTGTAGCTGATGCGCTAAGACGAAATTCACGTAGTGATGTTGTGCATGAATCTGATGATTCATGGGGAGTAATGGAAGAACTTCCATCATTACATCTTGATATGAGAGAAGTTGGGGGGTAGAGGATATCATTTTCAGATGACGGTACAATCATCCCTGATGCAGAATGTAGAAGGGACCTAGATGGGTGATCTAGATGTGTAAGTCTGGAGAGAACTAGTTTTTTGTGGTGAGGCACCTGAAGGTTGGTCTGAGGAAGAACAACACAGAGTGTTATATCATGGAAGGATTTTGGTTCCCTTAACGATGCATGGGATTGTTCTCCGAGAGATCCATAGTTAACCCTTAGCAGTACATCCTTGTGTGACAATGATGTATTGATCATGAGGAGTTAGTTTTTGTGGTCGGGGATAAAGCATGCAATTGAGGAGTTTGTGTCTCGATGTTTAGTCTTCCAAACGGTGAAGGCAGAACAATGTAGTCCTGGTGGTCTTCTCCAGAAATTAGAGATTCCTTAGTGGAAGTGGGGGGACATCTAAATAGAATTTCTTACAGGGTTACCTCGAGCTCTGGGAGGACATGGTGCTATTTGGGTGGTAGTGGATCGTTTAAAAAAAACCCACTTCATAGAGATCAAGGAGTCGCGCTTAGTGGAAATTTTGTTGAGGCAGTATCTAGAGTAGGTGGTGGTACTTCATGGAGTACCTAAGACAATAATTTCTGATCAAGATCCTCTTTTTACCTCCAGGGTGTGGAGGGGTCTCCAACATGCTTTTGGTTCTCAACTATGCCTTAGCACTACTTTTCACCCTCAAATGGATGGTCAGACAGAGCAAACCATCCAGACTCTCGAAGACAAGTTACACTCTTGTGTTCTTGATTTTGGAGGATCATGGATGAGGAACTAACCCATGGTGGATTTCACTTACAATAATTTTTTTCAATCCACCAATGGTAGGGCGTCGTTTGATGCCTTGTATGGTCGGCCTTTCCGTTCTCCATTTTCCTAGACTGGAGTCAGAGAGTCAGAAATTCTCGGACCGGAACTAGAGAAGAATACGACAGAGATAGTTCAGGTTATTCATCATAGGATGATGATTGTGCACGATCGTCAAAAATCATATAGTGATCATAGAATGAGGCCCAGAGAGTTTAATGTTTGGGATCATGTGTTTCTGAAGGTGAATCCCTGTCTTGGGCATCAAAGGTTTGGTCATGGAAGTAAGATTTCTCCCAGATTTGTTGGGTATTTCAAGGAGTTAGCTCATGTTGGAGTTATGGTGTAATAGGTAGCACTTCCCCCACTGATGAGTCGGATACATGATGTTTTCCATGTATCACAGCTCCATCATTATCATCATGATGACTCTCACATAATTGATTGGGGAGAGATCAAAGTTGATGATGATGGAACCTTTGAGGAGTGACCTATGGAGATCCAAGACCACAAGGAGAGGATGTTTCATGGGCGTTCTGTTCCTTTAGATCGTGTCTTGTGGCGACACAGTGGCTTGGAGGAGAGTACCAAGTAACGTGAGTCACATATACTTTCTTAGTACCCAGATTTGTTTGATGTTTAACTCTTATCATGAATCGTTGTAGCTGATGTGGTTATGAAACTTTCATATTTATGAGATGGTTCCCTTTGATTCTTTTTTGGCTTTCCCTACTTTGAGAGGTATCCCAAGGGGTGGTTGTTCATACCCTGTTTTAATTTCACATTAGGTGGGTTTTGGATTCTTGAGGTCGATATTCTTTTGAGTGGTATCTGATGTAATGGCTTGTATTTCTTTAGTCTATTACTTTTTGAAAATGCAGTTTTAGAGGTGTTCTGGGAGGTTAAGGTGAATTGTGGTGTGTTTGGGTGGACTTTTAAGGGAATGTAATGGGCTGTAGCTTTCGCATGGGATGTGAACGGTTTGTCTAAACCATGCGGAAACACCGTGGGAGGTTTTTGTTGGAGGCAGTGGCAAACGCACGGTTAGCACACGGTTTTTCTAACCATGTGGCCTAACTGTGCGAGGAGTGTTTGACGGGGAGTAGCTACTCCATGGTTAGTGCACAATTTGTGTAACCGTGCAAGAAAACCATGCAGGAACATAAATCTGGATCCTAAAATTGTGGATCTCAACCGTTTCACCTCTAACAAGCTCATTTAAGCCCCTAAGCAGTCATAACTCAGTATTACCCTTCCTCGAAGGTTGGAGAACCTCTCCCAAGCACTTTGGAGGCGATCTGAAGGCTTCTCATGGCGAATCAAAGCCAATTTCTTGAGGTATGTGATCATTCTTGTTTGATTTCTTAGATCTACTTAGATCTACTCCTCCTCTTCTCTCGGTTTCACAGATCTATGCTCATTATGGGTAGATCTAAGTGTGTCAATGTCAAAAATGACGAGCTTTGGTCTAGATCTTGCGAGGAGGAGAGATCTAAGGCGGGGTTTTGGATAATCGACCCGATTTTCTTTAGCATTCTTCAACCGTTGTGATTTGAATAAAAAACTATTGAATAAAGGGATTCATTGCTTCTCTATTCTCTTACGTTCAACTATGTTGTTAGAATGTTTAATCCCGCTGGATGAAAATGTAATTGACATAATAAATACATTGAACCGGATAAATAAATTATATCAATTGTATGTGTTTGCATCATGTTTTTCTAGATAGTGTGATATCTATGACTTCTTTGATTAGTTGTTCATTCTTGATGGAAATTGGTAATGAATGTATATTGGGATTAATTGATAATTGTTTGGCTAAAGATAAAGATGCATGTAAACGAATTTGGTTCTTGTTGAAATTTGGTGTTAATCAATTAGTGTAGTAATAATGTTTATTTAAGATAACATACTGGTTAGGTTTCCCGAATTTGGAACAAAGGAGTAATAAATTGGTTAACCCAAGATAGATTAAAGAACTGATTATTGGATAATTCCTTAAAGGGTTCTGAGTTACCCTCTTGATTGTTAACAGGCCAAGAGCCCAATTAAATGTGGTGTTTGATTTTTCACCTGTTTGTGTTGTGATGTAATTCTGGATGGCTGTTGTGACATGTGGGGGCATGGAGGCTTTTGGTTTTGGTATCAGATGACGCTTAGAGTGGTGAGATGCATCATTTTATGCATATGGGTGTCAGGAAGGACACAAGGTATGATGGAATAGAGTGGATGTGATTGTTGGATGCTTGGTAATTTTTTATTTGTTGTTTATCTGCTTTACTTTTCCTCACTACTCAAGGAAGCTAGTCTTGATTACCCTTCTTCTGAAAGAGGCGAAGACATGCTGTGTATTCCACGTGCCTCCCATGTTTATCTTTTCAAGGGGGAATGGGTATACATGCTTTCTATAGGCAGAAAAGACTCGATGAGTAATACGTCTTCTCACCGTGTTGATCCCCTTGTGTATTTAGTATCATAGAATGATTTTCTAGAATTCTTGGGAACATGGGAATGTAATTATATAATGAATTTTTTAATAAATGATGTTAAACCATGAGGATGGATATGCTAGAACTTAATGATGAGGTTGTAATTTTTGAAGGAACAATTGACATTGGGTGTGATGCTAATGAAATTTAATGTGGATTTTTTCATGGTTAATTAATGTTTAAAGAATTAATTAACATACAGTGTAATGGATAAAAAGGTAATGAAGTAATCTAATAAATCTCTTTAAATGGTTATGTGCTTATAGGATACCTAATCTTCGAAGTGGAAGCCCGGAGTCCGAGAGACAATAGCTGTAGTTTTGTCTAAGACTAGGTTATTCCCATAGTGTGGTTGTGAGTTATAATATATTATGTACTTTTTGTGTTTCTATATGATATGCCTCCTTATCAGTAAGGGAAACTGACACCCTGGGGATTCTGAGCGCTGGGGGTGTTTTCCCCAACATTGTGGAGGGAGGATGAATGACTGACTACCCCCTTTGGCCCCTCTCTCTTCTCTTGGTAGTTACTTGTGTTGATAGGCACATCAGTTAGTTTTCCCCATATATTCGTGTAGAGGGATTTAATGGCTTGTGGTTATTCACACACATATATTCTGGATATAGTATCCTATGGACTAATATAGGTGTAACATGTATAGGCTGTGATGGATCGATGATCCTTACTCGGTGTATGGGTTATAGTGGCTTGATGTATAATACCCAACATATGATACACAGTATGTGAGCTGTGGTTGCTCCCGGAAACTACCTGGTTACTTTTGGTTGTGAGGATGGTGTGGTGCTTCGCCCAGGTGTCTGCAGGAAAGCCATTGTGGAGAACAAGGTGCATATTGTAGTTATTCGCCTAAGTGTCCGTCTGCAAGCCTTTTTGGAGAGAGATTCTTAGGACGTGCGACATTGGGGAAAAGCGGAAAACTAGTGGGGAAGTAGTAGCGGGGTACCCTTGATATTATTTATTATATGATATATTCTTGTATGAGTAACTTGGTGACAGTATCCATGGTGATGTTGGGAACTTACTATAACAATTTAGGTGACGAGCTAGTTTCATTTGTTGTTCACTGTGCTTTAACATGCTATCTTTACTTTTGCCGGAGAGAATTCTGGGAGGATCCTACTGTGTATACTGTGATACTCACCCTATGTATTTATAAACTATTTTTCAGGTCACTTAGAGAAGGTTGGAGAAAAAACTAGTTTCTACTAGCTTGGGGTTATAGGAGCTATTCGGGCTTGTGGTTGTAGCCATTTTTCTTTCATTTGGGTACTTGCAGTTTTTACCCTTTATGTTGTAGTACATTTTCAAGACATTCCATTTGTGCACTTGAGTTTCATTTATATTTCTAGTTCTGAGTTGGGGTTGATTGGTGTCTATATTATCTCTCTCTTATGTATGTGTTCTATTAGAGGGTAATTCCTCCCATTTGTCTATTTCTATACCCTCGGTGCTAGTCGCCAACCCGGGGCCTACTGGAGGCTGGACTCGGGGGGTCATTATCTCCCTTCTCACATTGCCAGCCCAGGAGGGGTACACTTTGTGGGGAGGGGGTCCTGATAGTGTGGTGTGTCTCCACAACACATGATCTTAAGGAATAGAATGCCTGCACAATACCTTCTCCTTGTGGTCTTGGATCTCTATAGGTCACTCTTCAAAGGATGCATCATCATCAACATCGATCTTTCCCCAATCGATGATGTGAGAGTCGTCATGAAGATAACGATGGAGCTGTGATACATGGAAAACTTCATGTATCCGACTCATCTGTGGGGGATGTGCTAGTGTGTGTGGATGTCAGATATGATGAGATTTGGTCTTGATCATGCTAGGAGGAGAAATCAAATGTGGGGTTTTGGATAATCGACCTGGGTTTCTTGAGCGTTCTTCAACCATTGTGGTTTTCATCCAAAACCTTTGAGGTAGGGGATTCTTTTCTTCTGTTTTCTTTTACATGCAACTATATTGTTGTCATGTTTAATCCCACGTTATGACAATGGAATTGGCAAAATAAATACATTGAACTGGATGAGGAAGTTGTATCGATCGTATGTTTTTGCCTCATGTTTTTCTAGAAAGTGTGATATCTTTCATTTATTTGATTTGTTGTTATTTCTTGATGGAAATTGGTAAATAAAGTAAAGTGGGATTAAATGATAATTGTTTGGATAAAGATAAAGAGGCATTTAAAGGAATTTGGTTCTTGTTGAAACATGATGTTATTCAAATTAGTGCAGTAAGCATGTTTATTTTTGATAACTTACTGGTTAGGTTTTCTAATTTCGGTACCAATGAGTAATAAATCGGTTAACCCAAGATGGATTAATGAACTGATTGTTTGATTATTCCTTAAATGGTTCTGATTTACCCACTTGATTGTTAAAGGACCAACAACCCAATTAAATGTGGTGTTTGTTTTTTTTTGCTGTTTGTGATGTGATGTGATTCTGGATGGCTATTGTGATATGTGGGGGCATGGAGGTTTTGGTTGTGGCAGCAGATGACACATAGAGTGGCAAGATGCATCGGTTTATGCATATGGGTTTCTGGGAGGACACCAGGGATGCTGGAATGGAATGGATGTGATTGTTGCATGCATGGTAATTGTTGATTGGTTCTTTATCAGCATTAATTTTCCCCACTACTCATGGAAGCTGGTCTTTCTTTCCCTTCTCCTCACAAAGGTGAAGACACGTGGGGTATGCCACGTGCTTTCCGTGTTTATCTTTTCAAGGGGGAATGGGTATTCACTATTGCTATAGATGGAAAAGACTCTATGAGTAGTACTTATAATCACCGTGTTGAGTCCCCTTGTCTGTTTTGTAGCATAGAATGCTCTTCTAGAATTCCGGAAAATATGGGAAAGTAAGATGCTGGAACTTAATGATGAGGTTGTAATTTTTGAAGGAACAATTGACATTGGGTGTGATGCTAATGAAATTTAATGTGGATTTGTTCATGGTTAATTATTGTTTAAAGAAATAATTAACATTCAGTGTAATTGATAAAAATCGAATGATGTAATCTTATAATTCTCATTAAATGGTTGTGTGCTTATAGGATACCTAGTCTTAGATGTGGAAGCTCGGAGTATGAGAGACAATAGCTGCAGTTGTGTCTAAGACTAGTTTATTTCCATAGTGTGGTTGTGAGTTATAATATATTATGTACATTTTGTGTTTTTATATGCTACTCCTCCCTATTAGTAAGGGAAACTAACACCCTGGGGATTATGAGCCCTGGGGGTGTTTTCCCCAACATTCTGGTGGGAGGATGAATGATTGAGTACCCCCTTTGTTCCCTCTTCCTTCTCTTGGTAGTTACTTGTGTTGATAGGAACATCGGTTAGTTTTCCCCATATATGCGTGTAGAGGGCTGTAATGGATTGTGGTTATTCACACACATATATTCTGGATATAGTATCCTATGGACTACTATAGGTGTAACATGTATATGCAGTGATGGCTTGATGATCCTTACTCGGTGTATGGGCTATAGTGGCTTGAGGTATAATACCCAATATATGATACATGGTATGCGAGATGTGGTTGCTCCCGAAAACTACCTGTTTACTTTTGGTTGTGAGGATGGTGTGGTGCTTCGCCCTGGTATCTGTGGGAAATCCATTGTGGAGAACAAGGTGCATATTGTAGTGTATCGCCTAAGTGTCTGTCTGCAAGCCTTTTTGGAGAGATATGCTTAGGACGTGCGACATAGGGGCAAAGAGGCAAACCAGTGGAGAAGTAGTAGCGGGATACCCTTGATATTCGTTATTATATAATATATTCTTGTATGAGTTACTTGGTGAGAGTATCCATGGTGATGTTGGGAACTTAGTATACCTATTTAGGGGACGAGCTAGTTTCACTTGTTGTACACTGTGCTTTATCATGCTTTCTTTACGTTTGTAGGAGAGTATTTGGGGAGGATCCTACTGTGTATACTGTGATACTCACACTATGTATTTATAAACTATTGTTCAGGTCACTTGGAGATGGTTGGAGATAAATCTAGTTTCTACTAGAATGGGGTTATAGGAGATGTTCGGGCTTGAGGTTGTAGCTGTTTTACTTTCTTTTGGGTACTTGCAGTTCTTCCCCTTTTTGTTGTAGTACTTTTGCATGACATTAAATTTGAGCACTTGAGTTTCATTTATATTTATAGTTCTGAGTTGGAGTTGATTGGTGTCTATATTACCCCTCTCTTCCGCATGTGTTCCCTTAGATGGTAATTCCTCCCATTTGTCTGTTTATATACCCTCGGTGCTAGTCGCCAACCAGGGGCATACTGGAGGCTGGACTCGGGGGGTCATTATCTCCCTTCTCACACTGCCAGCCCAGGAGGGGTACACTTTTTGGGGAGGGGGTCCTGATAGTGTGGCGTGTCTCCACAAGACATGAACTAAAGGAATAGAGAGCCTGCGCAATACCTTCTCCTTGCGGTCTTGGATCTCCACAGGTCACTCTTCAAAAGTTGCATCAACATCAACATCGATCTCTCCCCAATCGATGATGTGAGAGTCGTCATGAAGATAATGACAGAGCTGTGATACATGGAAAAGTTCATGTATCCGACTCATCTTTGGGGGAAGTTCTAGTGTGTGTGGATGTCAGATATGATGATATTTGGTCTTGATCATGCTAGGAGGAGAGATCAAAGGCGGGGTTTTGGAGAATCGACCGGGGTTTCTTGTGCGTTCTTCAACCATTGTGGTTTTCTTCCAAAACCTTTGAGGTAGGGGATTCATTTCATCTCTTTTCTTTTACATGCAACTATATTGTTGTCATGTTTAATCCCACTGGATGACAATGGAAATGAAAAATCAATACATTGAACTAGATAAGGAAGTTGTATCGATCGAATGTTTTTTCCTCATGTTTTTCTAGATAGTGTGATATCTTTAATTGCTTTGATTTTCTATTCGTTCTTGATGGAAATTGGTAATGAACGTAAAGTGGGATTAATTGATAATTTTTTGGATAAAGATAAAGAGGCATGTATATGAGTTTTGTTCTTGTTGAAACTTGATGTTAATCAAATTAGTGCAGTAAGCATGTTTATTTTTGATAACATACTGGTTAGGTTTTCTAATTTCAGAACCAACAAGTAATAAATCGGTTAACTGAAGATGGATTAATGAACTGATTGTTTGATAATTCCTTAAATGGTTCTGAGTTACCGTCTTGATTGTTAAAGGACCAAGAGCCCAATTAAATGTGGTGTTTGTTTTTTTTCTATTTGTGTTGTGATGTGATTCTAGATGGCTATTGTGATTTGTGGGGGCATGGAGGTTATTGGTTGTGGCAGCAGATGACACTTAGAGTGGCGAGATTCATCAGTTTATGAATATGGGTTTCTGGGAGGACACCAGGGATGCTGGAATGGAATGGATGTGATTTTTGGATGCTTGGTAATTTTTGATTGGTTATTTATCAGCATTTATTTTCCCCACTACTCACGGAAGATGGTCTCTCTTACCCTTCTCCTAACGATGGTGAAGACATGTGGGGTATGCCACGTGCTTTCTGTGTTTAGCTTTTCAAGGGGGAATGGGTATACACTCTTGCTATAGATGGAAACGACTCTACAAGTAGTACATATAATCACCGTGTTGAGTTCCCTTGTGTGTTTTGTAGCATTGAATACTCTTCTAGAATTCATGAAAATATGGGAAAGTAATTCTATAATTAATATTTGAATAAATTATTTTAAACCACGGGGATAGAGATGCTGGAACATAATGATGAGGTTGTAATTTTTGAGGGAACAATTGACTTTGGGAGTGATACTAATGAAATTTAATGTGGATTAGTTCATGGTTAATTTATGTGTAAAGAATTAATTAACATATAGTGGAATTTATAAAAAGGGAATGATGTAATCTAATAATGATCTTTAAATAGTTGTGTTCTTATAGGATACCTAGTCTTAGAAGTGGTAGCCCGGAGTCCGGGAGACGTTATCTGTAGTTGTGTCTAAGACTAGGTTATGCCAAGAGTGTGGTTGTGAGTTATAATATATTCTGTACTTTTTGTGTTTCCATACGCTACTCCACCTTGTCAGTAAGGGAAACTGACACCGTGGAGATTCTGAGCCCTAGGGGTGTTTTCCCCAACAATTTGGAGGGAGGACGAACGGCTGACTACCCCCTTTGGCCCCTCTCTTTCTCTTCATAGTTACTTGTTCTCATAGGCACATTGGTTAGTTTTCCCCATATATGTGTGTAGAGGGATGTAATGTATTATGGTTATTCACACTCATATATTCTATATATAGTAACTTGTGGACTACTATAGGTGTAAGGTGTATAGGATTTGATGGCTTGAGGATCCTTACTCGGTGTATGGGCAGTAATGGATAGAGGTATAACAACCAACGTATGATACACGTTATGAGAGCTGTGGTGGATCCCAGAAACTACCTGGTTACATTTGGTTGTTAGGATGGTGTGGTGCTTTGCCCAGGTGTTTGTGGGAAAGCCTTTGTGGAGCATGAGGTGCTTATTTTAGTGCTTCACCCAGGTGTCTGCGGGTATGAATTTTTGAAGAGAGATGTTTAAGATGTGTGACATTAGGGAAATGTGGAAAACAAATGTGGAAGTAGTAGCGGGGTACCCCTGATATTCTTTATTATATGATATATTATTGTTTGCGTTACTTGTTGAGAGTAGCCATGGTGAGGTTGGGAACTTAGTATACATTGTTAGGGGACGAGCTAGTTTCAGTTGTTGTTCACTGTGCTTTAGCATGCTTTCTTTACATTTTCACGAGAGGCATTGGGGAGTATCCTACTGAGTATACTGTTATACTCACCATATGTTTTTATAAATTGTTTTTCTGGTCACTTTGAGAAGGATGGAGATCAATCTAGTTTCTACTAGTATGGGGTTGCAGGAGCTGTTGGGGCTTGTGGTTGCAGTTGTTTTACTTTCTTTTGGGTACTTGCAGTTTTTCCACTTTTTGTTGTAGTACTTTTTCATGACATTCCATTTGTGCACTTGGGTTTCTTTTATATTTCTAGTTCTGAGTTGGAGTGGATTCTTTTATATCTCATCTCTCTCTTATACATGTGTTCTCATAGAGGGTAATTCCTCCCATTTGTGTATTACGATTCCATCAGTGCTAGTCTCCAACCTGGGGCCTACTAGAGGCGGGACTTGGGGGTCATTATCTCCATTCTCACATTTTCGGCCCCAGAAGGGTACACTTTTTCGGGAGGGGGTCATGATAGAGTGGCGTGTCTCCACAAGACATGAACTAAAGGAATATAACGCCCATGAAACACCTTCACCTTGTGGTCATGGATCTCCACAGGTCGCTCCTCAATGGTTTCATCATCATCAACATCGATCTATCCCCAATCAATGATGTGAGAGTCATCATGAAGATAACGACGGAGATGTGATACATGGAAAACATCATGTATCTGTCTCATCTTTGGGGGAAGTTCTAGAGTGTGCGGATGTCAAATATGATGAGATTTGGTCTTGAACTTTCTAGGAGAAGAGATCTAAGGTACGGTTTCGGAGAATCGACCCGGATTTCATGAGCGTTCTTCGACAGTTGTGGTTTTCGTCAAAAACCATTGAGGTTGGGGATTCGCTGCTTCTCTTATATTTTACGGGCCACTATATTGTTATCATATTTAATCCTGTTAGATGAAAATGGAATTGAAATAATATATACTTTGAACCAGATAAAGAAATTGCATCGATCGTATGTTTTTGCATCATGGTTTTCTAGATAGTGTGATATCTATTCTTGCTTTGATTAGATGTTCGTTCTGGATGGAAATTGGTAAAGAATGTAAATTGGGATTAACTGATAATTGTTTGGATATATATAAAGAGGTATGTAAATTAATTTGGTTCTTGTTGAAATTTGATGTTTATCAAATTAGTGCAGTAAGAATGATTATTTAGGATAACTTACTGGTTATGTTTCCCGATTTTGGAACCAACAAATAATAAATCGGTTAACCCAATATGGATTAATGAAATGATTGTTTGATAATTCTTTAAAGGGTTCAGAGTTACCATTTTCTTTGTTAAAGGGATAATAGCCCAATTAAATGTGGTGTTTTATTCTGCTGTTTGTGTTGTGATGATATTCTGGAAGGCTATTGTGATATGTGGGGGCATTGAGGATTTTGGTTGTGGCAAAAGATGATGCTTAGAGTGGCGAGATGCATCAGTTTATGAATATGGGTGTCAGGGAGGACACTAGGGATGATTGAATGTAGTGGATGTGATTGTTGGATTCATGGTAATATTTGATTGGTTGTTTATCATCTTTACGTTTCCGCACTGGTCAAGGCAGCTGGACTTTCTTACACTTCTCCCTAAAGTGGCGAAGACACATAGGGTATGCCACGTGCTTTCCGTGTTATGATTTTCAAGGGGGAATGGGTCTACACACTTGGTATAGGTGGCAATGATTCAACGAGTAGTACATCTACTCACTATGTTGAACCCAATTGTGTGTTTAGTAGCATAGAATGCTTCTCTAGAATGCTCTGGAATATGGGAAAGTAATCCTGTAAGGAATATTTGAATAAATGGTGTCAAACCATGGGGATAGAGATGCCTGAACATAATGATGTGGTTGTAATTTTTGAATGAACAATTGACTTTGGGTGTGATGCTAATAAAATTTAATGTGGATTTGTTCATGGTTAATTAATGTTTAAAGATTTAATTAACGTACAATGGAATTTATAAAAAGGGAAAAAAGTAATCTAATAAATCTATTTAAATGGTTGTGTTCTTATAGGATACCTAGTCTTAGAAGTGGCATCCCGGAGTTCGAGGGACGTTAGCTGCAGTTGTTTCTAATACTAGGTTATGCCCATAATGTAGTTGTGAGTTATTATATATTCTGTAATTTTTGTGATTCTATACACTACTCCCCCTGTTAGTAAGGGAAACTGCCACCCTGAGGATTTTGATCCCTAGGGGGTGTTTTCCCCAACATTTCGGTGGGAGGATGAATGGATGACTACCCCCTTTAGCCCCGATATCTTCTCTTGGTAATTACTATTACTGATAGTCACATTGGTTAGTTTTCCTCATATATATGTGTAGAGGGCTGTGATGGATTTTGGTTATTCACAAACATATATTCTGGATATAGTATCCTATGGACTAATATAGGTGTAACGTTTATTGGATGTGATGGCTTGAGGATCCTTACCCGGTGTATGGGCTGTAATGGCTTGAGGTATATAACTAAATGTATGATACATGTTATGCGAGTTGTGGTGGCTATCGAAAACTACCTGGTTACTTTTTGTTGTGAGGATGGTGTGGTACTTCACCCAGGTGTTTTCAAGCAATCCTTTGTGGAGCACGAGGTGCAAATTTTGGTGCTTTTCCCAGGTGTCTACGGGAAAGCCTTTCTGGAGAGAGATTCTTAGGATGTGCGATGTTTGTGAAAAGTGGAAAACTAGTGGGGAAGTAGTAGCAGGGTACCGTTTATATTCATTATTATATGATATATTCTTTTATGCATTACTTGATGAGAGTAGCCATGGTGAGGTTTGGAACTTAGTATACCTGTTTAGGTGTTGAGACAGTTTCACTTGTTGTTAACTATGCTTTATCATGTTTTCTTTACTTTTTCACGAGAGGATTTAGGGAGGATCCTACTGAGTATACTGTTATACTCACCAAATGTATATATAAACTTTTTTCAGGTCACTTAGAGAAGGTTGGAGATCAATATTATTTCTACTAGCTTTGGGATGCAGGAGCTGTTCAGGCTTGTGGTTGCAGTTGTTTTACATTGTTTTGGGTACTTCTAGTTTTTCCCCTTTTTGTGTAGTACATTTTCATGACATTTCATTTGTGCACTTGGGTTTCTTTTATATTTCCAGTTCTGATGTGCAGTTGATTGGTGTCTAAGAGAACACATGTGGAAGAGAGAGATTACATAGACACCAATCAACTCTAACTTTGAACTAGAAATATAAATGTTACCCATGTGCACAAATGGAATGTCATGAAAAAGTAGTACAACAAAAAGGAGAAAAACTCCATGTACCCAAAAGAATGTAAAACAGCTGTAACCACAATCCTGAACAGCTCCTGCAACCCCATCATAGTAGAAACCATCATGATCTCCAACTTGCTCTAAGTGGCCTGAAAAATATTTTATAAATACATTTGGTTATTATAACAGTATATTCAGTAGTATCCCCCCATAAGCCACTCATGAAAAAGTAAAGAAAGCATAATAAAGACAGTAAAGAACAAGTGAAACTATCTCGTCACCTAAATAGGTATACTATATTTCCAACCTCACCAAGGATACCCCCACCAAGTAACACATAGAAGAATATATCATATAATAATGAATATCAAGGGTACCTACTGCTACTTCCCCATTGGTTTGCCTATTTTCCCCAATGTTGCACATCCTAAGCATCTCTCTTTAAAAGGCATGCCTACAGACACCTGGGAGAAGCACTATAATATAAACCTCGTGCTCCACAAAGGCTTGCCCGCAGACACATGGGTGACGCACCACACCATCCTCAAAACCAAAAGTTACCAGGTTGTTTCCTGGAGCCACCACAGTTCACATAACATGTATCGTTCATTGGGTTTTATACCTCAATTCATTACATCCCATGCACCGAGTAAGGATCCTCAAGACATCACAGCCTATACAAGTTACCCCTATAGTAGTCCATAAGATGAAATATCAAGAATATATGAGTGTGAATAACCACAATCCATTAGAGCCCTCTACACACATATATGGGCAAAACTAACCAATGTACCTATCAGCAAAAGTAACTACCAGGATAAGAGAGTGGGGTCAATGGAGGTAATCAGCCATTCATCCTCCCCCTGGAATGTTGGGGAAAACACCTCCAGGGCTCATAATCCCTGGGGTGTCAGTTTCCCTTACTGACAGGGTGGAGTAGCATATAAAAACACAAAAAGTAGAGAATATATTATAACTCACAACCACACTATGGGCATAACCTAGTCTTAGACACAACTGCAGCTAATGTCTCTCAGACTCCGGGATGCCACTTCTATGACTAGGTATCCTATAAGCACACAACCATTTAAAGAGATTTATTAAATTACATCATTTTTTTTCAATTCCTCTGTACGTTAATTAATTATTTAAAATTAATTAACCATGAACAAATCCACATTAAATTTAATAAGCATCACACCCAAAGTCAATTATTCCTTCAATAATTACAACCACATCATTATGTTCCATCATCTCCATCCCCATGGTTTAACACTATTTATTCAAATAGTCATTACAGAATTACATTCCGTGTTCCCAGGAATTCTAGAAAATCATTCTATACTACTAAACAAAAACGGGGATCAACACTGTGAGTAGATGTACTACTCGTTGAGTTTTTTCCACCTATAGCAAGAGCATAGACCCATTCCCCCTTGAAAAGCTGAACACAGAAAGCACATGGAATACCCCACGTGTCATTGAATCTTTCGAGAGAAGGGTAAGCAAGACCAGTTAACTTGAGTAGGGGGGAAAAGTAATGCAAATAAATAACCAATCAAATATTACCAAGCAACTAACAATCACATCCACTCCATTACATCATCCCTGGTGTCCTCCCTGACACCCATATGCATAAACTAATGCATCTCGCCACTCTAAGCATCATCTGCTACCACAACCAAAAGGCTCCATGCCCCTACATATCACAATAGCCATCCAGAATCACATCACAACACAAACAACTAAAAAGAAAACACCAAATTTAATTGGGTTCTTGGCCCTTTAACAATCAATAGGGTAACTCAGAACCCTTTATGGAATTATCAAAAAATCAGTTCTTTAATCCATCTTGGGTTAACCCATTTATTACATGTTGGTTCCAAAATCAGGAAACCTAAATAGTAAGTTATCATAAATAATCATGCTTACTACACTAATTTGATTAACTTAAAATTTCAACAAGAACCAAATTCATTTACATTCCTCTTTATCTTTAGCCAAACAATTATCAATTAATCCCAATTTACATGTTTTACCAATTTCCATCAAGAATGAACAGATAATCAAAGAAAGCATTAATATCACACAATCTTGCAATAATTGAGGAAAAAACATACGATCGACACAATTTCTTTATACATTTAAAAATATTTATTATTTCACTTCCATTGTCATCCAGCGGTATAAAACATGTTAACAAATATAGTAGCATATAAATTAAAAGATAAGAAATGAATCCCTTACCTCAATGGTTTTTGACGAAAACCAAAAGCGTCGAAGAATGCTCAAGAAACCCAGGTCGATTCTCCAAAACCACGCCTTAGATCTCTACTCCTAGAAAGATCAAGACCAATGCTCATTATATTTGACATCCACACATTTAGAACTACCCATAATGGGAATAGATCAAAGAAACTGAGAGAAGAGGAGGAGTTGATCTAAGTATATCTAAGAAATCAAACAAGAACGATCCCATTACTCAAGAAAGAGGCTTTGATTCACCAAGAGAAGCCTTCAGATCATCTCCAAATCGTTTGGGAGAGGTTCTCCTACCTTCAAGGATGGGTAATCCTGAGTTATGGCCAATTTGGGGCTTAAACGAGAATGTTAGAGGAAAAATGGTCGAGATCCACAATTTTAGGATCTAGATTTAAGTGCCCGCATGGTTTTCCCACACGGTTAGACAGACCATGCACTAACCGTATGCTAGCTACTTCCTCATCAAACACTCCTCGCACAGTTAGGCCACATGGTAAGTCAAACTGTGCGCTAACCGTGCCTTAGAAACTACCTCCAACACCAGCCTCACATGGTTTGGTCAGACGGTTTAGACAAACTATGCGCCTCCCGTGCGAAAGCTACAACCCAATAGTTTCCCTTAAAAGTCCACCAAAATGCACCCCAAGTCTCCTTAACCTCCCAGAACACCTCGAACACCTCATTTTCACATTGTAATGGACTAGAGAGGTCTGGCCCATTACATTTATCCACTCAAAAATGGATTAATTTCTATTCTAAAGATAATTTCCAATATTACTAATATTACCAAACTATTAATGTTCCTTAAATCTCAGTTCACTCTTTTACTAATTCTGTGTGGTTTAAAATATTCACATATGCATGATTTTTGGGGCTCTCTTAAAATTTATTAACACCTTTTAATATCATGAAATATCCTAGATTTTTGGATCTGTCTTTGAAATAATTATTTCTTCATACATTCTTACAAATGTTCAATCCGATTCGGATTTAGATTATGATTACTAAATATGATGTTTATATTATGGTAAAGGCTTTTGGTCACTCTGTCTTTTGGTTCGACATTAAAACACATCAGAATTGAATATATTTCATTATAGTTCTCTTTACCATCGGAAAGGCTATCATCACATTCCAATTTCCATTTTTTGAATGTACTGTATGTTCAAAAATAGTTTCTTCATTTGGTTTGGCTTTAAAAAATGTAAAAAGGGATATAATTTTTTTTATTATGACTATAAAAATCAACTATAATTCATATTTATTCATTTTTATTAAGATAACTGATTCTTTCAAAATTCTTCAACAACTTCTAGTGATTATTTTTTTTGTACGATACCATAGATATTTCATAACTCACTAATTTCTCCTTTTTCATTATGATAATTATACACATCTGTCTATGATGACTCAAATATTTTTGTTTTTGGTATAACTAAAATCCTACACCTTTATTTTCTCCCATTAATATGATGAAAACCATCCATGATGTCAAAAAATAATATGAATATGATGATCAGAGACTGTAAAGCATTAGCTTTAGTATCATCCTTCTCCAAAATTATTGTTCTTGTAAGAAGAATAATATTCAGGACATTGATAAAGATTAAGATCATCATTGTCAAAGTTTTAATTATAATGGAATGTATTGTAACTTTCCCTTTTTCTAGTAACATATATATTTCCAATAACCTAAAAATGATAAGCCTAAATAATATTGGAAACACCTTTTTTATTCCAATCAGATTGTCAATTATATTTTCCTCACTTCTTCTCCCATATTATTGTATCTAGATAAAATCAAAGGTTCCCCCATACCATGATGTCTAAAAGTAGGGACTCATAAAAAAATCATCATATTTCTTATGTAGCTTTATTCCTCATATTTCATCTACATCATTCATCCCCACAAATCATCCTTGGATTTCTTCCTTAGATATATTCCATGTCTTTAGTCCTTGTCATTCATCTGCAACATTATTCCTCATATTTTATTCTATATCACCAATATTACTCATGTTTATCTTTACATTTATTTAAAATCTTTTTCCTAATCCTTTTATCCTCAACTTTTTCTTCATTTCTTTGACATCCCAAGAATAATTTTTTTCTATATCAACTCCAAAATACATTTATAATAGTTCACACACTCCCATGTTGGATTCATAGCGCACCAACAACTCCCCCCTTTTGCATGACTCAAAAAGGATAGTTTTATGAAAAATTTATACCCCTAAAAAGCACTCTCTATTGAATAAAAAACTATAGGGGACAAGAACACATACATCAATGATGATTAAAATGAGGTTGTACAACCATGTTAAATCTCAATTTAAAAAAGGATCCTTTGCAAAATGTTTTTTGAATATATCAGAAAATTGTTTTGGTGTTAGAACATACTTCATATTACATTAATTATTCTCTATATGATCTTTGATTAAGTGGTACATTATTTCAATAAGTTTTAAATGAGAATTCTTTAATGGATTCCTTGAATTATGAATTTCAATTTGATTATCAAATCCCAAGACAATGTTTATCGTTACATCAACATGCAATACATTTAATCATCTTCTATAAAAATTTCTGATTAACATCCATATATTCTATATATTTACACAAATTGGTTCTCACTAAAATAAATGATTATAATAGTTTCAAATTTTCTATTATAGACATATTATGAAGTTCGTAAACAATATTTACTTTAGAATGAAAAATGTGTATCTTCATTTGTAATATTTTTAACCAATGAATGAAAATCATTTCTAACATGATAGAAATCTCAAACCATAATTTCAATTATTCATACAATCATTCAAAATATCATTCATCTTTCCTAGAAATGATAATTACATCAAAGTAAACATTTATAATTATGTAAAACTCTTGACATTACTTGATGTAATGATTATTATCATCTCATCCTTTCATAAAACTCATCTTCCTCAATTAAGTATCCAATTAGTAAATACATGATTTTGGAGATTTTTCCCACATTCAAGGATTTTGTATATCATACACACATAACTTTCTTCATTCCAACAACAAATTCACATGGATATTCAATATAAAAATCTACATCTGAATCCCAATTCTAAAATGTGAGCATCACTTCCATTATAAAAATTTTGTAACATCATTTTTTAGAAATATAATGAATTATTATGATTATCAATGACCTTATTACCGGAGAAAAATATTAATCAAAATAAACTTCTTATGTTTTTCAGTTTTCATTACAGCCTAATGTTCTTTGTTCCTTTTCACTTCACCTTATTTATTGAGATTCTTCTAGAAACCTCACAATGTATAAATAAAAGTTTTATTATTTGGATTTGGGATGAGTTTCCAAACATCATTAATTTATATCTGATCAAGCTCTTTATTTATATACTGAATCCATTATGGATTCTATAAATCATCATTAACTTTATTCAACTTGAATTATGAATAGAAAGAAGTCTGTGTAATATATTTTTGAAATTTATTCTTTTTTTATCCCTCTAATATAGATTCCAAATGTTGTTCTGAGCCTCAAATTGTGTACCAATAAAAATATGAGTTAATTGAGATTCATTCTCACTGCCTAATATAATGGATTCTGATTCTTCATCAGGAGTAGAAAAATGACATTCACCATCAGTATTATAATTGGAAACAAAACTATCATAGACCAATTAAAATTCTTTATTACAAATAGTTATGTATTTCTTCATCAACAATTTCCAATGTTTTCACGTCAAATAAATAAAAAACTCTTCATTTTAGTTTTTTGAAACTTATGTATCCTCTTCCTTATTGGGAATAACAATAAAAAATTCAAGCTTCAACTATATACTCAATCATTCCATGGATTCTACAGTTCTTTTTTATGATGCATGGAATTCCATCAAATATTAAGTGTTTCAGAATTTGAGTTTTTATATAAATAATTTATTATAGAATATTATCTAAACATATCCTCTAGAAAAATTATTTTTTATATACATAGTAGTAATAATAGATTTCCCCCTAATGTAATAAGAAATTCCACATTAAAGTAACACATTTATCGCCATTTCAACCAAACCTCTATTCTTCCTTTCAGTAACCCCATTTAATTTAGGATTATACAGTGAAATGAAATCATGAAGAATTCCATTCTTTTAAAGATATATTTAAAATTCATTAATTTTTATCCAACTCCATTATTAGTTCTCAACATCATCACAATATCCTCGAATTCATTATCATATTTTTTCTTAAAACAGTTAAGCATATTCAGGGAATCTGAATTTGGTTTCATATACATAAAATGTGTAATTTGAGTAATGTAATTAACAAAAGTGATGATGTACTTATCACCAATATTTGGTTTTTTATAATTTTCCCACATATATAAGAATTAATATCACTAAGTCATTGTTTTGAACTAATATCAACATTCATATGAACTGGTTAAAAAAAATTCCTTTTGAAAAATATTGAAGCACAAATCCCTTCTTCATGACATATCTATAATTTCATTAAAATTTCCTCACTTTTATATTATTCTCATGTTTCATTGACACATGAGTCCCATAATTTTATGACAGTAATGATTTTCTTCCACCATTTCCATGGGACAAGTGTTTTTTATTTCCCCAAGTTTGATCAAGTTTCCATTTTTATATTGACCTCCTGTAACTGTCCTTCCATCTTCCTCACTTTTCACAACAAAGCCATATTTTATGAAGAGAAATTTTTTACCCTCATTACATAGTTCTGGAACACTCAAAATGTTGTGTTTCATCCAGTCAATTTATTATTATTTTTTAGAAGTCATCATTTTTTCCAAATGAAGGATGATCTGACACCTTCTCTCCTTAGAGATTAAAATTTTTCTAATGTCACTGTTCCTCCAAAGAATTACAACAAATTATTCAACAACAGTATGTCTCCTATAAAATGAGTGGAATATCCACTATCATGAGTATATGTTCATTCCCCTTTTATATCATTCTATGTAGTTTCAACATCATGATATTTTTCTTTTATATTTTATTTCTTAACATCTGGGTTCTAAGAAATCTTATGAAACATTACATTTGCTGGTGAAAAATAACAAGACAACCCTTTGAAATTTTTATAGGATGATCACATCATTCACAAATAGTTTTCAATGGTTAGAACCTATTCGGAATATTTACACCAACCTTCCATGGTTTCTTTTGAGAATCATTCTAAAATTTCATCTATTGGATAAGATTGACTATGCCTCAAACCTTATATTTTATGACCTATGGAATAACTGTAATGTTATTAGTTGAACAAAAACTTATTTTACATATTTATGAAATGACCAAAATACTGACAGCATATATATATAAATTATTTTTTTATAAATCATTCGAATAAAATGGAGTTGTGAGTATGTTTCTCATCAACCTTCTTAATATGTCTTTGTTGAACTCCATCCTTTTTCTACGCAACTAGAATATTCATTTTCAGCTATATTTTCAATTTAACCTTATCATATTTATATTTAATAAAAACATATTAGGAATTATAATGTTTATAAATTTTGTCATAATCATATTTTTTAAAAAACTTTTTAATTATCTAATTTGTTAATGTTGGACACATACATAGTCTTCCAATATTTTATCTCTGCAGTAAGCAGTCTATGTTAATTATAATCCATAAAAGATAACCTGTTTTTAATCATTCTAATTTTCATCATTAAGAGATCATTAACGAAATTATGTGATAGATTTTTTAAAACACAAATCACTATGTTCATCTTGAGAATTTTTTGGACACATTATAAATCATCATATTTTGGATCCATCATTACATCGAGATGTTCGTTATTTTTTTTATGAATTTTAAAAAAATAATCAATCTCTTTTAAAACCATGAATTTATCATCGAGAATAAATTTCTGTATAAATGATGATTAATTTTAATTTTTTAGCTCCCTGGTTTCTTTCTCATGACTTTTAATCATCCTTAGATATTATTTTAACTATTCAATAAGATGAATCTCTAATTAGGTTTCCTCTTCATCAGTACTAATCCTTCGGAATTATTTATTTATTACTATTAGAACTAAAATAATTCACTCTAATTTTTAAATAGATATTTTGGATTCAATTTCACTATAAAATTTTTCATTATCATTAGACAAACAATGTCTTCATTCAGATTTAATAACATTTTATCATTCCCTCT
Source organism: Viscum album (assembly GCA_963277665.1). Taxonomy (NCBI): domain Eukaryota; kingdom Viridiplantae; phylum Streptophyta; class Magnoliopsida; order Santalales; family Viscaceae; genus Viscum; species Viscum album. The sequence continues at coordinate 1,932,006,339 of OY728159.1, forward strand.
AAAAATGACTTATCATTATCAAACTATTTCTTCCATGACCATTTGAACTTATTTTTCTTAATCAATATACTCTTCATTCATTCATTAAGGAAAATTATATAAAATTTTCCAAATGGATCCACATTGTAAACACATCAAGGTAATTTTCTCTTTATATTTCAATATGCCTATTCGTACATTTTTATAAAAAATGAAAAAAATTCATCATTGTTTTTTACATACCTCATTTTTAGAGTCAAATTAAAAATCATCATCTTCATTAAGAACCTTTATAAAATTTTATTTTAATTTAGAGCTGAATGAAATTTCTATATCATCTTTTTTCCCTTCATGTCATTTTACCTTGTTCATCTCATATTTAATGAATGTACTATAAAGAGCATAACGAGATACAGTTTTAGTTTCTCTATCGTCCAATGAGGAAAAGTTTTCATCAAACTATTAGGGATGATTCCAAATATCATTTCATTAATTGTCAAGTATTCCAAATTTTTAGCAACACATCTGATAGTGATGACTATATCCTTAACCCTAGTAAAGTATTCACCAACATATTCAGATTTACCAAACATTATATCTTCATACATCAATCTCCGGATTTTAATTTTTTCCTCTAACTTTTTTTCCTTTCGAAAATGTTTTTAAACATATCCCACATAAATTTGGCAGTTGTAACACATTTAACTCTTAAAATCTCAAATTAAAAATGTGAAGAGAATATTATTTTTTAGCAATCTCATAATTCCCAAGAATATTCTTACCAATAGGTGTAAGAATAACCATATAATTAATGGACATAAATTAATCTAATGTAGCTTCAAGAATATCATAACCAAGAGAAAAAAGAGATGAAATCATTCAATTTTTTTCAGATATGATAGTTTATTCCATCAATGATTAGAATTCCCTTCTATTTACACAATTCAGATTTTTCTTCACAACTTATCTTCTAATTAAATTCAATGTTTGAATGGATAAAACCTTCCCTCTGATACCAATTGAGATTTCCCATCCAGGATTCATGTATCACTGATTGGGGGAGGGGTGAATCAGGTATATATTTTCTATTTTGTGTTTCCTCACATAATAAATAAACATCTCCTCCTAGAAATTATTATTTTTAAATATTGAAAACAAATAGGAAACACAATTATATGATCATAAGGATTTACATGGTTCTCTATTCAACAAGAGTATCTATTGATTTCTATGGTTTCAAAATAATCTAATACCACTAAATACACTAGTAATGAATCCTTTCACATGGAATACAATGAATATGTTATTCCCATACACCCATGTATTAATATGTTTAGTAAATTGTTGAATGTGATTAATGTAACATTAAATGATTTAATATAATTTATGGAATAAGAATATTATATTCTTCTTGATTATATTTCACAGATTTGAAATTTTTAAAAAAATATTGATTTTCTTACCTAGACGGTTGTTTAATGATACATAGTATGATTTCCAAGTCAGATTTATTAAGATGGAATTAATACATTTTCATTATATCTCTGAAGAAATAATGGAATTATTCTTCATCATGATGAAAACCCCTAAATTCTTTCTTAGTATGATTATGGAAACTATAATTAGAATATTATTTCATCCCTTATCATTCATCTATATAGAAAACAAATCAATATAACCCATTCTAAAAAAATCCTCTTTATTATATTAAAGATCTTATATGTCATATTACTCTAAAAATATTAGTCCTATAATACAAAAAGTATTCTCCCCCTTTTATAGACATTCCAAAATATTTTATGTGGGATTATGAAAAGGATTCCCCACATCACCAAAATTATGAAATCTATAATCATCCTTAATTATCATATATCTATATGATTTATTCAACTCATTTAAGAATCTTGAAATAAGAAATATTTTCATATATATCATTGATTTTTTCAAAAAAAAATTAAAATCATCAAATTTGTTTCATTTTTATATAACTATTTGGATTCATCATTTGTTGAGACATTTTATCTAATCATTAGTTTGATTCTGATTCCAATATCTCTTTATAAATATTATTTCTTCATTATGCTAAAGGAATATGGCCACTCTTATTTTGTTAACCCACTTGAAAAAATTAGAACTGATGATATTTTATTACATTTATCTACACCACCTAATGAATATCATCCCATTAAATTTTTGTATGATTGAACCATAGGTTCATTAATAGTTTTTTCATTATGTTTCTCTATAAGAATTAAAAGATCTAACACATGTCTTCTCCATACAATTCAAAAAAATGAATTGATTCCAATTTCAACATTTTGACGGAGATAATAGATTCTTTCAAAATTCTTCAAGAAATTATACTACTTCGTTGCCGTGTACAATTATAATTATCTTTTAGAACTGAACTTATTTCCATTTTTTGATCATGATACTTCTCATGTTCATTATCTGAAAATTTAAATCTATGGTCATTCGGTCTCACTGAAAACTAACACAGAAGGTTTCTATCATTAAAACAATGAAAACATTCATAACCTTTAAAAAATATAAATTTGAATATCTATGCCCATAAATAATTTTCTTCGATAACTTCTATTATCCAAAGAACATTTTCTTGTAAGGATGAATTTAATAAAGACATTGATAATATTATAGATGAGCTTTAGAATCATCTAAATTTTAATGGAAATTATTGTATTTTACCATTCATATATAAAAATTGTTCTTTCCAAAAACATGAAACTGATTGGCCAGAATACTATTGGAAGCAACACATTACCTCAAATCAGATAGTCAGTATTATTTTCTTCACTTCATTGGCAATTTCTTTTTTCAATCTGAAATCATAAGATTTATATTGTACATACGAATTTTTTGAAATAATTAATTGAAAAGATTCATAATATTTTTATCATATCCATTTGGGATCAGATTATTTTCCCCAATAATAGTATCCATTCATTTTAGACTCATGGTGAGATTGAAAAACCAATTATACTTGAAAAAATATTTACAATCTCATGAAAAGTTTTAGAATAGTGAGTTTGATTTCATAAATATGATGGTCATTCTGGACATCCTCTTTTAAATAGTTAGGTGATTTCTTTTCTTCTTAAAAATTCATTAAAAAAAATAAAATACATAAATATGATAATATTTTTTATCATCATAGCAATATCAATTATAATGATATATTATATATTAATTAAAATATTTAAAATTTCATTTATCGAGAATTTTTTTTACTTGATTAATTTTGTTTATTATAAAATTATCATTTCATAATTTTAGATATTTTATATGTTAAAATTATTTTGAAATATTAAAATAATAAGGTTATTATTTTTTAATATGTTCATTTTGAATTTTATTTACCAAAAAAACTACTATAGTTAGAAAATATATACACATGTAAAAAATTTAATTCATAAATATAGTTTTACTTAGGGGAAATGACCAAAACCAGTTAAAATTTTTAAAATATGTAGTCAATATTATTTTATACGTTATATTTTTCAAAAATACACATTTTACACTTTTATTCCTATTATCCCTGAATAATTTCATGAAATTATTTAATAATGATGAGTGTTTCTTAATGTTCTTAATTCTCCTCTTGTGAATGGACATCAATTCCACCCATTTCAAGATAATCATAATTGTAGATTTAATATATTGTAATATCACATTTGACTATACCTATAACCCTCTATAAAATAATTATTCCTCTAGTCACTCAGATCCATCCTAATTCCTTAAATTTCAAGAAACCTTCCACGGAAAAATCAAGTATCTGGCATAAGTATTATATACTGATTTATATTTTCATATTGACATTTATCTGGTAAATATAGTATAACTATATTAATATGATTATTTATATATCATTAATAAACTTATTTTTTTATAATATTGGTATAACCCTTGTTTATTCATTTACATCAACATGAAAAAAGAACATTTTCAATGCGTTGCATGGACTACCACCACCATGAAGTGTCATCATTTCTTTCATTTATTACTATAATAAATTATATTAATAGGGATGAAAACAATATATATATCCCATATTATTATTATTCAAAATATTCATTTTAATACACAATTTCACTCCTTCTCGTACATTGAAATCGGGAATCGTAATCACACGAATATGTGGATAATCATCCCTATGATAAATCATTTTTAGTTTTCATTTAGTTTTTCATAATTTATCTAAAAATATTAAAATAGCGTTAAAAATCATAAAATAATAATAATAATCATACCAATATTTGTATTTTATAATGATTTTATGTCATAATCATCTTCTTCTTCACCATTCTCACCAACTGAGTTGATGCATGTTCATGTTTGTGTCAGTTTATCCAGTTATATTAAAAAATCATTAAAATCTGATTATAGATGAATATTTGAATATGAATTATTATTATATTGTTATATTTTAATTATATAATTATTTAATTATTTTTAAAAATAATCAATCATATATTTATATTATAATTAATGAAAAATTTTCTTTGGTTAAAATTACCGAAATAATTCATTATCCTATCAGATTTCACAAACAAAATGCAAACACATATTAAATGATATATAAATTTATTAAATAAACATAAGATAAAAAATAAATAATAATTAATTATATATCAATAATGAATTGGGTATGAAATGGTGGCTAATAATATAAATATTATTAAACAAATTTAAAATAGTTAAAGTTATGAACACATGAAGATAATAATACACAATAAATTAATAATTTAATCAAGGTAAATATTTATCATATGAATTATAAAATGAAATTATTTTTGAATAAGTTTATTAAATTGTTTATTAATTTATCTTTATTCTTTTATGATGTGGTTAGAGTGTGATAATCTAATCAAGGAATCCAAGTAATGCATTTTTTCTCAACATCCATTCAATGTTATTATTTATATTCATATTCCAATTATTATTTATGTTATGTGTATGATTAGTATTTGATATATAATATAATGAATTATATTTAATTATTGGTTTGCAAAGTATAATTAAATTTTGTCCATTTATTGGTGGTTTTTATTGAATATTTACCTAGGCGGTAAGGGCTTTATTGTCTCTAATTTGATTTTGGCGAGACATGTTTAACTAGTATACTATTTTCAATTTAAATGTTGTAAATAACAACAATTTTAAATTTTATCTTTATATTATTATATTTCATGATATTTAATGTTACTTTATGTCTATACATCACATTGGGGTTTGATTCAAATATTACATTGTCTGTTTGGTGTTCAGTGACTGAAATCTCTTTTCAATTGGTCATATTCAATTTTTTACTATATTAATTAAATATTGAAGTATTATAACAAATGATAATATTACTTTTTATTTTTACGAAATATTATATTAGAATATTGTTTCCATCCAAATTCTTATTCTGTTGTGATTATATTTTTTCATTATAATTATTCTTTTAGAATAATTATAATTTCTTCAAATAAAATTTCCTTAACAATAAATGTTTTTCATTCCCACCAATTTCCTTATTTTCAAAGTTGTAAATCAAAAATTTATTATCTCAAATGAAACTTTTCACCCATAAATCATCTTCAAATAAAAGTTTTCTAATCCCCTAAATGATTTGGGTTTTCAATATGTTCATTTCAAATAGTTAGAAAGGGTTTTCCATCCTTGGGAAATAATTTTTTTATCATCATCCCCAAAATTTATTCTGATAAAATTTATATCTTTATGAAGATTCCATTATTAAAATATATTTTAAACATTATATTTTTTAAAATAATTTTCACTTTCCATAAAGATAACAATATCAATTATTTTTTTTAGTATTAAACAATTGTTGATATTTAGATTTTTTAAATGTATTTTTTAGATACATTTTTGAAAACTTTGAGTGATTTTAATATTTACATTACAAAATAATCTTTTTAAAATTTAGTCTCCTGAAATTTTTAATAATTAAAATTTTGAAAACATTATTAATTATGAAATTATTTTTTTGAATATATTTCTAATTTAAATGTTTAGAATATTATTTTTACAGAACATTATTGAAAATGTTATGTCTTTTTCAAATCATCATTACTAAATAATATTTTAAAAGATAAATTTCTAAAAATAGTTTAGCTTAAAGTTTATAATGTATCTTTATTTTATATGATATTTTGTTTGTAAATAAAATTTTCAAAGTCCTCTAATTCCATTAATAATATGTTTTTAGTAATTTAATTTGTAATATATAGTTTTAATAGTTTTTTTAAAAGACTTGCATTTTATGTTTTAATTACCCTCCAATGATTTTCTTTAATATTGTTTCATTCTTAGAACCCTTTATATTGTATTATGTTCTTATTTTTTTTTTAAATGCGGGATTTAATATTTTTGGATTTAGTAATTTCATGTTATTTGCTGTTTTTTAATGTTTTATGTAACCCATTTTTTTCAATGGGATCATTATGAGATAATGAATGAATGATTTTTTTATATAACATGAATTTATTAATAGTGAAGTGTAGGTTCGAATATAACCCTAAAATTAAATTTTTAATCATATATAAATCATAAGAACAAGATGTTAGGTGTGGAAATATTTATTATCAAAAGTACGAATAGTGGGTTTCTTTGTTTCACAATATGATGTTTAGTAATTTTTTGTGTCCACAACATGAAGCATGGGATTTTATTCACAATAGGATGCAAGTTATTCATTTAAAAAGACATGGAGTGGTCATTTTTTTGTTCACAACATGGTTTGGGTACTTCTTATGTTCACAATATAATGTGGGGAAGTATTGTGTTTTCAAAACTATAAAATTTATCAATATTTATGATATTAGTCTATTTTCAGGTTTCTAACCATGTTATTCAATATTTTTATGATTACAAATTATTTTTAAGGTATCTCAAACTATTTTAATTATGATATTTTTTGGTTATTAATATTTATTTTATGTAGTTCACAACTTTTATAATTCATTCGCATAATATTTATGGTCTATTGTTGCTACATCATTTTATATGATTATCAAGTGTGGTATTTATATATTTTTTTAAAATATTTATATATTCCTAATATTATCCTTCATGTTTGTGATCTAATACATTTTGAAATATCCTTATATTAATAAGTGTTTGAGCTAACCCCATTCTAATATCTCCAATCCCCATGTTGGGAATATGATTATATCATATAATATTTCTCTAAATGTTATAATACAACATGATTATAGATAAATGTTCAAAAATGTTTTAAAATAAAATGTTTATTTAGTTAATTTATTAGGAACAAGCCCATTCAAACCATTAATTTTCTGAATGTTGTGATCAGTACTCTATATCATTATATAAGTGTACAATTTATATTAATTTATCATGTGATTATTTATTTTGTATTAGAGGATGGTTTAAATATTTTGAAGATTAGTTTAGTTATTTTTGGAGATTATTATAGAGAACATTAGATAAAACACTTTGTAAAAGTATAATGGGTGTGTTTATGTTTTGGTTCACATTACGATGTTTTGGAATAGTATAGATTTTGTGGCCCTCTAGTAAATTACTTCCCAATCTATATACTAAAAGATGAATCATTTTACAGCATAGTTTTTCCTAGGTATAATAACCCTAAATATGGATTATTGATTAATAACATGATCGTCACCTAGTGTATGAAAACAATGTATAAAATCATAACCATTGTTGCAAAAATTGGGGATATGATTTTATTCATCACAATATCCATAAAAACCTTTTTAATGGAATGATTTACTAGTATCATTTTTGAATTAGTTGGATAATTATGATAGAATTAAATATAATGTAATATTGGATGAAGCAATAGAGTTATTAGTTGAAAAAATGTGAAAAATCTAAATGAAAGTATTATAGGATGAAAAAAATTCATTGGAGAAGACATATTAGGATTGAACGTTCATATTCATATGATAATTTAATATATCAAGATTAGATATTGTCATAATATTATGTAATTTAATATTTGATTAAATAATGATAATGGAAATGAAGCTGTAAAATGTATTTCCATAATATCTCTTAAGAATAATTTTTAGGATACGTTTTTTCATATTATTACCTAGGTTAATGATGTGGATATAAAAATAGAAGATACAAGTTATGTTTTACGTGGATCTATTTTCTTTTTCATTAAGTAAATGATAATAAAAATTATGGTGAATCAATTTATTTAAGGGTGAAATGCAACAACCCAATATTTGGATGCTTTAAAATATATACTACATTATATAAAATATATGACACTATAAACCAAATGTAAAAAAACCAATACATATTGATAATGAATCATCAGTAAATATATAAAAAAATCAATGAACTTAAACCGTAAATATATATTAATTATAGGGAATAAATAATTAATATGTGTTAATTTTTTAAAATGATATAATAATAGTCAGTTTATAAATATTAAAAATAATTTAAAAACTATATTTTTTCTTTTTTTTATTTCAATTTAGTAAATTAATATTTTTTTAACACATTTCCTGAATATAAACTTACTATGAATTTTATTAATTCGTTCTGAAAATTGATTTCTTAGTGGAAAATAAGAATTCTATGATTTTATCATAATGTTAGCATAGTCTAGATATTATTATAAACTTTTTTTAATAAAAAATATATTTACATAATTACATCATGAATTTTTATATAATATTTAATAATATAATTTCCATTCCATATTTTTTTATATCATGATAAGAATATTAGTTAAATAAAAATGGTTTTTTGTTTTCTATTTCATTAAATTATTTTCATGGTGAGGCTAACTTATGTGTCTCATTAAATTTATATGGAAATTAAATTAACTTATAATAAATAATTTTATTTTATTAAAATAGAAAATTATGATAATATTGTACTTTATATAAATTTGATGTTGTGAGCATTATTTTTATAAAAACTAATTTTTACACGATATAGTCACTTTATTTTAAAATTAAAATTTCACACATTTAGGAATTTGATATGTTTAAATTATATAAAATTTTAAAATTAATAATAACAAATTATTTAATTATTCAACTTGTAATTTTATTTATTTTAATTAGTTATTAATGTTAAATAACCGGTGCCCTGATAAGATGGTAAAGTTGGATAAAATATTTTTATATAGGAAAAAACCAAAAAATATAAAAAAATTCTAAAAATAAGTTGTTGATACAATTTTAGATATCTTATATTTATAAAATTACACTTTTTTTCTTGTGATTCATTATCCATTGAATAATGGCAATAAATTATTCCAAAATGATGACTATATCCAAAATTACTATTTTCTACGGTTATAAAGGGAAATCTCTTCCAACGATTCAAAGTTAAGAATCACCTTAAAATTAATACATTAAAAATGAAACTTTTAATCTAATTAGTACCTTATACCAAAAAAATAATCCCCCATTCCCTTATAATTATCCTAATACAATCAATTTCAAAGGAACCACAAGGGAAAAATAACATCTCTTACATAAATAATATATCCTTCTTAAGATTTTCTTCATAATATAACTCTTAAAAATATCATATCACCATAATAATATTAGTAATTATGTAATATAATTATAATTATATACTGTTATATTAAGGGTATAACAGTTGTTTATTCATTTTAATCAACAAAGGAAAAAAATAATTGAACATATTTATTGTGTTGTGTGAACTACATACTTTATAAAGTGACACGAGATGTTATTGATTATTGACCTTCATTTGAGGTATTAATGGTTTTAATAAATAATAAATATGATATATATCATATAATTATTATTCTGATAAATCAATTTAACATCCACCTTCACCTTATCTAACACATTGATAAACGATTATTCTAATCGTGTGTCTGTGTGTGCAGTCTACTACCTCCACATTGAATAGTATTATTTTTATTTTCAAAAATTGGAGATACAACATAAAATAATTTTTAAAATCGTAAAATGTAAAAATTAACCTTTTGATTTTGTTATACTAATTCAACATCACAAGAAACACCTCATTAACAGCACTCACAAACTGAATTAACGTATGTTCATATTTGGGTTGGTTGTAGAAATGACAAGAACAACAACTTGATATTCAAATATATAGACGGCCATGTGAACAAAAAAATAATATAATTATTATATTTTAATAATACAATGTTAATATTTTAATAGAATAATTATTATAATATTGTTCCGAAATAAATTTATAATATAGTTAAGTTACTATTTAGGTAAAATTTTCATTCTCTAATACTAACGAAATAAGTCGTTATCATTTTAGATTTAACATAATATAAAAAATAGGTATATCAGTTGCAATAATAAAACTATCAATAAAATCATGTTATATATTATGATTCGTAAATGATATATCAATAATGAAATTTGACCAAAACATTTGTAATGATAAAAAAATATAATAAAAAATTGAGAAATTATTGAAGATATTAATATTTGATGGAAGACATATGCTATAACTAGTCAATATTATCATGATAAAAATTTATAATAATGATTATAAATGTATTATATTTATGGGTAATGTAATTAAATAGATTATTAGGTTTTTTTATTTTTTTAAATTATGTTTGATTTTGATCAACTGATCAAGAAAACATGGCAAGAGATTTCTTCCCAATTTTCATTCCTTGAGACATAGTTCATATACATGAACACATTATTATTTAATTGATGTTAATAATTACAAAGAGATATATCAATTCATAAATTATATTTCATTCATACTATTTTTTAATAATTAACTTGAACTCCATTAAATGGGATTTTATTGAATGGTTATTTGGTCCATAAGGTTTTATTTGACAAAACTTTGAATCCCTCGAGTTCAATATTATCTATAAACCATGTCACATTTTCAATTGTGTAAATAATACCCAATTATCCTCTTTATCATTATTCTATTATACTTCATTGAAATAAATGTTTTTTATACCCCTAATGGGGTTGTTTAATTCAAATGTTAGAATGGTTGTAAGGGGTTATCATGAATTTAATATTTTCCTTAGGTCATACTCGTTATTCATTGACAATAATATTTTTTTGTTGACAAATTATGACATATTATAATATTTTGTTTTATTAACACACAATTATCAAGGGAAATGATTTTTCAATTATAATAATTCTACATTAATGAATTTTTTTCTTATTAAAATTAATTTTTACAAAGAATGATTCTTATAAAATTTACGAAAATTCCATCATAATACATGATTATAATCAGCCAAATATTCTTCATTCCCAACTAGAAACTAAATTTTTTAATATATATAGTGATCATTTTTCATCCCTTTAATAATTTTAGAATAAACGTGTCATTATTATCTTAATTATGTGGATTGTCAAAAAGGCCATTTAAAAATGTTAAATTTTTTTCAATTCATTCTAAATAAAAACAATTTATCATCAAATGAAAATTAATTTCATACAATTGATATTTATTCTAAATATCATAGTTATTTTTCAAATATTTATTTTATCATAAATTATTGAAAATATTTTCATATTAAACATTCAATTATAAAATAATTAGTTCAATGTAAATTTATTCTATGTATATTAACTTAGCTTTTGGGAAAATATATTTCCTTTTCATGTTCTCATTGATAAATATTTGGTTTAAATGTTAATTTTTTTTAATTTATTTTCACCTAACTGTTTTAAAATTTATTTTTTTCGAGTTCCCATTATTAAATAATTTTATATAAAAGTAAGGATTTTTTTAATTATCTATAATTCCCTTTTTCAAGATATTATAACTTTTAATGTATTCACTATTAAATATTATTTTATTATAAAATATTTACAAAAATATTTTAGCTTCTACTTTTTGAAAACATTACTTATTTTTAATGACGTTTTTTAGAAATATTTATCTTAGAATTATTCCAAATATATTCATATGTTTATAAAATTAATATTTACTTCAATGTTTTGAAAGGTTGTTTTTTTAAAAAAAATTTGTTCTTCAATTATATTTACCCTATAATTTCAATAAATCATAAATATATGTTCATAAAAACATTTATATGTAATTATGATATTATAAATTTCTAAAAATGATATATTGGGTATTCTATGATTTTTAAAGTTGATGTAAATTGATGTTTTTGATCATTTTAAGAATACCATTCTTCGTTCATGGTATATAATCATGGTGATGAATTTTTTTTCATATGAAACACAAATGTAAGAATATTTAAGGTTGTGCTCCTATATCTCCATCCAATACATTGGATATGGATTTATACCACATGGGAAAAGAATGCACAATGTGGAAATTGTTTGTTCATAATATGAAGTGTGATAATTTTGTTTATTCATTATAAGTAGCATGCCATGTTTTGTTGATCAAAAAATAAATCATCATAAATTATTTCATAAATATATGATAAGTTGGAATTTTATTTTCTCACAATATGATGTGTGGATATTTTTTTCACAATGCAATGATTTTATATGTTTATTATTTGTACCACATTTTCAATTTGAATAAAATTTATTTTTATCTTTCATGATGAATCATTATTTTTAAATTATTCTACACATTTATGTCATGGTCTCATGTTTTTTATTAATGTTATGTATTTTGAGACTAATCATAATGGTAATGATCCCTGTATTTATCATTTTTCAATATTAATTTTCTCCATCATATTTTCTTATTATCATCTATGGTTATTTTAATAATTCATTATGATAATTATGTCTTACTAAAAATTTCATTTTCGTTTTTGATATAATATTTTATAATATATGTTTCTCTTACTAAGTTTTTTATCCTACCCCTTGCTTATATTTTCAATATCTAGGTAATGAAGTTGATTATATCATCTCTGATGACTCTAAAATGTTTAAAGGAGCTAGATTTTGGACAAATAATCTCAAGTATAGTAATATGAGTTTTTTATTTTGAAAATAAAAAACATAATAATTTGTTTGGTCCTTTGATTTTTGATTCATGTAATATGTGTAATCAATATCATGAGATAAAAATATAATTTATGTTAATTTCGAAAAGGATCACTATAAAAAGAATAATTGAAAATAATATAACTATATGAATATCATTAGTCTTATGAAATTCTATGTAATATACATTGGTAGGGAATTCTATGTACTTATTCGGTTTTTAAATTTAATTATTGTCAACAACATACCTCATGATTCTATTCATTGTATCCAATATAAATCATTTTATATCAATTATATGATTCTACTCCGAAAAATTATAATATATTAAAAAACACATTATATTCTATAATAATCAACAATTAAGGATAACTCAATATTATAACATAATGTTCTATTATCATTCCACTATTGATAAAATTCATATGCTACATGGATAAATGAATGATAGTTATAAACTTCCATTCTTAAAACATCACAAAATCATTAAAAACATTAAATTCATTATAACATCAGTCAAATACCAAAAAATTAAGTATATCCCACATGTTTTTGTCTGTCTAATGGATTCATCAATGTATCCTCTAAATTAATTTAAATATCCACTAAAATCATATTTTCATCACACATATAAATGACCCTTTAATTTTAACGAATTTTGTATGGAATATTTTGGTTAATTGGGGAGTCTAGTGTTCCTATACATAATCAAATAGCCAATTATTCTTTCACTAAATCATGGTTTATACCTACATCAATGAACTAAACCATGCTTACAAATGAATTTTTTTATCCAAATATCGTCCTTCACAGTGTATTATTATTTGATATACTCTTCATCTATTGTGAGTTATGTTATAGTGTCTGGTCGAGTATTCTTCTATCTGATTGCTCCAAAATTTTTGAAAACATTTATGTAGAATAAGACCTCATATCATATTTTTTTTTGAATGTAAAATAACATCAGTATAACCCCATACAATGAGATAATCATCTTATTTATAGAAATAGATAATATCCTTATTTCTTAATAAATACATTAGTATACTATAGTGAATCTAACACGGATTAGATAGTTATCATCATGTAATTAAAAATTCATGGGTTATATTTGGTCATGTACACAACATGGTATAAATAATAGATCCTAGAGAAGATGCATAAATAATCATATACATCTTTAAATAATATGTATAAGTAATAAAACAACCCACAATTTTAATTTATAGATATTACATCTTTAAATGATGAATAATCTTTATGCAACACAATGATTCATTCAAGAAACCTTTTATGTCATGTTCCTTTGGAATCATAGATACCTAATAGAATGATTAAGTAACCTACATCATCTCCCATTATGTTTATCATCAATAAAATACTTCATAGACATATTATACATATTATATTTAGTCACAACCTTGGGAAAGTAATCCTAATAAATGGTGATCATAGATGCTCATTAATGAAAAAATGGATATACCAACACAGAATTTTCATAATGATCTAAGAACATGATATTAACATTTATAACCCATATTCTTCCTGCCAATGATCATAAATTTTTTTCTTGGAATAAATTTTAGAAATTAAAAGACAATATTCATAATGTAATCATGAACATAATCAATGGATGCCTAAAATTTTAATAATATGTAGATTTAGGGAGGAATGTATTCAGAATGTTTATTTCTTTAAATAATCTTTTAAAATCATTAAAAAATTAATTTTAATATTTTCTCACAAAAAACAGAAAATATATTTATAGAAAAAATGAATTTTTAACGTGTGTATAGACTTTACATGAAATTAAGTCATTTATCAATGTATTTAATTTATCTAAAACCATTATACTTAATATTAAAAATAAAAATTACTCCAATTCATACCATCATTTTTAAAATATATTTTATAATAGTCATTATAGTATAATTATATTTAGTGTCTCTAATGATTCTTCAAAACACTATATTTTTTATAGAAATTATATTGATCAAATCACCATAATTTGTTTAAAAATGGAAGGTCTCAGGGTGTTACATTCTACCCCACATAAAATTATATTTCCCATCTATATTTCTTTATTTTAATGTAAACAAATGGGGATAATTCTACCTCATCATATAATTATGTTAGGATGTAGCTTCCTCAACTTGGAGGTTTTCTCATTAAACCTTGACCAATTTGGTGGTTTTGTTCATTGAAAATTCCCTATTTGATAAAAAAATTTAACAAGGTTTTCATCATATAAAAGATCATGTACCAGTTGTATAATTTATAAGTTCATTACATTTCACTGGTCTAGTATGTACATCCGTATGAAGGATATATAGAACACATCATGGACATGATAGATATTCGGTTGATATTCCAACAAATTAGAAAATATTCCAAATATATCAAGAATATAATATTGGATAATATACCTACATATAGAGATTAAATAATTTCTAAATCCTATAAATTTACTTTTGGTATAAATTCTTAGAAACCCCTTCTCACCAAATTAAAATTATAGACCACACAATCAATTCTTATATTAACTTCTATATCAATACTACTCTGACACAATGTATTATTGAATGTTAGTAGATTTATCTTCGATTTCCTTATATAGAACATATAAAAATAGCTTTATTTATATAATGTCTTCTTATTACATTGGATTTCTACAAAAATATTCTTTTAGGGATTCTATATGATATATATAAATTATCAACTAAATGATATTATTGTACAAAATCTCAACATGAGAAAGGTGTTGATCCCAACGGCCTTTATAATCGATATAAAAATATCTCATCTTACCCTCCTGGTTTGAAATTGTTCCCTATCACTAACCCTCTTTCTGATGATAATATATAGTGATGAATGTCTATTATGGAGGAAGATATTGAAGGTACATTTCCCAAACATTACGGTAAACCTCATTTTCCAATCAAATACAATATAATGTTATACCCTATGTAAAAATAATAAAACACTAATATCAAACTAGGAAAGACTATCAAGAGAAAAAAAATTTCTGATAGAGATGAAGTGTTCTAACATTGTATGGGCTTTTATTACAAAATGTACTGTATTATTCCCTTTATATGTTTTTTGGAGTACAAAGAAAAAATATATAAGGACGGTTTCCTATTTCCATTAAGATATTCATAATGGTTGTAACCTACCATTATAAATTTTTTCTCTCCACCTTAACTTTCCGACATACCATGTACCAAGATACAAACTCTATAATATCTCTTTTTATTTCATCCCACTAGAAAATTAACTTTCAATTATGTATTCATATATTTAATTCCATGATTAATAAGGTTTTAATAACAATGAGATTCCACTAAAATATTTTTATTAAAATATGATATATATGGGAGAAATATATAATTATTTGACCTTTTTATTCCATCATGAAAAAGGTTAAATTCAAGAACAAATCACACATTATTCTATAGTATTACATCTTCCATCTATGATATTTTAATCTTTACATCTATATATGGTTTAACAATTATTTGAGAAAGATAATATATATACCCTTCAATCATTATTTAAAAATAAATACTTTCTAACTCAATAAATTTATTATCATTTTTTATGAAAATTATATATATGGTTGAATGATCATTTTTACTTAAAGCATCAGCCCCCGTGTTCTCTTTCCCATTATGATGATGTATTGAGAAGTCATCATTTAACATTATCCCTATCCATATTCTTTGTAAAATATTTAACCCCATTTGAGTGAGTATGTACCGTAATGTAATTTGATCAATACATATATATCAAAAATTTATACATAAATATAATCCCCTGATATAATTAATGATAAACCTACCTCATTAAACACAATTTCATGTGTTGCGTAATTTTTCTAATGAAACTTATATTTTCATGAGGAATAACATGTCACCATTTAAATTTTATATCCCATCATTTTCTATAAGATTAAAAAATTGTTCCAAAAATCATCTTAATAATTATTTTGGATATCATATAAAACGTTTTTATAAGTGCCAAAATATATTATAATCTAGTGGTTGGTATCTTGTAGAGCCCGAAGTTTTTATTAATTATGTTTCTGGATAAATGTAAAATTATTTATTGGATTAAATTGATTGCAACCACAAATTTAACCTACATTTTAAAAAAACCAATTTGGTATTTCTCTTAATAAAATAATGAGTTTCTCATCCCAATATATGAAAATTTGAGCATATCATTTGATACACAGATCACATATTTTAAATGAAACATGAAATATTATTAAAATATATTTATAGTTTTAAAATGAACAATGTTATTTCTATTATGAGATGGATTAAAATATTTATTAAAATATTAATTATGAACGTTTATAATATGAATTAACTGGAAACCAATTGTTTAAAAATTAATTTAACATTTATTATAATATAATGAAATGCATTTTCATAAGAAAATATGTTTTTATGAAAAAACACAGTTTATCTCAATAAATTAAAAAAACACTTTTGGTGAATGTTTTTAAATATATATATATATATATATATATATATATATTATTCCATAATCTTTTTAAAATTCATCATATTTATTTCCTAGATAAAATATTAGAATAAATCCAATATATTATTTGAAAATGAGTATTTTTATGGAAGATAGTTATACCCACATTTAATGGAGATATTATCTGAAATTTTTTTTCCAAATTTTATCAATTATATTTAAAAATTTCAATAATTTTTTGATCTTCATAATTATATTTATATTATAGTTAAATCTTTGTATTTTTATGAGAATTATATTTTGTGATGAATATTTAGAATTACTAAATTATTTATATAGTAAAATTATATTTTATATTAGCTTTAATGTATAATTAGTAAAATAATAAAAATATTAAACCAACTTATATCATTTTAATCAATTTAATATTAATATTGTATATTAAAACATTGAAATATATTTATCTTTCTCACTTGAAATCCTTATTTTCCCATAACGTCAACTCTATCAAGTTTAAATTACATTATTCCTCTTATATAAATTGAATTTGAAAAAAATGATTAAAATATTTTAATCAAAATAATTTATAATATCAAAAAAAGAAAAACATTGTTTTAACCAAAGTGATTGGGGAAAATAAATAAAAATAACTACTTGGTTTAATGTAAAAACATGTTTTCTTATTGGTTAAACATAGAATATAGGGTGTAAAATGACCTAAATACATGTACATAAAGCATTGGGTGAACATATCATGACCATTAACACCATATAATAAAAGTTTATGATTTATTGTGGTACTATTAAATGAAATTAACCCTTATAATGTTGTATGTATTGTAAAAGAACGCAATTAAGACTTTGGTCCTTTTAAATTCCATATAGATCTTGAAGAAAGAAATAGTTTCATATGATACATTATAAATATTATTTTTTAATATAAATGATTTTTTATCATGATAATTTTTTTGAGATGCAATACATACATTAATTGCATAAGAATTGCTAACACAAGAATTATTTAGCAAATAATTAATTATATCAAATGATATTGAAGCCTTAAAAGTTATGGAAATTAAATGATTTATTATAATAATTTAAAATTTCATAGGAATATATATTTTCAAACATGTGTTAATTTAATTGATTGAAATAACATTAGTTTCATATATTTTTATATTCAATTTAATTAAATAATATCAAAATTAAAATAAATGTTATTTTATATCCAATTATATTTTATTACATGTATTAATATTAATAAAATTAATATATTTTACGTAGTGAAAATTCAATGTTAATCAGTTTCAAATATGTTCCTATAATAGAACAATTTAACTTTTATAATGAACATATTGACATAAAAATAGAAAAAAATGTTAGCTCGGTAATGGTTAAAGTAATGATTTAACAATTTATATGCTCTTTTGTTAAGATTAATTTATAACACACAATGGATTTATATTACATAAATTATATATAGAGTTTGAGAATCAGTGGTTATAAATTTCTTAATAATTATCATTTTAGTTTTTATTAAAGGATAAATTACCTAGGTTATAATATATGTTACCTTAATAAACTAATAAAAAATGTATAAATAAATAAACAAATAAAGACGTTATGGAATAATTTTATCAAAAGAATTTCCTTTTTTTGCGATGGATGTTTTTCTCTAAAAAATAACCCATACAATAAATTATTATCTAATTTAATAGACAGATATGTTATGGTAGACAACCCCATACTAAATACTTTTGACTATTTACAAGTGTTCCACTCCTCTTTATTATACAAGTGTACGCCCCCCATTATTTACACCTACACAGACAGTTTTCTCCGAAATATTATATGAAAATCACTTATAATCCGCATTCCACTCATAACACTAGCCTTAATATCAGATTAATTCTATCCAAGGTAGTGCTTTAGAGGAAAACCGATGTAAATACCTGAAAAAGATGTGACGTTCATCAACAAGAATTTTTGTTTTATTTATTCTAAATAATTCTTCAATTTTTATAAATATTTTTTTCATTAAATTATCTGAGTATCAAATATATATACTTATAAATGTTTTTTAAAGGTTACATACTATAACCATACGCACATCCATCAAATTTTTTATGAATTCATAGTTCTTCTGTATGGAAGACTACCTCCTCACGAACCAATGTCTTTCATTTTTTAATTACCACCTTTCATTTTTGGGAATAATGATGCATATACTATTTATATATGATATATTTGACATTTTGGATACACTAATGATTATATAGATATTATATACACATATATACATCCATTCCTATTTGTGGGAATATGATAACATTGTTCGTGTTTACGGTGGACTACTTTCTCACATATAATTTGTCTCATTCAATCTATTCATGGAATGTATTATGGATAGGTTTAAAACATATGTGATATATAATAAATAATAACGATACTATAATGAATATATATATATGTATATTATTTTCATTCTTTCAATATGATAATAAAATTGAAATATTGTTAATGCCTATACACGACATACTATCTCCACAAATAGTCTATTTAATTTACTATAAAAAAATTTATGAAATACATTATATAAATATATAATAAAAAAATTATATTTATATAATGTTTTAAATTATTGATATGGTTAAATAAGGATATATTTAGGGGAAACATGATATGTCAAAACATGTATGAAGAATATTGTGATTATTCCGCAAAACATAACTTTTAAAACTAATATATAGTAAATTAGTGATAAAAGGTCATAATAATAACATATATGATATTGAATATATAAATTGTTTTATGAGTTTATAATAAGCATTTATTTATTAAATAATAATTTCTAATGACTGTGAAAAGAGTTAATTCTTATGGTAAGCGATTTCTGTTTAACGTTATTCTTATCTGAGACACTTAAAATGTTCACTAACTATTACTTCTATGTGGTGTATATAGTTTCCATGAATTTATTTATTTAAGAATCTAATTAAATTCATTTCTATTTACATATCTATTTTCTAATCACTCTATCATGGGTTTTACAGTTCAAATGATACCAAATCGATAATGGATTTTGTCTCATTTTATTAGTTGAGCCATGTTATACACCTATTTTTTTAATGATGTGTATATAAATCTCCTTTTACATGTAATTTCATGAATTTATCTATCCTAATAATATTTTATATTTTATTTCATGTTATTATCATGTGTCAATTATTATTCAAGGTTACCAAAGTGGTAATTATTTTTTGTAAAATGTCAATGATTGTCGAGATTGTTTATAATTATGCTTTAAATGATAAAACCTTATGAAATGTCTCTCAATAAATCTCATGAATTTCATTTTATAGTTTTTACTCATACTTTATTCATTTAATGTAACCATATTACACTATTTCGTACAATTGATAAATAATACCATGTTTTTATGAAAACCAGACCTTATTTATATATTCGATCAGGTATATGTTTTATTCAAAATACCCTAATTTAAAAAATTGTTTTCATATGAACTATTATCTAATACCTTAATATCATTTTATAGGAAAATTATTTTTAATAAAATTGTTTTAAATTTTTTTAAAATATTTTCAAGAATTTATTATTTATTTTTTAAAATGTTATTTCAAAGATAATGTTCCAAAAATATTTTTCATTTTAAAAAGAGGTCTAAATTATTTTAAAATATTCATTAATAAATAATCAATATTTATTTTCAGAGAAAACTATTTACTAGATTTCAACTATTCATTTACAGGTTTCCAAATATATTTTCAAATATAAATTGTTATAAAAATATTTTATGTTTTAAAATGAATTTTTCAATGCCAAAAGGATAATTTCTTTAAGAAAAATTCATAGTGATCAATCAAAATACTTTTCCATATAAAATGAAATACTTTTATATAGATTATTATTTAATGGCGTAATAATCCATGAAACCAATGTTATACTTGCTTTGAATGGTTTTTGTTTTAGGTGAACAATTGAATATGAATTTTTTTTTCATCCATGGGTTTTACAATGATATAAATATTATGAACCCACATATTTTAATGGGTTATCATATTATGAAATTATTATAAAACCTGTCAATTTTTCACATGTTATAAAATTGTGATATTTTTGTGATAAACATTTCATTAGTGGGTTATGATAAGATGAATATTTGTTGTATTATAAAACCCTTATGTATGATTATTATGTGATAGGTGGGACATGTATCACATAATAATTAATTGGATAATGATTAAAATATCTCATGATATAGACATGACTAGATTACATAATGATCCTAGTACAATATGATATGGATATAACAAGTATTGAACACAGTACATTAATGGAATTTTTATATTATAATAGTTTGTGTTGAGCACATTCCACAATAAAGAATTTTGTAAAAAAGGGATTGTGGTGTTTTCCACAATATAGGTGTTTCCCCCTGAAGTGACATTATAAATTCTGGAAATGTAATACGACTTATAGGTAATGATTTTAGATACAAATGTGTATCTATAAATTAATATATAATTCCAATTTTATGACCCAATTGATCATTATCTTTGATTATTAAATGATTCAGGTCTTAAGACATTCTAAACCTTATTTGATGACTCATGATTAAGATATTTTACATGAATTTTTATGTTTTTATATGTTATTCTCATGTTCTCAAACACTTTGGTTCAATTTAGGCATAGAAATATGTTATATTTACCATTATAGATCATATGATCTCACCATTTCATATGTTTTATTTCCCCATGTTATGATTATAGGTATTATGAAGGAGTTATAAATGGGGGGATTTTTATGGGAGACATTTAGGATATTTAACCAATTTGGAAGATTGTGTTTCCATATCATTAATGTAACTAAACTATTAGATTAATTGGGTGTTTCTTTTGTTTAATTTAATAAATATTTATAAAACAAAATTGTAACATACATATATCGATGACGTGGGTAATTATAGTTGGTATCAGTGCAATGGGTTATTCAAACTTTTAAAAAAATGATTAGAAAACATTAGTGAGATACCAAGGAATATTTCTAATGATATGTATTTGGACACTCTAAGGATATTTCTAAGGATGATTCCAAGTGTATGAAAATGTCAAAAAAAATTGGTAATGGATCGAGTGAGTGGTTTACTAGAAACAAATACCAGTCTAGAAACTACTATTGTTTGTGGCTGTTGAATAGATGTTCTTAGAGGTGAAAAACATAAAAATGATATTGAGCAAGACTTCATCGAGAATGTATTCACAACGATGTGCCTTTATTAACAGGAAGTTTGACACTCCCAAGGGATTTGATTAAGAAATTCACAAACATGTTACCAACCATCATCAAGGATTTAAATATAATGAAACAACAAATGATCTAGGATGAACATATGTTTTCATATATTAAAGAAGATGTCAAGATTTAAAAATCCAATAAGTTATTTTTAATGTTATTTTCATTCCAACTGGTGTTAGTGTCTCTCACACTATGGTTTTTGGATATAGTCAATGGTGGTATATAGAAGGAACTATGATAACATTTAATGAGGGGAAAAACATGATAAAGAGTATCCAAATGTGATACTGTATCGACTGAAAAGTGTTGCAATTATTTTTAATAATATTTCTGGGAATATGACTAAAAATGTGTTCCTTAACTAACTATCAGACGATATAAAGAAATGTGGGAAAGATTTAATTTAGATTTTGAGTAGTCTATATAATAGAGAAATTATTTTTATGTTTCCATCAAGTAAAAATTATGGGAAGAAACACCCAAGTGTATGTCTTAGAGAAACAAGAAGATGATTTGGTTATGGAATGAAAGGACAGAAATCAAGTAATGGAAAAAGGAAAATGAAAAGTTCATTTCAATTTATGGATGATAATAATGGCCTCCCTATGGTATCACTGATTATTAAATGCTTTAAATATAAAATGTATGTTAATTTTGATAACTGATGTCCAATAGAGAAATATTGTGATGAAAATTAGAATGGTGGTGCAAGTAATGTTTATATCTAGGATTTTTAAGAGAGTATGAAATAATAATGATAGAAAACGGTATTACAGAATAAAATGATGAAGTATAGTAAATGGATTTAGGAAGAGGTGGAATAATTTTAGTACTAATTAAATTTAATTCACATTTTTTTATAATAATCATGAAATGTATATAAGGAATTTTTTGTAGAAATTTTTCATTATGGATATTAAAGATTATTTTTAATGGAACTCATAGAAATGAAAATAATAATTTAATGGAATGGTTATAATTTGTGGAATAAACATGATGAAGGGAAGGTAACCATTTATATGTTCCTAAATCTATGGAAATGGTGTTTCGATTGGTTAATGATATATGTGATTTGAATAACCAAAATTGGATAGTATCAATAAAGATATAACTGATGATGGATTTTCTACAAATTTATTTTATGATATCATTGAATGAGTTTAAAAAATTATTGGATCTATGGAATATATTTAATAATATGTGATTTTATCAAATTATTAATGAGGAATAATTTATTCATTTTGGTTATATTGTAATTCATGTTATTTCCATGAGTAAAACGACTATATGATGACTGAATTTACATGTTCGGTATATGAAAATCTATAGAAACATTATGATTAATAGATGGAAAATATTAAGTTGATTTTCATAAAATTTTCCACCTTATTTATCCTATTTTAGATTTTCATATTCTGAATGGATCATAAGTCTTACCATATAAGAAATGATTTGTGATGAAAATGGAATCTGTTTTTAGAGATTAATATATTATTTCACCATATAAATATTTATATATATTTGATTACCATAGATAAAAAAATTCCATTAATGAAAAAATATACATATGGAATGAATTATCAATCGATTTATTGATCAAATGTTCTATTTGTTCATGAGAGAAAAATACACATTCATTTATCAGAGTAAAATATAATATATATATTAAATAAGGCACAAAAAAGGGTATCATTTTTATATTGAAACTAAATGAAATAAATTAAGTATATCATTTCATGTAAATTATTCAAATGTAGGTAATTGATCTTGAAAAAAAATTAATCCTATAAATTTTAATTTTGATGAATCAAATGGTCTATAGATAATCATATATTTTGGGTTTTATGATCATTAGTATTCTGAATATATCATTTTTTATAAATATTTAAAATTTTCATCAATGTTAAAATCTTTACATACCACCTTTTTAATCCTTTATGGAAACATTTATATGAGACACTATAGGTAACGATTTTGTTTCAAACATTAAATTTTTAAAATATTTATTGTAACACCCCAATGATATTCAATGAAAATATATTATTTAGGAAAAAATGATTCTATATAAAACACCACTTTATTATAACATATCCAGTTAACATAACTTGTTCACCTCTGTGTTTTGAATTTAGAAAAAATGACATACAGAGTAGCGTTTAGTAAGTAATTTAGAGTCACATAAGGCAAACATAATTTTTGTTCATTAGTAAAATACCATTTTTCATATTAATATGAATAGTATTATGACACTTAAGAATAGTAAATCAAATTGATATTTTATTGTCATATAGTTATAAGAAAATGAGATCTTAATTAATTTTTCACGGTGATATTAAAAAAAATTCGTTTTAAATTTATTTGTTTTTAAATAAATAATGTATTATATAAAAGAATTAACTAATAATATTTAGAAAAGTATTAAAAAAAATAGAGTCTATTTTTGATTTTAACATGTCAAAAAAATAGTTAGGTTTATTTTCTGGGATTTTTATGTAATAAATGATTTTTTTGGTGAATAGTGAAATTCGATAATTTATGAAATATGATTAATAAATGAATTTCCACATCATGCATGAGCCATAGATGATGTAAATGACAATTGGTTCGAACTCACATGATCTTATTACTATTTTTTTTCAAAAAAAATCAAATTTATTTCTTACCTTTGACCAAATAATAGAATAATGATTAAAATAATGTGGGAACCCTCCTCTCTGCCACTATAACCCCCACCCCTCACCCCACTCCCTATTGTCTTCCCTCCTCTCAAGACTGCAACCCTATCTAAATTCTAATAAAATCCCCTTCGAATCTCAATCCCCAAATCTAGCAGCCCTTGGTATCATAAAAAGTTGAAAACATCTCCCATATGGAGGCTCTCGAGGAAGATTTCTTGAAGATGTAAATTCCTCTTTTCATATCTTTTTTTTCAATATCATTTTTTTCTTAATCATTCCTCACCTCCATTAATCCAAATTTTATGATGACTGTAGTACCATAAATGTATTGTATTTTTTTAGAAATTAATAACTCATCATCATCTCTATGTTCCCCTTCTTTTATACAATAAATAAAAAACACCATACGATATGTGTTAATTTTTCACATTGAGGACGACGAGTTCTCAAATTCTATTACCGTATTCAATTATTATCATGAAACCATTTTAATGGTTTACCCAGACTATAATACATTTATTATAACTTATTTATGTTTATTTAATACTTTTTAACACATTATATTTATTTATAAATCGAAATAAGTTCGTTTCTATAAAAAAACTGCCAATTAAGCCAAAAAAGTGTCTTCAATGTTTTATATAATGATTCTTCGTCACTGAAAAGAACCAAAATAATTTAATAATCATGTAAACTTATGTATGATCAATAATGAAATATAAATACAATAATGGATAATTTATCTCATTATACACGTTTATCTGTTCATGAATATAAGAAAACTTATCATGGAAACTGAGGAAGCAAACACTCCGAACAATGAAATTGAATCTCCTAACCCATAAAAGACCATGAATGAACCAAAAAGGTTATAACTAATCCATTAAATTTTTATGAAATTATATAATTATTAATTTATGAGCATAAATTTTATTATTCATATCATTAATATCATGGGATATATACCTTTGAACATCAGGTAAGGGTTTTCCATCTGATCCTCCACTTTCATTCAGGTTACTTTAATTGTCCACTTACCTCAATAAAACTCTCAGGTATTATTATGTACTCCACATAAATTCTGTGCGAGTGTTATATATATTTTTGCAACTAGAATCCTTCTTTATTTTATGGTTAGTTACATGTTTTAAAAGAAATTTTAAAAATTCATTCTAAAAATCAAGCTTGATTCAAGTGAATTTCTAAAATTCACAACTATTTTAAAGGAAACCATATCATATATTTTTAGAAAAAATTATATTTTTGGGATCAGTCATTTTATTATGAAAATAATATATTACTTCAGTTTTGGTTTTATACAAATTCTTTTCCAAAAAGCTCTTATTTTTAATGTAAAATAGAATTTAACTCTAGATTTACTCGATAATTTCATAAGTGTGTCTTAAAATATTTCAACACAATTGTTATTTCTTAAGTATTATTTGGATTAATATTTTATGATATAGTCTAACATATATAATTGAATTTTTTATTATTATTACTATTTTGGATGTTATATCTGAAAACCATTAACCCGTTTACTATGAATGGATAGTGTTTAAACATAATGTTTAGGAGAAGTTATTTACATTTCACATGTTAGTTTCAATTTTAATTTATATTTTTTATCACCATTCATATGAGGATTGAATGGGGATTATTATGTGATGGGTTGGGATTTTTTACTTCCCCTTGAGGCATCTATAGGTCTCACGAGACAAATAGATATGGAATTGGATAAGGCCTTTCCCATTTTTGATTCGGGTTTGGTCGAGGCCTTAATTATTTTTAGATGTATTGGCAGAGGCCTTGAAGGTATGTTTTATAATTTCTTCCACATTAATTTCCCTAATTATGAATCTATAAATTCAATGTTCGTTTGGACATTTTTCAAGTATAATATCTATGATTAATTTTTTTATGCAAATGTTTACTCAAATCATATTATTACCATAGTGCATTCAAGATCATTATAAAAGTATGTATTTTAAATTAATCACTATACCTAATGAGTATGTTTATGATATCATCCACTGTATCATTTAACATTACTGATAATTTGATCTCATCCATTTTTTTGTTTCATTTTTCCCAGGACATGAAGTGGATTATTGTGGTGTATTTTCCGGGATAATCTTAGAGTGGCGGATGTTCTATGTTGGAATTTTATGTTATTTTTTCATTTGAAGATGTAATGTTGAACATATTTATGTATCTAGTTCTCTAAATATATGTTACTATTTGTTCCTTCGAGATTCAACTTTTATGAAATTATTGCAATGTAATTAATTAAGGCACCGACTCTAGGAAACTGTGGTCGGGACCATAGAGTTGGTATCCAAGGATGTTTAGTAGAAAACATGGAGACACTATTTTTAAAACATTTATTATAGAAAAAAATCCCAGATAATCATTGAGGATAATTATAAAATAATATACTATAATGTTATTAATGAATAAATTATATGTATCTTTTTATAAAATACATCATTGTTTGGATACAATAAGACGATGTGGTTATGACACAAATGTACCTAGGAGTAAAAAATCTAACTTGGAGTTTCGGACATGACCTAGGGCATCCTGTACATGATAATGGGCCTTACTACACACATGGTTTGACACACCATGGGGATAATCACAGGATAATTGATATTTTCTTTTGAATCCATTATTATAGATCTAAATGTCTTTTCTCCTCAATGAATCCATTTTTATGATTATTGGATTATCTGAGGATAATATATCAATTTATGATATGTATTTTCTTATGTTGAGAGACTACATTATGATTCATAATGTAATATATTGTATGATATTATTTAGAAATTACGCCTAGTTGAAGGAATGAACACTGCATGAAGGCATGTATCCCATGTAGGAATTATTAGCATATGCATGAAAATTTATGTTGTTTATGGAGCTCCAACTTCTGTAGAGACACTTATAACTGTAATGGGAAAACATACTCATTTTATATAAAATAAACTTTTCTATATGGAGAATCCGGATCTCCAATCTGGAAGAGCAATGTTAGATCAATTTATTTGAAAATGGATTCCATTATATAATGTGATTACAAAACAATTTGAAGTGTAATAGTGGATAAGTTCTTTAGAGATGTAATTTCCTGCATTAGGATGTAGAGAAAGGGAGAAGGTTCTTATAAAATATTATCATCTATCAATAAATGTTAATTAATAGAGGTAACTAATTCAAAAAAAAAGGAGGAGGAGAAAATTAAATGCATGGAATGAAGTGAATTTAATGAAATTTTATTAGTAAAATACTTTCCTCGTAAATATCTACCAGACATGGAAAGGCAATTTATTAATTTTTTAAAAAATGTAGATTAGAATGTTGAAAAGTATGAATCTAACATTACATTTTTAGAAAGGAATGATATAGACTATATATGTAATCCAGGGATAATGATTTATTGATTCTTTGATGGACTAAATCCATTCCTTCTATATGAATTGGTCTACAAAACTACCTCATCATAGGAAGAAATAGTATCATGTGCTATCAAGATGTACAATGAGTTCTTTGTGTCTTACAACTTTAATGGAATGTTGATAACAATAGGGCTTCTGAAAATACAATAAAATGAATATTAGAAATGGGGATGAAGGGAGTAGTTTACATTCTACTCTATGATAAATTTGGAAGGAAACAAACTAGTATCTGTTTAAAAGGAAAAGGGCTTTGCTACAAGTGTTGAAGGAAAGGCTATAAAGATAGTGATATCAAGGGGAATAATGAATATATTATCATCTCGTGCTATAATTATAGGGATATGGGACTCTAGGATAATTATTTTTTAATGAATAAAGGAAATGTGCACGAAAAAGGAAAAGTGAGAAGGGAGAATCTTATTCGATCAAAACCAATGATATTGAAGTTTCTAATGACGCGGTGCTAAGTACTTTAATCGTTCCATCAAACATAGTCAATTCATTATTTGATTCTGTAAAATTTATTTTTTTCATATCTTCCATGTTTTCAAAGAAAATTAGATATTTCATATTTGATTTAATAAGGGAGTTGTCAGTCAAAACTCTTAATGGAAGTATTCTTTCCAAAACGTTTTGTCTGACAGTCCCCATTATGGAACATAAACAATCATTATCTATTGAATTTATGATAATAACCCTGATTTACATTGATATGATTATTAGTATGGATTGGATTTCTAATTATGATATGAAAATATATTTCACGATAAAGGAGGATGAAATTATATAGAATGATTTAGAATCTAATATCATTAGAAATGAAACATTATCATTTGGATCATATCTAGATTGAAACCCAGTAGCTCTACATAATGAAATTATTGGAGACGATTGGAATTCAATATCAATGGGTGGGGAAATAAATAATCAAACTGATGATGTAAACTTTTTTCACGAATATATTGATGTTTTTTTGAGGATATACTTGTAGATATTCCAGAGAAAGATGATTAATTCTCAATTGGTTTAATTCATGGTTAAAGACATATATCAATGAATCCAAATATAATAACCTCTATGAAATTATTAGATCTAAAAAAATAACTTGTGGTATATATTTATATAGAAAATATTCTCTCTAGAGTTTCTTGGTAGGGTGCCCCTGTTCATTTTGTTAAGAAGAAAGATGGATCTATGAGGTCGTGAATTGACTATAGGGAGATAATGGTGATAACCATAAAGAACATGTATCCCTGACATATCATTGATGATTTATTTGATCTACATCATGGAGACTGATATTTTTCAAATATTATCCATCGATATATATATAATAATTTTCGTGTGAAGAGGGATGGTATTCCAGTAATAGCATTTTGAACCAGGTATGTGCAATATGAGTTTACCACAATTCCTTTTGTCCTAACTAATGCACCATTTGTTTTTATTTATCTAATGAATATAGTATTCAAGGATTATACAGATGAATTATTGGTGTTACTTATTAATTATATCTTATTATAATCCAAAATCTATATTGTCCATGGAAATCACTTTCCCAATATTCTGAAAACTACTAGAATAAATAAACTATATGGGGGGTTTAGTAAGTGTGACTTTTGGCTTCAATCTATTTCCACTCTTGGATACATTGTCTCTAATGATGGAATATATTTTTATCATATGAAGAAAAAGGGTGTTAATTAATGGCCTTCTCAAATGAACAAAACTGAGGATTGTAGTATTATTGGTATAACAGGTTATTATTGGTGTTTCGTTTATAAATTCCACTTTTTTTCCAACACAGTGTCCTAGATTACACGTAAAGGGGTTATATTTATATGGACAAAACAATGTGAGGTATATATTTAAAATTTAAAAGATTGTAAGTGAATTCTATGATCTTGACACTACCGTCGGGGGTAGGGTGAATTTGTGACCTATAGTGATGCATCAAAGAATGGAAATAGTTGTATTCTTATGAAGAATCCTAGAGTTATTTCTTATCCATCAAGGCAACTAATAATTTATGAAAAATAATATCCTAAACATGATTCTGATATAGATCCTGTAATCTTCTCTGTGAAGATATGAAGACATTATATATATGTCGAATGATGTGAGATATATAAAACTCATAATAACATAAATATATATTCTTATAGAAAGAACTAAACATGAAGAATTACGATGTCTTGAACTATTAAATAATTATGATTTTTCCATACACTACCACCCACGAATGGAAATTAAGGTGGATGATGTATTGATCAATAAGTATCATGGAGTCAAACAAAAATGAGGATTGAAATGGATCATGTGATTATGGATATAGTAAAGATGGATATAGGAATTTTCAAAGAAGGTGAATCATCACTAATTTTTCATTTGGTTTCCAAAACATATATATTGGAAAGGATTAAAACTTCTCAGTCTGATAATGAGAATCTTTAATAGAAAAATATAGGTGTGAAAGATGAAATCTGAATGACTACATATGTGAAGATGGAATTTTGAAATTTGGGAAGATGTTATGTGTTACCTCTATACCTTTTCATAAAATGGATATTTTAGATAATTATCATAGCACAAATTTCTTTATACACCATGTTAGAACTAAAATGTATGTATATTTGAAGGAATGTTTTTGGTGGGACACCATAAAGCAGGAAATAGATGATTAAGTGTTAAGATGTGTAGTCTATCAACATGTAAAGCATGGAACACAACATACTAGAGGATTATTGCACCCTCTACCTATTCCTACATTGATATGGGTTGTAATAAAAATTTATTTGTTCACTATATTGTCAAGAAAACCAATTAAAAATGATATGTTATGGGTAATTATTTATCGACTCACGAAATCTGAACATTTCATTGTTATAAGGGAGGATTTCCCATTAAAGAACAAAGAAAATATCTATATCAATGAGTTTGATAGAATTCATGGGGAACATGTCATAATGGTGTATGACCATCATCCATGATTTAAATTTATATTCTAGTGAAGTCTTCATAAATCTTTGGATACCAAGCATCGATTAAGTACTTCTTATAACCCTCAAACTGGTGAGAAATCATATTTGAAATTTCAGGATTTATAAGAAATGTTAAGATAATGTTTACAAGACCTTGAAGGTATATAAGATCAATATTTAAATTTATTGGTGTTTTTATACAATAAAAGATTTTATTCATGTATTCAAATGGTACTGTATAAAGCATTGTATGAGAAGATATGTCATACACCAACATGTTAGGATGATGTTGGTGAAAGGAATTTTGTGGGCTCAGAGCATGCGAAGGAAACAACAGTAAAGGTAAATAATTTTCTTCCACATATCTATGTCTGAAAAATATTTAAGATGATAATCGAAATTATGATTTGGAATTTCCAGTGGGATATTATGTTTTCTTGAAGGTATATACATGGAATGACATTATATGATTTGGGAAGAAAGAGAAAATGTTCCCCATACATAACATGCATTTTGAAATTCAACATAGAATTGGAGTTATGGATTATAGTTCAGAAATTTAACCTATTATATATAATGTACTGAAATAGTTTTTTGAGGTAACATTCTAGAAATTTCATGGATGAAATTATTTGTATGGGGGGGGGGAATGTAACACCCTATGGATTTTAAAATAAAATATTCAATTCATGAATAATTGAGTCTTTTAACAAACAATTTTTCATCAAAATAGGGAGTAAACATAACTTTTCCACCTCTGTGATATTAATTTCTAAAAACTAACATACATGGTTGTGTTCAGTAAGATATTTAGAATCTTATAATACAATCATAATTTTTCATGAATGGTAACATACCCTT
Organism: Viscum album; assembly: GCA_963277665.1. Lineage (NCBI taxonomy): Eukaryota > Viridiplantae > Streptophyta > Magnoliopsida > Santalales > Viscaceae > Viscum > Viscum album. The sequence continues at coordinate 1,932,039,068 of OY728159.1, forward strand.
ATGAATAAAAATATAAATAGTAATATGAACCTTATTAATAGTAAATAATGTTCATAATTTATTGTATTAAGGTTATTAGATAATGTGATCTCAATTAATATTTAATGGTTATATAATACAAATTATTGTTTTAAAATAGTTTTTTCCGAATAAATTACGATTTTAATTAAGAAATAAATTTAGAATATATATAATTTTATTTTCAGAAAATGTAGTTTATTTTTGGTCTATTCATGATGAAAAAATTTTATGTTGATATTTTGGTATTTCTTTAAAATACATGATTTTTTGGTTAACAGTGAAAGTCGATAATTTATGAAATATTATATATAAATGAATTCCAACATCAGGTGTGAGTCATGGATGATGTAAAATCTAATTGGTTGGAACACACTTGAACATATTAATTTTTTTTGTTACATGATCTAAAATATTTATTTCTTTGGAAAATTATTAAAAGATGATTAAAATAATGGGGAAACCCTCCTACCCTACACTAGAACCCACCCACCCCCCACTCCAACTTCTCTTCACTCATATAAATCCTTGTTACTTTTCTATATTCTGGTCGAATTTCATAGCACGATCCTTCCCCATATTCATATATCATTGGTCTCATAAAAATACCAAAACCTCTCCCTTAAATAGGCAACCAAGTAATATCACCGTAAGAGGTAAATTCCTCTTTTAATTTCTTTATTTTAAAGATCCATTATTTTCTTTTATCTTTACACACTTCATTTCATCCAAATGTCATAATGACTCTAGTACCTTAAATTTACTATAATATTGTTATGATAATGAATAATTCTTCCCCATCTCCCATTTTTCATTCCTTTATACGAGAAATGAAAATGCCATCAGTGATGTGTTAATTTATCACATTTAAGGATAGAGGGTTTTGAATTTCTATTTCCATATTAAATTTTGGTCATGAAACCATTTTGTTGGTTTAAAAAGAATAGAATATATTCATTAGAAATTATTTTTGATTATAGAATATATTTGTACACATTATATAAATTTATAAATCAAAATGAGGTAGTTGCGATAAAAAACTACCAATTAACCCATACTATTGTCATTAACGTTTTATATAATGGTTTATCTTCACTAAAAAAACAAAAAAAATAATATACATGTTATATTATGTATTTTTACTAATATCATATAACTTAAATATTGTACAACCACTCTGAGTCTATATGTTTTTCCATACATGAATATATGTAAGTTCATTATGAAAACCAAGGTTGAAAAATCTCCAAAACAATGAAATTTAATCTCTTAACCCAAAAAAGGCCTTAAAAGGAACATAATATGGTTATAATAAATCAATTAAATGTATAGGAGGTTCTGGAATTATTCATTTATGAAGCTAAATTTTATTATTCAGGCCATTATGAACTAGTTAGGAATACTTTCAGACATTATGTAAGGGTTTTCCACCAAGACATCCATTTTCATTCTTGTTACTTTTATTCTCCACATACCTCAAAGGAATTATTATGTATTATTCTTTATCCATCATAATTTTTTTTAGTATTCTACATATGTCTACCAATAATAAAAAAAATTATTTTATGTGGATTTACAATATTTTAATGCATAATTAAAAATTATTTGGGAAATACAAGCCTGATTCAATGAAATTTATCATGTTCTTACCTATATTCAAGAGAACTCTATAATCTATTTATATAACCATTATATTTTTATAATCACTAATTTTATTATTAGAATACTATATTAATTAATTTCTAGTTATGTATAAATACTTTTATAAAAGTACTACTCTTTTTAAAGTAAAAGTGTATTTAACTCAATAATTACTCGAGGATTTTATAAGAGTATATTATTTTGTTTCTATAGTCTTGTTGATTATTATGTTTTATTGGGATTCATATTTTCTGATTTCATATACTGTAATTATTTTAATGTTTTATTATTATTTTTAATGTTGATATTCTATCTTAAAACCATTCCCCAATTTATTCGGAATTGTTAGTGTTTATACATAATGTTCGGGAAAAGTTAATTACATTTCATATGATAGTTTCAATAGGATTGTATATGTTTTTTATACACATTAATATGAGTAATTAAATGGACTTATTATGTGATGTATGGGGGTCTCTATTCCCACTCAATTCATCGACAGGTCTAAAGAGTCAAATAATATTTACCTGGATAAGGCCTTTCCCGTTTTACATATTGTTTTGGACAACACCTTAATTATTTTTAGATGTCTTGGCTGAGGTCTTCAGGACATGTTTTACAATGTCCATAATATTCATTTCCTTCATTATGAATCTACAAATTCATAGTTCACGTGGTTATTCTACTTGTATAATATCCATGATTATGTTTTTATTGAAATTTTTACTCTAATCATGTTCCTACCATAATGTGTTCTAGTAAATTTTTAATGGTATGTATTTTCAATTATACATCATGCCTAATGCTTATGTTTATGATATCATCTACTATATTGTTTACCCTTACTATGCATTTGAGATCACCCTTACAAATGTTTCATTTCTTCAAGGACACGATGTTGTATATTACGATTTTCTATGATGGATAATATTGGAGTGGTAGATGATCTAAATAGACCATTTATGTTTATTTTAATTTCAAGTTGTAATGTTAATCATATATATGTATCAAGATTTCCCAATATACTGAACTATTCATTCCATCAAGAAATGACTTTATAATAATTATTCCAATGTAAAATTATAAGGCATCAGCTTTTGGAAACTGGGATCGGGTGGTTAAATTTTTTATTATTCATTTATATGACACGGGTTTCTATGAATTCAACATTCATGTATTAAACTATTGATGATGCAAATTAATTTCAATGGAGATTTTTATTTTAAGGGGGGATAGAATTTAACAGATACTGTTTTTTTGAATTATTTTTTTTAGATGAATGAAAAAATATTTGATGTATTGAATTGAATTTTACAACATGTTAAGCCTAAATCATTCCCAACCCCATCATAATCATACAATAAAAATAATTATAAGTTTATCTTGTGGTACATCCCAAATATTTTTTCATATGACACACAAAACAATGATTTTAATTGAATGATGGCATATTATTAATATATATTTTTTGTTATCAACTATCAAATTGATTTTATTGATATAAAAAGGACTAGATTAGTTATAAAAATATATTTTTTGAAACTTAATAAAATGAAATCTTCAGTAAAAATTTAAATAATGTTAATGTATAAAATCTATATGAATAAATAATTTTTTTTCTTAAAGAAACACATTTTTCTATGCAGAAAGGCATTTTATCTAAAATTAATAAACCAACAAATTTTGATGATTGAATTTAATTAAATACATATATATATATATAATATTCAATAAAATTTATTAAAATAATATTATTTGTATTCTATTCATGAGATAAAAATAAATCACAATTTTTTATAGAAACATGAATTTTTCGAAAAAATATTTTTACTACCTTTTAATTGAACACTTATCTTGAAAATATTTTTACATGTTTTATAAATTATAAATGAAAATTAGAACCCCATTTTTTAGATCCTAATAAGAAATTTATCTTTTGGGGATTTTAATTTTAATTTTCTAGGAATTTTAATTTTTGGAGGAATGGTGAAAAATACTATATTTTTTTGAAAAATACATTTTTTGTTAATAATTATTATACTTAAATTTTATTTTAGTTGTCCTAAAATTATAATTAGTTAAATTATATATTTATTAATCCAATTTATGTCATAGTAATAAATATATCATTAAATGTGATTATATTTTCTTTGTAACCATTTCATATTTCTCAATTTAAAAACCTATTTTCTCTTTATGTCTGTATGACTAATTTTAAATTAAAATATTCCACTTATTTGAATTGAATTCGAACAACAGGTTTCAATATTATTACTAAATATAATTTATAATATATAATAATTCCATTATATTGGTGACCTATGTTGGGAAAATCATTTAGTACACTATTATTGCTCATTTATACACACCATTCATCAAATTTTTTTCCATTCGCTCATGGGGTCACGGTTTGACATTATTGGGGAATTTTTGAATGTGATTAACCCCTAAATTCAAGATGGTTGTGTAAATGATGATCATGATAGAGATTTTTGGATTGATATGTATGGATATTAGGTTATTCATTATGGATTTTGGATACCAGTTGGAGATGGGAATCCAATCTCCCATGGAACACATCAGGGTTCATCATGTTGGTAATTGAAATACAATTTTTATCTATCTATAATCAAGAATTGATGGATGGAACCTTTCCCCTTTGTTTTGGGTGGTAAAAAAGATTGAAAATTGGTGTTAAGCATGAATCTCGAATGTTATTATGACATTGGTGTTTTGTAATAAACATATAATACATTCCATGTAGTTTTGATGAACTCATGTTGTGTACCTCATTCTCCACTATGGCTAGGAAATCATCATGAGTAACAAATCAGACAACATGTTATCGGATAAAAATTTCATGTGATCCTCCCCAGGAGTAAAACTATTTTTAACTAGAAAATTCCAAGGGCCCCATGTGAGAAAAAACACCATATACTCTGGGAGTACCCAGGAATAGGATGTTACCTAAGAAAACAAATGTATATATCTAGTTTCACAGTCACGGAATGATGTACACATTCTCATCCAAGAGAACATGCATATCTTGTCAGTGGATGAGACACTCCATGTATGAACCGTTTATGTGATTTAGTATGAAATGGATTCCAAGAATCTTCTATATTAGAAGATGGCCCTGAAATGATCTTCTGTCACATGTATTTTGTACTACTTTCATGTCATTCACTATATCCCTCTTGTACATATCTCCTTCATTTGGATTCAGATTTTATCTATTGTGTAGCATATCCAGGGTGAATTTAGGCATAGAACATGACAATTGCCTTTATTTCAGTATAAGAGATATTATTTAAGGTCTTCAGATAATGATTCATATTTAGGAAAACATTGAAGATGACAGTAATTAGGGATGTATCATCTGAGATATTTTAGGGTTAGTACTCCACTATCTTCCCAGGGAGTGGGTTTCCTGTAATATTTATATAGATATAGATCATAATCCCATACACTTGGTTCATTTCCTATGTCGATGGAGTGTTCATCCCCTATCTTTGAGCACTGATGGAGAGTGGGTCCTCTAAACGTGCGTTGAATCCCTTGGTTGTTGAGAGAAACCATGATGATCAGGCCCTCAACAGATATAACATTGAGGTTTCATTTTATTATTTTCATTAGTGATGGACCATTGAAGATATAGGAAAACACATAAATTTTTTTGGAGTTTTATATAGAGATCCCCTTCCTCTTCTTTTTTATTGTTTTATAAAAATATATATATGTCTTTGTTTATTTATATATTTTGATTTAATTTTTACCACCTGATTTTGGTTGAGATTAATTCAATTTTATCATTATATTGACCCACACATTTGGAATGTACATTATCCTACTAGGTATGTTTGTACTCACCTTTGTATGTTCATTTCTTGAACTGGTTGTGTCTAATGTAGATGATATAAATGTAAATAGTAAGTTTTTGGACATTTATGGATAATATGGTGCACTGAAAAAAATACAGTGGTTGGGACATGAAGATAATGAGTCCAGATCACTTTGTTTGGTTTTTTTATTGATGTCGGGTTGTGACTACATTTCTTGTTAGCTGTGTATATTACTCCTCTATATTCCTCTTTGAATTATTATATGATGCACTATAGTATTACCAATAGTTATTTCTTAAATGGTTTACTCTAGAGTTTTGTGTATATTATTATTCATACCCACTATATTATATGTACGTATACGTTCATGTGTGTAGTTACCTTATTAAATGGCTTCCCAATTCAATTTTTTATCAACTCTTATCAATAGCCCCTAGCCTATTTGAGTTGGGCTTGGGGTTGTGGTTGACCGACCTTCCACCAGGAAATCTGTCCTTAGTGGGAAAGTTCATTACAGGTAAAAATTTTTTAAATTTTATGCATTTATTATGTTATCATAGAAATCATATTAATTCAGTTAATCTATCATTATTACCATACATGTCAAAATAAAATTAAAATCATGTCATATCACTTCATCGAGGTTGTAGATCCAGCATACGCATGAGAAGATTAATCATCTTACAAAATATTGGAAGCTAAAAAGGTATATATGTTATTATAAATTAAAGATAATAAATATATCAAAAATACCATTAAAAAATTAATTCACCAATATCTCTTTCTGTGATAGTCGGTAATGGAAAATGAAATACTTCTAATTGTGATGTGGTTGTCTTCACACACCCGACCAGATATTTCATTTCCCGTTTGATGGAAGAGGAAGTAGTTATAGGATATTCAATTAATATAATGATCCTAGGTTCGTGTAGAAAATACTATTATTTTATTCCAATAATTGACGTATAATTTGTGGTCGTTGAAGATGAAATGAAATAAAAATTCTTGGTTTTTTATGATACCTCTTCTTTAGAAGTCCTCCTTACATTGACAATATAATCCTTCATAGTTGATTTTCATTATTTTAATAAAGCCTATATGATTTGTGTATGGAACTATGGGATTATTTATGGTATACATGGATGATACTAAAGGAATTAAGAATATCTAGTGGAGTGTATAGGCTAAGCCCTTTTATAAGTGGGTAAATGGAATAATTTGGAATCATCTTAGAAATATTCCAAAAAAGAATCCAAAATAAAATATTCATTCTCATGAATATAGCATCAAAATTGACATGTATTTTAATTTGGGATATTATATTTTATAAATATGTCTAGAAAATAGGATTTATAATTTTTATATTATAAAACATACTATTTTCTTTTTAGTTAATTATCTAGTGAACTCGTTTTATCCGTTATCATCATTATTAATGTTATTTGTGATTATTATTCAGTACGGAAAAATATTTAATTATATTTATTATATAATTTTAATTTAACTAATTAAAAATATGTAATTTATTTTAAATATTCAGTTCAAAACGTGGCAAAACATAATTTAAAATTAGATCCACAGATGTGATGAAAATACGGTTTTCCAATTAAATGGTTTTCGTATGGGATAAAAAATATATAAAAATTTAATATAAAATTTATTATAAAAATTGAAAATTTGTTAATTATAGTATAAGTTAATTTATATTAATTTTATTACCATATTAAAATAATTTTTTACATGTAAATTCTTTAAAAATTTGTAATTTTTGAATAAAAATCACTATTTCCAATATTCATTGAAAAATAAAAATTATAATAAAATTCACAGAAAATCACCACAAGATAATTTTGAAATATTGATTACCAAATTGAGTGTATATATTTATAATAAATATTCCAAAGGTGGACAAAATATTCTTTTTATTTTCTCTAAAAATTATATTAATTTTTTTTGGAAAATTATACTTTTGAAGAATTTAAATACTATACAAAAAACAGGCATATTTTTATCAATATATTTTCATTATGTTAATTTTTTTTAAAAAATATAATATATATTTTATTCTCATTAACATAATCATGGTAAATATCATGGTATATAATTGTATTTTTTAATAATATTATTAAAATTATTTGATGGTTCGTTAAAAATTATTGATGTGTGTAACATAATAAAAAAATGAAATTAATTTTAGATGAAATTTTTTTCATAGAATATTGATGTTTTAGAGGGACAGTTAATCATACTAATATTCATTCCATAAAAACTGATAATGAACCTATCTTGGGGTTTTCTATGCTAAATTATCTTATATCATTTCCATTATATGTATTCATAATCAGTCCTCAAATCCTCTTTGTTAAATCACTATAGAAATTAATACAGATTATAAAATCTACTTCACCAAGTTCATCAACTAAGAATTATAATCCAAAACACATCATTAGGGACTATAATTTTTTGGATTATATTTGGAAAAATAAGTATTCCTTCTTCAGAAAACAACATAAATCCCACCACACCCCCTCTAATCAGATTATGTAAAAAGTAATCATCATATTCATTGAGGAGAAGATCTATAATAACGCCTAATATATATATATATAATTAAACTAGAAGAAAATATTTTAATACAAAAAAAGAACCATTGAAACTTGAAAATCATATAAGGATCATTACTAACATTAAAGACTTCAAGATTTATTATATAGATGGACTAAACTAAATTCCTTCTAAGGAATGAAGACATGAAATCCATTTGGTATATCTCTTATTCATAAAGAGTAATTATGGATAACTAACAATTAAATGTATTTTATCATCACAACATGTGAAATAGATTACTTATAGTTAACACCATGATTTTTTTATTACCAATTTTCATTGGTTGATCATTATAATTATACATTATACCATCATTTTTATGAAAATATAAATATATATATAGGGACTTATCCCTTGAGTTATATCTAAAGTGGAATAAACATGGTATTTGTATATAGTAGTTATCCAAAATTCCATGGATTTCAACCATTTTTCATTATCATAACTCCTAATAAAATCTTGACTGGTATAAGGTTCAACAACTATAAATATTATATCATCATCAATTTCCACATGAAATATATATCTCTAGTGATCCTAATAAATAGCACATGACCAATACGGTTCTTATATAACATGAGTTAATTAATATTCTATATATCATTGAATAACTAAATTTATTTCCATCTCCATAATAGTTACTATTTTATCTGGAAATTCACCAACATCAACAATTTTCATATCAAATCATTGACTAAAATATTCCTTCTCGTGGGTAATTTTTTAGGCCAAAATTGATTTTTTTTTGTAGTATTATAAAAATAAAATATCTTATTATAACTAATAAATAATCCATTTTCATATTTATAGTTATCATTTTCAAAATAGAAAATTCATAGTACTCATTGACAATGCTAAATGATTAATAAATGAAATTTTTGAATGATTCATAGACCATATATCAAATGATGCTTTTAAGAAAACTTTAAATGGAATGTCACTTAGTAGTATTGTAAGAGTTTTTTGGGAATAAACCTATAATGAAATAAAAATGCCCAAATGAATAATAAATTATTGGAAAATTTAAATAATGATGTGATTCATCCACTAAGACACGACATTCTGTTAATGTGTGTAATGAACATAGTTTTACTAGAGTGAGACTTGGTTAGATGCATAATTTTTTATGTTTTGAGGCCATTTATGGGGTGAAATTTTAGTTTCAGAATGGGTAAGGACCCTTTAAAATATTCATGTTTCCATAGGATTCAGAATATATTTCTACCACTGAGATAAGATGACATGGAAAAATGACTACTATATATCCTCTAATATAATATAATTAAAATATTATTTTATTTTTCCCACATGAATGAATTTTTGTTGGAATTAACATATCTTTAAATGAGTCTCGAATTTTGAAACTTATATTGTTTTTGGATTTTCATATTAAAATGTACATTGGGTGTGGTATATTATTCATTATTTTTGGGCATTTTAGTATCACACAGTCAAAGTGGTATTAAATATATAATTAAATTAATTTATATATTTTTTATCTATTTTAGTTTCCACCCCTATGAAACACCAATACAAAACATGTTATATAATATATCTAGTATTATCCACATAACATGGAATTTTGGAGTGGATTTTCACATGATCAATTCATTGGGTTATAGATTTCAGATCAACTATCGATGACGAATGCATCATTTTTTTCAATGGTAACACATGTTGAATCATTATCTGACTAAGATTTATCTAATAATTGTGGTACTGAATATATTTTTTCATATTCTCCATTATTAATATTATATGAACATGTTTCTACCTCTTTCACATTTAATCGATTTTCTGATATTTTCATACACATGTTGACTAATGATTTTCCCAGTATTATGGAATTTGATTCCTTTTGGATTGTGTAATTGTCATTTCATACATAGTTATTCATTTATAAAAATATTTTGTAGTGATCATTGATTAATTAATTAGTTGTTTCATCGATTTATCCAAATATTATTAATGGGTTCATTACTAGAATTAGATTTTTATGTTTATTTTAGCTTACAACGGGAAAAATTTCTATTCATGTTTTCTTATCATTTTCATGTATATTTTATACATAATGACTTGGCCGTAAAACATTACATAATATTAAATTAAATGAATAATTCACATTGAGGACGTTTTCATGTCTACAGTGTCAGATAATTAGGCCATAACTATTACATTACATCTCAAAAATTAGAAAGTATTCAATTCTACTCGGTTTCCTTTTTCTTATAAAATAAATACTCTTAAAAAGTGAATTTTCTAGTTTAATGTTTTAGACAGAATGACTATTATTTGATCCCATCCTTGATCCAATTGATCTTCAAGTCCTGTGATAAACATTTCAAAACATTGCATGGGCATAAAAAGCTCTATATGTGTTATAAGATGAAGAAAGATAACTGTAGTTCATAAAAACATATCAAACATAAGCTTATACCTCATGAAATCATTAGATTTATTAATAACACATAGATATCATTGTTTCTGACACTTTCACAGGGGGGAGGGGGGGCACACACATCTGTCATGCAGCGGACGCGCTGCTTATTGCCCCACATTCCCGCTTTCCAAAGGTGGGAGACATTCGCTCCTTATTCAGGGACGTCTTCTCCTTGATCAAAACGGGATGATGGGATGTCGGTTCCTCCTTCTGTGGATTCCTCCATAGAACTCGTCACCTAGTCCAAGTCTCCCTCATATATTTAAGACATGTTCATGAAACTCTTCCTGGTGCCATATCTTTATGGACACTAGTTAATTACGATTCATCCATCGAGATGCTCCAAGAGGTCTGTTCGGGGCAGAAACCTTCAGTTAGGGGAGTGGTCACGCTGAGGCATCGTTGGCGTGTCTTGATGCTGGGGGATTGGCATGTCTGTCTTCTGTCCCTTATTATAAGGCTTCTTGAGAGTGTGGGAGCCCGTGGAATCCCACATTGAACGTAGGGAATTATATGCCATAGGAATGTACCTGTGTTTGTCCTCAGCTTCCCAAGTTTAATATAGGGTATTCCGCGAGTTTAACGTCCAACAGAGATGGATCAGATTGATCAGAATAGTAGGAGTGGATCAGATAAAAGAACCCTCCTGGAGGGAATGCCGATATTGGGGCCAACACATGGGTGGCTTCTCGAATGATGTGGAGTGGAATGCGGTGGCATGATCCCACCGAGATGTGGTGGCCTGGGTAAGAATTAGGATGGGTGAGGATGTAAAGAGGGCATGATCCTCGTGGATGCTTACTACGTATCCTCATGGTAGGGAATCAATGTCAACATAGTTCGGGATGGAATGGGGCTTACACGTTGAGGTGGCCCACAATGATGGATGGATGGGGCTTAAGCACTTGTGTGGCCCACAATGATGGATGGATAGGGCTTACGATCTGAGGCAGCCCACAATGATGGATTGATGGGGCATACTATAACAGCCCGAGATTTTATAAAAAATATTTTTTTTTAATTTCATTAATGTATTGTGTTGTACGCTACACCAAAAGGATCTTTCTCAACACGCATCCTTGACTTGCCTTGCATTACACTCAATCGTGACCTTCCTCGATAGCGTGTGTAGTACGCAATACCGAGTTTCAGTAAACTACGATATGCTATTAAAATATTATTAAAACTAGCAGTTATGAATAGTAATAACCACCTTTTAAAATTTTAGAAATTTTAGCTCTCAAAATGGACTTCATTTTTGGATTCGGATTATTGAATTTAGCCAAAGGTGAAATTTTGGTACTTTTCGGATAACTTTCATATTATGATGAATAGTGAAAATTACTAAATTATAATTAAAAAAAAAACTTTTTTAATCGAAATAATTAATAGTGATAAATTATTAATTTGAGTGGTTTTAAAGTATATTTAGAATATATTTTTACAATTTAATTCAATGTTGGTCATTGGATGTAATTTCACATTTAAACTAGTCATAAACAAGTGTCAATCTTAAGATAGTTATTATCTCTTAAGAACACGCTATTGGTTTTCACGACGGAAATTAATTTTTAAATTAATTAATGCAACTTATATGTTTTTAATTTGATAAAATAGACATCATTTTTGAATTCATAATATCAAATATATCTTAGATCTAATTTTTGGTATTTTTCTGGAAACATTCATTTTTTTGATTAATAGTGAAACCACTATGTGGTAGTTAAAAAAACTGAATTTTTCATAAAACATAATTTTACCGCTTCTGTGAGTGGAATTTAAAAAATCCAAGAGACGCGGTTGATGTTAGTAAGTAAAATTTGGTTCAATGAGATGAAAATAATTTTTGATGAATAGTATCTTTTTACTTTTTTTAACAAGGTTAAAAGTAAATAGGGTAATTAAGGGTAAAAATTTTATTATTATTACCCTAACACATGTTCTAATTCTATTGGATAAGTGTAATTCGACCAAAAACAACCTTATCAATAACAAATTATCATTTTGTCCCACTTGGATTAGATTAGGACATTTATTATTAATTTATTTAAAGAAGGGTTAAAATAGTTAAAATCAAAGTTTAATAAGTAAATCATTTTTATAATGCGGTTATACATAAGATAAATTCGACTATAAATATTCATTAGAAAGCTAAAAAGATTTCCTACATAATGGTAGTTTATTTTTAATTTTTAGACATTAAATAACTTAATTTATTTATGACACAACGATGAGGCAGTAATTATCTTCTTAATAAAATATTGACATAATTGATTTTATAAATACCCAAATAAATATAATTTGAGACTTTTTAGGAACTAAAATAATTTTCTAGGTTAATATGAAATGTTAGGATTTATGTAATTAACTTTGGTCGAAGTAATCATTCTGTTATGAGTTTCAAAAATATCTACTATTGAATAGTGTCAAAATTGACATAAAATAGTCTTTAAAACAAATATTATATTATTAATTGTTATTTTATTCCTAAAAATCTAAGGTTCGGCCAAATGAATTAGATAAGGTTATATATTTTAATAAAACAAAACTTTTGGGTCTCTTGGATGTATATGGTATGTTTATTAACTATATAATATAAAAATACAAAGTGACATGGTAAATGTCAATCTAATTAACTAAGAGTTAAAACTAAACGATAAGGTTAATATAATGACCTAAACTAGTCTAAATTCTATTGGATGAGAGTATTTAGACCCATCCCCACCTTATCTTAGAAATAAATCAATTTGAAGCTATTTAAAACCGAACTTGACTTTATAATAAAATAATATTTTTTGTTATTCCAAAGGTGCCCCTCTCCTCCCTTATAAAAGGGCACCTACTCCCCCTCTTCATCACACTACATTGAGCCTTAAAGCTCGGACAAACCCTGCCAAAATCTCTTCTCCACTTCCCTAGTATCATCCTAGAGGTCCTGGTCTTCTTCAAAGACCATCCTTAGTTCATTAAGTGGAGATTAAGAAAAGGCGCGTCAAAAAGAGGTAATATCCATTTCCGATCGTTTTCAATTTCTTTCTTCTTCAACTTATTCTTCTTTAGTTTTTTCATCATAAAGTAATAACATCCGTATCTCTAATATACTGATATGTTATTATAAATATGAAACAACTCTAATTAACCTTCTATCCATCCTACGGAAAAAGGAAATCACCGCGCGTGCGTACGTACTGAATAACGTCTCCACGCCGTGGTGTAATCTATTTTCCTCCACCACCTTAATTGGATGGGTATAATGGTGTAATGAGTAACTATATATGGTTATTATAAAGTGATATTGATACTGAAATAGTTTACATACACTTCAACACAAGTTCACAATCATGAGAACGATATTATCCCTCGTGCGTGCGTACGGACTACCGTCTCCACGATGCGATGCGATTCATTCTCCACATTAACCATTAATGAATGATTATAAAGTATATATAATGAATAATAATGAAATATATGACATGTTAAATCTACTGGATTTATGTATATATATATGTATGTCATCTACTTACTTCCATTCAAGACAATAAGGAAAGGAAAACAGCATTCATGCGTACGTACGGACTACCGTCTCTATGAAGGGTGTGTTTCATTTCATTTATCTATCTATTATATATATATACTGAATATATATGATATATAAATCATGTTTTATATTCTGGAAGTAATTAAATCATGATATAAGTAATAATAATGTCATGAACAACAAGTCCAAACACCTATGATAAAAGAAACGATTTTACCCAAAACGCTTCTTTAACATGGAATTTACAAAAGAACGGGTAATATAAAGGCATAAGATAACCATATATGATATCATAACAATGAATATGATTCTGTAATAAGTTAATGACATTATTTAATCATTATACAAGAGGTTCAGATACGTACAAAGCATTATCGGACATAAGGTAAGGCAAAATATCACAATCTCAATTTTATCCGAGATTGTTTATACTTTGGCATTTACTGGGGTGTATTTTATCATCCACATCCATGTTTCCTCAATATGTAATATTATTTTTATCCTCCTACAATTGTTTGAATACAATTTTACCCTTCGGTGAGTTTTTAGTAAAGGATATGAAAGGATTCTTTTGTCGTTTTTTGTACAAGGTATTTTTTGACTTTTCCGACAAAAGTATGAGAAGAATGATTTTTTTAACTTATAAGGCATGAATGGATTTTTAAAACATTATTTCCAAGAATATTCCTTTACATGTTTTCATGTTTTTTTTAATAAACATCTTTTAGTTTAAATTTTTCTAATATGTTAAGAAAGAAAAATGTTTTTGAAGTAGAAAGGATATTTTCCTCAAGAATGGAGATCAAGTGTTTTATCAAAATTATTTTCCATCTAAGATAATATAGGGTTCTGTTTCTATCCCTATTATTACATGGATTTGATTATGTTGTGATGGAAATATTTTTATGAATTCCTTTATCTTATATGAATTGTTTTATGATGTCATGTTGTTTAAGATTCCAATTTTTATTACATGGGTTATGCAATGATGTATGATTTATGATTTTGTGGCACAAATAATAATGGTATCATTATGAGATGGGTGGGACCTATATCTCCCTCCAATGCATTGGGTAATGATTTTATATCTAATGAGATATACATGGATGGAACGGTAGGTTATACCTGTTCAGTGAAATAGGACTGAAACGAGGGTGACTCGGTTCAGAAATGGACTTTGTCCACTAAGATAGTCTTCGCAATGAGTCTTGACGAATAAGATATGATTCTATATGATTATGTTTGTATTACACAAATTTTCATGATTTATGTTATGATTATTGGGATAACATTTCACTACTATGATTTACCCCATGTTATGAATTTATGATCTCTTTTGCAGGTTAAGATTTCCAAAAGTT
Source organism: Viscum album (assembly GCA_963277665.1). Taxonomy (NCBI): domain Eukaryota; kingdom Viridiplantae; phylum Streptophyta; class Magnoliopsida; order Santalales; family Viscaceae; genus Viscum; species Viscum album. Next base: position 1,932,054,515 of record OY728159.1, read on the forward strand.
ATGTTCTTATGTATATGATGTGATTGATATTTATTTTTTTTACCTTCACTGAACATTTGAGCTCACCCATTTATGTTTTCTTTTCCCAGGATATAAAGAAAGGTTTTAGGTAAAAAAAGGAAGATCTTTATGGGAGATGTTGAAGATCTTTCACCAAGATTAGAAGATTATATTCCGAGTTTCCAAAGACACTAAACTATTACGATCCTTGTGTGTGTGTGTTTTTTGTTATGTACTATGTATTCCACAAAAGTAATTTAATGTCCATGTACGTCTAGCTTCGGGTCTCTACAGTTGGTATCAGAGGGAGGTTTAGTCAACCTTTCAAAACTAGGATGCGAGAACATTAGTGGGATCCCTAGAGATATTTCTAAGGTATGTCTAGGGATGTCTCTAAGGATACGTATACGTATAGGATATAGTCCTAGAACTACGGTAACAATCTTTGAATTTAACCTAAGATGTTAGATATTGAGGGTACTCCCCCTTTATTATGTTGTTTTCCCTAGCATGATTTTTGCCTCTCACACTATTTTTTTTGGGTTTTAGACGATGGCTAGAACCCGAAGGAACCGTGTTGAACAATGCAATGATTGTCCTCCTATACAAACAAATGTTATGGGATATGGAGTGCAAAATCTTGTTGCTATACTTACACAAGCTATGAATCATTCTGGACTTCCAAATGAGCAGAGAAGGGAACAATATTCTATTGATTCCTTCATGAGGCAACATCCACCTTCTTTCAGTGGGTCTTCTGATCCACTTGTTTCTGAAAAATGGATCAGTACTACTGAAAAGATATTTTCAGTTCTTCAATGTTCTAAACATGATAAAGTCATCTTAGCAGTATATCGTTTGGAAGGTGAAGCTGATCAATGGTGGAATCTTATCAATAATACGAGGCAAAGAGATGAAATTGAGTCCATGGAATGGGACGAGTTCAAGAACTTATTTTTCAATAAGTACTTCCCCCATATTCTTTGAACAAAGATAGAGATGGAGTTTCTTGAACTAAAGAAAATGGATGATGAATCCGTTGGTATATACGAAGCGAATTTTACAAGGCATGCAAGGTATGCATCTGGATTTATCATCCAACCTGAATGTAAAGATGATCGATTCTTCAGTGGCTTAAAACCAAATCTTCAAAGGGTATTAGCTATAAGAGTCTTCAGTATCTACGAAGAAATTGTGCGTTGTGCTATCAAGGTAGAAATGGAAGATGGTGTTACTTATCCATCCCATAGTTTTAACAAGAAAAGAAAGATGGAGTTCAAGGAGAAATCTCAGAATAATGGTGAAAAGAAGATGAATGTTTCCTTATGCTCAGAGTGTGGAAAGAAGCATGGTGGAGATTTTCTTGAAGAGACTAGAAAATGTTTTAAGTGTGGAAAAGAAGGTCATCGAGCATCTGAGTGTCGATGTAATGGAAAAATGGTTTCTAATGATGTGAATAAAGAAAAGACTACCGAGAACGCACCAACAACACTTCAATGCTTCAAGTGCAAGGAAATGGGGCATTATGCTAATAAATTCCCTAATCCAAGGGTTAGTGATGATCGACATGAGAAACCACTTAAGGAAAAGGACAAAGGGTAGTCACATGAGATCACTATTGGCGATGTTGAATATGAAAACGATGTGGGGGAATGATTAAGTGTTTATGTAAAGGGATTCCAAAATAATGTTGTATATAGTATCGTGGAATATTGGAATATTTATGTATTTTTCTATTGTGGTTTTCAATAATTTTATGGTACTAGTAACCATGGAAAGGTATTGAGATATTTTTGAAAAAAAAGAAGATATGCGAGAAAATGAAATGTTTGACAATAATCATGAGCTCATGATTGATATACGGACTAAGTGATATCATGGTTTGAGTATATAGAATTTTGAGGAATGTGTTAACTTTTAACTGCATTCATGTTTTCACTATGGTTCAATGCGTATTCATTTTTCAAGAGAATACATGATTAAGGCCTTCGAATGTTTGAAATGTGACCAACAAGACATATCATATGATATATGGGGATCAATGATGGTATTAAAACTCTGGTAATCATTTTCACTATATTATGAGAGTGGACTATAGTATTATGGATAAGCCTAAAGATTAGAATGGATTATGTTGGGCATAAGTTAGTATTATTTAAGGATAGAAGTTTTTTCGATATTATTGATGGGATGTTATAGTAATATAGTTTTAGAAAAAAGAAAACCTGTAGGATGGGCGACATCCCATCGCGTCGGATAAGGCCGTGGGAATCGAACCCACAACCGAAGTGCGACTGGCCTTTATCACCTACTACTGGCCTACAGGAATTCCCTGTTTAGTAGAAACTAGTTTTATTAAGAAGTATGATATATGAAGTATAAGCCCATTTTAGGAACCATATATCATTAATCTCACTATAGATGGACTTATGTATTTTTTGATAAATTTTCTAACCTTTTGTTTGAGACAGATGGAATGACGCATCATTCTATCACATGATCTTCTAACACATCACGCATGACAAATTCAACTTCATTTATTTAAGAGATGAAGTGGAAATTGTCCAAAGAACGACCAACGGTGAGACTATACCGAAATCACGAAAGTATTTCTTCTAATTCCAATTTCAACAACTTTATGGAAACGATCTTAGAAAGAAAAAATGTTGTCCTAATGCTCTTATATCTGATGAATCAGATGGTACCTTAGATAGTCACAAATTTATGGCTTTGTGATTGCTGGATTTTCCATAGCCATGTTCTCTACCACTCTCCATCAGAACATGATGGTTAGATTTCTCTTCCATATCCATATTTTCACCTATGTGGAAACCCAGTGATTAGTTTATTTGGGTAATCGTTACATTTCATACTTTAGTTTTTAAAGCCATGTTTTGGTATTCTGTTTTACGATGTGGGTTTCTATTAAAGAAACTTTCGAGTAGTAAACCATTTATAACCCCGACGAATTTCGAGGGCGAAATTCATTTTAAGGGGGGTAGAATGTAACAGCCTGGGATTTTATAAAAAATATTCTTTTTAATTTAATTAATGTCTTGCATTGTACGCTACACCAAAAGGATCATGCTCAACACGCATCATTGACTTGCCTTGTATTACACGCAATTACGACCTTCCTCGATAGCGTGTGTAGTACGCAATACCGAGTTTCACTATACAACGATATTCTATTAAAATATTATTAAAACTAGCCGTTATGAATTGTAATAACCACCTTTTAAAATTTTATAAATTTTAGCTCCCAAAATGGACTTCATTTTTGGATTCGGAGTATCAAATTTAGCCTAAGGTGAAATTTTGGTATTTTTCGGATAACTTTCATATTCTGATGAATAGTGAAAATTACTAAATTATAATTAAAAACAACTTTTTTAATTGAAATAATTAATAGTGATAAATTATTAATTTGAGTGGTTTTAATGAATATTTAGAATATATTTTTACAATTTAATACAATTTTGGTCATTGGATGTAATTTCACATTTAAACCAGTCATAAACAAGTGTCAATCTTTTGATAGTTATTATCTCTTAAGAACACGCTATTTGTTTTGACGACGGGAATTAATATTTAAATTTATTAATGGAACTGATATGTTTTGAATTTGATTAAATAGACATCATTTTTGAATTCATAATATCAAATATTTCTTAGATCTTATTTTTGGTATTTTTCTGGAAACTTTCATTTTTTTGATGAATAGTGAAACCACTAAGTGGTTGTTAAAAAAACTGAATTTTTCATAAAACATAATTTTACCACTTATGTGAGTGGAATTTCAAAATTCCGTGAGACACAGTTGATTTTAGTAAGTAAAATGTGGTTCAATGAGATGAAAATAAATTTTTTTAATAGTAACTTTTTACTTTTTTTTTACCTCGATTAAATGTAAATAGGGTAATTAAGGGTAAAAATGTTATTATTATTACCCTAACACATGTCCTAATTATATTGGATAAGTGTAATTCGACCAAAAACAACCTTAGGAATAAAATATGATCATTTAGGCCCACTTGGATTAGATTAGGACATTTATTATTAATTTATTTAAAGAAGTGTTAAAATAGTTAAAATCAATGTTTAATAAGTAATCCATTTTTAATATGGGGTTATACATAAGATAAATTAGACTATAAATATTCATTAGAAAGATAAAAAGATTTACTATATAATGGTATTTTATTTGTAATTTTTATACATTAAATAATTTAATTTATTTATGACACAACGATGATGCAATAATTATCTTATTAATAAAATATTGACATATTTGATTTTATAAATACCCAAATAAATATATTTTGAGACTTTTTATGAACTAAACAAATTTTCTAGGTTAATATGACATGTTAGGATTGATTTAATTAACTTTGGTCTAAGTAATCATTCTGTAATGAGTTTCAAAAAAATCAACTATTGAATAGTGTCAAATTTGACATAAAATAGTTTTTGAAACAAATATTATATTATTAATTGTTATTTTATTCCTAAAAATCTAAGGTTCGGAAAAATTACTTAGATAAGGTTATATATATTAATATAACACAACTTGGGGGTCTCTTGAATATATATGGTATGTTTATTAACTATATAATATAAAAATACAAAGTGACATGGTAAATGTCAATCTAATTAACTAAGAGTTAAAACTAAAAGATAAGGTTAATATAATGACCTAAACATGTCTAAATTCTATTGGATGAGAGGATTTCGACCCATCCACACCTTAGCTTCGAAATAACTGAATTTGGAGCTATTTAAAACCGAACTTGACTTTATAATAAAATAATATGTTTAGTTATTCCAAAGGTGCCCCTCTCCTCCATTATAAAAGGCCACCTCCTCCCCCTCTTCCTCACACTACTTTGAACCTTAAAGCTCGAACAACCCCTGCCAAAATCTCTTCCCACTTCCCTAGTATCATCCTAGAGGTCCTGGTATTCTTCAAAGTCCATCCGTAGCTCTTTATGTGGAGGTTAAGAAATGGTGCGTGAAAAAGAGGTAATATCCATTACCGATCTTTTTCAATTTCATTCTTCTTCAACTTATTCTTATTTAGTTGTTTCATGGTAAAGTAATAACATAAGTTTTTTTATGTACTGATATTTGATTATCAATATGAAACAACTCTAATTAACCTTCTATCTATCCTACAGAAAAAGGAAATCACCGCGCGTGCGTAACTACAGAATAATGTCTCCACGCCATGGTGTAATCTATTTTCCGCCACCACCATAATTGGATGGGTATAATGGTGTAATGAGTAACTATATATGATTATTATAAAGTGATATTGATACTGGAATAGTTTACATACACTTCAACACAAGTTCACAATCATGAGAACGATATCATCGCTCGTGCGTACGTACGGACTACCGTCTCCACGACGCGATGAGATTCATTCTCCACATTAACCATTCATGAATGATTATAAAGTATATATAATGAATAATAATGAAATATATGACATGTTAAATCTTCTTTATTTATGTATATATATATATATATGTCATCTACTTACTTCCATTTAAGACAATAAGGAACGGAAAACAACGTTCATGCGTACGTACGGACTACCGTCTCCATGAATGGTGTGTTCCATTTCATTTGTATATCTATTATATATATATATACTGAATATATATGATATATAAATCATGTTTTATATTCTAGAAGTATGTAAATCATGATATATGTAATAATAATGTCAATAACAACAAGTCCAAACACCAACGATAAATGAAACGATTTTACCCAAAACGCTTCTTTAACATGGAATTTACAAAAGAACGGGTAATATAAAGTCATAAGTGAACCATATATGATATCATAACAATGAATATGATTCTGTAATAAGTTAATGACATTATATAATCATTATACAGGAGGTTCAGATACGTACAAAGCATATCAAACATAAGATAAGGGAAAATATCACAATCTCATTTTTATCCGAGATTGTTTATACTTTGGAATTTAATGGGGTGTATTTTATCATCCACATTCATGTTTCCTCAATATGTAATATTATTTCCATCCACCTAGAATTGTTTAAATCCAATTTTACCCTTCGGTGAGTTTTTAGTAAAGGATATGAAAGGAATCTTTTTTTGTTTTTCGTATGAGGTACTTTTTTACTTTTTCGACAAAAGTACGATAAGATTGTTTTTTTAACTTATATGGCATGAATGGATTTTTAAAACATTATTTCCTAGAAGATTCCTTTACAAGTTTTCAAGTTTATTTTTAATCAACTTATTTTAGTTTAAAATTGTATGACATGTTAAGAAAGGAAAATGTTTTTGAAGTAGAAAGGATATTTTCCTGAAGAATGGAGTTCAAGTGTTTTATCAAAATTATTTTCCATCTAAGATAATATAGGGTTATGTTTCTATCCCTATTATTACATGGATTTGATTATGTTGTGATGGAAATATTTTTATGAATTCGTTTATCTTATATGAATTGTTTTATGATTTCATGATGTTTAAGATTCCCATTTTTATTACATGGGTTATGCAATGATGTATGATTTATGATTTTGGGGCACACATAAGAATGGTATCATTATGAGATGGGTGGGACCTATATCTCCCTCTAATTCATTGGGTAAATATTTTATATCTCATGAGATATACATGGATGGAACGGTAGGTTATACCAGTTTAGTGAAACAGGACTGAAACGAGGGTGACTCAGTTCAGAAATGGACATTATCCACTAAGATAGTCTTCGCAACGAGTCTTGACTAATAAGATATGATTCTCTATGATTATGTGTGTATGCCACAAAGTTTCATGATTTATGTTATGATTATTGGGATAACATTTCACTACTATGATTTACCCCATGTTATGAATTTATGATCTCTTTTTAGGTTAAGATTTCCAAAAGTTATGTTCTTATGAATATGATGTGATTGATATTTCTTTTGTTTACCCTTACTGGGCATTTGAGCCCACGCTTTTATGTTTTCTTTTCCCCAGGATATAAAGAAAGGTTTTAGGATAAAAAAGGAAGATCTTTATGGGAGATGTTGAAAATCTTTCACCACGATTAGAAGATTATATTCTGAGTTTCCAAACACACTAAACTATTACGATCCTTGTGTGTTTGTTTTTGTTATGTACTAAGTATTCCGCAAAAGTAATTTAATGTCCATGTACGTCAAGTTTCGGGTCTCTACACATACCCTATATGGCTGCCCACAATGATGGATGGATGGGGCTTACACTCTGAGGTGGCCCACAATGATGGATGGATGGGGAATACACACTGAGGTAGCCCATAATGATGGATGGATGTGGATTACACTCTAAGGCAGCCCACAATGATTGATGGATGAGGCTTACACTCTGAGGTGGCCCACAATTATGGATGGATGGGGCTTATGCTCTGAGGTGGCCCCCAATGGTTGGTGAACCAACGTAAAGAGGTCGGAACAACCGGGTGGTGGGCTTGAACCTCGTGGAGGATTCCTACGTTCCATGCCTTGACATGGATCAAAGTCCTTGTAGTTTGGCTGGTGCCAGTGAACTGACTTGAAGATGGACTGGGGGACCGATGGGTATTGGTCTTGAACCTCGAGAAGGCTTCCTACGTACCATGCCTTGAAATGGATCAAAGTCCTCATATTTTGGGTGTAATTATTTACTTCATGTAGTATGGGTGTTGGAGTCATTGACGATGCTTAATCTAAGCCCACGTGAGTCATGCTCGGTGTGAGAAACAAGAGGCGGTAGAGACCTGCTGATCACGTCACAGAGGGTGCGTTCGGGGGAATTGAAGAAAGGCTTATGCGTTGGGCGGCCCATGGTGCTGGGAGTTACTCTAGGTTGGAGGCCCGAGGGAGACAAAGCACAGAGGGAGAGGGGAAGTACGGAGGTGCATGGGTGCTACCACCTGCAATAATGGCTAGGGGCTTACACCAAGGAGGATGCACATCCCCGCAGGCATACGCCACTCTGAGAAGGAGGATATCATCCCATGTGGGGGGGGGGGTGATCCCATCCCCATGGAGATGAGTGGGTGTCGAGAATTTCCAAGGTGGGGGGACCCTGCGTGCGAGGTACGTGGCTGGATCACAGTTTAACATCCTGTGTTGAGGATGAGGTGCTTGGCAGTTTAACGTCCTACAACTCGGATGAGGTGGCTTTACTTAGCACCCCTTGGACTTACATGACCTGTACTCTTTACTCCTTATGGGAGGGAAGGTACCGGCAATTCCACAGTGAAGGGGGTCGCAGAATGAACCATCGAGGGGTACACGTTAGCGTGGCTATGCGAAAAAACAATTGTCGTTAGTGTGCCTATGCGAAGAAGCATGTGGCAAAGAAAAGCAACGGGAAAAACCGCCCAGGGAACCTTGAGGTTACTTTGTATGATCCTGGAAGGTCGTACAGGAAAACAACGCATGGTGTGTATGCCTGGTTCGTGTGCCCAGGGAATCCAAAAGGAGGACATTGGGTGCCTACGAAGGGAGGCACTTGGGGAGCATCATGTTGAGGGGTCCCAGGGGTTGCGCACAAAGAAATGGTTGGCGTGGAAAACACCGATATGACTCGTAATCGGGGCAGGGGGATTGCGCACGTCTAGTAGGATCACACACAATGGATATGAATTGCGCTCTAGTGGCAAAGGCCACACCCAGAGGTAAGGCTGCACCCAACGAAAGGGATTGTGTGGAATTGGACCATTTTGCGTGCAACAGAAGGAATTGCGTGCAACGGAGGAACCCTGAAGGGTTTGGAATTCTGTTTAATCCAGTGCGATCGCACGCAAAGGCGGATCCCGGGGCGAGGTGGCGTGAAGAAGATCAGTACCTAAAGGCCATATTGCGCGCAAATAATCTGATTTCGTTAATGAGCGACGGTTTGAATTCCACAACCCTGAAATGGAAGGGATCTCCTTCTATTTATAGGAATCCGGCGGTGTGGAATTTAGGGAGGCATGAAAAACATGCACGCCAGAAAGGGGGGCACAGAATGTTCACTGCGCAGGGCCTGGGTGAAAAATTATTTCATGCCTATGCGAGGGACCCTTTGCAAATCATGTACCCTTTCCACATGGCACTACTTTTCTGTGTGCATACCCCTTTTTTCCGCACAACAATTCCGGGCCCCCTATACCGAGCCTCCCGGCCCGAATATTACTTCGCTTTGTCATTTTAAAACATCCATCAGTAATAATGGACTTTTTTTCATCTAAAAATTCTCCCCTCAGAATTAGATCGGCGAGGGGTCGCAAAGTTCAGATTTCGACGGAAACTCCAAAATGCTGAAGTTTTGGGCTTCGTGGGCCCCCTGTGGGCAAAAAATGAAGTTTCACGCAAAGAGTCGGCTGGTGCGGAATCAGATTTCCGCACGGTGTGGAACCCCAGAATTTCCTATAAAATGGGACATGGGTCTGAGGCTCTGTACGCAACTTTCTCACATGACATGCTATGAGATCTCGTGTGCGAAATTGCTTCGGCGCTTGTGCATAAAACACTCTTTGGCAGCGAAAACATTCTCCATGTTTTGGACTTATATACGCCCAAACTCGGGAATTTCCCCATCAAATTCTCAGATTTCACACCAGGATTCCGAATTTTGCGGAACATTCCCAGATTCCGTGCAACACTACCAGATTCCATGCAACACTTCCAGATTCCACGCAACACTCTCGAAGCACTCAGTTGGAAGAAGATGGTTGCCAATCAAGTAGATGAGGGGGAAGACACCGCTTGCAGAGCTGTAATGGCTACGAATGAGGAGGTTTATTGTGCCAAGTTGGTTATTTCAAATAACCAAAATCTGTTCAACCTTCTAACCCCCGCCCAGAATGAGGATCATTTTTCAAACAACCTTCTACTATGGGACTTCGGCCTTTTGGAGGAGGTCCTCCTACCGGGCTTCGAGGATGACACACCACAGACATGGGTGACCCGGGAGGATGACCTTCCCCAATACAACATCACCAACAATGGTCCTCCTTCCAGAGAAACTAGGAACATGGATGTATATGTCCTGAACCCGAGGACTAGGTCCATTGCTGTGGGTGATCCTATTGTAGAAAGTTACCCAGCCCTCTACGTAAGCACATTCCCTCAGAGCATTATTGAAGATTCTAAGGGATATCAGCATGATTGGGATTTATGGTCCGGAGGCAACATCATCGGCGAGTGGGCCTGGGCATACTGGGTTCTCCATACGTGCAACCAATTCGGGGTTGAGCTGTGGAACGTTGGTCTGTTCAAGGCGGTGTGGACGTCATAGTTCCACTTCTACCGCCAACATATGCTCAGGCCGGAGTTGTTCCCATGCTGGTCCCCTGACACCAACACATTCCATCTTCACCATGGGGAAGTTGGTATTAGTCTTAGGGACGTCCATTGTATCAGCGGTATCCCACTATAGGGCTATAAATATGACGAGTTCCTTCCCCCAATGAACATCTGGGAGGGCATATCACAGACCCCCCATGCTGACGTGTCATCTGTTGGAGCTGGCCAAAGAGAGGATAGAGGTCAAGGACATCCTGAAGGAAATCACCAAAAAGGACTGGTTCAGCCTGTTCTTGGGGAAGGATCCAGCGGTCAAGATGTTGGGACGGGGAAAACGATGCCCAACCACGACTTAGAGGAGCTAGAATTGATCGTACTAGAGGATCCTGGAGGCAGAGAAATACCAATCATGGGGTACAATATTATTGAGGCACGGGACCCGAATGTTCGATTTGCCGGGTTACTCACCACCTTCCTGAGCGGGTGGCTCATACCATTGTGGGACGCAAGTATGGGTGTCCATCCAGCAACCCTGGTGATGGAGGGAACCATAGCCGCCAACAAATGTTTAATCTTGGGGTCCCCATGCTGGCTAGGTTGTACGCTATTCTGGGATGCATCTCAATAGGGGGGTCACCTTGGAGGGTATGTGGCCCCTTCTAAATCTTCCACGGCTGGGTGGGGGATCATCTTGGTGGGTACACTTTCCAAAATGCTATTCGTCCTCCGGGAAATGGCATGTTACCATCTCTGCTGAATATTTTCGGGGTCGCACCGATGACGCTCAGTGAGGAGAGAGTAAGGATCCGAATTGGTAACCATGCCAACTTTACCTTCATCCCATTCCCCACCCCGACCTGCCAAATTGTAGACAATGAGAAAGTCCCACTGGAGAAGCAGGAATACATCTAGAGCATCCGAGGCGGGGTGCATGTGGCTCAAAATCATGGGACGATCATCTGCGAGCCTTACATGCCGTCCCGATTCCCCAGGAAGTTCGGGTGCCTCCAGCGAATACTGAAGAGGGTATTCACAGATGTATGGGAAGAGAGGAATCCATGTGTCCTTCTCTAGATGTGGTTAATGTTCACAACCTATGGCTCCGGTGACTTCATTACCCTTCCTCCGACCGGGGCCGACGCTGGCCTATCAACCGAGTATGCCAAACACTGGGCCATCGCATACCCCAAGGGGATTTTGCCCAGGCGAGTTCGGAAACTCGAGACCACGCACATGGAACCTAGGTGACGAGAGAGTAAGCATGGTTCCAATAGAAGTGGGAGACCAGGGGTGCGCCAGGCAGCGAGCCCTGCGCAGGCCGGGACCTCAGCTGCGGGAGCATCGCATGGCGGGACCAACAAACTTCCTTGAAAGATGATAAGGTATATACTTCAAACTTCCCATGATGCAATATTCCTAGCACTGTGGTCATCTTGGTTGACCCTTCGGCAGTCAGTTAGCACCAAATCTCTCTTGAAGAAGATAATGTGGGAAGGAGTCTAGTTGCCAGAAGTCGGGCTTGTCTGGATTTTAGACAGAGTAAACTTCCACTGGCGGCATGATTATCTAACAGTATTGGACACATATGCACTCCAATGGGGTCGGCGCGTGGAGCCACCATTCCTAGTGCATGTGATGCTCGACCATAAGAATGATCTGAAAATGATATCGTCGGGAGAAGGTGATAGTGATGAGTCGTTGGACGACGAGATCCGAGAAGAAGTGGGAGGAGAAGAGGAAGTTGAAAGAGAAGGTGAGGGACAAGATGAAGTAGATGGTGAAGGAGAACCCGAAGGTGGGGGTCGTAGGGGACACCCTACCAAGGGAGTCTCTAGGAGAGTGGCGAGATTTTCAGCTCTAAAATAGAAATAACTAAGATACTCGATGTATGATTCAAACCTCATCCATCCTTGTACTATCTTCCCTTTTAAACCCATATCCCATCTTCCTTAACTTACTCATGAGCACATTGGCACTGATCAAGAATATCCAGTTGAAGGATGGGTGGAAGCATCATTAGGGCCAGGTGGGGAACAGAGGCCCATTATTGAGCTGAAGAGTGCTAAGGGATCTCCTACCACAACATCTCTTGCAGCGGCAAGAGCACCAAAGGTGGACACCTTGGATTCCTGTAAGTCCCTTTCTACAATGCTGATAATCAGTGTTGAAGAACTCAACTGACAAGGGTGCTTTCATGCCTTTACAGTGATCACGGCATTGGGGTCCCGTCGGCCTACTGAGCCCAGACCATCCATGGGCATGCTGATGACAAGCACACTGCCACACCCAAAACATGCCTCCCAAACTGAGTTGGATGTAGCTATTGGTGAACATGGAGGATTAGACATTGGTGGTGCTGCCGTCCGGGTTGGGTCGCAAGTTAACGAGGGTTCCACAAGGATCAAGGGGACAAACAATGGTCACCCCAGTGCTGATGAGCCTACTCACATAGAAGTAATCCCTACAGAGGACCCTTCCGCTTCTTTATTGGATGGCTTCCATGTCTATCAGTCCACTGACCCTGAAGAAATCTACGATTCTGACTAGAAGTAGCCTAGGAGAGCCGGATGACGTGATGTAATGGATGGATGTCTATCTGATGTTTTCTCAATCATCCACATACCTAATGGTTGAAGTGGATGGGAACACTCCAAACCGGGCTGCGCTTCCTGTGCACTGGAGGAGTAGATTCGCAATGCCTTCATCTAATGGTCCGTGACAACATGTCTGAGAATATACACATGAGTTGCTGGTGTGCTGACATAATCCGGGGGCAAGAGGAGTAAGGGAGAACCCGAGCACTCCGGCGGGCAGAGCAAGAGGTGAAACGCCTTGAGGAGAAGGCGAAAGAACACGTGATTTTCATCACAAACTACTCTGAACTCGTGGTGCAGCTGAGGGCCCAGTTGGCCGATGCCCAAGAGAAACTCGTAGAAGCAAGTCGCCAGATAACTGAGCTCCAAGATGAACAGGTGATGGCACAGGCCAGGGTCGGTGAACAACACCCCGCGACCGCCGATGAGGAGAGGGTCCTCAAGGGATGAGAGGCAGTCTTGTAGGCCACCATCTAATAGGTAGTGGCATTTAAAAGATCAATCCAAAACACTGATCCTTAAGGGTACTATTTTGGCCGAACCGATAAACTTATCTCACTCTACTGCTTATTGCTTTCCTCTTTGTATTCATGAGAATATTTTTTTACATTCCCCTTTTCTTTATATACTTGTGAATTTGGTTTAACATTTTCAACCACAATTCCAAAATAAATAGCAATCCATCCCTAAGCTCATGTAGTCCATGAGAAACAAAGGAGGCTCGCACTTTTACTTCGTTTGATTGTGGGAGCGCCAACCAAGCTTCAGGCATTTGAGATTCGAACCCGGATTTCCAATGAGAAGACTGAGGCCCATCCAAAGGAAGGGGGCCTCAGACCTGATCTATGTATTGTCTTCTCAATGTGCTCTAGCATGTTTCCATATAACATATGATATTTTGATAATGTCATGTGCTAAAAATGTCAAGAGGGTGTTAAAATATTTTATGAAATCGAAACATTATACGGATTTTTGAATGAAACTAGATATTTATGATTTCTTTGATAGGATGGTGATATTCCCCTTTTATAATGAGAGACAATGAATTTTTTTTAATAATATTTCATCTTAATAAATAGGAAGATCATGCTAAACATGTCATATGACTCCAAAAATTTAAACTATTGGTTTAGGAATGATATATGTTAGATCCAAACATTATACCCTCAATTATAAACATTTATTAGCATGTTTCAAGCCCATTTCCACTTGATTTATTAATTTTACCATTTTAGCTTTTACAGATGTAAATAGATTTTACATAACGTAACTTTAATATTTATTTATTAAAAATATCTGATCCTTCTTAGATAATGTGGAAATTAAAATTAAAATTTTTAATAATTTTTTTATTATTTCAATTCAAATTTTTTTAAAAAATAACTTTAAAATGAGAAATTAATAATATATTATAATATATAAAAATCATTACCTGAGTTCTAAAATATTATTTATTAGTTTCTAAATTACAATTAAAATATTAAAATATTTAATTTCAATTTTAAAATAAATATTTATTGAATGAAATGGTTTTATAAATTTATAATTAATATATATATAAGTATAATGATAGAATAATAATAAAGGTTTTTAAAATGAATATATTGTACTAATCGGTTAAAAATTAAATTTGTAGAAAAATCCAAAAAGCTCATCATAAGATGATATAATTATGAAAAATAAAAAATTATGAATATATTGTTAAAATAAAATTCAAACATTTAGAAATTATACTTTTATATATTCATATAAATAAAGGAAATTTATTGTGTCCATATGGTGACTGATCATGATACCCTGTTTACTTAAGACATCAGAGTCTCAGGTGTCACATTCCCCCTAAATAATATTGACCTTAAAGGTGGGTTTTATATTAAATCTAATACATGTGTTGATATTCCATCATCATAAATTCACCAGTCTCACAGTTTTCCTTTTCTTTTTTAATGATTTCCCCAAATTACGTATGCCAATAAAAATTTTCTATTCGGCAACACATACTCAATGGGGAAAAAATCTATATAGTATCATTATTATAAGACAATTCATGTTTAAATTATATTTCCTTCTATTTGATCATGTGAATTTATTCTATAAATTATTTCCAAAGAAATGAAACATTGATGTTGTCATATACTATAGAAAGGTTCATCGGAATATCCAATCTATAAGATATAGCCCCAATTCGTTCCAATATTTTAAAAGACACAACATACCTAGGTCACATGTTTCACATATTCAAAAATTATATAAAACCTTCCATGGTGATGAAATTAAGAATAAATATTCCCCAATATGAAATTCCAAGTATTTCCAATGATTATCATTGAAACTCTTCTGTATTCTATTATATCCTTTATTATGATCCTGAATAATATGCCCTTTAACAATTTTCAACACTCTAAGATATAGTTAAAATAAATTTATTTCAAAATTCTTCCAAAACTGTTGGTGTATGATACATCTTCCTATATAGTTTTCCAAATAGTTCCAGAAATATTGTCTAATAGATGTTATTATTGTTTGAAATTTACACAAAAGGTATAAAATGATCCCACATGACATGGTAGTTTAGATAATGTTATCTCATCATGACTTAGAATGTATACATATTCATTTCATATTTTCCATAAGTCAAGGGATGATATTTGATTAATAAATATATCTCAATGTTGAGGGACACATTAAGAAACTGCATTAATTTTGATGAGAACCATGTGTCATGATCTGGCACCATCAAAACATGTAACCTACGAAGCCTTATGAATTCATTTATATATATATATATAATAATCGTAATCATGGGGTAGATATTTTATTATCTCTAAACATGAGAAGAATTAAAAGTATGATCGATGGTGAACCACATAGAATCATTATTCCTTGGATTCCATGAGTGTCTAGTGATAAATTTCATTATAATGTTTCCTACTTCAAAATATGCATGTCTTTATTTTGTATGAATCCCATAGTATTTTGCCTTCCATTTTTCATATGTTGGAATACTATGTATCTAAGCCCAATGTTCCCAATTCACCTATTCATACAATCCCACTCGATTTTTTTTAAATCCGTCTATTACGTTTTTCTACTATGGTGTATATATTAATGTGATCTATGTTAATCGTATAAGAATTTACACTTCATTATTTTTATGGAATGAACACATATCATGTTCCTAAAAAACAAAATTTCAACTATATATTTGTAATCAAATAGTTTCCATTCATTTAATAATTTAATATTTCTTTTTCGTTCTCATCACTCTTTCAAGACTAAACAATCATTTATTATAATAATGGTCTAGATATTTATAGAGAAATAAATGATAAATCCCCTTGAAATAATGGAATTATATCTATAAAATCTAAATCATTATACTTTGTGTCCCTATTAATCATAATCCTGATCAAAACCCCATAGTATCTATTAGTGAATTCATTATACACTATATAGTCTATCCATAGTTGATAGAGTAATGTGTAATCATGATCCTTAAATTGTTCAAAACCAACTTCAATTCCTCATGTAGTCCTCCTTCTAAGATAATATATACTCTAAAGTCATGGTCTTTGTATATATAGTATTTTTATACTTATAGGTAATTCCTCTATATTTTTAGATAATTAATTATACATTATTGCACAAGGTCATGGTTTAGATAGTTTGGTTAAATTATTTTTAATTACCCCCAGGCATAGGTAATCACCCAATCATTATAAAAATGTATACAACTAATTCCTGTTATCGATGAATTAATATATATTAAAAACATATTACTACCTAATGGTAGAGTTAATAATAGTTCATTAATCATTATCCCCTCCAACAAATCAAATCAATCCTCAAATTCTATTAACCATGGCAATTTAATCCCTTTATGTGTTAACATGGTTAAGGGGTTTTCTAACTTCATAAAATCTTTTACAAATTTTTTATAAAAATGTTATAAGACCAGGTCACTTTGGATCATTGTAATGTTCATTGATTTTTGGAATTATTTAAACATGTTTTTCTTTGAAGTTTGATCATATATCCAAACCTTGGATAATCTATAACCAATAAAATAGACTTCCTTTAGAAATAATTCACACAAAATATACATCCCAAACAATTATTCTTTTCATAGTATCTCCATAATTATTTATATATGATTATTATGATCTTTATATCCCGTCTAGTATATCATGAATTAATCAATGAATACCAAGTAAATGTTTCAAAGATACTCAATGAATACTCTATTAATATTACTAGTAAATACAAAAGGTTAATTATTCATTTCAAAATGAATTACGATGAACTCATATTATCAATTCCTTTCTTGAAATACCATATTCAGAATAACATATATCTTTAACTATAGATAATCATAAAAAGAGAAAATATTGATCTTCGAATAGTATTGCACTCATTAGAGTTGATCAAATAAGTTATCATTGTGTAGTAATGAATACTTATTTACTATAGTGGTGGATTTAATCTCTCTATAATCGAATCACAATCTCATAAATTCATTATAAAATATTATTAATTAAAAGGGAATCCCTATGGTCAATCACTTAGACATATATATCAATTATCACACAACTTCAATATTTGATTCTTTATCTACTGTAACTCCACTGGTTACATTCTATAAGTTTATATTAATGTAGGACTTACAAGAAGAAAGATTTTAATGGAGAACTTATAACATTATAGGATTTCAATGATAGATATTAAATCTAAATTGATGATGAATCTATATATTTAAAAATTAAAATCTAAAGGACAGATGAGGTCTATAATCATTATAGATGAGTTAAAAAATATTATTATTTCATGAAATATTATAAATATATCTCATAATGATCTTTCTATGTACTAATTTTTATAATAATATCCTACTAAAACCATTATTCAAAACCTGGGGAATAGAAATATAATAAAGGGTTATCTTGGATACTCTACATGGGTAAACATATATGATATTTAACAATAATAATATTAAATCATTAGATAATAATAGGACTAAGAGATGCTAAATATAACATTGAAATCTAAAGAAAATCTATCTTGGAACGTAAAAATAATTAATGACATAAATCATTTTCATCTAAAAATAAATAAACCATATAATTGAAAAATAAATATTATTATTTCATGAATCCAAATATTATACATAATAATTGTGTCACAATCATATGTATATATAATATTTCATAAGTTATGGTTAATGTAGAAGAAATAAAAACATAATAGATCAAAAATCAAAACCAATTTCTCATTTTATAATGGACCAGGAATCATCACATTTTACCGAAAGTGAATCATGAAGATCAACATGATTCCCATATTAGATCAATCACATCAGTTTGTTTCCAATAATAATCTCATGGGATATAAATATTTATCACATTCATAGTATTCATATATAGGTCCTACCCATGTCATAATTAATATCAATCATATGTTTTCAAAAATGTCATTATACCCTCATCATATATGATCCCATGAAAAGAAATGTGTTTCATAATCATTTAATCATAGCATAACATGTTGAAAATAATCAATTTTCATAAACATTATATCATTTCGTCCTAGATTAACCAATGGAATACGAATTTGTTATATAAAAATTTCATTCTAGATTAATCCATGGAAAAGGAATATATATTATAAACATTTCACCATATCATAACCCAATAAAAATCAATATGTTCTATAATCACATCATCAGTTCATCATATCATAATCCATAGAAAAGGAATGAGTTTCATAAAACTATTTTATTTATAGTTGTAATTTCAAAAATCCAAATAATCAATTATGGCGCTATCATTTTATCATACACCCAATACAACATAAATAACATGAATAAGGAATCCATAAAATACTATTAATGCATTCATTGGAAATATATAATTTTCATTTGATATCTCTTCCTGCAAATATTAAATTTTACCATAAGTTATGAAAAAAAATAATAAAAACATATACGTCAAAACATTTATAGAAATATTTAATTATTGAGTTATTATGGTGAATGAAATTTCTTTTCCTAGTGTACATGTTAAAATAAATATTCCAATAAAATTTTCAATAAAAAGTCACAACATCATAGTTTGGAAAATGACAAGAAGATTCCGTTTAAAGAAAATTTCAAAACAAATACATTTTTAGATGTGTATTTAAAAAATAATTGTATTATGGTATGACATTATTTAAAACATTTTTTTAAAATAATTATATTTTAGAAAAAAGGGTCTTCGACCGAAGAGAGAAATAAATTTTTATTTTACCTGAAATCATTAATTTGGAATGTTGATTGCATAAAGGGTGAAAAAAAATGAAGGAAATTTATTTTAATTAAATGAGTACATGGGATGAAAATTTAGGAGTCCATTTAGATATTGATTATAATATTTCATCGTTAGAATCATAATGATAAATAGTTCAAATAAATTGAGATAATGAAACATAAGACATTTTACCAATTTGGCATCTTTTAAATAATAATTCAAATAAAAGAAAAATAAATTTTATGGTTATGTATATCCTATAATTGAATTATAATAAACATAAAATCAATTCATGATCTCTTTATATACCACACAAAATAAATAAGTGGTGTATAAGGCATGTGTCCCATTGAAATAAAAGTGTGATGAAAATCCCTTGCATGATTTGGTAACATTTTAATCATACTACCCATAAAATAATAACATTAAATAAAATGTAATATTTAATGAGAATGAAGAAATTCATGATATGAAATTTCAATATGGTTGTACATACACATCATAAAAGAATATAGGTTCATAGCATAACATGTGTCCCCAAAAAGATAATTTCACACAAAATCCCTTAATATAACTCTCTACATCCATCATACATGTTAAAATATCCTTTTTAATTAATATATGTTTATTATAAATTTATTAAATAATAATAATCAAATTTTTCATTCCATATATTATTCACTTATTACCATTTATTACTTTTCTATTAATAATTATTTATTAAAGTAATGTTTCATGTAATATCTACTTTGTTTTCATATATTTTATTATTTAGTATTGGATATATATTGAAATAGATTATTTTTTAATCATATCCCTAATTTAGAAAATAAAATAAATATCATATTTATTATTAAAATGTTTATTTTTGAGTAATCATTTAAAGTAAGAGATAGAATTGAACTACACCTTTTTAGACACAGCAGCTCATGTATACACATGAGCATTTTTTCCATTTTCTCAATGGATAAAATGATGTAATGAAATGTAATATATTAAATTTAAAGAATCATTTTAATTTATATATATCCATAATCTAAATAAATAAAATCCTTATTACCTTTTATGTAAATATTAAATGCAAAATGTCTTGCATTAATTTTTGATGTAATAGTCTGTCGATCACATGAGTGATGTTATTATGTTACTAGGGAATGTAATGTAAGAATTTATATGTGATATTATTATTCCTATAATATAATAATGTAACAAATATATTATAAATATTTTAAATACTTAATTATATTGAGTTATGTGAAGTGGTGATGTAATTCCAATTACATTGTTTTGAGTGATGGTACTCGCTCTTCTACATGACTGACATTTTTGTTTCCTACTTGAGGAAAGAGTAAATAGGTGTAGGGTATTAAATTTAAATAATAAAATATCATATTTATTTTATATACTTATATTATTATATCATCACTATTAAAAAAATTTAATGAGTTATATATATATAATGAAAATTCATGGTGAAGGACTATACATATTCTATGGGGAACCCATTTAGTTTTACACTAAATTCCATTATAAGTGATATTAAAAATAAAAATAATATATCTAGGATATGGGAAGGGAAAAAATTTATTCAATTGTGTATTTTATGGAAAATGAAAATTTATTTTGGAAGGGTTAATAAGATTGGATATTGGGTGTCATTTTACAGTTGGGGGAGAGGACACACATGGAATGCTAAAAAATAATAAGGTATAAATACATTTATAATATCCCAAAAGGAATAAATAGACCATTATAAAATCATAGGTGATATAATGTTAAAATAGCCCCAAAAATGGGTTTTTAAAAATATTTTTGTTCATTTTATCTATAATATTTTTCAATTAACCAATAGATAAACCTCTTTTAACCTAAAATTATGTAATTAATTTTTACTATTTTTTCAATTCAAATATAGAAAAAATTAAATCAAAAATATTTATTAATATTAATTATTATTATTAAAATTATGTTATCCTTTATTATATATTATATTTATATATATTAAGTATCATAATTTAACATTAAACCCATATACACGATGAAATAAGTGGTTTACAAATGTGGAAAGTTTCATATGTATTAAATTTTTTAATATAAAACCACTAAAAGAATTTGATTAAAATGAAGTAAATTGGCTTAATTGTAAAAATATTAATCTAATTTTTCATTTAAATGATATTTAAAAAATATCGTATTTTTTAAATTCAATAAATGAATATATGGTTTTAATTAGATATCATTATTTTCACTATTCATTGAAAAAATTTCCATTCTAAAAAATTCTAAAAAACTCACCCAAAAAATATTTTTAACCATTTATTAAAAATTGATTTTTACTTCTGTCTATTTATTTTGGAATATTACAAATATTATTTTTATTATTTTTCCTCAAAAGTTAGTAAAAATTATTTTGAGAGAAATTAATTTTTAATCATATAAATAATTTAATAAAAAATAAGTACGTAATAACGATATATTTTATTTATTTTATAGATGTATACATAATTTTCCTATTTATATATTTCATATTCGAAAAACTAAATTTAATATCTTGGTTATAATAGTCAATAACAATATTTTTGTATATCATGGTCTGTTAAAAATCAATGTTGTATATAAAACAAGATACCAATGAAATTAAATTCATTTGAAAGAAAATCATAAAATATTAGAATGTTACCCACTAAACCCATTAAAGTTATTTTCAAAATAGAAATTTTTTCACTTTTTAAAAAAATATATTAGTAAATTCTTCCTCATTACATCCATACACTGTAACATAGCTTCCTCCAGCTAGAAATATCATGATCAAACACTAACCTGGTGACTGGTATTATTTTGTATCACAATCACTATACAATATAAATCCTAATTTTTTTACTAATAATAAATATCTTTAAATTTTTTCATGGATTCCAATAATAGTTCATGATGTTGATCATCTATGTACTTTATCAGGAGGGATTCATAGAATACATCATGAACCTGAGAGAGGTTTGATGAAAACACCACATTATATGATATAGTTCGGTTACAATCAAGAATTTAAAGAGTGGTGATATAAATAGTTATTTTTTTATAATTCATTAGAAATATCAATACATTATTCAATATAATATATTATAAAAACCACATATCACTATGTTTAAATTCAATATCATACTCTTAATTGTCACCATAATTTTTTTGCAGACTTTATGCTTCCCTTTTGGGTCATCGAAGGGCTATAACCATAAATATAATTTTATTATCTTGATAATGTCACAATATATTTCTTTCTGCAACTCCATCCCATAACATTAATTTCTTTAACTTCATCTCATTGATGGAATCATAACAAACCATCTTAAATATTGACTTAAAGTTATTGTTGTATGAAAAGTCACTTAATGGAAGGTGGTGTCCCCTTAAACCTATTAAATCCAGATAATAAGTTCTCTAAAAATACACCATGTTTTGAAATTTTTTATTACATTTAGCATATGTAAGAGGATGCTACAAAATTTTGAAACGTATCTCTTTATCATAGCCATACTATAGTCTTCACTAGAACATCGAGGTAAACATCAGATATCAATCATATACCCTAGAATTCAGTACATCATGAAACATAATTTTTTAATTAATTTATATCATTTAAAGATAATAAAGGGATAAATATTATATTATATTTATTATGTATTTATATTTTGTAATGTGGCCAACTAAACCCATATATAATTGTGAACCTATGATTTTTTAGGGATTCTGATGAAAAAATTCATTATGATGTTTTCCAAATTCCATTATAGAATTTGTAATGGTTGTAACATACCCTTAGAAGTTTTCATCTCAGCCATTTTATTATTACATACAAAGTACTAAGATAAAAACTCAATGATACATATCTTCGTTGCATTCTACCAAAAATAATCTTTGAAATATCTATAAATCATTTAATTTCCAAGATCACTATAGAATAGATATATATAATCCTCTTATAATCACTCTTGAAAATCAATAAAGTGTAAAATTGATTTATTTTTCATAAAAATATATAAAATAGAGGCACCCCATGATAAAATATGTGTCTAAATAAAACCCATTACAAGTGTCTCCTTGATTTTTCTGTTGAGTTACTCTAACTCAATCATGGAAATTGTATATGTATTATTTGAAATATATGTTTCACTAGGTATGATTTATATTGATAAATCGACTTCATGTTTTTGTACTAGACTAGGGATATCATTCATAAATACATTGAAAAACTCCTTCTCAATATTCATATAATTTATATTTATCATTTGCCAACAATATGAGATAAATAATACTTTCTAATTTTAATGAAGACCCATGAAATGGATGCCATATTTATTTGAAGTCCATAACTATCATCACACTAAAATAAAATCATAGGTTTTTTTTGAATATAAAATCTTACATTTCATTCTTCATATTTGATATTGGATTAATGTTTAAAACCCAAATACATTCGTATAATTTCATGAAAATTAACTTCAGATAGAATAAAAATATTTTTAGGAAGCAAATTCCAAAAACATCCAACTAGAGAAGATCATAAACATATCTTTTTATCCTCAAAACATTAGTATTTTTGAATTATATTTAAATATATAATTATATATATTTAAATTGATATCCCTTTATAATTTTCATTATATAATAGAATTCATATAACATAATACACTTAAAAAATTTCAATATTTGTGTATACCTACCACCACTCCATAATCATCACTCTATATTAAATCTCTTGGTTACACAAAAAAAGTTATCATGGTTCCTAGATATCATTGATTAGAGTTTTCAATGAGGAAAAATCATTTAGAGGATTTATAAAGAATGATTCTTTTTTTTTGAATTTAATGAACCTTTAGTTTATCCTAATTCATTCATGGTGACCATCTATTAAATTTTTTAATAATTTTATATAAAGTGTATCAGAATTTCAAAATCATATCTCATAAGAGTGTCAATCTACATGTTCAAAAAGGCTTCTTATCAGTCACCGGGTGATGATCAAGTCCACCTAGATATTCCCATTTTAGAGGTATTACACCAAGGTACTTCTATTCTAGATCCACTTCCACTTATTGTATCCAGACAATGATATTTTTATAGAAAACCCATAATCCATTTTTTACCATAAATTGTGAAATTATCCTATACATAGGATTACCTAAAGGGTTTCAATATGGTTTTCTCATTGTAGTTTTCAAATAATAACTAAAACATTTATCAAATACAAATATAATGACTCATGTTATTCATTCATGGATATTATATCATAATATATGTGTGTTCAATACATTTCAAAAAATGAATTCCTGGAATCATAATGGTTTGGGGTATTTAGTGACTAGTTACGAAATCTTTTTATTTCATGAACGAACATAAATAACTCACTTTATTAACATTAAATTTAGTAATCTTCATAGACATAATCTACTTAATAATTTATTTATAACATGTGAAAAAACAAAAACAAGTTAGATTTCATATTCTATGTATGGGTAAATGTGAAATATTTCAATTGACTATCATATGAATGAATAAAATAATAATAAGTTTGTGTGTTGATAAATAATACACATATGGTCATATCAAATCATTCATAAATCTTAAGAATTATCCATGTAATAAATCTTAATAAATTCAAGAAACATGATCCATAAGAGGTAAAAAATATCATTAGTAAATCATGAACTAGAAGTTCATGTCATATTATTTTTTCATCATCATAGGTATAGAAACCTGTTTATATATCAATGTTAACATACAATACTAAAAAAATTTAACTGATGAAGAATCATAACCTTTTTCCCTTATCATAATTGATCTATTTATGAAACCATATTCTTATACTTGATCAATCATATTTTCTTATTTCCAATAGTTTATGAAGAACATCATCTTGTTTCCAATAATTATCTAATGAGATATAAATCATTAACAAATTCATTATTCGTAGATATTTTTCCCCCTCACATAATTAAAATCATATATATGTGTGTCATAATATCCTAATACATACAACATATTTTTCTCCATGATGTTAAATGGGTTTACCAAAAATTCCATCATGAAATAACCCATGAATAGATATGTGTTTCATAAACGTTTCATAATTTAATAATAAAGTTACCCGTGTAAAAGGAATGGGTATTATAATAATTTATTCATAGTATAACCCATAGAAATGTAACACGTTTCATAAAAATTTCATCAATTAATCATATCAAACCCCATGGAAATGGAAAAAGTTTCATTAAAATATTTTCATCATAGTAATAATCATAAACAATCTAAATAAATAATAATGATTATATAATTCAATTATATACAAATTAAAATTTATTTAATATCAAATGTTTTTGTTTTTGATGAATAGGAATTCACTAAAATATAAATTAAATAATCATTTTGAAAATATCATTTTCATTTTAAATAAATTATTTACAATATAAAAAAGCATAAAAAATAACCAAACATTTTACATTTAAAATAAATATGAAAAAAATTATATTGATCAATAAATAATTTAGTGTTTATAATAGTTGAAAATTCTATTCATATCATACATGTCAAAAATAATCTTTCAATCATATTATCGTTAAAAAATCAAAAAATGACTTTTGGAAAAAAAAATATTCAATTCATAATATTTTAAAAATTAAATGTGGAAGAAACATATCTAAAAATAATATTATAATGATAAAACATTGTTTTAATTTTTTAGAAAACGTTTACATTGATGTAGAAGGGTTGTCGACTGAATAATGAAATAATATTACCTTTCCCTATAAAACAATAAATTGGAATATTTAGTATATAAATATAGTAAAATGAAAGGAATACAATAATTTTCCTAAAATTTCTATAGTATATGAAAATTAATTTGTTTCTTGAGATTAATATAACAAAATATCATCACCAGAAACCAAATGGTAAACAAGCCTGATAAAATAGATTATAACATAAAATATTTTATGAGTTGATTTTATTTTGAAATGTATTCGACTTGAATAATGATAATTAAAAGGATTTATATAAATAGTAATTTGATAATAATAATCATAAAGTTATTTCTTGTTTAGTATATACACCATATAAATGAAATAAGTGGTGTTTATGGCATGTCTCCCACAAAAAAAGGGATACTGAAATCTCTTATATACATTGGTAACAAATTGAAATAAATAAGGAATAGATTAAATATATAATTAAGTAAATCTATAATTTGTGGTGATGGAAAAAAATTACAATATATCACGAGGAGGTAGTCTCCCATACATTATATCGACGGTTATATTTCCTACTTGATCGAAGAGGTGATATATGTACATCATTCAATTCCAATAATAAAATATCTGTATACATGAGAAATGTTTTAATATCGTCATGGTTGAATAATATTATAAGGATTTAGACGAAGAAATAATATTGAAATGCATGGTTATAAACTATATATCCTCTTTGGGGAACTCCATTAGGTTTAAACCTAATCCCTTATTAAGATGTATTACTAATCACAATAAAGATTATATGATGTGGGGAAATATGTAATGATTTTATTTTTGTAGTTATTGACTAAAAATACCTTTTGGTTTTTTGAATAGGGAATGTGGTTTCCTTTTATAAGCGGGGGTGAAGATAGACATAGGATTTCTGAAATAAATAAAGTGAGATCTGTTTTTCAAACAACAAATGGATAAAAAACTAGATAATAATCAAACCATAGATTATATATATTATATATATTTCCATAAAATAGTATTTGAAAAACATTATAAGTAATTTTATCCCTTATATTTTTAGTTTAACCCTCAACAAAACCTATTTCAAACCTTATCCATAATATATTATTTTTAAAATGTTTACTTATTCATTTTTATGAATAATTATGTTATATAATTATATAATATGAATTATTAAGATTCAATATATAGAATCCAGTTTTCCAAATTAAATTTACATAATTAGTAAAATTTTATTTTATATTAATCGCACATATGTGACAAAAAAGAGGTTTTTAAAAGAGAAAACATTCCAAACCATTTAAAGTTTTATCATCAAAAGTCAACATAAATTTGATCATAATGACTAATATTTATTAAATAATAACAATAGAAAAATAATTTTTCTATTAAATTTTTTATATAATATATATTATTGTAAATTCTTTAAATGATAAGGTAAATTTTAATAGAAATATATATTTTTCTTTATTCACTACCAAATTATTCTTTTTCAGAAAATTGTAAAAAAATCACCCTAAAATACTTTTTATATGTTGAATAAAAAATGTTAAAAAAATTCATATATAACATCCATAATTTTATAAAATTAATTTTAGTTGTTAAAAAAATAAAAATAAAATTTTTGTTTGAGAATAATTATTTTCTATAAATATTAATACTTTACAACAAATTATGTTCTTATTTATAAATAAATTTTCTTTATCAAATATTTTTTAAATTAATTTTTAATATTTATTTATTTAAATTAATATTTAAAAATTATACATCTATATTATAATGGATAATAATAATAGTTGTATCTCTCTATTTTTTAAAACTCAGTGTTTCATGTAATTCGATATTTTAAGGAAACATAATTTATTTGTAAAAAATAAAAAAATATTTGGGTGTGAGAAAACTCAACATCATAACTTTTTATACAAGTTAATTATTTTTATAATATTTATGATTTTTTATTCCCACATTATATGATATGTTATTAGGATAATGTTTAAACCTTAGATAATTCTTGATCACCGTCTCTTCCTCAAATTTCATTAATGGGAGCTACTAGGGGATATTCCATATATGATTTTTATAAGGATGTTTGTCTGATAAATATAAGAGATTCCACCCCACCTTTAAAGAATCATAATATCCTTCTCTTGGATATAATTATTTACATTATAATTGTAAATTACTTCAATAGAAGGTTTCATATATTGTATGTCATTGGAATAAAAACAATTTTTTCAAATAGAGCACACCCATGAATCATAATTGGAACATCAAGAAAATTATTTGTTTCATTGAAATTCCCACTTGGTTTCATAATCGATAAATCCATTACTGAGTTTCATGGGATATTATCTAATGTTTTTTTTTCAAAATATTAATTTATAATATAGTGTGAAGAACCAGACAAAAATATAACATCTTCTCACTTTAAAGAAATGATCAATATACCTTTCAAAACACCTATAAGAGAATAATCCTCAGCTATGTTAATTTTATAATATTTGATTTCCGCACCTGAAATTTTATAATGTAAATAACATTTATTTTTGGGTAACAATTTTTTATAATGATTCATACCCCCATAGTTAAATCATTGAATATCAATATATTTTCAGTTCTCATATATTAGTGAGTTTAATATAATTTCAATATACACATGTAAAAAACACCATTTATCTTCATACATGCCCAAGTGTGTATCATTCAGTTTTAATAAAATGTATTAATTCCCACCCTTAGTTTTTCATTTTTCTATTTGGATATTCCCATTATGAATATCCAACCACTTATTCTATTAACTTCCCTTGAATACATATTTCATAGAGAACTCTATTTTTTACATAAATGAACATGATACTACATATTCATATAATGAAACATATGAATAGAACAATAACCATTGATGTATCATATTTAACCCTTGAAATAAATAATAAATATTTTTTTATTGACTTCATACATAGACAAAAACATTCCTATCTAATCATGAAATTTTTTTCCCATATTAGTTTACATTTTCATCCTCCATTTTTTTTAAGATTATGGAATTTAAATTCAATATATTTACTATTCCCATGAGGAAATAACTTTTCATAGAATACCTCATTAAAATATATTCATTTTATGGACATAATATAAATTTCCATGTACGTTTTTTTTAATATACAACCACCATTTGTTTACATATCCTGTCAGATGATTGATATTCGTGATAATATTTTACTTTTCAGTATATCCAATTCTGAGAGTGATATTTTATATGGACTTTATCCATTATTAAACTATTAATTTATTTGTTGTTGTACTAAATTATAGAGGTATTTTTATCATCATGTGGTACATTATAGTCACACCATGTTTTGACAATGTGGGATTCCTTATGTGGGAAAGATTATTTTTAATAGCGCGATTCAAATAGCCCAATATGGAGATGAACATATTATCCTCAACTCCACAGTCATTCACTTTTTAAAGGGTAATGTACCTATAATGACAATTTCTATTGACTTGTTTCCCATTCATCTCAATAGTTTCCATCTTACTATGATAAAATATATAAAAAGTAGTTCATGATATTGAATATTAAAAATATAATTCCAATTATTTGTTCTACAGTGTTGCCAATAAACCATTATAGTTTTACATCGAACTTGTTCAATATAGTTATTTCTTATAAGTATAGTCTTAATGTTTTTTACTAAAAGTCCTCTTATTCCAAATATAACATCTATTAATATGTAAAACTAGATCTGGTTGTTATATTACATTATGGGTACATGATATAATAATAAACAATTTATCCAACAAATAAGTTATAATGTTATAATATATATATATAATAATTTTCAAAAAATATGATATAACATAAAAATATTGAGAGAACATGTCTATCTCTCTCATAATATCCCTAAATATTACACATAATACACCTATAATATTCAATTGGAAAAGAAACAAATAATGGGGATCCTAGATTATCTGTAATGATTAATATATATTGAATAGTTATGAATCCTATATATGTAATAAGTGATATGGGGTGTATAAATAAATGACATGAATCCTCATTTAATAGCGACTAAATTCATTCTATATCCATAAAAATAAATGAGAAAATGGATAACAAAATTCCTTGATCTAATATTGATGGAATGTATAAATTCAAAAAACCATACATGTTTTCAGAATTTTTTATAGGATTGAATTGAATTATTAGAAGAGTTATACATTAAATAACAACTTGTTTTGTCTCATAAGATATGTCAATAAATTAAGGGATAAATAATTTTGGGCTACACTCATCACCTAATTCTATCCATTACAATCACTAACTGATTCATGAGGGCCTTTCGTATGATTTCTTAAGGAACCTCTTAATGAAAAAACATATAAATAAATAAAATGAGAAATATTTAAATAAAATAAATCACCATCCGATAGATTGATTTTGACATTTAGGAGCAAAACCATTCAAAGACACATAAGTCATTGGGTGTCATAAATGTAATATGGCTTACCACAATGAATGAAAAATAGTGGTATGGGAACATATAAGGTGTTGGGTTATCCATAAATGATAATAATTTGGTTCTATAGTTTGAATAAGTAATAGTCTAATAAAATAGTAGGGAACTATATTCATCATTGTTCATTAGGAGTAATTTAAAATTTTGAGGCATAAACCATGGGAGTGTCTTTTCAGGTGTACAGTCCTAGGTCCACACATCAACTATCATTGAGAATATTCATTCATTGATTATCCATTCATTTTTTGTGTAATTACCACAATTCTAATATGTTAAATTACTATATAAACATACCAATATATATATATATATACGGATGAGTTTTTTTGGAAACTACGCACACAATAACATCACCAAAACATTATATCGATTTTACCCCACTGAAATGAGTAAGATTTAAAAAAAATTGGTAACATTTTTAAAAAGTGTATATCAATGGTGTTAAAATATAGACTTTTAAATTCATTAATTTCAATTATTAATATAAAAAAAATCATCTTTGTAACTTTATGAACCCATCAAAATAAAAATTTCTTTGTTATGAAATGAGTTCCAAATTATGAATATTGAGATGTTTAAACCCCACAAAATAGATTTCGAAGAAATTCAACTATAAAATCATGAAATGGAGTACATGAAATAGATTATAAAATACCATTAATAAATTAATTATTTTTTTAACCAAAAAATAGGTAGTATATATATATCACATAAATGAAATTAGGTGCCTAATACCAACCACATATCAATGA
This sequence comes from Viscum album, assembly GCA_963277665.1. Classification (NCBI taxonomy): domain Eukaryota; kingdom Viridiplantae; phylum Streptophyta; class Magnoliopsida; order Santalales; family Viscaceae; genus Viscum; species Viscum album. The sequence continues at coordinate 1,932,085,720 of OY728159.1, forward strand.
AGGGAATTTGAGATTAAAAACCTTTACTACAATTCTTGAATACCATGAATGTATTTTAACCTCACAAATGACCAAAATATATATTATAGTCACATAACTTATAACTATACTCTTATCGACCTTTATTTATACTTTTCATAAATAGTAATTCCCTTTATAAATTCTAGTTATATTCCACGATGGGTGATTATAGTCTTCCTAATTTATACTAGTTTTTTTATATGGGTTTATGTATTCAATATTAATTCAAAATATATTATTAATATATCATTAATGTTATCATTAATAATTATTAATAATTATTTATAATGTTTTAAATATCATTTATGAGGGTTTTATTCATTTACTATGAAGGTGATATTTAATACAAGAATGTTTCAGTGGTTCTTGATGACCAATGTGTGTTTTATAAATTAATGAATATCATATCGATATAACATTCCCTAAATCCATAAATAACTATCTAATAATTAATATAATATTATAATGTTTAATATATTCACAAATTCAGTAATTATTTAAATTCATATTATTCTTAATTAAATGGTAGGTATGTTATCATGATGTAATGGTAGAATATTAATGACATATTTAGTTTCTATTAGTGGTGTGTATAATTATTATATTTAATTATAATAATAGTTAATGGATATGAAAAAAAGAAACAATTTTAACAGTGATTTGTCATCTTAGTATGCTTATTTTATATGATGAAAATAAATGTTATCATTAATTGATCATATCGTTCATAATTTCTGAATTTAGGAATACTAGAATAATAATTATATCATAAAAATAATAGTTACCCTTTAATCCCATCCATAGTTCATTCCTTGTACGGTGGAGAAGGAAAACGAATCATGCTGCTTCCTAGAGGTGGTAGTCTGCAAAATGCAATGTGTGGAATTTTCATTATCTTCTTAACTGAATGTAATAATGTGAATAGAATCTATTTACATAATATAGTGAAATTAATTTTAATATAAAGAGGAAATTTAATATAAAATAATTTGAAAATAAAATTTAAAATGTAATATTAAAATAAAATAATGTTTTTGAAAATATTGATCTTCAGTTATGAATGTTGGGTTTCTCTTCGAGAATTTATTTGAAGAGAAAGGGATTTTGAAAATATATTGTGACTATAAGTCAAATAAATAAATATATTATTTTAGATAATGTAATAAAGGGTTCTATTTTAGGAGTAAATACTATTCTTATTAATTCCTTGAAGTGGGGGTGAGAAACCACTAGTATAAGTAGTGAGAATGACAAATTCATAAATATTTAAACTTATTATAAAGGGATCTCAGGTTAAGAATCTCATGTGGATCCAAAACGATTCAATAATTAATTGGGTAATATATATCATAATTCCATGTACCCTCCACTAATTTATAGGCAAATTTATCATGTTTCATTCATTTTAATACTTGAATTATTACTCTTATTGTATAATAATAAACTATGGAAGTACTTTTTACCATATGCAACTTATTTTTTAGGCCTACAAAATAAATAGATCTATATTAGATAATTTGGACGTGGTGAATATAAATTTTATATTAATTTTTAAGAATCAATATATATATATATTAATATTTATCTTAATATGAAAAATTTATAAAATATTAAACCATGTTTTGAGAGTATTTTTATATGAGATCTAAATTATATATCATCAAATTTTAATTTATAATAAACAGTTAAAAAGATTTAATGTTTATTAAATGATATTTTTTTAATAAAATTTTTTCATGAATTTCAAATTGATACTTATAATAAATTATTTTAAGAATATCGAAGATTCATCTTAGGATAATATATTTATTAAGAAGAAAAAAATTATTTTTTAAAAATTCATATTCTATCATTTATAAATTAAACTACAAGATATATGTTTGAATGGAGACTCTTTAGAGTGTGCATTGTGTGATATTTTAGGATATGGTGTTTACCTTCTACAGTATAATCTTAGGTGTTATTGATAGGATGGATCAACATATAATATACATACATGTCATAAAATCATGTGTCTAGAGTATATATTTGAATTAGTATATATATATATATTCTAAATGACATTGTTTTTCCATTTTGATGAGGATTCATATTTACTAACATATATTGAAATAAGGGGGAATGAGATTAATAACCTACATGTTTATGTTACCCTAGTAGAATATAATTGTGATATATGGATAGGTGGTTATTTGGATTCTGTCCGTGGACATTAATATGGGGAAATGGTGATGTAATATAGTGGTCCATAGTTTAGTGATTTGATTTAATTGTGAAGGAGTTTTTTAGTTTAGTTATTATTTTATGGTCACCATTAAGATCAGTTGATTAGGGGTTGTTAAACTATGGATCAGTATATATTTGTGAGGTGCAGTAGTCTGATAAATATTAAGAAAGAGTTATATTATATTATCTTTTCCTTTTATGTATTATTTTTTAAGTATCTACTTATATTATTCATGATTATGTTTATAATAATTATATCTGTAAATTGGATAGAATTTAGAATTCGTAATTTTTTAGGATGATTTTGTTTAATGAGGTATAAGAAATGAATGTTTTTTTCAAGGTGAATGGAACATAGAATAACAAAATATTATCATTATTTTAATATTATAAATTCATAAATATTTTTTTTCTAATTACCTTATTTAATGGAAAAAAAATAATGTATATTTATTTGAGAAGGATCTTTCATGGGTTTAAAAATATGTTTCTACTAATTTCTCCCATGTGATCAGTTACCCATTGTTTTTAGAGCATATTTTGGTTTATTGTTCTCGGGATATTGGGAGTTGTTATTTGAGTTTATCAAGTGACGTTCATAGAAGCTCTCTGTGAAAAATACTTTTTTTATAATTATATAAAATGAAATTTTGGAACAATTTTTCATTCGTGAATTCATTAATGAATGTTATAAGACTATAATGGGGTTTTTTTCAATTTTAGGATTTCATGGGGTAAATCCTTCTATGTCTTTAATTATAACCTTATTAATGGAACTTAAAATTGAACCATTTGGAGGAGGGATTCAAGTGATTATAACATCATAAATACAATAATATGAGGATTAAATGTGGTAATAGGTAGGGATAGAGTGGTATTAAAGATACATTTGAGTGTTAGGGTGGACATTTGAAATTGGAAAAAGTTAGTGTTGCATAGGTTTTCAAGTAAAAATTTTCATTTCAGATTAACTTGTCATATAATTAGGGGAGACCTATTTGGGCATTGATGTTTCGTGTTCCTTATGATTTGACTCATGAAACCTAAAAATCTACTAAACAGGTTTATATGATAGCGAAACACTTATAGAGAAAAAATCATTAGTCATGTTCATGCATCTTTATCATAATTTTTTGTTTTGGAAATTTGAGTATTGGAATTTATTGTGTTTTCATTTTTGTAATTCATAATGATATTTTACATATGTGCCTTTTTGGTAAATGTTATTTTATTTCTTCAAATAGATGATAATAGTGTTAAACTAATATTAATTAAAAATAAACTATGGGTTTTACATTAAAAACTCATGATATAGTAGTGAATTTATATATCATGACATACAATGTATATGATTTATTTTTTAATACAAATTATTAAATTCTAAATTCAATTAGTATAATAAAATTATAGTGTTATTTTTTTATGATTTCTTGATGTTTGATTTTTTTATATGGTTTACCTATAATATTTTTTATTATGAAATTAATTATTCATTGATGATAATTTATTATGTTCGATATGAATAATTATTATACCAATATATTGGGGGTATGTTTTCTATATTATTTATAGTATTTTTTATTTCATTACACTTCTGGACCTATAAAATATGATAGATAATATTAATATAGTTGGAATTAAAATTTTAGATTAAATGAGCTTGTATATTTTTACAATATTTTTAGACATTTATTATTTCGATAAAGATTATCATTAATTCATCATGATAAAGTATTCAATTTGGAATTATTTTTAACATTACCCCCTACCGTCAAAGAAACCACAAGGAGAGGATACCAATAATAACCCCAGAGTCACACCTCTTATAGCACCTAGGTCATTGAATTGCCAAAAGTGAATAAAATTATCATTGAATGGGTGGGGTTACCTTATATATTAATATAATATTGTGATATCTAATGAATCACTTATAAGAAACCCCTGGAGAAAATATAAAATTTAAAAAAATTCATAATGAGTCTATTAAAAAATAGATATATATAAAATTACTCAAATTAAATACCTAGAAAAAAAGTTAATTCTACAACACAACAACTATCAAATGGTCTGAGCTAGTAAGTTCTATCATATTCCATGTAGTACTTTGAGAAACTATAATTTAGACTATATACATAGGGTGAGAATTCAAGCATAATCAGTAGAAAAATAAAAGTCTCTCATACTCATTATAAAGAAGATAACTAATGCACCCTTGAGAAAACAAAAGATCCAATATCCACTAAAAATTTAAAATATCTTTCCCAACATCACCCTGGTCTACTCACCATATATTAAAGACACACATAGTAACATAATATTAATCATATTGAAAAAGGGTATCCCAACCCACTTTCCAACTGATTTCTTAATGGACACATCCACATCGTATGTACTTTCACTCCCATATCATATAATGAAAATATATCACCATCCCACAATATGGTCATATCACATTATTCTCACATACAAATGGACGCTACCCCAAGACATGGTCACATCTCATATTTCTCATAGACAAATGTTCCATCACATAACTACCACAACCCAAATAGAAGGCTGCATGAACATGAAGGACATAAACCTCATTCCCTCATCCAAAAATTTGTGGGCCCCAATATAAAGCTCCCCATATATTAGAAATATCATATCATTCCACAAAACACCTTGTCCACCACCCCACAACATAGTCATCAAATATGGTCCAAATGCACCTGAGCCAATTCCCAACATCGATGTCAACAAAAGTCTATAGAAAACACCATGGCCATCACCTAGTAAACTAAAAGACCTCCAACCATAACTTACTGAACATATAAACACACATGAAAGAGTGGGTATAGATGATCACGTCACCATCCATCCATCCTCATCACCATGATGTTCTGTAAAAATACCCACACTGCATCACCCAACGTGAATCTACACATACTACACGATGTGGGTGGGGGTAAATATATAAATCACAAGGAATATGAATTTATATTCATATATAAAAACAGAATACCAACCTATGGTTTCATAACCAAACAATAACTGAATCAAAACATCCCCACATTCTCTAGATAATCTAAATACAAAATGCCATCCACAATTTACAAATCATACCACTAACCAATTCCATTATCTATCCCATTCATTTTATTTTTATTATCAACCAAATTTAACCTCATTGAATATTTTTTATTTATATATTAATCATTTCAATACCATCAACAAAATTAAACCCCAACCATTTCAAATATCATTAACTTCTTGATCCATCATTATATGGGATTCTAAACCAACACAACTATACATAAAAAGAATATTTTCACCACCATTAGAATCATCTCGTCCCCTCTCAAATTAAATAAATTATCATTCCCCACCTCTTCTCCATAAAAAAATTAGAAAACAACCAATACCACACCTCCCCAAAAGCACAACACATCCACCACCACCAAACAACCCCACAAGAAATTCTAGATGTAACCCATAAATAATAAATCTCATTCCAACCACACATATGTACCCCCAAATCATTGTCACACATCACAGCACATCAATGTACATTTTATATATTTAAAAACTGTATTTTATAACATTTCACATTATTTTTGTGGGTGTTATCACACAAGCCATAATTGTGGGGTAGCAATATTTTTCTAAATATATGTTGTTATCCAAATTCACATTTAGGATTATGTCACCACAATTAAAATAGTCATACATGTAGAAATACATATAATCCAACATAATAAAATCCCCCAATGGTTACAATTTTCAATAGGTAATCAAGACCTTGTAATCAAAATAACACTGTAATATCAAATCTATAATAAATAAAACACCAGTCCAAATTTTCCTATTAAATTTAAATTAGCCAATTTCTTATATTTTATTATGTTAAGAAACTCATATCCTAGGGATAATAATGAGAAAATCCCTCATGTAAGAATAAAAATAAAGAGAAATAATGGATTCTCAACTATAGTGAAGCTTTGCGAACATGATACACAGAATATAGTAAATAAGAAACCAATTCAATCCATATACGCACACCAAAAACCACATATAAAACCACACCACTAAATAACAATTAATATTAAGTAAATATCATATAACAAACAAAAAATAAGTCACCAGAGTGTATCCATATGAATATAAACGATTAAAAACTAAAAAAAACCATGAAATGATTACCACCACTCACTATAAAGAATCTACCAGAATTAATGAATAAATAAAGGATAAAGGGTTCTAGAAGATTGTATTAGGTTTCCTCAGTTTTTCATGGAATGTGAGGGGAAAACCCATATCCTAATGAAAATTATTCTCAAATAAAATCTATTTTAAAAATAGATTCTCATGTGTTATTCATCATGTAAACAATAAATGGCATATAAGCCCTATATTTTAAAAATATTCATTCTTCCAATAAAAATGTGTTGACTACACCTTTATATAATACCCTTCACAAAATCCATGAACATGACATGTAATACATATCATGAATTCACCCTATATGAAAAAAAGTCGAGATCCAGCGAGATTCACAATCCATGACCTATCAGTACATGCCACAAAAAATTGCACATTGTGAATTACTTGCTACATATCTAGCCTCCGCCAAAAACTGATGAAAACTCCCTCGAACACCTCTAACCACCAAAATTGTCAACAAAATAGGATGCTATGGCATATGATACGATATAAAATACGTCCCAAATGAGTCTCACCATAAAAAATCCATAATAAATCCAAGAAATAAATAGTTCCAAACAACCACCCAAGGAGATATCTCTCAATTATATAATCGTGAGACAAATTATACAATGAACCAGTCACACCCAACCATATTACCAAAGAAATATTACACAAAAATATCCCAACATAGCCACAAGATGTATCATCTCACTCAACAACACCACTAAAAAACCATCACATCCTCCCCAAAGACTAAACAAAACATCCTTCTAACCAACATACTACACCACACTAAACATGTGAATCAGAGAATTCTATCCTCTATTTGAAGAAGCTATCATCTATAGGTGGAACTGACTATTCCACATCAGTTTAATTTATTCTAGGTATATTTTTTTCTTAAATAATAATTATATCATCCCCTTTTATATGTATGAAATTTATCTTCCATAAAAAATTAAGTAAAATAGAACATCTCATAAACTATAAGGATCTAAAAATCACATCATAATAAATAAGATGAAAAATAAATATATTCTTAGAATTGGGAACACATATATTTATCTCACTAAAAGTATTCACCTCTAGTCAGCCATACCATCACAACATACAATCTGATGAAATTGTCTTTTTAATTCAGCTCCTTATATTATTGATCCTTTAATTCTACTGGATTCCCCATGATCATCATGTCATCCTCGAAACCAAAATCTATTTTTTCAATGATAATGAATTAATCATGATGATTCTATCAAAAATGAGGGACATGGATGAATCCCTGGATCTTCTCTATCCATGGTCACAATACCAACTACTCTTCCACCATACCAACTCTCCCAATCAACATAATGGGCCAAAATGAGTTTTAAAAAATATTTTTCCCTCTTTTATATCTCCCCTTACAAACTTAAGGGGAAACATTGAAGAACACACGGTGACCAAAAATTATCACCAAGGGCCTATTCTAGTGATAAGACTAATAATTCATTCAATTTTATGGTAATTTTTTACTCTCTCGAACCATATAAACCTTTTATTTTGTCCTCTACACCATATAGAGACAAAAAATTGTTTTCTCCCTATCATTAATCCTTGAAAAGGGAGACTGTCTTGGATGCATTTAATATGCCACCAAAGTTTCCATGTTGATGGTTAAGTGATAGCTATTATTGTAATAAAACTCATCCAAATATATTTTCCATAACCACAATCCACCAAATTCTATGATGCATGCTCACAAAATGTCCTCTACTGTCGACATAGATGACTAAAAATACTTGTCAATATGAGGGTGGAAATAAGTGTTGAGGATTAACTAAGTGACAAAATATTGTTGTAATATCCTCTTTAATTGTGAGGTAAATTGATAATCATGGTATTTTAAAATAGAAAATATAACTCTATGAAAACACACTACCACATCAATATAACTCTTATCCAAGGAATCCACTTCTCCTTACTCCTTAATCTCTATAAAGAGTACTGATTCATTAAATGACCAATGATCACCCATATAGTATCGAAACCAACCCGATCTCAGGGTAACCATGTAAAAAATCCATCGAAAAGTCATCCCATTTCTAATTAGAAACATCCACAAGTTGAATCAAACCACAAGGAACATGATAGTTAAAAATTCACTCATGGAAAACCAAAAACCTAAAGAAAAAATCCACCCCCACCCATATCATCCTAGGAAATAAAAAATCATCCTAAAACCATGGTACATATTATATACTATTGGGTGTACCATTAAAAGAAAATATATGGATCTCAAAGAGGTATACATCATGAATCATTATCGAAAAATAAAATCCCCACAAAACAAAATCTAGTTTTGAATATCCATGGAAAACCCTATAGTTCATCACTATGTCCAATACAATTACAAATCATCACTTCCTCTATGTATCCTAAAATATAATAATCCACCATGCAAGTTCAATAAGACTACATTGTTATTTGAATCAAACAACACCAACCATCATCCAAAACGACATATAATTTTAAGGATTCCAACTCCTCCATTACTCTACATGCATCCTCAGTCTCCTAAACAACAACATTCCATGTCATTATTATGAAGGAAAAATAGACGACATTCCCATTTTATAAGGTGAATGAAATCAAAAAATCATAATCCAAATTAAAATACTTCCACCTATACAACTAATAATTCATATCATGTTAAGAAAATATATACCTCAAACTCATATGATATATGATGACCTCAAAATTCTCCCTAATGAATTAACACCACCACAACATCAGCACAAACACAAACGTTGCAATATATTGATCATGGATGGCAAGGTTTTGAATGTGAGGAATATATTTCTACACACATAAGATATCATTTTCTTATACTAAATAAATATAGATCCAAATCATAGATAAGAATCATCACAAAACAAAACAAACATCACAAAGTCTTTATGAAACTGATGCATTGGAGAATCAACTCACATCCTTTCATGAAACTAAATGCTTTATGAAAAAGATCAATACACATAAAATCAAGTTCCTCGTAATTCAAAACATTCATCTATGATGAAAAATTAGAGAAATAAGGAACAATACCCTGATAATATCATGTTATATGAAGAATTTTATAATGAAAAACCACTTTATTTTGTGCTTTCAATGAATGAACCTCCACGACGTATGATGAGTCTACTATGACACCACACTATGACGACACATGAATTATTCAATGCACCTATATTGTCAAAAACCTTTAATTTGATAAATATATTTATAGATGATGTAATCAATGACCCTGTAACATAGCTTTCAGATGATTATCATGATCCTCCTCTAATTTCAAGTAAATCTTGATATCATTATTAGATATGATGATGAAAGAGTTTAGGAATTGACATAGCATATATTTCATAATACCTATTAACACAACTCGTGTATTTGTTACATTGAAGGGTATGAATTCAAACTTGAAGAGCACATACCTAAATTTAAAGGTTTTCAAAATTATATTTATCTCATTCACCCTCAACTGGTGGTGAATAGATCAATGATCTATCATCGAAAAACATATCAACCATCTTTGTTGTTCAAAAACACTTTTATCTTTGCAATAGAGTAATGGTTCATAGACATCACTTGATTCGACATATATTAGTATATACAAAACTTATGATTACCATATTCCCTTTAAAGAAGGACATTAAAGAACCCACTAATGACGCACTGGTATAGATAATATTCTTTTTTATTTGATCATATATCTAAATCCTCAACTCCCACAATTCTTATGGGTATATCCAATAATGTGCAATAAAAATTGAAGAAGTACTGAATTTTAGATATATCACATTCTTCACTTCATGTCGAAGAGGTATCAAAAAAACATCTTTGCGTAAAACATCCTATTACTCTCCAATGACCCTATGGACCACCCAATTCGAATGACCCATTTATTCAACTGAGAACTCAGTCATCAAATAATGAAGGGTCGCCAAACACTGACTACCCAACTGATAACCCCACTTGACAATGAAAACCACACATTGATCATCCACATCTGAAAAGCAAATCTCCTATGAAATTATTTGATAATAGCATGAAAAAATAAGACCAATTAATACTAAAGATAACACTCTATTGATGTATCTATAGAAAGGAAAGATCCCAACATGAATCATGTAGACCCGTTATTATTCTACACCCCAAGAACACACATGAGAAACTAGTTTGGACTATAACTAGTGTAGTTCAAACCACAGGCATAGAATTATTCTCCACCAATAGTTTGAGAGAATATACTATATATGGTGAAACATACGAGGGAGAATATCTAAAATTAAAAAGGTCACAAAAATGAAATAAAAAAATTAACATACCTCTAACACCCACTTTCCCCAACAGTGTTGTTTCCTCCACTGTGTGAAACTAGCTACTCCGAGATCATCCACCTATTTAATGAAAACATCCTCAATGTCTATTCTTGAGTCGAGTTCCCTAAACACAATGAGAAACCAATGGTAATCCTCTACCCACTCTATCTCTAATTAAGGTATGGTATACATCTTTCCCATGCTACTAAAATTTGATGAATGGAAATTATCGTTGAGGAAATAGAGGAAATTGTTCACCTACACCAATCTATGATCATTAAACTATATTTAGATAGTCTTGATATGTACACAAAACCCACAAACCAAAACAATTTCACAGATGTCTCCAGTAAAAACATTGAATCCACTGGCCCCATAAGGCTGATAGGTACACTACTGAGGTAGAATCCCTGCAGGTCAAAACCATGATGACATGGAACCTAATCCATTCCACTATCAACTATGATTCTCAAGGATCTATATTGGTAATCCTCCCATGGTAAACCTCAATGAATATTAAGATCCTCTAAAACCTCTTCCTGAATTTAAAACTCTATTTATGTTATCAATGTTAATGGTGTAACTACATAATAGATAGCAGGAAAGAGTGCCTCCTAAATAAAACTCACACGACTCTCTATATCCAAAACATATATAGAAATACAGTAATGATATTTGAACATGATTCCCAACTACAGTACTAAAATAATCTCATTTCAAGGGTAGATAAAAACATTCCACTTAACTACCTTCATGGATAATGAATGGAATTGTTCCTAGAAATAAATTTGAATGTTGACCCAAGAAACATCTTCCTTCTTTCACTCACCCATATATATGTTACACAACTAACCTCTAGCTCCCAATATCTAAATGACCTACACATTTTACTAGAATCCAATTGGGGTCGAAATCAAATTTAAGAGATCTAAGACTCCTCCATCCATCTATGTGACTCCACATATGAATCAATTATCTCATACCTCCCCATATCCAACCTCAAAAACAATAAATTGCCTCTATGAAGCCTCATACTCTTCAAAAGGATTCACAATATGACAATCAACCATATCAGACTACTGAAAATCAGCTACATAAGAATATTGTGAAAAAAAACTAGAATCCATAACTAAAAATGAAACACAAATATCATATTCCCAACAGAATGTATTTTTATAGATTCAATTTAATTAACATTATTTAATGTAACATTCCCAACGAAACCCTATAAAAATAAGAACACATTTAATCATTATTCATGTTAATATCATATGCCTCTACCCTGCAAATAGGTAAACATCACTTGGTCATTCAATAATCTAATTTTTTTTCACTTGAGGACATGGAAACAACAAATTTGGTGTCCCCTCACTAGCATATATAACGTGCCAATGTTAATTAGCACTACTTCTATATGAACTTATTAAAAGATCATTATTTGCAACATTAAACTCTATCATATCTCTACTTTATATCTTTTGATTCCACTCTTTCAAAACCCCCTCTCATTAAAAGATACGATCCTGAGGGGAAATAGATAATAACCACTAGTCCCACATCTAGTAGGACTCGGTGTTACAACTGGGCCTCACTGATAGAAAAACCACCTTACCTTAACATGGTCATCATGTATATGCCTTCCATGATCCACCAACTTCCCAGTAGACATATGCCCCCTCCCTAGGGCCCACCCATGAGCTATAATGGGTTATATGACAAATGAAAATCCCCACAGGCAAACACACATTCCTTCCAAGAGTAATTTTTTATCGCTCACACACATCCATGAAATAATCCTATAATGCCAACCGTCATGATCACTACTCCAGTCCATGAATAAATAAATATGGATTTCTAATTAGGTATGCTCTTGGAAATGATTCTGAACCCTGTTGACATGAGTCATATGATTTATACTTTTAACCCTCAAATATTTTGAGGTCCTATATTTTCCCCCAATGTTTAGAGCACAATGTCCTTGTTGGGGACCAGACCACTTAACACCGACTGTACCACCACAATTCATGTTGGTTTCATCCTCGTAAACCAATGTATCAACTAGGACATACTATCATTAAAAACACCTCTCCATATAATGGCTCTTGGGTCTTGGTCATCTACGTACCACAAGCATTCTCGTATACTTGTGTTCTCTCCCAAGGACACACCCACATTCCCCAAAGGGTATTCATACAAATTAATTATCCCATGGGCCAACTTATTTTATTTCCAATATTGGTTTTCCTCACTCTCACATAACCTATGAGACATCCTTAAATGTCACCAATCATAATCACTATTCTACATCATGAACACAAAACTATAGAGTTCGACTCTGGTAGGCCCCCAAAAATATAATATCACCTTTTTTACATTATTAATATCATTTATTTGTCTAATACATTATTAGTATAGGTTGTTATAATTATGATTGGGACTATAACTGATGGTATAAAAAATGCAAGAAATGTGTGGTATTACCCTCTATTATAATATATGTTAGAGGATAAGATTAATCCTCCCCAGGAAACCCAATGACATAATATAAAAAGACACAAAGTCTATACCGTAATGATTTTATTAATAAAATTGATATATAAAAATGATCATAAAATATATTACCCAAAAGTAAATATAATACATCGACTAAACAACTATCTAAAATTATGATCACGTAATGTCCTGCATAATCCATGTTATCTACCTAGAAAATTGAAAATTATCATATATACATAGGTTGATCATATATGTATACTCAATAGGAAAACCAAAGTCTATCAGGATGATCTATTATAATAAAAATAATGAACTAGTGAGAAATAAATCATAACAAATAGAACCTTAATAGATCAACTATCCATACTAACCTCACCAAGGCATTCCCACCAAATAACACAAGCCAATTATAGTCAGATAATTAGAATCATAACGATAAAGGGTAAAATACAGTTCTTTCCCACTAATTTTCTTCCCTCACACCCCATCATTTTAAAACAATATTCTCTAATCTCATCCAAATTACATATACCACCATGCAAAACATTTTTACATCACATCATTCCTGAAGACAACCTTCCAACCACCCCATAGCTTGGTCACATCTCATATTTTCTAAAGACCCCTAGGAAATCACAATAGAACCATAACTAGAGTATCAGAGTATCATGAACATGAAACACATCAACACAGTTGTGTACTCCAAAATCACATATTACCCACTACAATCCACCCATAAACATGGACCTATCATATCTAACTTGAAAAAACATGACTCACTGCCCTATTGAAAAACAATCACATCTCATCAGAATAAACCTAGTCCCCCTCCCTAGATAGTGGTCAACACATCTCAACCATAAACAAATGTTCCATAACCAACAACACTAAAAATCACCTTAAATTACATCATATTCATATCTACATTCATGGTAGAGAGATAGGTAAAGATATGGAATCCATGAATCCATCCCTATCTCCGTGATGTTGTGGAAACACCCACCCCACATTACTATATAGGTGTCAACACATAGTCTCTGATGAGATTGAGGTTTGTATAGAAATAAAAAATAAAAAATAATAATTATATCCGCACACAATCACAACTATGTTGTTCACAACTAAACATAATTTGACTCACTAAATCCACAAATTTGATGGATTCTCTAAATACATTACACCACACATGATAGAAGCCAAAAATCACATCACCAACCAAATCCCCCATCACGCCCGTTTATTTTAGTATTCATCCTCAAAAACGTCTATCCATATAGACCATCATTTACTCATTCAATAGCTATTCCATCCCATTATCAAAACAAACCCTATACATTTAAAATAATATTAACTAGTTTATACATCACTACATGGGGATCTACCATGATGAAACAATCCATTAAATGATTCTCATAACCCCCCCCCCCCCATTGAATCATAACCTATCCATGTCATCAACATGACCAAATACTCAGCACAACATTGCCCCTAAAGCACAACAAACCAACACCACAATCACATGAAAAAACCACCTCCTAACCAACCTAAAATTATCATAATAATAGAAACGCCATTCCACACCAAATGCATGGCCACATATCAAACATCATCCCCAAATCACATAAAAAAATCACATCCCTACTCCATAAGAATGACAACACATCATAATAATTCAAATAAAATTGTACTGAATTAATAATGTGGCATTTATCACATTTCACATTATTTTAAGGGTGTTATCACATAAGACAAAATCAAGGAGAAACCGTTTATTTATCAAAATTTAAGTGGTTAGTCAATTTTAATTTTAAGTTGATATCAAAAAAATCATAAGAGATGCAGTAATAATAACACATATCATAAAATATATAGAAATCCTTCAAAAGCGTCAAATTTTCATAGGGAATCATGCCCATATAAACATGATATCACATTAATTTATATGTTATAAAAACATCTAAATCATTCTTATTTTCCACAATTCATTTTTAAATAGTTATTTTATATATATGAATAAGACAGAAAACCCATATTCCATATAAAAAAATGTAAAAAACCTTCCACATGAGACAAAAATCATGAGATACGAGGGATTACATACATCAAGGAAAATTTCCAACCATGTGTTCTCTGTAGAGAGAAAATCAAATTTCTTGAAAACGCCATCCAGAAGTGAAAAGACATGAATAAACGTCACCACACACAAATATCATAAAAAATAATCCCAAATCTCACCCAAATACATAACTATTCAACCAAAATTGATCCCAGTGAGATGAAAAGAATAAAAGAAATTAAAATAATTAAATGGATTTCCAATAGTATTCATTGAGCATCCAATAAAACCAATAGATGAAATATGGAAGATATTGGATATAAGATCCTCTCAGGTAAAAATTGACATATTGATAATGAGAGGAGAAGAACCGTGATTGAATGTATATAATCAACAAATAAGATGTCATCAATACATAGAATCCCACCAATTTCACATCTTGTAAACATTATATGATGTGAAAATCTTGTATTTCCCCATATTTTACTCTGCTCATTTGAAATTTTACCTAATACATTATTTAATACAGAATATGAATTTCACTTAGAGGATGTGTAATATATCTCACAGCTTCCCCAAGTAACTATACACAAGTGATGTAACTATATTCTTTACAATTCTTGAACCATCAGTTCTAAACGTATAAATATACACAATTTTAATTTCATGTTTCTGCTATAGTATCCACCAAAATATCTTCAATACTCTCCAGAAAACCTCAATCCACTAATAACGACAATATAACATGATGGAAAGGAATGTTCGAGTATATGTGTGCGTATATATATTACGTGTAAAATATATTTTTTACATTTTGAAAAAATTATTTGGTGACATGTTTCATTATAAAAAAAGAATATATGATAAGTTACATGTTAATTATAAATACCATTTCACTCAGTATTTTGATTCATTTAACATGTATCATTATTCTATATTCATTTCGGAATATTAATATATACATCATTAGGAATTTTACATTTATTATACAGGGAGAATTTTATGTTATATGTGTTATAATTTTAAATCATATTATATTGGTAAAACGTTGCTATGAGGTGGTTATTTTGTAATAATGAGTTATTATACCGAAAATATAGTTTTATTTTTATTATCTTAATGTTTTTTATATAATATAATTTTGTATAAGATATAATTTTTTTGTGGAAGTTTATTTATTGAATTGTATCATTGTTTTATGTAATGATTAATGACAAGAATACCACAAAATTATAGATATGTCATATTTATACTATTATCCTTTGAGCAGAAAATTAGATATATTTAGACTATATAATGTTTTATATTAACAAATTGATGAATTAAATATTTACATTATTTAGTAAATTTTAGATTGAAATTATTTCTTATATATTGAAATGAATTTATTAATTATGTGATGAGAGATGATGTGGTTTGGGAGTGGAAGGAACTGCAAAATGTAAACGTTGGTTAAAAATAGTAGTATTTTATTTGAATAGTGGATGTGTTCTATATGGCACAATTTTTCACTATGGTATTTATTGGATTTTCACTCTTTATTCTAATAATAATTTTTTTAATGTTTTGGATTGAATACTATTTATTGAAGAACCATCTATGTGTAGGGAATGTGAATAAAAAATTTCAACCCTTTAAAATGGTGTTATTATTTTTATGTTCTATTATATAATAACATAAATAAGTGAATAATTACACCATAAGGATGTGGGATGGTTATAAGAAAATGAATCTTAATTTTAGTATTTGAATACACCAAATTGATTATAATATCCACTTGTAGTTTTTCTAATGTTTCCTCAAGATGTTGAAAAATAAAGGAAAAAATCCAAAAATATATCATAGTATGAGTATCTCGAATGTTTTAATATGAAATTTCTTTTTCAAGTATATATGGATGAGCATATTAAAGAGATTCATGATACCCCTATTTGGAAAGATGGTATAAATAAAATTGTATATCTCTTTCCAGATCATATTACTCAATGTCCGTAATATTTTAAAAGTAATGATTATTGGGAAAAACATATTTGAGTATTCATTGAGGATTAAGATATAGTGATCTATTATAAATTTGAAATTTATGTCTTTTTTAGAGGATATGGATTTAATAGAGATCATATAGTGATGTTTATCTACAAGGGACCATCTAATGAATGCCCATCAATTTAATATAGGAATTTTTAAATAAATTATCCTTGTTTTGGTTCTATATTTCCATGGTAGAATAGAGTGCTGATATTATCTAGAGTTACATAATGACTCCAAAATAAAGGGTTGAGTACTTCATGGTTTTTTATGTTAATAAAGTATATTTTATTCCATTATATTTTTGTATGTACATGATAGTAGGAGTTCCTAATGTTTCATCATTTCCCTTAGTTTTATTGTGTCTCTATATTTTTTTAATTAATGAGCCATGTATAAGGCTGGAGGCACTACTCCAATAAGTAAAAAAGTTTAAGGAATATTACATACTCTATTTAAAAGGAATGAATTACTAGTGTTTATAGAATTGAAATTTATATTCTTTTTTACTTTGAAATATTTTAGGTAATTTCCCAAATAATTTTATAGGATTTATTACTCAGAATCATATTTGACTTTTATGTGAAAAATGAGTTGTTTCACAACTGTTATTTTTAAAAAATGGTTCATTGAAGTGAAATAAGTGTTTGGATTTTTCATTTTTTAGTTGATGAGGTTGATATTTACCTTCTCTCTTGTATTCACAAAATATCAATAGACCTTAAATTCTTGATTTGATTCAATAACACCATATCTAAATTTCAAGAATCGATATTGATAAATTTTAAATAATTAATATTATCCAAAATAGTTTACATCAAAAGGAAATATTTGATCACATTCCAAAAAATGACCGCATTTGGTTTAGCATCATATAGAAATAATAAAAACACTTATATATAAAATTAGATACACAATCAACTGGTTCATAAAAATATGCATAATCATCAACTATGGTTTTCAAATATATTAACCTTATTTTGTATAACGTACGTATATCCTATCTTCACGAGATGGTTAAATGGAAAACATTAAAATTTTGAGTTCATATGACTAGTTAGTCTATACATATTCACTATAAATTGAATTTCATTTTAGATAATAATATGGGAATTACTGTGTGATTACGTAGTCAAAATAAATGAAATTAAAATATTGGAATTCATACTTATAAATACTACGATCATAAAATAAGAGATGTGGTATAAATCAATAGCATATGTTAAGAGTCATATAGAATCCATAATTATGAACCATGGAATTTCAGTATTGATGAAAAAAAGAATTTAAAACACATTGAAAGAATTAATAATATGTGTTTGAATCTTTCAAGATGAACATTAAATATCCATCCGGAAAACCACCATAAGTTGAATAACAAATATGGTAACCATACAATATAATTTTGAAATGAACATAATCAAAAAACAATTCCTTGGTTTAAAAAAATTGATCCACCACCATTTACATATAACATAAACACTCATCATTATATTATAATAGAGCATACCTTCACTATAATACAATGATACACACGTATTGGGGGGGGGGGGGGGGTTGAAATGTGTCTTTTCAATAATCATGAAATATTTTCTCTTTTAGTTCTCTTTACGACTTATATGAATATGTTGTGTATTCTTCTGTAATTTTTTTAATCGATTAATTATGCATAATGAAGAAAAAAATATTTTTTCTAGTTTTTTGGGGAATAAAGATTCCCTAGTCGTCTCCCCAAATGCTCTCTCTGTGAGAATTGTGATTTCACTTTGCGAGTTTCCCACATCATAAGACCATAAAAATTGAAAATAGTTTGTTGAGACCTTCTACTATAAGGCTAAATAAAGCCTTCTGATTCTTTGACATGGATATTGATTCTCAACAACATAGTTTGAGAACCTGATACACTTCCACGACAAAGTTAGCGCAGTCGATACTCCAATAAATCAAAAGTGTTTGATTTGATTTTAGTTGATTGTTCTAGCTAATAGTTGTAGTATCAACTAACCTAATATATGTCATCTTATTCAACAACAATTGACATTAGGAAATAATAGATTTGAAGGGATCCTAAATGCAACTAATTTTCAATAATAATAGAAATGAACAAATAATAAAATAATATTAAATAATATTTACATTTTCAAATCATAGCATATCTAGTTATAAAATAGTCATTAGATATCTTGTTTCTACACATAGTTATCTATTCAAAAAGTTATTTCATATATATAGTCATACAGAAAGCAAAAAAATTATTGAAATTATATATCAATGTTGGCTTCTTTTAAGTTGAGGAGATGAAATATAATTCCAGGATAAAATGAAATCATTTAAATTTACAATATTCAAAGAATTAATAACTACAATTAAAAATAGTAATTATTTTGACCACGATCCCTTTCCTTTTTTTGAGGTATATTCCCATTACAAATTTGTAATTTGTTTATGTAGTTCCCCATATCCCTATAGATACAACATTTCACATTGGAATATTCCTTATTTATATCTTATCCTGATCATTGTGGCCTTTTTCTAATGGCATGATGTAAACTCCTTTTCTTTTCAATCCATTAACATGGTGTTCCCTTCCAAAATTATAGCAGTTTGAGAAATCCATTGTTCCCATCCTCACTTTAACCCTCCCTTTCCATTCCGCCCTCTTCTTCTATTTCATAACTTCAAATACACAATACAGAGAGAATTATTATTAATATAACACACACAATTATATCATAACATTATGAAACATAATGTATAATCTAAAAACACATCACAAAATTATCATCAATTTATAATTTTTGTATGAAAAATCCCAAAATCATGAGCATAGTTTATTTAGATTTATTTCATAATTCATTCATAGGGTTTCCATTTAATAATATATGTTTCCATTATAATGTTCTTTAGGATTCAAATAAAATTTCTCTGATACCAAATAAGTAAACACCAACCTAGTTTCTCATAGTTGGTGGTAAATTTATTACATTAGCATAGTATTCCATGAATTACTTCCCAAAAGACCAGATAGATTAGTAGTTTTGGAAAAATAGATACATAATTGAATCATGCAATATAATTGAATGAAATAATTAAAAAATATAGTTTCCTTTGATAAAACTATTATTCATCTAGAATAATCATATACGTCAATAATAATAAACATTTTGTTATCATGGGAAAAATTAACTCATACAAAGGGGTTGACATGAAATGATTATTAATTGTTATATAAATTATAAGATAACTTGACTCAATAAACATAATAAACATGGAATGGAAAATAACAAAAAACATTTTCCATTTAATCAATAACTATGACTAAGATAAATCCAGTTATAATATTATATTGAAAATCTAATTGATTATAATTATTGAAATATTTATAAAGGAAATGAGTAATTTTAGGACTCATGATCTCGGATATCATGACACTTGTTCCATTATGAACATTCACAAGATGAATTAAAACTAATTGGTAAAAAGTAATTATGTTTTTCTGACATCATATCAAATTTCAAGACAATTCAAATGATAGTGTAGAAATACTTGGTACAAACTGATAAGACATGGAAAATTGGTTTGACTCATGAGAACTACGGATGCATCGAGGGGTTATCTATAACTGCTCCCTATCCTTTTATATCATGTCAAATTAAATTCACATATGAAATATTGAAACACAATCCACAAAAAAATTAATTTTGAAAAATAACGTATGAATTCTTAATCATTACCCTAATCAAATTACAAAATCATAAATTCACTTGACTAATTTTGTAAATAACTGAAAATATTTACATCCCATATAAAACATGTCATAAAAAATTTAATAATATATAGTTGATGGTATCATAATATATATACCACAATGAATCATAAGATTTAGAAATGGATTTTTATTTTGATGAAAAAAATTAAAATTATATCATTAAAAATTTTGTTAGGAAAATACGCTTTTCAAATTGAAAATGAATTATCATTAAAATGTCATATAACAAAATATGAAAATAATTTTTTGAAGATATCCTTGTAATAATTTAATGTAATATTTAAAAAATTAAGGTGTCATGATGGTGGGGAATTAATCTCATTCCTTATATTTTAAATTCATTAATTCAATATATTCTCATGGAAAAGTCTCAAAAAAATAAATTTTATAAAATTGAAAAATATAACTTTCAAATTATTTAGTAAAAATCCATTCATGAGTATAAATTAAATAAAATATTCATAAGAGAAATGTAAAAATATTTTTTAAGACACTTATTGAAAACTTGGTCATGGATGAAAAATAGAGTATTGGAAAAATATTGAAATGATAATTTTTTTTAGATGAATTTTTCATAAAAATATCAAAAATATATGTGATTGTAAATAAAATGATTACATTATAGGTATCAACTGTAAATCAGAAAAATGTTGAATTTAATGAAATATAATTATTGGTATTTACACACATAATCATCGGATGAAATCGTCAATGAAGTAGAAGTATACTACAATGAGTGGAAATTGAATAAAAATAACGCTTATCCCATTATACTTAGTTGAATCATATTCCCTATGAATTAAAATTTTTCAAATGAAACATTCAATTCCTTAATGATAATGATATTCAAGATATGATATGTAAAATGTAAGTATATATACACCAATCACAACAAATAAGTGGGGAATAATGAATCTATCTCATAAAATTAAAAGTGATTCAATAAACCATTACAATGATCATATCATTGAAGTAAGAATTATGAAAATTAAATTATTATCTTTATTCTCTATATATTCATATAATTTTTTTGAAATAAATTAGTATTATGATCAAAATTCACTAAGCAGTGAAACCTATCATGATATAGTCAATGAATTATTAGAATAACCCAATTAATGGAAATTGAGTTATGAAATCCATTACCTCATGCTTCCCATTAATGGTGCATTCTTTAATCATCTCATGAATATCACGTCCTTCAAGGATCACATAATGTCCTTAGAATACCGATTTTTGGGACTCCTGAATCACCTAGACATGGGTAAAGTGTGGGGATATAGTTTTTTTTATATATTTTAGTTGAATCATTATTGTTGATGAAAATGGGAGTGGTGAGGAGTGATATTTATAGTTTAGGATGGGTGGTTTTAAGTGATTGAATAATTGTTATTCTATATTTATGTAACACCCCAAGTAAATAAAGAATATGGCATTTAATATTTATCCATATTTGTGAATAAAATATTTAAATGACTTTAAAGGGGACGCTATGCTCGATGGCGTACCCAACACGCAACAACGAGTTTCTTGGGAATCTTACGTTGCACTCTAATAATAAAATAATATTATTTTAAATGGTAGTTAACATGTAGTCATTGTAATGGAGGGAATGGATAGAAATAACTAAAATATGATTATATATGTTTTTAAATGTTTTTACATTTATCCAATAAAGGATAGAGGCTTAAAATACGGAAATAATTCAATTTTAGGCATATATGCCCTAGTTTTCACTAAAGGTTAACTTATCGCCTTTTGATGGTGAACCGTCATTAAATATAGTTTTGTTCACCCTTATACATTCTATTGGACCAAATAAAGCTCTTCTTAAGAATCGGGACATCAAAATTTACTTTGTGTAAATTTTTGGTATCTTTCCGATAAAGTTCATTTTTTTTTAATGAATAGTGTAAAATGTTGTATTTTAATTCAAAAACTCTTTTCAATCTAATTTATTTGTATGATTATATTATCTTTTGAATTGGTTTTAAAGTTAAATTAGAAAATATTTTTACCACTAAATCCAAAATTGGTTATTGGAATTAATTTCTCTTTGAAATCAGACTTAAACTAGTGTCAATCTTTTGATACTTATTGTTTCATAAAAACACGCTATTTTTCATGACAGCGGGAATTAATTATTAAATTAATTAATGTGACTTATATGTTTTGAATTTTGTAAAACGGACTTCATTTTTGAATTTGTAATATCAAATATAGCATAGGGTAATTTTTTGGTAATTTTCTGAAAAACTTCCATTTTTGATGAATAGTGAAATCACTAAGTGGTACTTATAAAGACTGATTTTCCGTTTAAATGAAATTTTTCCATCATTGTGTTTTGAATTTCAAAAATCCGACATACATGGTTGTCATTAAGAATTAAAATGTGGTTCAATGAGATTAAAATAATTTTTTGGTGAATAGTAACTTATTAAGTTTTTAATCGCGATTAGAGGTAATTAGTGTAGTTTAAGGTAAAAATAATGCTTTAATAAAATGAGATGATCTTGACACATGTCTTACCCTCATTGGTTGTATCATGGCCGACAAAGAAAAGCCATGGGTCAACTTGGGGACCCCATGGATCCACTTTGGTTGGGAAATGACATAAATAACATTTTATTTAATGTAAAAGTAAAAATGACACAAACATGATATGTTTTACTAAAACAATTTTTAAGTGGGGTTATACAAGTCATCTTTTTGATTATAAATATTCATTGGAAAGCTAAAACGATTTCCTACATCATAGTATTTGTTTTATAATTTTTAGACATTAAATAAATTAAATTATTTATGACATAATAATGATGCAGCGATGACATCATTATTTGACGATTTAAATAAAATGGAAAGATAATGTAAAATCTATGAACTACACATGTCCAAAACTTATTGTATGAGTGGATTTCGTAGCCTTATCACCGTATCCACGAATTATATCAATTTGGGACCTTTTGAAACCGAAACACATTTTCAAATAAAGTAATATTTCTTTACTTTCCAAAAGTGCCCCTCCTCTCCTCTTATAAAAGGCCCACACCTCTACCTCATTAAACACACTCCTCAAGCCTTTGGCTCGGCCAACCCCTGCCCATTTACTCTCTCCACATCCGTCTCCTCATCCTAGACGATTCCCTTTGGGAAGAATCCTTTCAAAGAAAGCCTTTAGGCTCAAATCAAAAGGAGTTACACTTTTAAAGGTAATTCATTCTCTCATGTTCATTTGTTTTATTTTACTTCTCCAACCCCCTAAACTCTTTTTATTTACTTCTTTTGTAACAACACCAGTATATTAAATATACTAGGATGTTGTTATAATATTTATTTGAGCTACACTCTCACACAACTACATAAAATGGTTAAAGAACATACGGTTTCTGTGGATGGTGAAATTCTGCCTCCCGAAACGATGATTGTTCAATACTCATTTAACACCTTCAAAGGTGGCCATTATGATGTCACTATTTTTATATATGATATATAATATGTTTATGTTTTATTTATGCTTCTGTACTTTTTCATTTTTGTCTTACCTTTATGGCTTCCATTATCGGTATACGCGATATCTTCATTTAAGGAAGTGCGGACTACCGCCCCCTCAAAGTGATTTGATTCGTTAAATACCATATGTGGGATGTATAAAGGATGGAAATATGATATTATATATGATATTATACTGGAATTATAATATACCTTTATATGATTATTATTCCATTCTATAAAATACGAAATAGAAATGAAAGTAGCGTTCATGCGTACGTACGGCTTACCGTCTCCATGAACGGTGCATTTAATTTCTTACCTCTAAATGATTATGTAATGTTATAAATGCATGCATGTACTGGATATATATGACATATATGATATCTAAATAATGAATACAGTTCTGGATATAATAAACATTTGGCCACATGAACAACATGTAATTGTAAGAAGTCCACTTTCGACTTAAGAACCAAATATCGGCAAAACAAATATTATTAACATAAATGATTACATAATGTTTATGACATGGTAATAAGTTATATAAAAGGAATAATGAACTTGAAAAAGGTTCTTAATGAAGTATAAATTAACTCATGTTTATTATTTTGGAGATTAAAGAACGATCGAGTCAAGTCGGACCCGAGGTATGGGATCCTACAACTCTCTTTCTTTTTAAGTACACTCTTTTATGTCATTTATTTTAAGCCCATCTTTCTTATGATTGGGATGTTATTTTATATTACATTTACTGTAATTTTTATGTTCATGTGATGAGATACCCTATTCTCTCTCATCAATCCATTTTGGAAGTTTTGAGTGGCGCCGTTAGGCTGCCGAACTTTCGTAAGAGATCTAACCTCTCTCTTTCTTTTTAAGTACTCTCCTTTATGTCATTTCATTTAAACTCCTCCTTGCAATGTTGGGGGATTTACTTTTATATTCCACTTGCTTTAAATTCTATTGTAATATGATGCGATACTCTATTTGATCTCATTAATCCATATTCGGAAGTTTTATGTGGCGCCGTTAGGCTGCCGAATTTTCGTAAGGGATTTTTCATCTCACTTTTATTCTCATGAGTTTTATGCTACATTTGCCACAAATTCCATTGAGTGGTGTATTTACTGCCCATTACTCTACTCTTTATGTAATATACTTTCATTTATGAGTATTTACATCAATGATCTATGGTCCTTCTTTCATGGGGTGTATGTTTTGAAAGATGCCCAAGTCGGTAAGGGAACCTTTCACCCTCCTCTTTTTTAAAAGACTTCTTTTGTTGGGTCTTTTAGTTTACATATTGTTATATTGGGATATGTTATCATATATCCTTATTGATGTAAATTTTATGTCCAAGTGATGAGATACACTTTTTATCTCTCGTCAACTCATTTTGATGTGATGTCGTTAGGCTGTCAAGGGAACTTTTTAACCCAATTTCGATTTCTTTGGGTTCAACTTGTAGTCATTGAATATGTCATCAATTGAATATGTGTGAATGAAATTTTATTGTTTTACACTTAATATCCACTTATATTGGGTGTATATATATTTTTCACACATATTTTTGAGATTTATTTTTCCTTAATTTAAGGATACCTTCTTTATAAGGGATTTCATCACATTTGACATTTCTATTGAGGGTTCATTGTTGTTATGCACCAATTCACTCTTATATGGTGTATATACTGTCATTTGGAGTATTATATCATGAATCCTTTTATTCTCATGATATTATAATGTTCTGACTAAATGTTATTCCTCGATTATTGTATTCAAGTGTCTCTAATTTTGGTAAAACCCCTTTAACAAAAATATCGTTTTAAATGTTTTAATTAATTGTTCTTATTAATATCCTTGTTTTCAAAATGGTTTTAAGGATTTATTTTTATGGATATTAATGGTTTAAAATGTTAAAAGCTTCAAGGTGGTATGGGACACTTTGATTCAAAAATCTCTTTATTAAATGTTTTAAAGGGTTTTGGAAATTGTTTCTTTTTGAATGGATTCATTATTTCAATATCCTAAAATGTTATATTGTGATTGAAATGTGGAAATATCATGTTTCCTTTATTCATGTTTATGTGATACGATTATGTTATGGTTCTTGGGCATTTTTATAAAGAACGGGTGGTTCCGTGATAAACTAAGGGCGGGTGAGCCCGATATAGCTCTCCAATGCATTGGGTAACGCGAAGGAGTGAAACGTTAAGGTTTCTCCGAAGAGATTTAGGGAATATACTGTGATGGGTATTCCAAACGTAACCAAGAGGGTTACTCCCTACGTAAGAATGTTATGAATGCCTCAAGTTACCTTTATGTCTTATGTTTTCTATGATTTATTCATGATTTGATATGCCTATGTTTTATGGGTAAAGTATGATTTCATTCTTATGTATACTTGTACTCATGTTTCCTTTCCATATATATATATATCCCTTACTGAGCTTTTTATGCTCATCCCAAGTTTTTGAAATGTTTTTCACAGGTCAAGGGAAGGGTACATGATGTGATGATAGTGTCAAGGATGTGTCAAGAAAGAATCCATGTTTTATTTTAAATATGTTTCCGTTGATGGGAAGAATGAGTACTGTCTTTTATGTAACCACTTTGTTTAAATGTGGAATGTAATGCAAGTTTCATGATCTAATTCTCTAAAACTCTAAACCTGAAAAGATCCTCAATGTGTAATCTTGTAATAACTCAATATTAAGTAAGGTTTAAGGATGGGGCCTTATAGTTGGTATCAAAGGTCGGTTTAGATAACTTTAGAGGTTAGGGTATTCTTTAAGCATAAGTGACATTACATAATGGTTAGGATTTCAGAAAGAGTCCTAGTTTAAGATAAAGTGAATGAGTAAGTGTATCTTAGTATTTACCTTCCTCATAATACGTGATGGTTTTGTTGATATACTCACACGGACATTTCTATTTTTAGTGAATGGATGGATCTAGCAGGCACCAAAGTGACAATTGGTTTGAAGGAAACTGTGGTGGTTCTCTGATTAAAAGACTCGATGAAATGGGTTATTCAATGAGGAATCTCTGGGCTGTTCTAAACCAACTATCAAGGATTCATGATCAACCACTTCAACCTTGGTGAGTTCTCTAATGCATCATGTACGAGATGGACAACTCGATGTGGAAATTCAGGTAATAATTATTAGGGTAACCATTAGGGTTTATATGATCCTTACTTTTTAGGTAATTATGGGTTGCTCTATGATATGATGGAAAATGAAGGGCATGAGATAAACTTGAGGTTAAAATATGTTATGATTATTCTTGAAGTTTTTTTTCTCATTTTGGGGAATGTTTTAAGAATTATATAGTTTTGGAAAAAGGACAACACGCAGGCCGTGTGACTACCCGTCACGTCGGACAAAGCTACGGGAATCGAACCCACAACCAAAGTGCGACTGGTATTTATCGCCTACCACTGGACTACGTGAAGTCCCTAGTTATTTTGGCTGATTCTTTCTAGTTATATGATTTTATGAATTAAGAGTAAGTTTATTTTGGGTTATTTATTAAAATGATTAACCTATCATAGAGGATATGTGATTAGGTTAATTACTTTTCAATACGAGACTTTAGGAGAAACTGATGTTGTTTGGAGATAAATATTACGATTTAACTTGGAATAATATGTGACTAAATCCTTCAAATATTTGGGTTTCAATTTTATATTGGTTTACTTTAAAGAATTTTATGGACAAATTGTTTATCGGATGATCCTTGTTGAACTTTGGGTTTTGTTTGACAAATTTTGGAGATTAAGAATAGATTTTCTTTTTATAAAGGGTAATCCTTTTCTGGATTATCTGATCTTGTACTAGCCTGTTTGGTTTTGGTTAAAGTCTAAAGACATGGGAAGTATATAGTTCTCTTTTGCGGATTAGGTGATTCTCTAGAAGTTGATTATAGTACTCTTAATGCGAACAAGTCTCCCTAAATACTTGTCTTTTGGAAAAAATATGAGTTTGATTAAGGAATCTAGTAAAAGTTGAAAGTCAACATGATAAGTGATTATGTTTCCTTATGAATAAAATTCCTCAATAAAAGTAACTTAAAACAAAAATGTTGTCTATTAACTTTTCCTACTGGGGAATCGAATACCGTTTAACTCATCACAAGTTTGTGATTTTCTCATGGTTAACTTTCTCCTAAACATGTTTTCTATCACTCTCCATCAGAACATGACCCTTTGTTTTTTCCTCCATGTCCATATTTTCATACTTGGAATCCTAGTATGGGTTAACTCGGGTGATCTTTGTACTTATCTCTCTTTATTTTAAAGTTTTTTTTTTACCGACTTTTGTTCCGATGTGGGACTTACAAGGATGTTTCCAAGCGCAATTTTAAAATTGCGAGGACGCAATTCCCAAAAGGGAGGAAGGATGTAACACCCGAAGTAAATAAAGAATATGGCATTTCATATTTATCCATATTTGTGAATAAAATATTTAAATGACTTTAAAGGGGACGCTATGCTCGATGGCGTACCCAACACGCAACAACGAGTTTCTTGGGAATCTTACGTTGCACTCTAATAATAAAATAATATTATTTTAAATGGTAGTTAACATGTAGCCGTTGTAATCGAGGGAATGGATAGAAATAGCTAAAATATGATTATATATGTTTATAAATGTTTTTACATTTATACAATAAAGGATAGAGGCTTAAAATACGGAAAGAATTCAATTTTAGGCATATATGCCCTAGTTTTCACTAAAGGTTAACTTATCGCCTTTTGATGGCGAACCGTCATTAAATATAGTTTTGTTCACCCTTATACATTCTATTGGACCAAATAAAGCTCTTCTTAAAAATCGGGACATCAAAATTTACTTTGTGTAAATTCTTGGTATCTTTCCGATAAAGTTCATTTTTTTTAATGAATAGTGTAAAATGTTGTATTTTAATTCAAAACATCTTTTCAATCTAATTTATTTATATGATTAGATTATCTTTTGAATTGGTTTTAAAGTTAAATTAGAAAATATTTTTACCATTAAATCCAATAGTGGTCATTGGAATTAATTTCTCTTTGAAATCGGACTTAAACTAGTGTCAATCTTTTGAAACTTATTGATTCATAAAAACACGCTATTTGTCATGACTGCGCGAATTAATTATAAAATTAATTAATGTGACTTATATGTTTTGAATTTTGTAAAACGGACTTCATTTTTGAATTTTTAATATCAAATATAGCTTAGGGTGAATTTTTGGTAATTTTCTGAAAAACGTCAATTTTTGATGAATAGTGAAATCACTAAGTGGTACTTATAAAGACTGATTTTCCGTTTAAATGAAATTTTGCCATCATTGTGTTTTTAATTTCAAAAATCCGACATACATGGTTGTCATTAAGAAGTAAAATGTGGTTCAATGAGATTAAAATAATTTTTTGGTGAATAGTAACTTATTATGTTTTTAATCGCGATTAGAGGTAATTAGTGTAGTTTAAGGTAAAAATAATGCTTTAATAAAATCAGATGAGCTTGACACATGTCTTACCCTCATTGGTTGTATCATGGCCGACCAAAACAAGCCATGGGTCAACTTGGGGACCCCATGGATCCACTTTGGTTGGGAAATTACATAAATAACGTTTTATTTAATGTAAAAGTAAAAATGACACAAACATGATATGTTTTACTAAAACAATTTTTAAATGGGGTTATACAAGTCATATTTTTGATTATAAATATTCATTGGAAAGGTAAAACGATTTCCTACATCATAGTATTTTTTTTATAATTTGTAGACATTAAATAAATTAAATTATTTATGACATAATAATGAAGCAGCGATGACATCATTATTTGACGATTTAAATAAAATGGAAAGATAATGTAAAATCTATGAACTACACATGTCCAAAACTTATTGGATGAGTGGATTTCGAAGCCTTATCACCTTATCCACGAATTATATCAATGTGGGACCTTTTGAAACCGAAACACATTTTCAAATAAAGTAATATTTCTTTACTTTCCAAAAGTGCCCCTCCTCTCCTCTTATAAAAGGCCCCCACCTCTACCTCATTTAACACACTCTTCAAGCCTTTGGCTCGGCCAAACCCTGCCCATTTACTCTCTCCACATACCTCTCCTCATCCTAGAGGATTCCCTTTGGGAAGAATCCATTCAAAGAAAGCATTTAGGCTCAAATCAAAAGCAGTTACACTTTTAAAGGTAATTCATTCTCTCATGTTCATTTGTTTTATTTTACATCTCCAACCCCCTAAACTCTTTTTATATACTTCTTTTGTAACAACACCAGTATATTCAATATACTAGTATGTTTTTATAAGATTTATTTGAGCTACACTCTCACACAACTACATCAAATGGTTAAAGAACATACGGTTTCTGTGGATGGTGAAATTCTGCCTCCCGAAACGATGATTGTTCAATACTCATTTAACACCTTCAAATGTGGCCATTATGATGTCACTATTTTTATATATGATATATAATATGTTTATGTTTTATTTATTCTTCTGTATTTTTTCATTTTTGTCTTATCTTTATGGCTTCCATTATGGGTATACGCGATATCTTCATTTAAGGAAGTGCGGACTACTGCCCCCTCAAAGTGATTTGATTCATTAAATACCATATGTGGGATGTATAAAGGATGGAAATAGGATATTATATATGATATTATACTGTAATTATAATATACCTTTATATGATTATTATTCCATTCTATAAAATACAAAATAGAAATGAAAGTAGCGTTCATGCGTACGTACGGCTTACCGTCTCCATGAACGGTGCATTTCATTTCTTACCTCTAAATGATTATGTAATGTTATAAATGCATGCATGTACTGGATATATATGAAATATATGATATCTACATAATGAATACAGTTCTGGATATAATAAACATTTGTCCACATGAACAACATGTAATTGTAAGAAGTCCACTTTCGACTTAGGAACCAAATATCGGCAAAACAAATATTATTAACATAAATGATTACATAATGTTTATGACATGGTAATAAGTTATATAAAAGGAATAATGAACTTGAAAAAGGTTCTTAATGAAGTAGAAATTAACTCAAGTTTATTATTCAGGAGATTAAAGAACGATCGAGTCAAGTCAGACCCGAGGTATGGGATCCTACAACTCGCTTTCTTTTTAAGTACACTCTTTTATGTCATTTATTTTAAGCTCATCTTTCTTATGATTGGGATGTTATTTTATATTAAATTTACTGTAATTTTTATGTTCATGTGATGAGATACCCTATTCTCTCTCATCAATCCATTTTGGAAGTTTTGAGTGGCGTCATTAGGCTGCCGAACTTTCATAAGAGATCTAACCTCTCTCTTTCTTTTTAAGTACCCTCCTTTATGTCACTTCTTTTAAACTCCTCCTTGCAATGTTGGGGGATTTCCTTTTATATTACACTTTCTGTAAATTCTATTGTAATATGATGGGATACTCTATTTGATCTCATAAATCCATATTCGGATGTTTTATGTGGCACCGTTAGGCTGCCGAATTTTCGTAAGGGATTTTTCATCTCACATTTATTCTGGTGAGTTTTATGCTACATTTGCCACAAATTCCATTGAGTGGTGTATGTACTGCCCATTAATCTACTCTTTGTGTAATATACTTTCATTTATGAGTATTTACATCAATGATCTATTGTCCTTCTTTCATGGGGTGTATGTTTTGAAAGATACCCAAGTCGGTAAGGGAACCTTTCACCCTCCTCTTTTTTAAAAGACTTCTTTTGTTGGGTCTTTTAATTTACATATTGTTATATTGGGATATGTTCTCATATATCCTTATTGATGTAAATTTTATGTCCAAGTGATGAGATACACTTTTTATCTCTCATCAACTCATTTTGATGTGATGCCGTTAGGCTGTCAAGGGAACTTTTTAACCCAATTTCGATTTCTTTGGGTTCAACTTGTAGTCATTGAATATGTCATCCATTGAATATGTGTGAATTACCTTTTATTGTTTTACACTTAATATCCACTTATATTGGGTGTATATATATTTGTCACACATATTTTTGAGATTTATTTGTCCTTAATTTAAGGATACCTTCTTTATAAGGGATTTCATCACATTTGACATTTCTATTGAGGGTTCATTGTTGTTATGCACCAATTCACTCTTATATGGTGTATATACTGTCATTTGGAGTATTATATCATGAATCCTTTTATTCTCATGATATTATAAAGTTCTGACTAAATGTTATTCCTCGATTATTGTATTCAAGTGTCTCTAATTTTGGTAAAACCCCTTTAACCAAAATATCGTTTTAAATGTTTTAATTAATTGTTCTTATTAATATCCATGTTTTCAAAATGGTTTTAAGGATTTATTTATATGGAGATTAATGGTTTAAAATGTTAAAAGCTTCAAGGTGGTATGGGACACTTTGATTCAAAAATCTCTTTATTAAATGTTTTAAATGGTTTTGGAAATGGTTTCTTTTTGAATGGATTCATTATTTCAATATCCTAAAATGTTATATTGTGATTGAAATATGGAAATGTCATGTTTCCTCTATTCATGTTTATGTGATACGATTATGTTATGGTTCTTGGGCATTGTTATGAAGAACGGGTGGTTCCGTGATAAACTAAGGGCGGGTGAGCCCGATATAGCTCTCCAATGCATTGGGTAATGCAAAGGAGTGAAACGTTAAGGTTTCTCCGAAGAGATTTAGGGAATATACTGTGATGGGTATTCCAAACGTAACCAAGAGGGTTACTCCCTACGTAAGAATGTTATGAATGCCTCAAGTTACCTTTACGTCTTAT
Source organism: Viscum album (assembly GCA_963277665.1). Classification (NCBI taxonomy): domain Eukaryota; kingdom Viridiplantae; phylum Streptophyta; class Magnoliopsida; order Santalales; family Viscaceae; genus Viscum; species Viscum album. The sequence goes on from OY728159.1 coordinate 1,932,119,170, forward strand.
GTTTTCTATGATTTATTCATGATTTGGTATGCCTATGTTTTATGGGTAAAGTATGATTTCATTATTATGTATACATGTACTCATGTTTCCTTTCCATATCTATATATCCCTTACTGAGCTTTTTATGCTCATCCCAAGTTTTTGAAATGTTTTTCACAGGTCAAGGGAAGGGTACATGATGTGATGATAGTGTCAAGGATGTGTCAAGAATGAATCCATGTTTTATTTTAAATATGTTTCCGTTGATGGGAAGAATGAGTACTGTCTTTTATGTAACCACATTGTTTAAATGTGGAATGTAATACAAGTTTCATGATCTAATTCTCTAAAACTCTAAACCTGAAAAGATCCTCAATGTGTAATCTTGTAATAACTCAAGATTAAGTAAGGTTTAAGGTTGGGGCCTTATAATTTATATCCAATTGAATTGGAGTGGAATTAATTAAAGTGAAATAGATATGTAATTAATGTTTTAAAGGTTATTTAATGTCAATATTAGCACTAAAAACCCATTTAATATTTTTTTTAGAATTTTTTATCTATACCCTTTTAAACTTATAACCTTTACATTGTTTTAACAATAATGCAGAAGACTTATTTTTCACTAGGTTAACATTTTTATGCCTTATAATGAAAATTACCATACAAGTTAATTTGTACAATCTGATTTAAATAATGAATCCATTTTTGAAACTTAAATTTAGTAAATTTGAATATTTTTATTTAAAACAACACCTGTAAAGGATAAGAAAATGATAGTTTTCAGGACGTATACTTTTTAGGAAAAATACAATTGTATATTAAATCATTGAAAAAAAAATAATATTTTCATGTAAATAAATTAATATCTATTGATATATAAAAAATAAATTTCATTTAAATCATTCCCCATTAGGTAATATTTTAATTACATAAATAGGATAGAAATTATATATTTTAAAACAATTTTAAGAAAAATCCATTATTTATGAAAAAATAAACTTTTGGTGAAGTAAAATATATTATTGATTAAAATTTATTTATTTGGTATAAATATTACTAAATAATATTTATTTTACATGAAACCATATTAACAACATAATGGTAATTTTAAATTTCTTAATTTATTGAAGTGAAATGAAATTTTTAATAAAATATTTATTTTAAAATATTCACTAAAATATTAAACACATATGAAGATTAAAAAAACATATCCTAAGATAATTTTTACACAATGAATCAATAAAATATATTCATTTTATGAAATAAATTTTATAAATATATAAAATATCAATAATATTTATTTTCACATAAAAATTCAATAAAATTTACATTTTTAAGAAAACATATATTAGAAGAACCTGATGACTTTTCTAAAAAATATGTTTTTATTCCATAAGAATAAATTAGTATATTAAAAGTTTGTTGTTAAATTATATATTTAATAATTTTTTCAATACAATTTATTCTCATAATTTTAATGGCTTGGATATAACATCCATTTTAAAATAATGATATTTTCATGTTCATTTAATATTAGAATTATAAATAACACAATTTATCTAACATGGTGTTATTTAGAAATATCACGGTTTTATATTCAAAGATATAATAATTACTAATCTGTCTTTATTTTAAATGATATTGTAATGTGATCGTGACCAAACACCTATGGTCTACCCAAAAAATGGACATCACTGAAACACTGGATTTCATCATCTACATATTTTTCCATGAAAAAACATCAAGAAAATGAATAATATTCTATCACATAATATATGAACACCAAAAAATTATTGTCTTTCAAATCCATGCACATATTTTTGAAGGGACTTATCATGAACCCTTGCTCCACTAATTCCCTCAAATATTTTTTTAGTAATTTCTTACAGAATGCATCAGTGACCAAATTCTATATTCATTATGTGTTTAAGATATAAAAATTAAAAGTTATATGGAACTAAAAAAATTCAATAAATGTTTCAAATATCAATGGTATCAAATATATAATATTAAATTATGTATCAAATATATCGAAATCCTCTTTCTAAACATTTAGTGGAACCGAGTCTTGATATTTTTTGTCTTAATAGTAAACTCTATATTAGGTGTATAATTTTTCTTCTTTATTAGGTAATTTTTGAAAAGGGATATAGGCCACAACATAACCCCCCACATCACCATAATTTCAAATCTCATACTTTATGCATAAAAAAATATGTAATTTCCCAAAATCAATTGCAAATGAATTAAAAATTTTGTTGAAGTAAATCTCTCAATCAAGTCCTCAAAATATATTTTACAATTACATCTTCATTTAATATTATCAAAATTTCAATTTGAACATGTCATAAGAGAATAAATTTTTGTGAAATATTAAAAAAAAATCATGTGATAAACATCAAATCATAAGAAGAACCAAATCTCAAACACGTTTGTATGTATATACCAAGTCATTACTACATGGATATTTTTAGAAATCACTGAGATGCCAAAATATGATATAACATGGCTTATAAATGATACTTCTTGGATCCAAAACAACTGTTTACAAATAATTCCAAACCGATTATTTTATTTCCTAATATTGAGAATAATATCCTAGTGATGATTATGTTCTTCCTATATCATGCAAGATAAAAAAAATTATAGCTATGAAAACTACCATGTTAGATGCTAATCACTAATTGAAGGCATAATTAGTAAATTCCATAACACTATAAAATATATAATATTACCAAAAAACTTAACCAACTACGCATAATATCAATAACTAGGTCTGAATAATTTATTCAGAATAACCTACTCATAAACTCTAAGCTGATGATACATTGATCGACAATCCATGTTAGAAACCATCGAACACCACAAAGATGATAAATAGGTGCTCAAATAATGGAAAATAAATCCTGTTTTTAATATTCACTTGATTAATTTTTTGTTAAGAAACAAAAATCAATAGGATCCCACGTACCTTTATTATGAGGTGATTAAGTGAATCATAAGGATACACTATTAGAGAACCTAATCCAATGGTGTTAATATTATAAAAAAAATATTTCTATTTTAAATATATTGGTTCTATATAATTTAATAAAATAAATATGGAAATAATAACTAGGATTAGATTAGAAGAATACATAACCTCTATCTTTTGGGGTAACCTACAAAAAAAATTAGGAAATAAATCCATTTATTTATTCTAAATAGGATGAATTTTATGAAATAGGTGTTAGTAGATGTTAGAAATAAACATTTATAAACATTGGAAGGATATCATTACATCATCAAGAACAATATTACCCACCCTCCTAAATGTGGGATCACACTCACCCTAAAGGATATGAGTAACCCCATCAGGAGATATGAACTAAACCTGATGATGAAAAAAATAAGTATTAACTATAAAAATAACCATCCATACCATGAAAATGATGAGGTGAGATATATCGAATAAAAAATATGAATTCTTACATGACCATATAGTACATGATCATATGTAGAAACTAAGAACATTTAATACCATGATACATTCTTAATCAAAAGAAATTGTGATAGTATATAAAAATGGAATATTATTCTAGAGCAATCACAACAAATAAATCATCCAATTGAATATATAAACTAAGATTAGCCTATACAAAAAAATTATCAAACTATAGTGGATGAAAACAAGATTTTACCTCTCACAAAAACTAGCTGAATTATAGATTCTACTAGTGCCCAAGCCTCAACATAATGTCATATCTCCTCATCCCTTCCCTAGTATTTAATTACTGCCTAAGTATCCACTATGCATGAGACTAAGACCCCTGCCATTCATTTCATTATTCAAATCCTGATATCATTTAGTAATAGTGAATCCACCTATACAAACATGGGATAATATTCCACAGAAAATGTTAAGATCATTTGATTGGACACAGTGATGAAAACAATAGATTTCAATATAATTAACAAAAAATTGATGGCCTTAAATATGGGTAATAAACCACCTGGTTCTAACCCAAAGAATCAGTTCCAACTTCTCCTAATATAAACTCAACATCATTGTTAAGAATATTTTTTCAGATAACCCACCCAAGCTACCTCCTACTAAAAATAAATCTTAACTATGACCTTTATTGTTGAGTAATTTTAACATATTCGTATATAATTAATCCATGACCTTAGGTATATTCATTAGTAACATAATAATAATAACAAAGTAAATCACTATCTTAACCCCACCTCAATCTATATAGCCTTGAGATTGGAAGTAGAATAATGTTTTAGTGGAAAAAAACATTGTGAAATGAGTATAATACAACATCATAGAATGATATCATCTATCAAATGATATAAACAACCATGACTTTTCAACACACAATATTTTCTGATGTATTTTCTAGTTTTAATCCTTCCATAAATTCATCTATATATGATCATCATGTAACCTGTATTATAGGGTAAAATAACAGTATTTCATTCCATGTTCCTCATGAATATATGTGTTAAATAATACCATATATTCCTATAGAGTCTTTTACTAGTGGATAAACCTTTCATTTTTCATAGGAAATTCTTCAGATTCATTTGTTCCTTTTTTAATAAGGAAATTTGGTGATTTTTTTTGGTAAATGCCAATGTGTGATGCAGTATCTACTGCGGGGTTCCATCACATGAAATAACCTAATATTATATAGGATATATTACTATTTACACAATAGGGGATTTTATGTGAGGGTTTTCCTGTGGTTGATATTTTTTAGTTCTTTCCCTCAAGTTCAAACATATCATTTTAAGAGGCATTATCTATCAAAAACTGGAGATAACACATTAGTTGTTTATAAACACATATCAATATAAACAGATGAACGTCAATAATCCATAATATTTTTTTCCCATAATTAAATTTTTTATACATTTAAACATTGTATGGGATTATAGATTTGGACATGTGTACAGGTATATAGGACAAGGCCTCTCATGTACTCTAGAATTTTATAGGTTCTCTTATCCGAATACCACATTTTCATCTGTTCCCTATACCACCAATGTCACAACATCATGGATAGATAATTCTGAAATGTACCCGAATGAGTCGCACAATCATTCATCAAAACGTTTTAGCACATTGATTAATTCAAAAAATGAATTCGAATGGTGTAATTTAGTGTGCACCGAAGAACATGAAAACTGGGTACCTACAATGATTGATAAAATTCACCCTCTATATTTGTTACACTATCTTGACTTTTGAGTCCATATCTACGATTTTGATTTGTTACACTGGGATTTAGGTGGTAAATGGTGTAAATTTTTTATATACATGACCCATGGGTCAATGAGGAACATTTGTGATGAATGTTTAATTATATAAGAGATCCAATGCCACAAACATTAGGAACAAACATCATCCAATTTCAATGAGGCCTTTGATCCATTAATGTAACAATGAAAATCGACGAATCAATAATCACATATAAATTCTTTCAGAATACCACGGCAAATAAACCCATCTCGTAAGATGAATTTACAAAAAAAAATCAATATCTTCATTGATTGATTTTCTTTTGTTATAGGTGTTTATAATGTTGAAAGAATATAGAAATAAGGTAATTTTTACCTATATTTAGACCAATAAATGATGAATAGTGATTTTGTGTCATGATCATTGGTGAGATCCTATGAATTTTTCTAACAGTAGTTATCAATATTTGATCTGGTCATTATCTTCCAATGATGATGTTTGTACAAATTCCATGTGAAGACAAATATTGTTTACTTTGAATGATAAAATATACATTCCAAACACAAATGGTGCACAAATATTTATGTGCATAGCCACCATTAGTTTCTATTAAACTTTTTCAAGAAATCTGCATGCACGTGGTGTTTAATATATTTTATATATTTCCAAAATTTATTTATGGAGCATTGGGAATTAGAAAATCACACCCTATCCATCACTGGTCTCAAAAATAATCTATACAGTATAAAAAATAATATATGGAAAGTAAAAGTCAAAAATTAACCCCAATGTAGGGATTTTTATCCTGATATGCTAAAAAAATGGCTATAAAAATGAGATATGGGTAGTGAGTATGAATCTAGGCATCATTTTCCCTTGTTAATTACAGAAGAATATCTTTATAACAACAGACATACATCAAAGTAATCTCTCACCCTTGGAGGATCCTCTCATGCTAATCCCCAATCACTATTATGTAATAAAAAAGGCATCCCCATCCTTGATGTCAGAATCCCCCAGTCAATAACATTCAAATGGTCATGGTTGTCCATTCTTAGTGGTGATAGGTGAAAGAGGTATTCTACCCATTATAACTAAAAAAAATGGAGATAATTGTTATTCCACCTCTACAACTGTACTTAGTATCTATAAAGAGATAATGAATTTCAACAATATCATACGATCCTAGTTAAATAATCATAATATACATCGATGTGAATGTTGTAGTAATGCATGGTCACCCCAATCAAACTCCAAAGGTCTCTATCATCTAGCCACATAATATTTCAGATGGTTATGGTCCTTATTCATCCACTATTGCTTGATCGTTACCTTCTTAGTAGATACACAAAAAAACTCTAGTCCCATTAGTTATGAATCACCTGAGTCATTCCAGAAACATAGTGACCTAGAGGGACCCCCATACAAGGACTCAAATGGTTACATTCCTATGGTGGAATGATAACTGTTTCTATATTCAAACATTGCAATTATTAGATGATCAACCTATATCTAGAAAATTTCCTATAAGAAAGATCACATAAATTTTCTCCCATACATGAACGATTATCTCTTTATGACCATCATTTTGGTGAGAACTATTTGTCTCAAGCATAACTAAAACTCAATTTCCTCATAATGTAACACGTATAGCGAAGATGTTAGGGGAGCCTCATGATAAGAAATTTTCATCAATATAACTCCATTGACTCATACTTTCTCTTGCACATAGACAAATCCCTTGTTATTGGTTGATGTTTTCTATCAGATATTTAATAAGTTGGGTGATTTGGTGAGTCAGTATATGAAATCCCAAATGTAATCATGTCCTCTAGATGTAAATGATATGATCATCAAAAAATTCATGGATATATCATCCAAAATCTACTCAAGCACCTTAAGCAGTCGAGAAATAAATTCTTGAAATTTGTGCTCAGATTTCAATTTTTGAGAAGTAGGGTATCAAGATAAAAATTATGGAACTCCTATATTTATCCCCATCCTCTCAAAAGGATGTCCAATGTCCTAATACTTTTTTTTCACAATGATATACAACAATTAGAGATTTATGATATTATCTTATAGAATCCTCCTACAATTTCACTGATATAATAAGTCATCTTGTAAAAATAACGACATTCTCTCCACCATCGGAAAATAAATCAAAAAACATGTCAAGTGGATAACTATGAACATAAGTTCTCATAGCTAGAACCCCCATGTTGATCCACCTGAAATATTATAAAGAGTAGGGGTGAAAAAAAATAACATGTGCTAATATGCTCCATACCAATAAAAAAAAGATAATTGTAATGAGACCAACTACTCAGACACCTCATTCAGCAATTGTGAAAAAGATATCCTTTTTAGAGCATATGAATCTACGTTTCATTTTCTAGGAGTATAGAAAATTTACATCTTATAAAACTCGAGGAACTCTAATCATCTCTTATTTATCAAGATAATATTATTATGATAGAATATATACTAGAGACTCTTGTGATTGGAATATATGATAAATATCTCTCCCATAGGGTTGTGTCACCACATTTTAGGGTGTAAACTTCTACAAGAAACTGAAACCCATGGGTAGTGTAGTTATAATCATGTGGTGTCAACTAACGTGATGAAAATAGAGTCACATATTTCCACTGTATTAGAAAATAATCTTGGTTCCTGTTGCATCATATAAATTTACATACTCAACACCATCCTCAGGCATTCTCAATATTGGAGTAGTCATCAATCTCTACCTCAACTACTAAATAGCCTTGTAGAACCATTTTTTTCACAAAAATGGATTACCCTTTCATTTCAATGCTATTATGGATGATGATTTCATGGAATAATCTGGTACGAATCAATGATATTGTAATTCAATCCTATGTAATATATGCACCTCCATCACACTTTTTGGTGGATCCAAATCTAAAACTGCATCGCCCTTGGTCGGGTACCCTGGAACTCCATCAACTATGATTACGTGTCCCAAAAATTAGGCAGCATGAATCCAAAACTGGCCCTTGGAGAGAATCATGTGTAGCTAGTTCTCTCAGAGTATATCCAGAACGATCTATTAATGTCTCTCATGATCATCCTTAGACACCGAGTACACAAGGATTCATCACTGAATAATACCATGAAAAAATCTAAGAAATGATGAATGATTTGGTTCATGAGTCTGAGGGACACTGATGTGGAATTCATCACACCAAATGAAATCACTGAGTATAAATTATGGATTTAACAACATTTAAATGTCTTCACTGATATATCCTCAACTCTTACAAACATTTAGTGATATAATGACCTATGTTTTACAATCAATAACCTTCGTACCCCTCTCAATCGATAAAATAGATCATCAATCCAAGGTATTTTATAGATATTGTTCATAGTAACCTAGTTCATGTACTGGTAGTCCACACACAACCTCAGTCTCTTGTATGCCTTCTTGGTGTGAAAAATTTGAGTTTCCAATGGTGAAACAATAGGTCTAATAAGTCCCTCCCTCTATATGATGTCCAACTGCACCATAATCTCATGAAGCTCTATGTGCGTCATCATATTTTATATAAAATATATCGATGTCATCTTCGTTTTTAGATCAATGTAGATGTCTATCTATCGACATGGATGTAAACAAGTAACATCCTCAATGATGTTTTTTTCGTACTCTTCCACTATTACATGAAACTATAAAATCATAACATCAAATGAACAATGGTTCATGTTATTCATATGATGAGTAATCAGCTATAACCTCTTATGCCTGAATCCATCTCATGCTTCCAAGGATTAATTTTTACCATAAAATGATAACACAATCACGACACCACAGAAACACCACTTCCCATGACTAAAATAGTAAATATCGGAACAAATTGTGCATGGAAATTCCATTCCTAAGATGATTCTGTAATTCTTGATAGCATTTACAAAGTGATACGATAAAAACCTCTCACATCCTAGTTTCCATAAACACTATATGCATAATCCTTTGATTTCTATGTCATATCCATTAGTAATATCAAAGAGTGAGGGTCGACCCAAAGGCTCTATCGAAATTTATAGCTATCATGAATGTTATGTGGAAATAAAGGATTGAAAAGAACAAATATATATTAGTACTAAATCTAACGATGGAAAAAAAATTTATATGTTGGCATAGTCATAGAACATCTAGGTCATATTAGTTGTTCTCTTGTAGTTGTCCCTACACATATCCTCTAGATCCTTGAGCCTTTAGAGAAGAAGATGGAACCCTTTATAAATATGAACGCATCCCAATGGGTCCCATGATTTGACTCCTCAAACCCGTATCTATAAGGAAAGGTGTTGGCGACTATCACTGATTTTGGAAATCACTAACACAAGAGACCTTAGACTTTGTACATGCACACACACACACACACCCAATCTCAGCCAATGATGAAATGTAATAAAAAATACAAAATCAACTATGCATTTATATAAATATCGTAACTAGTGTAAAAAATCAACTAATGGAAGATAAAAATGAAGCAAATACAAGACAAAAACAAGGCTTCTACTAATAATTACAACATGAAAGAAATGAGACTATAATCGAGATACCATATGAACACACCCCGATCAGTTTGGTCTCACTAAGCACTGTACGGTTAGGGTTCGTCAATAAATTTATAAAAAGGTTGATTATCTATATATGGAATGACACATGTGAAAGATGCCCATGTAGGGGTTAGTTTAACAATACCCATGAGGAAACCCAAAAACAACAAAGCATGCATCCATGGAATAAAATCCGCACTAAAAAGGAATATGTCTAGACTATACATAATAAGAATATATAGATATATTATAAAAGGAACATAGTCTAAAGGTATGTCACAATCATAATTACATCATAGGATTCTCTGTCGATGGTTATACATAGCACTCTCCCATAAGAACACACTCCATGAGTGTGGCATCACTAATGACTTTAGTTCGATAGGTTTTTCTCATTGGGTCATTCCATAAGAATTACATTGAGACGGTCTAAAGTGATATGATACATAGATTAGGATAACATAAAAGGATATGGGTTATACTAAAAACTCATTATATGTTAACCATCAATGTATTAAATTGGTGCATGAGTAGATTTTTTCATGACGACACTATGAACTCCACATAGGATTAAATGATGAATAGATGATCTCCCCCCACAGATCAATGAAATATTCCAAGAACACTTTCCAAAAATCTTTCCGATTGAATTAATATCATATTTATTGGAGTAAAGTTCAAACTAACCCTCGGAGAATGAATATGGGGAACAAAAAATAATGAAAATATTCCAATATGTAGAGAAAAAGGGCTCAAACCCATCATTATAGGACTATACAATGCATTGTTCTGGTATATTCAATGTCACTTTTACCCTTGCTACTTACCATGTAAATGTCTCATGTCTTTTAGTTGTGCCTATGTTATAGTACGTGTCCTGATGGTTTCCCATGTACACAACCCATGTTCCATTACAGTGGTATGCCCATGTATACATGGCCAAGTCATTTCATTGTGGGATTACATTACTTTTTTGTACCTGTATACTTATAATCATGTTGGTATACCCTATGAGGTATATTTTGAGAAAATGGGGATAGGTAAAAAACTATTTGATCCTTAAATTTCACTCGAAACACTATCTTCATTTAGGATGGAACCACATGACATATCACTTAGACTTACATGTTCTATACTGCAAAATCATTCATATTCTCATATTTGGATCTCGTGTATTTGGTTATTCCTCTAAAAATCAATATGAAAGCCACCTAATAGTAAAATCATAAAACATGTCCCAATGAATCACAACATCATTGATCCACATGTTACGAATATTCTCTTACTTAGGAATATGACTTCAAATGGTGTTCGTTGTGGCACAATGAAGAACATGAAAACTGGGTACTTATGTTTATCTAATACAATACCGCCTTCCTCATCACACAAGTGTCGTGTCATGTAGAACATTGATCTATGATTTTTAACATTATTTCCAGGATTTTGGTGGATAATGTATGAATTTTTTATATATGTTGATCCATGGGTCAATGAAGACTACATCGAAGTCTATATTTTGATTTTCTAATAATATATTTTTAAGGGATAAATGGGAACCCTACAATAGATCCGTTTATGAAAAAAACTTCACACATAGAGAGCTACAAACACCAACCCAACATTTCAATTTCAACTTTTAAATTGCGGAGTAAAATATCCAGCATCGAGATCAGCACCCACTGTCAACTCCTTCGGTTCTGTGAAACCTCGGGTCAACCAACCTGTGGCCACAGCACTAGCCTCACATCATCATCACCTCAAACACAACCTCATAGGAAGAACAATCGATATGAACTAGAAACACAATCATCGATGAACCATGAAGAAAGCCAAATCCAACAACAGCCATAAGAAATCATCAAAAGGGAAAAGAACACAACCAAATACATCAGTGAACACCATGAATAACAAATTCCAAACCTATGGAACACAATAATCATATCCACACATTAATTCATTACTACCACTCAAAAAATTCTCTACGAACTATGATCTGCCAAGAAATGGGCTTAGCGATTACTTCGACACATCGTCGTCTTTATCGTCACATCATCATCACTGCAATGATACAAAAAACATAAAGAAAACAAAGGAAAGTCTACTGGAAAACCCTATGATGCTTGATCAACACCACCCAACCCACCCTGAGAACCTTCACACCATACCAAGAAGAAGTCCAGAAGCGAAGGATCAAGTGAAAATACTAGAGAGGAAGCGAGCAGAGACCTTAACTAGGATCCTTGGATGAAAGAACCATTACGGAACAACCATCAATGAACAAGGAAGGGGGAACCCGGGATGAAACCCAAAGAACAATGAATGAGGAAGAAAGAACCGGGGATTAAAACCTATGAAAAAACCAGCATGAAATGAATGAGGAACAATATAAAACAAGGGAAGAAACCACTAAACGGGAGGACAAACCAAAGGGAAGAATAAAAAGGAATCGGAGAAGTCGATCTGAGATGAAGTGAAACCTAGAAGGGATGGGCCTCTAGGAAGAAGGGAAAGAAAAAAATAAGAATGAGAAGCTGAAATGAAGAAGACCGAAGAAGAGGGAGATATGGACATCACTGCTGGTAGACTCTTCAAATCCCTAGAAGGAGGGAGAGAGAAGATGACAAGAGTGGGATCTAGGATAATAATAAAGAACACCCATAGTGAATGAAGATGTATTTGAGATATGAATAACAATAAATATTTGGAAGTGACAATAAAAACTTATGTTTTTGACCTCAGTACATCACCATTATATTCATAAGTGATGAATCAAGAATCAAAATAAAATTCTTCCAAATTAACCCAGATAACAATCTCGTCCCCCAATATGACCGAACCACGGGTCAATATGTTGGATGACTAATTCATGCACATCATAGGAATTATCAATGGAGAAAGAATCCAATAATGTAAATTTTCTTTCATGAATTTTTATTTACTGTAGAAAAATAATGTTGTATCGTCATTATTATTGGTGAGATCCAATGAATTCATCTCACACTAGTCATAAATTTCGTGATTTGGATCTTTTCTACTAATAGAATCTCATTTGAGTAATCTCTAATGGTCTTCTAGATATCTAACTTTTAGTGACTATACATAGGAATTAACCATAACAATTTATTTATAAAATATGTCGGGTATCATTATCAAAATAATAATAATAATAATTTGTTTAGTTATATTAATCATTTTATGCCTGAGAAGAGTTTTAAACAGACCACATATTGACCTAATTTATGTCACACCTAGGGTAAATCTGAATTTAAGAACTCATTAGTGGTCTACGATTTAATATTCATTCCTCCAATTATATGGAACTCTACCATTTCGTTAAACATTGCACTCATTATATTTAATATATTGAATATATTCAAAAAAAAATTGCACATAGGGATTCAAAATCATATGAAGTCTAAATTCCTACTCTCCAAAATAAACCATAAAATACAAAAATAATTAATGGATTCAATTTTTTGAGTCAATACAATAAATTTTTAATAATTAGAGCATTACGTGGAAGAAAAATCACACAATAATGGGATATGACATCCAAATACATAACACAATTTCATTTAGTTGTATCCTACAAACCCAAATATATATATTCTCAAAGGCATGTGAAAGGTGAAAGAGAAATTCCATGTAGGAAACCACTGTGATTATATATATTTATTATCACCGTGAAACTATTTTTCCTTTTTATAAAATAAAACATTTATCATATTTTTATTAAATTGAAAAAAAAAATTAAAAAAAATTGGTTTTTACTTTTAAAACAATCCATATCAAAATACACAATAATAATGAAATTAAAATTATTGATAATATAAAGGGAAGTTATAAAAACATTAATATATTTACAGTTATTCATTTCAAAAGACAAAGAAGAAAAAATATTTTCATATATAAAATCAATAAAATATGGGATATAGCCTAAAAAAATATGTGAATAGGTCACACATGAAACACTGTGAAATTATAATATGAATCCTAAAAATATTGTTCCAAGTCACAGTCTATCGATATCACAACGACAACCACTATTTTATCCAAACACACTAAGGTTTTAATATGTACAGAACCCAGATCACTAAAGGTAACTAATATAATATATTTTCTAAAAATAATAAACTAAATCATATCCATTATTTAATAAATAATTTCCATCAGTAATGGATTACTATTCCGAGGATTTAAAAACCATTTAAAAGTAAAAACTAACTTGGAGTTAGTTCATAGAACCCATAAATTTCATATAAAAAAATTTATTCAACCAACCCCGCCTTCAAAAAAAATTTACTGGTCCACAATGTTTTATTAATAAAAATTAATCCCTCATAGATGTTAAATCATTGATTTTCACTAGATAGACTAATCAAATTTATAATAAAAATCATGAATCCCAGGAGAATGAACCATTATACAATGAAACCTACCTATCCAATGAAGAAAACTATGTCACATTCAAAAAATTATGAACAGTAATCAAGATATCACGAAATATCTAATCTAGATCAATATGGATATCATTAAATCACCATAAAAATAATTCAACTCCGAAATCATAACAATTAGTGATTTTAATAAATGATAGAGAATCGATATAAAGATGTTTTATACAGTGAGGTGAAGGGACAAGGTTTAAATCATAGGACACCTCTAAGTGATCTACTAAGATGATGGAGAGTCACAGAGTGGATCCAATGGGATAAAAAATGTGAGAACCAAGAAATGTCTTGGTCAATAAAATGATAGATTAAGTTGAGAATAGTGTTACAAAACACTATTGATATTATTGTATTTCTATAATTTTATAAATTACATTTGGGTGATGCGATTTTGATACCTTGTTATAAAAACAATGCAGTCACTATTTCCCACAAATCACAAAACACATTGTTACTTAGGAATAGATACATAGTTTGACAAACTATGCCCTATCCATTATATAAACATTATATAAATAACCATTAATCTGAACAATTTTTTTAATAACTCAAATGGTTAGAAAAATTCTATCCTGATCATTTCAAGTATAATTCAAAATAACATTAAAATGGAACACAATTATATCAAGGTTAATACAGACCGTGAAAATACATTTTTCTCAAATAATTATAAGATAATAATCCTAATTTCTAAAAAACCTTTAAAATACAATGATATATAAATTAAATCCAAAATAAAACATACATGTACTCCAGTGGGCCTCACAAGTTTGCATACAACATTGTTTTCCAATAAAAATTCAAATGGATCTTTTGGAGTATTTCTATTGGATGTGATGCAAAGTTGTGTTCCATAGGTATAATGTCAGAAAGTTGATTTTTTTTGTAATGGAAATTTCTCATGATATGAATGAGAATTTTTAAAACACATAATGTAATATTAATGCCCACAATGTGAACAAAATAACAACAAACAAAATTATTGCAGAGAAAAGGAGTTTCATGTTAGTGAAATGGTATTCATTTGAATCTCATTATAAAATTCGGAAATAAATTTTGGATGATGGTAAATTTCATCCATATATATATTAGACTCCTCAAAATTATTTATCACATGGAGAAAATGGTTTCTCACTTATTAATTCCATCAAATATCTACCAATTATAAAATATATTTTGTAAATCACTTTTCTGAATGTATATACCAAATCCATCACATATATAACAATCAATACTTTTATAGTCGAAATACGATCACTCTTATATGGAATAATCAATGGATATCGTGTATCATATAGATAAATTACAATGTAATGATAAAATTCATTTATTCAATTTTATTTTTCAGAAACAAAAATTTTAGGACGCGATGTAGGATTTAAATGATCAAATAATAAAAAATTACACAAAATTTTTCTCTTTTATGAAATTAAATATGGAGACTAAATTTTTATTTAGTGAGGGGTATAATATATAAATAAATATTTTTGATATGAATATTCCATGAATATGGGGAATTTGTTTTTCACAGAATATTGAACTGAACTAAATATATTCTTATTTAAATTGGGTGTAATATATCAACATGAAAATGAATGAAAATTATTTTATTAGTAAATAAAATAATTATAATTTTAAAAATTAAAATATTCATAACACAAAAAGTATATATGAAGCTAATAAAAATGGAATTTTTGTGCTCAAATCCTATCATTAAGATCATATTATCGATTTTTGATATGAAAAAAGGAAAATCATAAAAATGTATCTAGAAATTTTATGAAAGAAATTAATAAATAGGATTAATTAATATTAGGTATGCATGTATGATTTTATATAATATTGGAAGAGGTTAATATGGCCACTAACTAGTTATTGGATATATTGCTATTTGGAATTTTCATAATGCATATAGCTAATATGTATATTAAAATGATTATGAATAACAATTTTATAGATATATATAATATATTATAAATTATACATTAAAAAAGTAGTATTTTAATTCAATATCAATTATATAGTGATAGAAATAATATTTCTAAATTTTAATCATTGACTATGTATGAAATTTTTATTAATCATGAATTTTTATCTAATCTATTATGTATTTTATTTATAATATAAATGATAATAATTTAGATAATTAATTTAAAATAATGGATTTTATATTTATAATAAAAACATGTAAATTAGCAAAGATGTTTAATTTAATTTTAAATAATGATTTACTAAGGTTATTAATAAATTACATTGTTATATTGTGAAAATGATGATATACCATCTATGGTAAAAATGATTTATAATTGGAAAAAAAATTAAAATACCTATAAATAATTGGGGTATATTTTCCACATTTTTAGACTACGTTTTTACTTTAAAACTCCAAATGTACATTCTTAACCATTATGATTGGAATAAATGTAAATATTCCCTGAAATTCATCTGAAAAGGACCCAATCTCATGAAATTCTGAAATACATATCTTATACAATTTTGACCCTAATATATTAAATAATTATATCATTAATAGTACACAATAATGTTTAATGGATAGTTGTTTTATGAAGGTATGTGAAATCCTTCATTAGGATGAAATCTTTTATGGTAAGGACCATTTCCATTAATGAATTTTGTTTTACATTATATATTTCATTAATTTTTTTAGATCCACTCTTCTTAAATATTTTGAAACATTATAATAATCTATGATTAATAAACTTATTATTATCCTAAAATTATATCAGAATAATATAGCTTTTTAATCTTATTCATTCATTTATTATAATATGTTCACCTTTGAGTTAGTTCATCCTTCTAAATATATGATGTTTTTCAATAATAATTATGTTCACTATTTATGACTATCAAAAGATAATTAAGTGAGATATATGATATTTATGAGTAATTTATGTTATTATTATGGTTCATAATTGGTGACCCCCAAATGAGTGCTGGTTATAATGTAACTAATTATTATTAGTAAAGATCCCTAAAATAAGGTCACATTAAATTTCAACCACACAATCCAAATTCAAAACATATATGAAATGAAATCATTGGATAATTATTATTCTTGTACTATAAAATGTTTTTAGATAATGGTATTATTAATAAAGAATATTTTTTAAAATCCCAATACCATAACTTGTTAAATAAGTCCAAACTAATGACATCCTTTAATAAAATTAAACTAAAAAAAATATTTGTCATAAATATTTTAATTCAATCATATAAATTTTTATATTTATGATAAGGTATTTTATTAGGTTGATAAAATTTCTTTGATTATTATATAGAGATTAAAGAATATTTGATACTATATGAAGTGAAGATAAGTGGAATTTTTAATCACAATTAACATTTGAAAAATAATTTCATTAATTTCCATTTTATAAATTTTGTTAATTAATATAATAAATATATTTCTTCCTGTTTATATGAATTTTTGAGGAATTTAAACATTGATTTTTTTTATATGGGAAGGAAATATTCTCCCATATTTCTTCATGTCTCCCGATTGGTCAATTTCTCCATATACATTCTCCAACGTTATTTATGAAGAATGAATTAAATCTTGTTTACTCACTAATTATTTAAAATAAATTTTATCTTATTTATCCATTCATTTAGTAAACCATTTTATAATGAATAATTTTATATAAGAGCATAGTGTTAGGATTCAATATGTATTTTTATATTATTTCTACATATTTACATACCATCCTCTAAAAATAATTTCATCTATGTCAATAACCATATATATTATAATGAACATATATTTATTATGTTTTAAATAGTTATATCACTTCACGTATTAATCAATGATCATGATATGGATGACTGGCCATTATATCTTTTGAAATTTATTTTTCTTGCAATTAAATTTTCATATGTTAATTGTGTTATCATGAATTTTTTTTTCATGTACATCTGACATATATATATATATATATATATGTGTGTGGTTATATAAATATATGATAGGTGATATTGAATTATATAATTTTTCAATTAATTATGAAATGAATTGTATCTAATGAAATGGTTGAACACATGTGAGGCATCCTTAATTCCATACAGGATTCATGTCTAGTTTTTTTTATAATCAATAACTCCTAATATGTAATATATGGGTAATAAAATTTCAAATTTAAATATTCATGGATAACTAGGATGAAACATATAGTTAAAAATTCAATATTACAGGTTGATGAAATTAAAAGTAATCTAAAACCATTTTAAATGAGTCAGAATGCACTGATATTTAATAATCTAGGATAATGAATTATGAAAGTAGCTAAAAAAATTAATTAAATTTTTTTCACCATAAAAATTGGATCAAATTAATTCATTGGAATTTTAATTTGATCTATAATTAATATTGTACAATTTTCATTTGATCTCAAACATAATTATGTTCAATAATTAGGGTATCCAAGACCTTGACTAATCATTGATATTGAAACACAATATATTACAAAGAATGAATTTAAATAACAAGTTTTTATGTAGTGAAAACTAATCAATCTATATGAAAAGGATAACTAACTAGATTTTTCCTAAGTTGTATAGGATCATACTCAAAATTTGAAACACCTAGGATAAAACCTTAGTGGGGGTGAATTTCTATATACTACAGACGTACTATAGTAGTTACTGTAGAATATAAAACTATTCATCTAATTTTGGTTGGTAGGCCACCTGATTGGGCCTACAGGTATCCAAACCATTGGGGAACCAAGGCCTTTAGTCCACAATGGATTTCAGGTCATTGGATCTTCAGGACACCAAGTTCCATTGATCCACATGTATTTTGGGTAATAAATGGCCTTCGGACCACATAGCCTTAGATCCACACTGATTAAGAAGCATACATTGAAGAATAAACAAGAACATGATCAAAAAAAAGATTCCATGAATTTAACAACCACTAGAGTAGTAATAAACGTAATAGAAGAGTGAGAGGTTATGGAAACATCCATCAGTACAAGTTACCATGCAAATATTTACATGAAAATTGTAAATGTTAATAAATATGAGGTGGTGAGATATTCTCATCATTATATAGATGATAGGGAGGGGTTATTCTATTTTATTCAGGTCATGGGACTTTAAAGCCTTTTATTGGTCCTTATTTCTATGGGACATCATTTCATGTATGAGCCTTGGTCCTTGGGAATATAAGTCTTGTAAGGGGTCTCCATCAACCCTTAAAATAGTGATTATCAAAAAATTAAATACTAATATAAGGATTTCAGGATTTTGCAGTATGTATGTTATCATTCTTTAAGATGTATTAAGAGATATTTACAAAATTTAGAATGAAAAAAAAAATTAAAACATAAATTTCCATAAAAAATAAATTAACATGAATATTCAATCATACTTCATTAAAAAACTCATGTAAATAACTTTAGACCTTTATTTGAAAATTGATCAACATTTATATTCATGTTATACACGATTGTTCTCATAAAATATTATATAATCCAAATTAGATCCCAAATCCCTTAAGACTCAATCCATTAAATTTATCATGTAACATTCTCAAGGCTAAATAATCTAATGCGGGATAACATCCCTCCCCTATAATGGGTACTTTTATACATAAGTTAAACTCTTATTATCACCTTATATATCTAAATCAATTTCATATACTTAAACATCATAATTTATCTCAAATTAGATAATAAAACCTACGTTGTATGTGTTAAGTATCTCCTCTAATAATATATGCATGTTTCTAAAGTCATAGAGATATCTAATATACTAAATTTTCAATTACACTCATGATAATTTTTCAAGGAAAATCATAATTAATTAATTAATGTATAACTATTTTAATATTTCCAATAGTCCCTCAACTCATGACATGATGGTGTTGGTGGTGAAATTTGGTTTGAATCTCCATTTTCCATGCCACATCCCTTGGGATCAACATTATTGATTTTAAATCTTACACTTATTTCCAATAATTATTATTTCATAATGGAATCCATACAATTTTGTGAAAATTATGTTCAGTTATACATAATTTTAATTATTATCTTTCATGATATAAATTAATATGTCATAATTAATCATTATAAGTCATTAACTAAGCATTTATATTATGGAAAAAAACAAAATCCATTGGTTATCCTCTATAATTAGTTACCCTACAAATAACTATGTCACATTAAGATTCCAACCTCTATACTATAAAATGTTTGAAAGTATTTTAAATATATCTATACGTTTTATTATCTATAATACATTACAACCCACAAAATTTATCATCAATATTAATTTCTCAAGACTAATAATATTTCAATAAATTCTTCAATATCCTTTCGAATAAATATCTTCATAATAATAATTAAAATCCATAAAAACCACTTTTAATTCACTATAGTAATTAAAATAATACAATTATAAATAATAAAAAAATATACATACCTTATCAATGTTAACCTTAGGAATGACTTAGCTAGAAATGCTATATACCTCAAGCAGACCTCTGCATAATTAGTAAGCCGTCATGAATGGTGTATATAGAAAAATTAGTAAATATGGCTGATGTATAGTAGGATATTATCAAAAATAAAATTAAAGGTGTATGGTGGAAATTATAAATAATTATAAATAATGCATGATAATAGCTTCATATGATAGAATTATGTTATTTTTCTAGTGCATGGGATTATATGAACATAGAAAATAAGTACCTTCTAATCATCGTAGCCCAAGTCACAATTGTGATGAAAATATACTATGTTAATTGAGTATAGAAATCATGGTAATTATATCCCAATAATTAAAACACCATTAATGGATATTCATCCAATGATGTCATAATAGTCATTACAGGGGTAGTTCACCCAATATCAGAGGTCATAACATTAGGCATATCATCATAACAACAACTCTCCATAAATGTGAACAAAATACATATATTAGTTGATATAACCACTAAATATTATTACTGTGAAGAAATATCATACATATTAAAGTGTTAAATCACATGGGGGCTGTAACTCACAACTACTTAATGAAATACATTTTTTGGGTAAATATTTTTCGTTGATACCTTTATCTATATGAATCATCTAGTTTAAAAAACCAGGATATACTATTAAAAGAGTATTATTTATTTCATAGTTAACACATAACCAATTGATTGGTAGGTATAAATATTAATAACTAAATTATAAATAATTTATGGGTTATATATATGTAAAATTAACTCATTAGTTTTCATTTTTATGGAAATTAAAAACAATATTCTTATATAGAGGGAATGGTTTATGAAAAACTATTTTAAACATGAAATGTGTTTTTATTTTAATAAAAATTTATAAATATTGGAAAATGTGTTTCATTAAATTAATATATTCTGTCAAATTTTTAAAAATTCATAAATATTTATTCCTTGGCATGAGATACTAATTAATCCACTATAACCATTAAAAATGTATTTTTCTAAATAAAATTCAACTCATTTTGGATAATTATTTTTAAAAAAATTCTTCAATAATAGTAATTTAATCATATAAAATTAATTTTTTATTTGGAATTCGGAGGATTAAAAGTGGAAAATAGTTCACATTCATGGTTTTTTCACTATTAATAGAATTTATAGAAGATGATTTCACATATGTAATGATAAAATGGTTCTAATAGGGTTTAAATGTTGGGATTCCAATCTAAAATTTTTCTAAAAAATTTAGTTATCTTATTGGATGAGTTTTTATTATATATTTCTCTCAAATTCTCAGATATATGTTCACTTTTGTCTATATTCTTTTGAATATGACTATTATATTTACTTGCGAAAAGAAAAATACAAAATGTCATTCTCTTGAATTCAAAATACAATAATGTGATATCATAGGGAATAACGAAATTTGTGTAAAGTATTAATAGTTTTTTTAAATTAAATTATTTTATGTGTTGTAATTTATTATTGATTACTAGTAATTGTTTATTAGAATAAATGTTTATGAAATTTTGACATAATATTTCTTAAATTAATAGAAAAAATAAATAATTTTAAGAAATTAAAATATTAAAATATCATTATTTTATAGTGTTAAACTAATTCATATAAATATTTTATATTATTTATTTGAATTAATATTATATTATAATTCCATATTTTTCATGACGCTTTTAATGTAAAATTAAATGAATAATTCCAAAATTCGAATTAATGAAATATTAAAATAATATATATTTTTTAAATTTATATATAATTCATAAAATATTTGATCATCATCCATGGAATGTAAAATGATTTTAAATACAAAAATGGGTAAATGTATCATTGTACATTCCATTTATGGTATCTTTTTAACCATTTAATATTGAATTAGTTGTTACCCTAGTTAGGGTCCAAAAGATTAATGAAGGGGTTTATCAAAAATATTTTGTTTAAAATGATTCAAAAATATAACTAAATATCAATTTATGACATTATTATTAACCAAAACTCAAATTAATCAAAATAATGTGCATTTGGATGAATATTTCATGAAAATAATTTTTTATATTATTTTATTTTAAGAAATTCCATCTGATTCCTCTCCACCCCTTATAAAAGGGCATCTCTCCATTACCTTATTAACAATACTTTGAGACTTATATCTTTAAAAACTCTATAAAATTATCTATAAAACATACATATCCATGTTATTAACTTGATAATGTTTCAAAATATGAACTTTATAATCCAAAAGGAGACATCCAATGAAGTTCATTCAAAGAATAGGTAGTCACATTATCTAATCACATTCTTTTAAAATTTAGTTTTACCTCATATATATTTCAATAATTTATCCTGAAATCATTAAATAATTATCTAATAATTTAAAATTTGTAATTTTATTACTAAAAGAAATTAATTCACTAACTTTTCCATGAAATGGTATTTGAAATTATCACTCATGCATGCATAAAAAAAAACTATCTACGAATCACGATATATTTTATTTTACATCACCATATTTCCTAGATGGTAATTATGATGGTTATAATGTTTATAAGATATAATGATAAAATATTCTCAAATATGGAATTATAATATCACATCTACCCTGTTAACTTTTAATC
Source organism: Viscum album (assembly GCA_963277665.1). NCBI lineage: Eukaryota > Viridiplantae > Streptophyta > Magnoliopsida > Santalales > Viscaceae > Viscum > Viscum album. Next base: position 1,932,142,519 of record OY728159.1, read on the forward strand.
TATTTGAACATGATAATGTCACTCAAGCGTACATTTATACAATCACCTACAAATAGTGATAAGATTTGTTTGTAGTTTCAATTTTATGTCAATGGAAATATGGGTTGATTTGATCGATATATATGTTTTTATGATAAAATAATTATTTTTATCGTTTAATAATTAGTTTATTTTTTTTCATTCCATCCGTCGTACAAACACATGCTTAAAAACGAAGAAGTTGTCACCTAGAGTTGTGATTTTACTAACTAATTGTTAATAATGGTCTGATAATATATCATAAGTAAATCATAAAATTTATCATAAATATATTTATCGATTTGGAATAAAATTATTACAAAATATATATTAATGATATAGGATGTTCGGATATGTATATAGAAACATGTGACTTGAAGTAGGGGCTTTATGTTTCAATCCCATATTCATCGGGATTATTTTGGATTGAATTTATGTTTAGTAAATAATATAATATTTATCTAATTAATACATTTAATTTTATAATACATTTTTAATTTATGAATAATACATGTTTTTATTTCATTTTAATCACATTAATTACTCAATATATTGAATGAATTCTTTTATGGATAAGATAAATTATTTTTATCATCAGTCAAAAATAATTGTCCTTTCATATCTATATTTTCTGATAATAATTTTTAAAAAATTTATTAATATTATAATGTTATTTTTAGAGTAATATTTACAAATTATATAATTTTTAAAATATATTTTAAAAATAATATTTTTGTCATTTACATAATGAGAACATTTTCTGTGTTTACAAAATTGTGAAAGTAATTTTTTCATTCAACTTATACCTCATGAATAGAATTTCCCTACATCATGAAAAATAATTAAATTTATTCTTACTATCTAGTAATTAATAATTAATTTTAAATAAAATTGTTCATATAATATTTAAGAAATTATTTGAATTTTAATTACGTTATTTTAAATTTAAAATCGAATTTTCCTAATAAAATACTCTATTGATATATTAATATAATTTTAACTTATGATAACATCCTTGATGTTAATTCTGATTTTATAAGGATATGATCCAATTTAAACTTCCATAATATTTATCTAGATGTTTAATTTTTTTTATGAGCTAATGTTTTTAATACATATTTATTCTCTATGGGATATGCTACTAAGAAATAATAAAATGTTAAGGAATATGATGTTCATTGTATGGGTTACAATGTGATGATATAATGAATATTTTTTGATTTGATGCACACATATCTAAGGATTAACTTATTATAAGTGTGATCTTGGAATTATATATCTATCCAAGGAATTTGGTAAATTAATATATGTCAGGAGATATTATTTTGAAACCAGATGATGTTATTAATAAACCATGTGGAGAAAGTCGATGTGATTCATCCGCTATAGGAAACACCTATTGATGACTAGTGTCTTCTTATTTATTGGTCTTAGTATATAAACATTATAAATTAAATGGTTTATATAAATATGATAGTGGAAAACTATTTTGACATATCCTAAGGGTTTATTATTGATTTATGCTAATTTCTCACTTTTATGAAACAACCTATATTGAAATGATAATTTTTTAATCAATTAATCTTGTTTATGGTACATGATGGATTGGTATAAACATTGTATGATATATAAATGATTTATAACACTTGTTATTATCATAAGATTTCAAATAATAATTTATTGAAATCTCCCATTATTTTCATTTACAATGTGTCTGAACTCACTATTTCGTATGTTTCTTTTCTCTATGAAATAAATAATGTTTTATGTATGGATTTTTCTCTGAATTGTATAAAAAGGGATAAACATTATAGGATATATTGATGATATTTTATGATATAAGAATACATTGTATCTAGAATCCGAACACACTAAATTGTTATGGTCCATGTGCATATATTTTTGAAATGTAATGAATATTCATATAAGAATATGTAATATTTCTATAGAAGATGTATAGTCTACAATAGTCGGTATCATATCACAGTTGTAGTCAAAATTTATATATTAGGGTTAGAAAAATTTAGTAAAAATTGGATAAGTGTAATTATAGGATAATATAAAAAATATTTCATTGCAAAGAGTTTATGTTATTAACTAGTAGTATATATATGTATGCATACTACAGGTGGATGTGGTTTTTTCATAGATATATCTTCTGTTTACAACCCACAAATGAGTTATTCAAGAATATCTAATCCATTATTATTGTTCATGGTGATTGTTCCATTACAATGCACCTTGGATGACATTCCTAAGAGTTATTATTGTGTTAATTGCAATTTTATTTATAAAAAATTGATAAATATTTGAATAAATTGTGATAATTTATGTACTACGATAAACCTATGTATATAATGTATGAAAATTATGTGTCTTGATATAGAATTTCAATATATTATTCTTCATGAATATGTGGTTTCCCACTATGATTATTATTTCTCACACTTCAAATTTTGACTTAGTAAATGGTTGGAACTAGAAAACATTGCGATAAAAACGAATGAGACGGACAACAAAATGATTATAAACGTGAGTAACCACGTTTTCTGAGAGATAAAATGAAATATTTTATTTTAATGATGATTAAACATTCTCAGATAATGAGTTATGTTGATCTCCGAAATGAAAAATTGAGCTAAAAATGTACTTCTGAGTCATTCATACTGGATCATCCACCTAATGGTTAAAATATCAGGATGGAATTTATTGAGATTATGAAAAGGTATCATGAATCCAATGTTACTTATGGGGAATGTATTATAAGACATACAATGTATACATTGTGTTTAATCATGTAGCACCCTAGGCTTGAGGTATTTAGGATTTTTTATGCTTATTTATGTGTTTAAAGTGCATGGGATGAGTGAAGAAGAGGTTGGGAGTGTTTGGAATGGTTTTAAATATGTTTGGAAGCTTTTCTAAGGGACAAAGGTTTCAGCACAGTTAGGGGAGACTGTGAGGGTTATCCCAGAAACCGTGAAGGGGGAGAAAGTAGGCTTCACATGGCATGGACACAGATTTCTAAACCGTGCGAGGCAACAGGGGGGACCCTTTCTCCCGAGACAATGGTGTGCACACAGTTATCACACGATTTTCCAAATTGTGGGCTAACTGTGTGGCCAGTTAAAAATAGGGTTTTAATACCTGGGTTTATTCGGGATTTCTTTATTCCTCTCTAAATCATCTCCCACTCGATCATCACCCGGGATTTCGGGTTCTCGGGGGTTGAAGGTGATCTCCCACTATTTTTGGAAGAAAATCTAAGGGCTTTCATGGTGGTTTGAAGGTGGTATCTCCTAGGTAAGTGTCTCCTCTTGGATTTATTGTGTTTTATCAAGATCTACATCTCCTAATCTCTCGGTTTTTTTGATCTACACCTGTTTTCTGTAGATCTAGGGTTTTGGTTGCCTTGGATGTTGATTTTAAGGTTTATGGATGTTAGGGAAGGGGATCTAGAGAGGTTTCGGTGGTGTTTTCTACGTATTTGAAGAGTGGATGCTTGTGGGTTGATTTATACGAACCATAAAGGTTGGTGTCTTCCCACTCAACTCCACTTGGTTAGAACAAGTGGTTTGGTTATAATTAATTTGGGCTGCTTAAAATTAATTTTATTGTTGATGTGCGAAATAAGATGGAAATCCCTTTGGTAATGGTTTTGTAATTTTTTTGAAAAAGGGCCTCAGGAGAAATGCTCTTGATGTGATTTTAAAATGGGATTTTAAAATGAGTTGTTTAGTTAGTTTGATTAAGATGAATTAAGAAAATGGTTTTCTATAAAATGTTTTGTTTTATTGAAATGGGGTTTGTCAAGGAAAATGGTTAAAGGGTGTTTTCAATAAATGATCGATATATTGAAGTGGATTTCCATGTAATAGAAATAGTTGATTACATGTCATTATGGCCTTGATTGGCTATATGCTTGGTTATGATGGCTAGTTTGAATGTGGTCGAAGTGGGCGGGAATCACCACTATAAAAAGGAGATGGATAATGGATAGAAGGGACACCATCAATAGCAAGTGGGCGGGAAATACCACTTGAGTGTATTGCTAATGAATGGGTTGGATGGGAAGTGAAACCATGATATGTTGTGATCTTGGATGGTGATTTTTATAGATTAGGCTTGTGAGTGAAACATGAAAACATTAATCATCTTGTCGCATGGTTGATTTGGCTTCCTTGTGTGGCATGTTTGGCATATGGAAAGATTGTTTTCCTTTCCCTTGGTTTCATGGTTTGGGTGATATGGCTTGGTAAGGGTGTGTTTGGATTATGGCAATGGTTGTAGTTGTGATTATTTTATACAAACGGTTTTATATAAATGTGCTAATGGTTTTTTCCTAGTGTCGTGTATAGGGAATTCATTTGGGGAAATCCTACTGAGTAGTTTTACTCACCCCCTGCTTTTGCAGCGTGGTGCCTTTGCAGATGTTCTGTACCATGACATGGGAAAAGGTAAGGCATCACCCTCCTTTAGTGGTGCATTGTGATGTCTAGGTGAATCTGGGAGCTCGGAGCTTGGTGTGGAGCTGTGGTGGTGTCATGGATTGCGGTATTTTTTTAGTTTCCGCTTTGTACACTGATTTTTTGTGGACATGTTTAGAAGGATGGTTTTGGGTTTTGTGATACAATTTTTAGTATCAAATGGTTAGTTTTGAATGTTCATGTATCTTTAGTTGTTGGTTTGGTTGGTTCTGTCTGAAGGGAAAATCATACCCCACTGTTCTTTAAAGCCCTCAGTATTTATTGCTAGCCTTTGGTGCCTTGGTAATGTTGCTTAAGGCCAAGTAGCCTTCACCACCTCCTAAAGCCAATGAGGTAGGGGAGGGGTGTTACATGTCGTATCAGCTTGTTCGTTCCTTTAGTTTTGATTCTTGGATTTGGAGTTTTTATTCGTTGTGGTATATTCCTTGAGATGGGATTTTAGAAAGGTGTAGGTATATAGGAACTTAGAATGTATAGCATAAAAGGACTAAGCTAACCCTTTTATATTGAACTTCATGTTACTAGGGAGTTGGGTACATAAGTGTTTTGGAGACACTAATAGGCATTGGCAATCTCATTGTCATGGGTGTAGCCAATGAGATGTGCATGGCATATATTGTACAAATTTCTTCCCTCTAGGATGCATATTTTATTGGGTATAATGATTTATGGTCTGAATTGAGAAATGGTCGTTTTTCAAATGTGTGAAATTTTAATGTGAATAAATTTTGTATTTTGAAAATGGTATGATTTTAAAAAATGCAAAAACATGGAAAATGCAGAAAGGTGGAAAGCCTTGTTGGGATAGTGTTCTGTAATGTGATTTTAAATGGTAATTCATGATGTCTACAGAAGTGAATCACCTATTTTATTTGTTTTCTATTTATATAAATGGCCCCAGGTATGCATTGTGGAGACCAATTGGAAGTGGCTGATGAGAACGTGGTTCCACCTAAGCCCCTGGTGAAACAACAGTTAGTCCAAAGCATAGTGAAAGCATTCCATGCAGTGGGAAGTGCGAATAGAACAGAATATCCAAAGAATGGTGAATATACGACTCGGTTTCAAAGGCAGGATCCACCCATCTTTTGGGGTGATTCTGACTTGGAAAGGGCAGAGGCGTGGCTATCCAGAATGGACAGAATTTTAAAATTCATGGGGACACCGATAGAGTTGAAAGTAAAGCTAGATATTTATAAGCTAGAGGATCTTTCACTTCAGTGGTGGGAGATGGTAGTCCATGCAGGGATGGACCAGGTTATGATGTGGGAAGGTATCGAGGAATTTTTAATAAACAATTCTACCCACAAACGTTCATGATTCAGTGCACAACCGATTTTTTCAGTCTAACGAAAGTTAAAATTGCTGTGAGAGAATATGAAACTATGTTTATGAGCATAGTGTGGTATGAACCTGAGGTGGTGGGTAGCACATCGTTGAAAGCTCATATCCTCGAAACTAGTTTTAAGCCAGTGATCCGTTCAAAAATAGTAGTGTTGTGTAGCAGTTATTACACTAAGATGGTGACTAGAGAATTAGTGGCTGAGAGGGATCTGTAGGGAGCTCCAGGAAGAGGAAGCATGGTGGTACCCATAGGGAATAGCGGGAACCCTAACACTATGTTCAGGTGGTGGAGGGACACTTATTCCCATGGTAGTAGTATGGAACATAATCCTCTGGTTAGGATTAATGAATCTTCCTCCGAAGCCCTAGAAAATACCAGGATGTGTTTAGTGTGTCTCTACAATACACATCAAGAGGGATTGTATGAAACAACCTTGAGCATGTCACATTTTCAAGTAGATGGGGAATCATCAGCATTATTTTCAGAATTCTCCATGTTCGGGCGCGCATGACACTTCTCAGGGATCGCAGACATCATATGATTCAATGGGACGGGGAAAGCAGTATACCCCTCTTCAGTAGAGAAAAGTCTGTTTTTGTGATTCTCGGAACACTACAACTCCTTAGTTGGGCGATAAAGAGAAGAGTGTGGCAATCAAGGTGTTGTTTGGAGGTGAGGAGGTTGGGGTGGATGATCATTCGAGACCATCCACGGTGCGATGTACTATTCTTTTAAATTCTACCATGATGAAATTATTGTTTGATATGGGTTTATCACATTTATTTATTATTGTATGAGTGGTTGAGTTGGTAGGTTTAAGGGTAGAAATGAGGCCTTCAGTTTTGATACTTCAAACTCATCTGGTTCGAAGAGATTGTCGAGCCTTCTTGTGTAGATAATGTTGTATCATTGTGGGAGAGATGAATCTAATGTGGATTTTCTCAATTCTTGAGATGTATGGCTAGGATGTAAACATGGTAATGGATTGGATGGTGGCGTTTAAGTCCCACACCGACTGTAATGCCCAAGAAGTGGATTTTACAACTCCCCATGGAGTTAGAAATCTCTTTATACGAAAGATGCATGAAGGGTAGGGTGAAACAGTTTTGTTGCCACTATCAGTCGGCACGATGTCGTATAAGTTGGAGGTGTTGTCATTGGAATTGGTAGAGAGTGTTAAACAAAGTGTTCTTTTGGAACTAGTGGATATGTTCATCAATATTTTTCCCAAATAATTATCTATTTTACCTACCATAAGAGACGAGTAGTTTAAGATTGATCTCTTTTTGGGGACCAGTCCTATCTCACTTTCGTCTTATCGGATGGCACAAGCTGAATTTGGTGAATTGAAATTCCAGTTGGAAGAGTAAGAAAACAATGCACTTATCCGGCCTAGAACGACTTTGTGGGCAGTTCCAGTGTTGTTTGTAAAAAAGGAGGATGGAACTTTGAGGCTCTGTGTTGATTATCATCTACTTAACCATGTTACGATAAAGAACAGTTATCCACATCCATGAATTGACAATTTTTTCGATCAGTTGAGGGGAGCCCAGTGGTTTTTCAAGATCAACCGAATGTCGGGATATCATCAATTGCGGGTGAGGTAGGATGATATTCACAAAACAGCATTCAGATGTAGATATGGCCATTATGAATATGTGGTTATACACATTGTGGTAGTGAATGCACCCGCGATATTCACGGTATTGACGAATCCGATATTTCAGAGATATTTGGATTCATTTTTAGTGGTGTTTGTAAATGATTTTATGGTGTATTCAATGTCAATGTTTGAGCATGATCTGTACTTTGCGACAGTGTTAGGAATCATGAGGGATCATCAGTTGTATTCCAAATTGTCAAAGTGTGACTTTTGGATACATGATGTCTGTTTTCGTGGCCATGTGATTTCAGAAAGGGGTGTTTTAGTGGATCTGGAAAAGAAAGAGGTTGTTATCTCGTGACAACCGCCAAAGAATGTGTTTTAGTTAAGGAGTTTCCTCAGTCTAGCTGGCTATTATCGGCATTTGTTTCATGATTTTTTATGTTTTGCTTCACCGATGATAGCTTTGACAAGAACGCATGTTCTATTCTAATGGAATGAACAGTGTCAGCAGTGTTTTGAAGAGCTAAAGGGTCATATTACATAAGCACCAATCTTGGTTTTTCTAGAATTAGGAAAATGGTACGTGGTGTATTGCAATTCATTGGCATCTGAGTTGGTCTGAGTTCTCATGAAAAGGATTAATGTGGTTGTGTATGGATCATGGCAGTAGAGGGTGCATGAGAAAAACTACCCAACTCATGATTTGGAATTGACAGTAGTGGTCCATGCTTTAAAAGTGTGGTGTGATTATCTCTTCGGTGAGAAATTCACAGTATATACAGATCATAAGAGCTTGAAGCACATTTTATCATAAAGGTATTTGAACTTGAGGCAATGGAGATGGATGAAATATTTCCAGATTTTTTATTTTGACTTGATGTACAAACCTGGTAAGGATATTTTAGTGGCTGATTCATTAATTAGAAAATAATACACTCAGGTGGTGAAACATGCATCAGACTAGTGGCAGTTGATGTCAGCTATAGGTTAAATGTAGTTGGAATGTGAGGACTAGGGTGATAGAGAGGTCATATTTCTGGTCATGCTAATTCCTGACTTGGTTGCACTGTGTAAAGAGGTACAGATATCATATTCTGACTTTGTGACCTTGGGGTCGAAACTCAATGGTGGGGAGACCATTGAGGCTTGGTAATTGAATATATATTCAGTTTTGTGTTTTCAGAATTGGATGGTTGTACTAGTTTCATGTCAGGAAGATCTTCTAAGGGTGTATCATCATTCCAGGTTGTCTGTTCATCCTAGAATTCAAGAAATGTATAAAGCATTGAAAGAGTAGTTTTGGTGGTCTGGTATGAAAAGAAGTGTGGATGAGTTTTTTTCGAGATTATTTACTTGTCAGCAGTCAAGGAAGACAATCAGAGGCCAGCGGGAATGTTGCAGTCTTTACCTATCCTTGTTTGGACATGGGAGAAAATAAAGGTTGATTTTGTTACAGGTCTCCCAAGAACGGTCAGAAATCATGATTCCATTTGTGTGATAGTGGATCATCTAACTAATTTTTCTATTTCATTCCGATTCTTGGATCTCATACGGTGGAGGAACTTTAAAAAATATTTATCTGAGAGGTGGTAAAGAGGCATGGTGTTCTAGTTTCGATTGTATCAGATAGAGATCCGAGTTTTACATCTTGTTTTTGGAAATCCTTGAATCAAGCCCTTGGGACCTAGTTGACTATGAGCATGGAATATCACACTCAATTAGAAGGTTAATCTGAGGGGATGACACAAACTTTGGAAGATATGTTGCGGGCTAATATCATGGATTTTGGTGGCTCGTGGGAGGAGTACATATCGTTGGTTGAGTTCTCATACAATAAAAATTTTCCTAAATCCATACATATGGCTCCGTTTGAATTGTTGTATGGGTGGTCATGTCGTTCTCCAGTATGCTGGGTGGAAATGGGTGAGTCCTCGATGGTTCTACCGAGCCTTGTCCAGGATACTACAAAGAATATGATGGAAATCAGAAAGATAATGGAGACGGCTCATAGTCTTTAGAAATCTGATGCGGATCAGCGTTGATTGTAGTTGTCATTCGAGGTTAGTGATCATGTTTTCTTGATGTTCTCTCCTAGGTTGGGACATTGTCGGATTTGGAATCAGAGAAAGTTATCTCCGAGGTATATTGTCCATTTTGAGATACATGAGCAGATTGGTGAGGTATATTATCATTTGGATTATCCACCTAGGTTCAGTGCAGTGCACAAATTTGTTTCATGTGTCGTAGATGAAAAATGGACAGCTGGATATGGGCCATGTTATTCGATGGGATTATGTTGAGCTAGAGTCGGATGCTTCGTTGGTGCAATTGCCAGTGCAGGTTGTGGATAGTCAAGAATAAGTCTTGTGTGGTAAAATCATCAATCTGCTTCGCGTTTTGTGGTAGCATGGCTTGATCCAAGAGGAGAGTTTGGACTAGGAGAAAGAAATGGTCGAGCAACGACTGGAAATCTTTTGATAAAGGGTGGGTTTAGTACTTTCCGACAACAGAAAGTACAATGTTGGTGAGAATTTAGTAGCCCTAGATTGAATTATATAGCCTTTGTTTTTGATTAATTGTGTGTTTAAAGTTTATGTGATGAGTTGAGAAGAGGTTGCGAGAGTTTGGAATGGTTTTGAATAAGTTTGGAAGCTTTTATAAGGGAGCACGGTTTGAGCACGGTTGGGGGAAACCGTGCAGGTTCTCCTTGAAACCATGTAGGGGGAGATAGTAGACTTCGCACAGCCTGCGCACAGTTTTCCAAACTATGTGATGAAACCATGCGGACCCATGCTCTCGTGACAGTAGTTTGCACATGGTTAGCACACGATTTTCCAAACTGTGTGGGCTAACCGTGAGGCCACATAAAAATAGGGTTTTAAAACCTGGGTTCACTCGGGCATGCCTCATTCCTCTACAAATCCACTCCCACTTGATCCTCACTCAGGATTTAGGGTTCTCAGGGGCTGAAGATGATCTCCCACTTATTTTGGATGCAAATTTAAGGGTTTTCGTGGTGATTTGAAGGTGGTTTCTCTCGAGTAAGTCTCTCATATTGGTTTCTTTGTGTTTCCTCTAGATATACATCTCCATATCTATTGGTTTTCTATATCTACACCGATTGTGTGTATATATAGGGTTGTGGATTCCTTGTATGTTTATTTTAAGGATTATGGATGTTTGTGAAGGTGATCTAGAGAGGTTTTGGTGCTGTGTTCGCCTTTTTGAAGGGAGGTTTCTTATGGGTCAATTTCACCAGAACCCTAAAGGTAGGTGGAATCTCTCTCGACTACATTTGGTATGAACTAGTGGTTTGGTTACAATTAATTTTTGTTGCTTAAAATTAATTATGTTGTTCATGTGATAAATAGTATGGAAATCTCTTTGGTAATGGGTTGGGAATTTTAGGCAAAAGGGCATGTGGTGAAATGCTCTTGATGTGAATTTAAAATGTGGTTTTAAAATGAGTTGTTTTGTTGGATAGATTAAGATGAAATGAGAAAATGGTTTTCAATAAAAACTTTAGTTTTATTGAAATGGGGTTTGGCATGGAAAATGGTTAAACACTACTATATTCATTAAATTTTGGATTTCTTAAAGTGGATTGGCATGTATGGGAAATGGTTCATTGCTTGTTATTGTGGCCTTGATGGGTTTTATTCTTGGTTTTGTTGGCTTCATTGAATGTTGTGATAGTGGGAAGGAAGTAAAACTATAAAAAGTGGATGGATAGTGGACGTAAGTGCCACCATCAAAAGAAAGTGGTTTCAAAGTACAACTTGGGTGGATTGGTAATGAATGGGTTGGATGGGAAGTGCCACCATGATATGATGTGTTCTTGGTTGGTGATGTTTATAGATGGGGCTTGTGATTGAAATATGAAAACGGTAATTGGCTTGTGGCATGGTTGATTTGGATTCACTATATGGGAAGTTTGTCTTACGACATGAATTTTTGGCTTTCCCTTGGTTGCTTGGTTTGGGTGAGATGGTTTGATTATGGCGTGGTTGGCTTCCGGTAATGGTTGTACTTGTGATTATGTTATATAAACTAGTTTATATTAATGTTCTAATGGTTTTATCCTAGTGGTGTGTGTAGGGAAGCCATTTGGGGAAATCTTGCTGAGTAGTTGTACTCACTACCTTCTTTGGCACTTCGGTGTTTTTGCAGATGTTGTGTATCATAATGTGGGATTAGAAAAGGCATCACCCACCTTTAGTGGTGCGTTGTGATATCTTGGTGGAGCTTAGAACTTGATGCTTGGTGTGGAGCAGTGGTGATGTCATGGCTCATGGTGTTTGTTGTTTAGTTTCCACTTTGTACTCTGATTTTTTGTGGACTTATTTAGTTGGATGGTTCTGGGGATTGTGATGTAATTTTTGTATCAAATGGTTGGGTTTAAAAGTGAATGCATCTTTAGACATTGGTTTGGTTGGTTTTTTCTTAATGGAAAATCATTCCCCACTTTTTCTTGAAGCCCTCAGAATTTATTTCCAGCCTTCAGTGACTTGGGAACATAGCTTAAGGCCAAATATCCCTCACCGCTTCTTCAAGCCAATGAGGTAGGGGTGGGGTGTTACAAATCATTATCCATGAAAGAAAAACTGATCCATTATATGGTGAATTAAAACCATTTATCCAAAATTTGTAATATATAACTGAATTTATTATTATGGAAGAAATAATTTTATGCGAATGTATGGTAGAAATGTAAAATAATGATTCCCACCATTCCTATGTTTTTGATAAGTTATGAAAGATCGAGACTCATGAAAACTCTAATAAATATAATTGTGGAATAATGGTCCATCCATTTACATGATATAAATCTGGTAATAAATATCAATGGATTCAATTAAATGGAATTGGGAGGGGAATTAAATGTATAAAGTTAGGCCATGAAGCCAATGAATGTTGTAACATGATGAATTTTGTAGTTAATGAAATAGAGGATAATAATATTAGAATTAATTCACCAGCCATGATACATTGCTTAAAATGTATGTAGTGGAGTCAATATGACAACCAATGAATGAATATGATGTATTATGATGGTGATTAGTTTTCGAAACCTCTTAAGGTGGTCCTTAAGTAGAAAACATGATGTGGAAAAATACAGTTTTGATCTTGTAAATTTATTTTAAATTCATTTCTATTTTTATCCTACCCATACCTCTTCTACCCAAACATTCATGATAAATACAGTATATTATATATACTATAATGTCATTTTGATAATTAGATATACACTATAATTTCATTTCACATCAAATTTTTATATTCAAAATGAAAACTTCTTTCGTGAGGTACGGATTTACCACCTTTTAGGATGATGAGTTTCTTTTTAAAATTACACATTAATGTATTGTAATAAAATCATTTTATGGTTAAAATAGGTTTATGTTATAAGTCTCATATAATTTTATAGAATATAGATATATATATACATAATTTATTCATAAAAAACTACTATGTGATGATCGAAAAACATTGAAACAATCCAAACAGTTATCGTTAACATTTTATCTAATGAATCGTCCTTATTTATAAAAAAACCATATATAAGACTAATAAATAATATGTATTTTAATTAATAACATATATTTTTATTTCTGGATTCCAATTTCTATTTCTAATTATCTTTCAACCATTTATTCAAGTGATCCAAACATGAAAACAAATGAAATAAACACTCTTGAACAATGAAATTGAATATTATAAATTGTAAAAATGTCCATAAATGACCTTAATAAAATTATAATATTTCAAAAACATGATTATATAATAATGAATTAAATAATTAATCAAATTAATTTCATTATCACGGACATTGAATGAATGTAATGAATACTTTTTGGCATAAGGTTCGGGTTTTCACATGTCAATTTAATTTTTGTGATATGTTCTTTATTCACTACTCTTTAATGTGAGTGGTTCAGGTTAATTTACTATGATTTATAATATCAATTATTTTTTAAAATTTATTGTATAAAATGTTTCATCATAATATTATTAATTTTATGCGTCAAATAGTTTGATTGTTTTCATATGGTTAAGGGTTTTATACCAAGCCTTTATTTTTCATCCATGTTTCTCATTCTCTATCTTTAACACAATGAAATTCCACATTATTTTTATATAATTAATTATAAATATATTTATATATATATATGTTCCAATATCATACATCGAGATCATTTACAATTTATTTTTTTTGGAAATACATTATTTTATACGGTTCTGATCTTAATTATTCTTCAAAAGCTAGCCCGATTTAATAGAATGTCCTTGTATATTACCCATTTTTCATGTACACTCCCTAATTAAGATTAAGAAAACATTATATTTATAAAATCACTATTTTATTCATGAAATACTATTTTATTTTATTTATGATTTTATATAAACAATTAATCATTTGTTCTCATTAAATACAATTATATTTTTTATTAAACCGCACCGAAGTGGCCAATTTATAATGTCTCATAAAAACACATTTCATTTGTTTTAACTTTAATTGGAAATCACTTATTTCTCATAAAATAATTTCCGTTGCCTTTCATTTTTTGTAATAAATAATTTTATTAATTTATTTAATGAAAAATACAAATGATTTTACCAAAATATCATTTCATTAGAAAGTAAAAATGGTATTTGTAACATGAATTACTCGATGAGTTTATTAAGTACTTATCAACTATTTAATTACCCAAGTTATAATATTTAATTTATTGGTATTTAACATCTATTATATAATCTATATTATTTTATTGAATTGTATATAATTTTTTATTATTATAGATGTTCTATTATGATACCATTCACCATATTCCGTAGAATGTTAAGTGAATATGATTACAAGTTTTGAAAGGTTATGTATATGCTTGTTATGTTCTACCCAATTCATATTAAGAATTAATTGGAAGATTAAATTGATGGTTGAGTCTGTCTATAGGCCCTATATGCATCACTATGTATCATGTGTAAAATAATGAATCAGTTTGGCTGATTCCCTAACTATTTATTGTTAGATTTCTTGGTAGATTCCTTTATGGAATGTTTTATATGTTCAAAATTATTAAATCCTTCTTTATGATTTTAATAATTTCTATGTCATGTGATTATTTGACTAATAGGTTTTCCATGGTTATGTTTCCGGATATTATTTATAAAAAATTATTTATTCATTTTTTTCTAACATATTATGGTCAATATTATGCTTTAATGTTCTCTTTTTCCGTTATTCACCATGACATATTGTTTATGTTTATTTATGATTATATCCTTTAAAATTTATAAAATTATAAAGAAGATATGAACACACATTTATAATATTTTTATTTTCCAATGATGTGAAGATGAATATTGTGAATTCATTGATGTGATAAGGAATTATTTTAGGGATGTTTCTAATGGAGTTCCAATGCGGGTTTTCCTTTCATATTTTAATGTAAAACATTTGTTGTATATAGATTTTCAAAGATAAATATTTTTTTGTTTATTTGGAAGTTAAAATATTTTTCAAAGTATAAGTATATTAAATTAAGGAAATAGATTCAGGATACTAGTTTCAGGATCATTAAATTTAGATATTGATTTATTAGTGTAATCAAAATATTATATGGTGGTCACCTGTCAAACCAAGAGCTAATATCTGATTAAATTTTGTGGAATTAGTAATTACAAACATATTATGACTATTCCATTAGTTTAATTTGATGTTAATACAGGCATATAAATTTATTCATTATACGAATACCAATATGAATTTTTGGGGAATGGATGGCTCTTCTCATATTTAAAATGACATATGAGCATTTATTAATGTCAGAATGAATAAAAACATAAAAAAAGTACATATATATTGTGTTTGTAAATTCTTACCCATGAAGGATACTTGTCATCGATGTTCGGGGAGAAAATAAACATTCAATATATTCCAACTGTTTAACAGTTTTTTGGTGACTTTCTATAATAATTATTAGGTCTTCATTTAAGTCTTAATGTTTTATGTTTAATAGAACTCATACCCAATCACCTATATCAAATAATCAATATAGAACACCCTAAATGATTTGGGGTAAATTTATAATATGCCATAATATATTCTTGATAATATATTTATTTATACATGTACATCATTTATCCATCCTCATATCCTTTTTTGTGAAGAATAATCTACTAATGCAGTTATTAACAGATTATCGATCACTCAAAAATATCAATATCAATAAAAAGTTTCATATACCTAAAATTAATTTTTTTCTGATCAAATATGATGATCTCAATACTTTTACAAAAAAAATATTTTATTTGGGTACTATTAGTTGACAGCTAAAAATGAATACATACCTAAGATAAACATTTATATGATGTATGGACACTAAGAATTTATAGTGATTCTATTTTTTCCTAATAACTCCATTTTATTGATATGGATTTAATGAAAATAATTTTTAGATAATTAATTGATATATTATTGGATGTATTTATTTAAAATATCCTTATATACTCAAAGAAAAAATATAATGAAGATCAGTTAAGAATTATACTAAAGACCCTATGGAAGAAAACATTGTATGTAAATTTTCCAGGTTTAATTTTGGATTTGAAAAGTTCAATTTTAGGTCACATAATCTCAGATGATGTAATTTTTTTATCCATTAAACATGGATGTTATGGAGAAATAGCGCTTACTAACAATAGTTACTGGGATCCATAATTTTCCTAGATTTAATTTATATTTTTAATAGATTATGTTTAATTTTCATAACTATTTAAGCCACTCGTCATGTTATCTTTAAACGGAGACTTGTTACATTGGTAATATGAATGTGGTGAAAATTTTAAGGAACTTGAGAGTAGTACAATCAACAGACCTTTTCTTCAATTACCCAATAATTTAAATTGGTTGTTAATCTATATTTACACATCCATGAAAATATTGAGTTGTTTTCTCATGAAAGATGATATGGAAATATATTTTTCCTTGAGAAATTATATGGTTAATGAAAAATTAAACAACACAAAATTTAGAGTAGATATGGTATTTTATGTATTAATGATATAGAGGAATAACAATTATGGAGAAATATGTGATGTATTCACTTATCATAATGTTATAAAGTATAAAATCACTCATAAAGAGATTGATATGCACTATGGAATTTTTTCTATAAATGACTCGGGATTATGACTATTCATACATTACCTCCATATATTGGAATCATGGAGGAATATTCTCTGAGTAAAAAAGGACAATTCTTGGTTATCTATGATGTGGATAATAGGAGATTTATTTTTTTTATTAAAAAATTATTTCTAGAAATTATGATGGGAGAGGAGAGTGTTAATCTATCATAAATGAATGGCTAACCATAAATCTATATAATGAAAAAATGGGTCTAGAAGGAAGATGTACTATTATAATATAAGATTTAAAATTTCCCTATTTTTATACTTGATTGTGACTAAATTATATGATTTAAGAACCATGTATGTTTCTATTCTAAGTAATATTTAATGAGAGATATGTTTAATGAAGCTTATAATTCATGAAACATACTACATCATCGAAGAATAAAAATGTATAGAAATTTGAAAGAGTATTTATACTGGGAATACATGAAAATCGATATTCCAGAATATATATCATGACGATTGATATTCCAAAAAGTTACGTCTGATAACAAAATTAAAATATGATTTTATAACCATTACCAATACTAGAAATGAAATGGGAAAACACCACCATGGATTTTTTTTCATAATACCTAAAAAACATGAGTAATATTTATATTTGGGTCAGAGTCAACATCCTTAAAAATTAAACACAAATAATTAATATATAATATTATTTATCTCTTTTTCTTCTTACTGTAATATAAATTAAAGAAGTAGGGAGGTATAATGGCATATAAAACACTATTGTATCTAATTTGGATCTAGGATTTACCTCAATGTTTTGTAGATTTATTTTGTTAGATTTGGATACATTGTTTATTTTTAATACAATATTTTATCCTCAAATATATTTCCTATATTTGATAACTATTGCAAAAACATTTGTTGAGATATTTTTAAATTGATTTCAAATTATGATGTGATGAACACCTCTTTTCTAGTAGAGTTATATTAATATAATATATTTCAGTCAAACATTTAGATGGTCCTGAATGAGGACATCTATAATAAGAAGATCAAGACTTGAATTTTATGGGATGATGATGGAGAGTGAAATGTATTGGTAATTGAGATTGTAATGAAAATGGTGGATAATATCATATCCATTCAACTGAACATCATGGTAGCTAAATGATGACAAATAATTTATGATTATAATCATTTACAAGATCTTGAGTTTAAAGTTATTGAAAATGTGTTTCTATAAATTTATCAATGGATGAAAGATATTTTTTTAGAATGAAAATAAATATGAACCCTAGATATATTAGACCCTTCTAGAGTCGTGAACATGTAATGATATTTCATTATCACACTAAGATTCAACCAAAAATCTCTCATGAACCTGTACTTGATATCTCTCCTCAGGTAGTACAAAACCGACTGATCAAATGTTATTATCATAGAAGATATACAACTAGAGAATAATTTGTGTTTTATGTAAAAGGTGGTAGAAATATATGAACTTAGGTGTAATGATATAAGGAAGTAGAATACTCATTTGGATAATGTTCTATGGGTTAATTAGAAATTCGATGAAGCTACATATGAACTTGATGAGGTAATGAAAAAATGTTATCCTCATCTTTATTAATAATAATAATATAATTTATATATAAACAATAATCATAATAGAACTATAATAAGACACTATAGGATTCTATGATTTATTTTTTACAATAACAATAATTATTCAAAAGATTTAAATATGTGAAACACTGAGTTTAAATGAACCATGGTATACTATTATAATATTATTATTAAATGGGATAGATACCACAAAGGTTTTGTAATAAAAGGTATGAATAAAAAAAATCTAAATTATGAAAACATATAGTTTATATATTAATAAAATTATCTAATTGGTTATTTATTAATATCAAATGAAAATATAAATCATATTAAAAAGGGATTGATTTTATGAAAAAAAAACTATGTTTATGTGCACAATGTGTTAATTTTCATAATAACATAAACTAATTATTATTATTTAATAATTTTATTGGAATTATGATATAAAATAATTTTTTTTATTTTCATCTAACAGTTTTTCTAGGCATTGTACAACAATAAATATATTATTATCATTAAAAATGTATTTTTAAAAAATGGGTGTACATCGCATTTTTCACATCAATATTAAATTATTTTTACATTGTATATAGAAATTAAATATTGAAAAATGGATTCCATATCTAGGATTAGGAAGATATAATTTGTTAAAGATGACTACTATATTTTTGGTCAACATAAATTGTAATAATTGTAAATTTTGGTCACCTCAGTAACGGTAAAACTGGAAAAATGGGGTTAAATATATGAGAATGGAATGTAAAATGTATCTACAATATTGATTTTTCCAACTAAATGAGTGAATTTATTATATTAACATCCAATTCTTGAATATATAGGAACTTTGTTCTCTATGACTTATAATATGCCTTTTATATTAAATCAAGAAAATAAAAATATCAAATGTGACCCTCATACTCTTAAAAATAACTAATGTGTAAATATAAGGTAAAAATAATGTTTTGAATGAATATTATAGCTTGATTTTATAGTAATGAAATTATTATCATTATGGAACTTTATAAATAATTTTTATTAATTTAATATTTACCTTAAATGTTTACACAATGACGACATGGTATTTATTAAATTAATAATAAAATATATTAAATTACATTAAGTACATCAAATGAATTATAATTTCTGTAGTTTAAATGGTTACATGAATTATATATTCATATATATATATAATATATTAGTGAATTACAAAATGAAATCTTCGATATACATATTTTTGTTGGTATGTTTAATGTCAAATTAATAGAACAGTTCATTAAACGATGTTAATTATATTTTAAAATAAATAATATTTTATTACATGATTAAAAATTTAAAAGAAAAGTAATAATAGGAAACATGAATGTACTATGGTTAAAAATATCACCCATGTTCCATTTATGAATCACTTGTTTGTTGTTAGTAACATTCTAAACCCTTTAATATTTAAATAGTTGATAACGCATCTAAATCAGAAAATGACTAAAAATGAGTTCATAAATAAGATAAGGTTTAAAAGGACACAAAAAAGATATAAAAATTTCATTTTATATTGATATTAATACAATATTTTATTTAAAAAATTAATATGTATGTTTGGATGAATGTTTCTTAAGATTAACATTATTATATTTTTTTCTTTTAAGAAATTCATAACATATATATAAGAAACCAGACATATTAAAGTAAATAATATTTCATTTAGTCAAGAATTTACATCATTTCACATTGAAGAAATTTCATGATTATAGCATTAGATAATTGGTACATAAAACATTCATTAAATTACAAATTATCAGAGAGTGGATACTATAAAATGAATATTCATTTCTTACAAAATTTAAAACTTTTCACATAAAACATGATTTCTGTGAATAATCATAAAACATTTAGCTTTCCTTAATTATTTTTATTACATATCCATAATGTTTGGAAATCATATTAAATCATGGGATGAGAACAAAAGCTCAGTAATGGATATTAAAATTAGGGAAGAACACATTGGTCTTTGAGTACTTATAACATATCAAATCATTTTAAAAGGACATACTTATCATCAATAAATAATTACTTTGGGAAAATGAGATTACAAAAGATCCAAAAAAACATATGAACTTAAATATAATCATAAATATATCTTAGTACATTACATAAATAATTTAATAACCCTCTTATCTACCTTATCTTTTGTAACCCTCACGACTTCCTTACAATTTGTGAAACCATCATAGTTACACTTGGAGTAACCATATGGCCGACCTCCAACATACAAATACCAAATAAATTGGAAGGAGATATAGGTCCCACACTTCATCATAAACAATTCCCAGAAACCATAACATAATCATAATACATGAATAATATCATAAAAACATTTCTTTCAATTTTGAAAACAAGATTTTTAAAATAATATTTTAAAAGGAAGGCATGTTATAAATATCATATAATGGATGTGAGACTTATTAGAGTGTATTCAATATCTATAAACACTGTAAATAAACATAATTAAACATATTATTTACAAAATCCATCACAAACCAATTTTAATAACACATAAATAATCAAGCAGAATACTAACCCAAAGAATGGAAATTCGGTTAAGAATTCCCTTACTGCGGGTATGTACTACCTCCAACTCGTTTATACCTCCTGTATAACTGCTAAAAGAGGGTTATTAATATCTATCATAAACATATACATATTTATAATATCTTATTTGATCATTTTATTTGATAATTTCACGATTTAATTGTAAGTATTTTGTTCCATGCATTGTTTTGTGGTTAGTTCTTTACTTGACTTCCATGATTGGTTCATGATGGTTATTCATGTCAATTGGATGTCAGACTCCAGAATTATAATGGAATGGTATTTAAATATTTCGAGAACCATAAACCATAATATTTATAATTTTTAATTCTTATATGAGGATGATTCATAAGTTAAAACATTAATGATGTCTGTTTAGATCATTGTAGTGGTTCATTAATAATAACGACCTCATTTTTATTAATAAATTAATACAATGTGTTAAAAAGAAATATAGAACCATGTATGAGTCATAATACATATATCAAAAACTGGTTCAACAATAAAAATTTATTCATGACCAGCCTTGACAGATTTAATGAAAAATGATATGAAATCATTCACAATGTCGGTAATTCCACACATCTCAGACAATGTTTTTATTCCTTGAACATGTGGGGGAAGAGAAAAAGATTGATGATAAATTTTCCATGAACATGATAACATCCAGAAAAAAAATTAATCTAGAGCATTCGTGCTTCTTGGATAAGGGTAGGTGAGAAAAGATGAAGAAATGAAAGGAACTCAAAATAAAAGAAAATTTGATAAATTATTTACGAAAATTTTGTAGCCTAATGACGTCGTATAAATTTCCATAAAATAATTTGATGAAATAATATAGGTCTCTCATAATTATTACATAATATGGGAAGTGAACGGGATATCTAATAAAATATCCCAATATAAGCAAAAGGGTATGATAAATAATAACATAAAATGAACGAAAAAATTCAAATGAAAGAGAATTCTTACCTCTTGATCTCTTCTCATTGAGATCCCACTTAAGGAATTTGGTTTTAGCCTTTTGGTGAGACAAAAAGCTCTAGTACATGGGGAAGATCCTTGGGAGGAGTAACAGACATAACATAGGTAAGTCTCAAGGGTTGATAGGTGTGGGAGGAAGAAGGGAATGTGGGTGGTATTTATAGTGGAGGGGAGAGGGGATTTTAGAATGATAAATTCATTAAATTATTATTTCCCAACAAGACAAGGAATAGTTAGTCTTCCCTGACCAATAATAGTAAATAAGGAATGTGTCTTAAAGATTTGGGTACTTACATTACACATGATTATAGGAATATTGGTTTAAATTATAATGTATTTATATGGTAAATTTATTTATTTTACTATTCACCAAAAAAGCATGTATTTCAGGAAAATTCAATAAATTCACCCCAACAGTTTTTTGACATGTAGAATTCAAACATGAAGTCCACTTTTTGAATATAATTATCTACATGTTATTAATTTTATTTTAAAATAAAATCATATTTTTTTTCAAAAATTAACTTTTTTTAAACTATAACTACTTTTTTATCACATTGATAAATTAAACATAATGTCATTACCTTCTAGCCTTAATAAAATAATATAATAATATAATTTACTATTAATTAGGTTTATATTACTATTCATGAGGTTATGTTAATATTCATCAAAAAACATGTTAGTTTCATTAAGATCCAAATAACATACTGAACACAATTTTAGATGACCATTTTTTGAATTTCAAAACATAGAAGTGGAAAAATTATTTTTAAAGGATAGTTATAAATATCTACCTAAAAAAGTTTCATGCATTACCATTTAGTTTTAGAAAACCATGGGATGTTACATTATCCCCACCTTCTACAAATTGCACCCTCATAATTTTATTTTACTTATTAAACATGTAAGGGTATTTTTCTCTCATAGAATTTTCAGACTCTCATGTTTCATCTTCTTCCTTGTGGTTTCAACACAAAAACATTACCAATAAGATTACCGTATTACGCAATACATGTTCCTTTCAATCAAGAATCTGACCTGGTTTTTTATCATAATAATGGTTCTCTCCCAGCTAAACTGCTTCTAGTATAATGAAATGTGATGAATCTGGCACATATGTCCTCAACCTCAAAACATGAAAAACATTGTGTACCTAAGATAAACTCAGAAGAAAAGCTACTTGGTATGCAATTATTCTAAATTTATCTAGGATTTATAATGGACCGACGAACCACAAACATTTGTTTCCATTCATAAAAAAAATTCACACTATTCCAAGGTCATATTCTATGGAAAACAGGTCACCAACCACGAATGAGAAGCCTTCCTTCTGTTGTCTGCATAACATTTCTGCCTACTCTGAGTTATCCTATTGTGATATTAGATCATCTTCAAATTTTCATCCACTTCCTCTTCTAATTTTGGTCCCATCATTTTTTTTCACTGACTTCATCCCAAAATGAAGTAGTCTAACACCACTTCCCATACAATTCCTCCAAAGGATCCATTTGTATACTAGAATGAAAAATATTATTATAAGAAAACTCAAATTAAGAAAGATGGTGATACCAACTTCCGTGGTAAACCATTAAATATTCTCAAAGTATATACTAAAATTTCAAAATCATTTATCCTGACTGAACATCTGATTGAGAATGAAATGTTGTACTGAAATTTAACTTTGTGCACAACAACTTCTAAAGTCCCTTCCAAAAGATAGAAGTTAACCTGGGATCCTGATCAGATAAAATGAAAATATGAACTCCATGTAACCTGACAATCTCATTGAGGTAATTTCGAGAAGGATTATCCAAATAAATTTTATCTTTAATTGAAATAAAATGTGCATATTTTTTCAGTCTGTAAACAATAACGAATATCACATTATTTCCTTGAGAAGTCTTTGGTAGTCCAACCACGATTTCCATGGATTAATTATCCTATTTTGAATCTGGAAGTAGAAAATGTTGAAGCCTCCCATTCGGTAACTGCCTCTCTACTTAACCTGTTGACATGTTAAGCATCCCATAGTGAAATGAGCAATATCTCTTATCATTCCATCCCACCAATAATACTCTTGACAGTATATATACATCTTAGTAATTCTAGGATGAACCGAAAATGGAGAACTATGAGTTTCACACAACAAATCATTCTTCAATTGGGAATCAAAGAGCACACACAACGTTTTCCAATTATTAATACACAGTCTTTATCAATTTTGTATTCTAAAAGCATACCTATTTTATCAAATTATACCTTTTCTTATAGCTGATGGTCTTCCTTCCGAGCTTTCATAATTCAATTTGATAATGAAAATTGCACTAAAACCTGAAACAAAACAGATGTATTCCTTGCACCAACAACTTTTAAACCCAAATTCATCACATCATTAATCAAGGAATCATGTTCCAAACGTAACATGGTTAGTGATGTTTGATACATTTGACTAAATGCATCTACCCCTTTGATTGATTTTATAGGATGGTAATAGATCATGCAATCATAATCCTTTATCAGTTCAAGCCATCTTCTCTGCCTAATCTTTAATTACTTTTGTGTGAATTTATACTTCAAAATTTTGTGGTTAGTATATATTTGACATTGGATCTATTTAAACGATGCCTCCAAATTTTCATTGCAAAAACAACATCTGCAAATTCCAAATCACGTGTGGGATAATTTAACTAATTATATTTTTGTTTTCTTGAAGAATAAGAATTTACCTGATTATTCTGCATCAAAACACAACCAAGTCCCTTCCAAGAATCTTCACTCAAGATGACAAAATCCCCATTTCGGGAATTCAAGTCCAAAACTAGAGAATTAAACAATATCTTCTTCAGTTCCTGAAATCTTGAATTACATTCTTCTATCCAAATAAATTTAATCCATTTTCATGTTACATATTTATTAGGATAGATAATCGTTCAATGTTTTTAACAAAATGTTAGTAATACCCTTATAATCCAAGAAAACTAAAAATTTCTCTGACATTTGTAGGACATGGTCATTCGTTAACCACTTTTGTTTTTGTAAGATCAACTATAAATCCATTTGAATTTACAATGTTCCCAAGATAAAAAAATCAGTTGCAATAAAAAATCATACTTTCTGAATTTCCCATATAGTTTCTTTTTCATTTAAGGTTTTTAAAACAACCCTTATATTTTTTCCATGCTCCTCATAATTTTTATAAAAAACCCAATTGTTATCAATAAACACAACCAAAAAATTATACAAGAACTCATGAAATACTATATTAATAATATTCATGAATATAGAAGGAGAATTTTTTAACCCAAACAACATAATAAAAAATTCATAATGCCCATATCTAGTATGAAAAGTTGTTTTTAGGATGTCATCCTCCTTCACCTTCAGCTGATGGTATCCGGATCTCATGTAAATCTTGGAAAAATTTTGAGCTCCACAGAGCTGATCAAATAAGTCATTAATATGAGGCAAAGGATACTGGTTTTTAATAGTGATGTTATTAAGTGATCTGTAATCAATGAAACGTCTCATGGAACCATCTTTTATATTAACAAACAAAACAGTAGATCCCCATAGTGAAGTACTAGTATGAATGAAGCATTTATCAAGAAAATTGTGTAACTGATTTTTCAATTCAAGAAGTTCTATTTGGAAAATATGATATGGTAGTTTTGAAATTATCTTACCTTCTAGTAGTAAGTCAAATGTGAATTTTAATACACTATTAGGTATGAAATCAGATAACTCATCTAGAAAAACATTATGTTCTTCATTTACCACTATAACATCAATAATATGAACAATTCCCTTGTTTTCAACAATATGAGTATGATAACTTTCATATCCATCTTTAATCAGTTTCTCATCATCTTGATATGATATCAATTGTATGGGATCTCTCTTCTATACAAACTGAAACCCATTCTGTAGAACAACTCCTTTATCACTACAGTCAATCATATCATGATAAAATGAATGCCAATCCATTCCTAGAATAACATCTTACTCGACTAAGGGAAAAAGAACATGGTTCACAGGTAAATTCTTTCCACAGACCATAATGGAAAGAGTATTATATTTCCTGTTTTCAATAATATTTCCCATAGTGTTTTATTAACATGTTCTGGTTTCATTTTTTGATGTTATGTTTCCATATTCCAAAAAATTGCTCAGAGATGAAGGAATGTGTAGACCCCGTATCCAACAAAACATTAGAAAAATATGAGTAAAAAAATATAGTACCCAATACCACTTCATTTGAAGGACCAAAATCTACTAATGTAGTCGCAAAGGATCTCTCTAAACCTTTCTGCTTATAGTCTGGCTACTTTGTATCATTTGGATATCTCATTAGGAAGGAATTTTCATAGTGACCCATATCACCACATTTAAACCACTTTATAATTTTCTTATCAGGGTCATTCTTAGGATCATTTTATTTCAATCTCGAGACATATGACCAAACATATAACTTTTAAAACACATCCATGTTTTACTAAGACATTCCATAGGGTGTTTTATGACACACTTTTCACAAACTGGAAACTAGATTTTCTTACCATCAGATTTCATTGGATTATTCTTACAAATCTCTTACCACATGGACCTATTCTTATCATTGTTTCTAAAATTAACATTATCATCAAAAAAATCCATCTCTACCCTCTCTGCACGTTTTACTAGTTTCTCATTACTTTTTAATTCACACGAGGCCAACAACCTTCGATACCGTGGATTCAATCCTTAGTAAAAGTGGTTGTTTTTTCTATCAAGAACCAGAATAAGATTTGGGGAAAACCTTGCCAGTCAGGTGAATTTCGATTCACACACAACCACTGAATATTCCACTCATTGCTTCAATTTCATGGAATTTATTATCTATCCTAATTCGCACCACCATAGTAATATATTTTTCAACGAAACACATTTAAATTCTTCCCACTCTGAGGCATCAAAATCATCTCTACCTTAGATATTCCATAGCATTGACAAACCCTAATCAGCTTCCCCTTCAAAACGATAAATGCAATGACTTACCTTTTGATTGTCTAAACATCCCTTAACATCGAATATCTTTTAAGGGACTTAATCCATCCTTCAACTGCTACTCGGTCATTAGATCCATTGAATGAAGGATGGTTTTGTCTCATAAAATGTTCCACTACTATAATGATTCATTGTGGTACCTATATTGTTTCTCTTGCATGGATTCCACCACTATTTATTTCATGAATTAGCTGAGCCATTACTGCCACAAACTACTCGGTTCCAATCCCTACCATTTTGGGTTGCAGATTAGGAAGGATTTCATTATGGCGGTGCCTCTTCACTTCAGCTTCCATGTTCCTTCTACAGACAACCATTCTGAACAAACATATCCTAGACGAAGAAACATGGTTATATTTAAATCATATAACATTATAAATTATTCATAGAGTAAAAATAATTTATGGTAATCTTTTAATATCATCCTAACCCCTAATGTTTTCTGAACCATCCTTTGATACCAACTACAGGAACCCCTCCATATAAAACCAAATATTCTTGAATTTAGTCAAAAATTCAATTCTTTTTACATTGAGTATCTTTTCATGTTTAGTGCATTATATAATTTGGAAATAAAACACTCATAAAATTACGCATTATTACAAAGTGGATAACATAATGACAATATTCATTTCTTAAAGAATACAAAACATCTCACATAAAACATGATTTCTTTGACTAATCATAAAACATTTAACTTGTCTTAATTATTTTCCGTACACATCCTTATCCTATGTAAATAATTTAAAATCATGGAATGAGCACAAAATCTCAGTAAGGGATTAAAAATTAGGTTAGAACACATTTTTCTATGAGTACTTATAACGTTTGAAATCATTTTAAACTATATACTTATCACCCATTTATACTTAAATTGTAAAACATTATATTACACAAGATCCAAAAAAACATAATAACCTAAATATAATCATAAAGTTTTCTTGTTCCATTACTTAAATAATCTTGTAACCCTCATGACTACTTAATCATTTGTATCCCTCACGGCTACCTTACAATATTTGTAACCATCGTTGTAACACTTGGAGTAACCATATGGCCAACCTCCAACATACACATATCAAATGAATTTAAGGTGGAGAGTGGTCCCACCCTTCATCATAATCGATTCTTAATAACCATAACATAATCATACAAAATGAATAATATCATAAAAACATTTCTTTTGAATTTTGTAATACATTATTTTAAAAAAGGATTTTAAAATGAATGTCCATTATAAATATCATATAATTGAAATGACACTTATTAGAGTAGATGGAATATGTATACACACTATAAATAAACATTTTTAAACATATTATATTCAAAACCCATCAAACAAACAATTTTAATTCCACATAACTAATGAAGTAGAATGTTAACCCAATTAATGGAAATCAGGTTAAGAAGTCCCTTACCTCGAGTACATAATACCTCCACCTCGTTTATACCTCTGTTATAATGGATAAATTATTATTATTAATATATTACAGGAACATATCCATATTTATAATATCATATATGATCAGTTTATTATTTAATTTCAACCATCAATAGTTAGTATTTTGTTCATTGCATTGTTTTGGGGGGAGTAATTTACTTGACTCTCATTGATTAGTTCATGATGGTTATTCTTGTCTATTGGTAGTGAAACTCCAGAATTGGACTAAAATGGTATTTACAATGTTCTAAAACTATAATCGTTCGATTTATAATTTTGAATTAGTATATGAGGATGATTAATAAGTTAAAACATTAATGATGTTTGTTTAGATAATTTTAGCGGTTCTTTGATAATAACGACCACATTTTGTTTGATAAATTAAAACCATTTGTATAAAATAATTAAATAACCAAGGATAAGAAATAATACATATATTAAAACCTGGTTCACCGATAAAAATTGTTTTATGACCATAATTTATGGTTTTAATGAAAAATAAAATCACATGGTCCATGATGTCGGTAATTTGACACATCAGATACAATGTTTTTATTCCATGAACAAGTGGGGCAGGAGAAGAATATTTATGATGAATTTTCCATGAATAGGAGAACATCTAGAATATAAAAGATTCTAGAGATTTCATTCCTCTTCAATGATAGGATGTGAGGAAAGAAGAAGAAATCAAAGGAACTCAAAATAAAAGATAATTTAAAAAAATTCCTTACAAGACTTCTGCATCCTAACGACGTCGTTTAAATTTCCATTAAATAATTTGATTATAAAAAATAGGTCTTTCATCATTATTACATAATATGGGTAGCAAAGAGGATATGGAATTAAATATCCCAACATAATCCACAATGTATGAAAAATAATAACATATAATGAAAGGAAAGAATGAAAATGAAAGAGGAAGTTTACCTCTTGAACACTTCTCATTGAGATCCCTTTTATGGAATTTGGTTTTGGCCTTTTGGTGATAACAGATGCTCTATGAAGTAGGAAAGATATTTAGGAGTAGTATTGGACAATAATTATGTAAGGCTCAAGGCTTTAGTGGTTTGTGAGGAAGAGGGGAATGATGTTGGTATTTATAGTGGATGGGAGAGGGGATTTCAAAATAAAAAATTCATTAATTTATTATTTTCTGAAAAGACAAGGAATACTGAGTCATCTGTTAACAATAATATTATTTATGTCATGTGAGTTAGATATTTGGGTTCTTACATCACCTCTGATTTCAGGAATAGTGGTCATAAATTATAATTTATTGATACGGTAATTAATGTATTTTACTACTCACCAAAAATTCAAGTATTTCAGAAAAATTCCTAAAAATAACCACAAACATTTTTTGACATGTATATTCAAAAATGAAATCATTTATTTGAAAATAATATTCTAATTTTATTAATTTAATTTTTAAATAAAATAACATTTTTGAAACTATATCTGCTTTTATATCACATTGAAAAATTAACCAAAATTTCATTATCTTCTAGAATTAATAAAATAAAATAATAGTATAATTTAATATTCATTAAGGTCACATTACTATTCATATTACTATTCACAAGGGTCTGTTCCAATTCACCAAAAAACAAGTTAGTTCAATTAGGCTCTAAATAACTTACCGAACACAATTTTTGATGACCATTTTTAAAATATGGAAACCTAGAATTTTCAAAATTATTATTAAATGCTATTTATAAATATATACATAAAAAAATGTTTCATGCATTACAATTTATTTTTAGAAAACCATGGGAAGTTACAATGTGCTTTCCCTCTGTCATAAAATGCCATCCCAAATATATCGTCCGACAACACACAGAGTGTTCTATCAAAATCAAAATGATTTCAATTATATTATAAACTACTATATAATTCATAAAGAGGATCTAATCACTATAAAAGACTAACCATAGAGTCTATATGAACAGTTTCAAAAGGGATCCTTCATAAATCTAGTAATCACCTTAACCAATCATAATCTTTTAACATATACTTATATATAATAAATATGGTGAATTAATAATAAAATAATTGAATATGTACTCTAAATATTCAAAAACTTTATTTCTATTTTTAATCCATATTTATTCAGAATCATTTCCATCAAATGGGAAGTGAAATTA
Source organism: Viscum album (assembly GCA_963277665.1). Classification (NCBI taxonomy): domain Eukaryota; kingdom Viridiplantae; phylum Streptophyta; class Magnoliopsida; order Santalales; family Viscaceae; genus Viscum; species Viscum album. The sequence goes on from OY728159.1 coordinate 1,932,172,931, forward strand.
TTGTTCATGTGTACGTACAACTTAACATCTCCATATATATTTATAAATATTTTTTAATCACGATCATTCATGGATGAAAATAATAATGTTTATAAGGTTAATATATTATATTTATGATTAAATTATACTTCTGGTATTATAATATCATATCATAATTCTAAACATAAAATTTATTTAATATTGATAGCATCACATGTACGTATGTGATGACTACCACCTCCTGGAAGAAATGATATTTTTTCTTCAGTTTCATTTTATATGGATTGTAATAAGGCTTGAGTTGATGTAAATATATTTCTTATATGATATAATAAATATTTTTTTAATATGATTTATCATTTAACATTTTTTTGGTCCATCTACAAAAAAGTGAAAACAACATTTTTGAGTATGTACAAAATAACATCTCCATGAACGATGTGATTAAGTTATCTATCAATAAATTATCGGGATGAATATAAATATATTAATAATAAATAATTATTATATAAGTATAATTATTATCATTATAGAGAAAATTGAATAAGTATGAAATAATGTTAACTAGGACTTTCGAACTGAGGCATGTATAAAAAATGAAGTAGTTAACAACCAAAACATTTATTTGATAAGAATTTTATACATTAAAGGGTAAAAATAGTTAATACATAAATTATATAAGGTATGATATATATGATTATTTTTCTATAATGAATTTATAATGAATTTATTTTTAATATAATGTAGTTAAAAAAATTACAATGAAATATTACAATTAATGTAATAAATTTATATTTCGATCCTATATTCGTAGTAATTGTTTATGCATTAATATCTATTGTGTAAATTATGTTTCAATTTACTAATATACCCATTTAATTTCATTTCATATTTTTTTATCTGATTAATTAATATTTTTCATTTAATATTCGATTCCTTAAATTATTCAAGAAACAAAAATAAAAATTTAAAGTAAACTCGACTTTTTTTCTCATCAATCAATAATTATTTTCCTTCTACATCCAAATTTTCTAATTTTTTTTCCGAATAATGTTTTTCATATTCTAATTTTAATGTTATTTTCAATATACCAATGATTTATTATTTTTAATTTTTTTAATGGAACTCTACTTAATTTTCTCCAAAGTGGGTAGAATGTTTTCTTCTAACATATTTATCCGAAATGGACTTTCCCATTATATTTACTGATCAAATCATTAAAATATACATTATAATAGTGAAATATTATTTTCAATTAATATGATCACCCATACGTTTTTTAAATTTCAATAATTTGAATAAGTGGTTTAAAAATGTTAAAATTGTTTACCTTATGAAATATTCTATTGATTTTTAAAAGTAATATTCTTATTTATTAATATAGTTTATGTTAATTATTCATTACTGGCGATATAATCTAATTATCCCATCCTTATTCATTATTTTATGGTTTATAGTTATCATTATGTGAAGGATGGGATCAAAATAAAAAATCACCCTAATTAATTTGGTAATTTATTATTTCTCATTGGATAATTATGGTATACAAGCTTATTTGATTCACCCTCTAGGTAAAACTTGATGATGTTCTTGATTAAAATTGGGTAATTGGAGTTTACAGATGAAATGATATCATTTAACGGCCTCATTAGTTACCCATTACAAATGAAATGGTTTCTATAAATATAATTTTCCAAAATTTAATGACATGAAATTATGGTTCATTCTAGATTTATGAGGATTTCATACAATTGTGATAGTATTATTTTGAACTAACAAATATTTATGTTTTAAATCATCTATATGATCCATGATAGTCATTGTATGAAATTTTAATGTTATATTCATGGTATCATAAAATTATTTTTATATTATTCTTTAATAATATGATCAATTTATATCTCTCTTGTTTACCCTTATTATGCATATGAGATAACACATTTTTATATTTATTCCCCTTGGTTTTGGAGAATGGTTTATGTATGGTATGTCTATGAATACCAGTAAACAGGATGTTCATTATGAGAGATGTCAAATATTAATCATGAAATAATAATATTCTTTATTTATTGTCACAATACAATAAATCATTTTCGTCCATCTATGTATATTTTTGAAATGTATTTAATTATCATTGAAACATATGTAATATTTACATATGAGAAGTATGGGTCACTATCAGGCCAATGAAACCTTGTCCTTGGGCCTTATCCAAAGTATAAGGGCATCATATTAAATAAATATTTATTCCCATATGGGAATTAAATCCCCTTCTTCGAAGTATCACTCCATGAGTATAACATCCATATACCTAGGTTATAATACATAACTGGGAATTTTCACCATTTAAAATAAAATCCATGTCAGGACATAAAACACAGAAAATTACCATTTCATCCATAATCACGATCAATATGTCATAAATTTCAATTATTTCCCAATATTGTTTATATATCATCACGATCCAAAGTATACCAAAATATTGGAATAACATCATTAATTGTAAAAATCAAATCAAAATTGGGAAACTGTTCCAAACTAACTTAATAAATATCAATAAAATAATTCCACCACACATTATATAAAAAAATAAAAAATATGTATAACATTATGCTAAAAACCATGTTGTCATAAATTTACTCTATTGTAGTCTTAAAAAGAAAATCATATTCAAAATATTTTCTTGTCTTGTTTTTAATAGAATGGACTTTATTCAATATAAAATAACAGGAATATCCTTCCCTTTATATTCATGTTATAGTGGGAGTAACACATAACCAATAAAATACCATAACTCCACAAAAAGGTATAATGTAAACATACAAAAATATGGGGCTCAATCCTCATGTCCAACACTACCAATCATATAAATCTCCAATATCATGTTTTCTTAGTGAAACTCTCCTTGTATATAATTAAATAACATATCATAGTGATTCCTCATTTGGATCCCAATCATATTGTCCAACACACATTGATTTATGTTCATTTCCATCAGTGAAAATGATATAAAAATATAACATTTGAAAAACCCCCTTGGTATCAATCATAATAGTTTTTTTCTATATTAATAATAAACAAGAATTTGATTTTAATTAAAGTCATGTTCACATGATTGGTGCTACACACACATCAAAAAAGGAAACTAGTATAAAATACCAAGAATAACTAGGGAAAAACTTCATTTTCATTATATGATCCCACTACTTTATTATTAATTAACATTTTTATTTTGATTTAACCCATTTAATAGAAATCCCCCCCCCCAATCGCATAATTTAATATAAAACATCGAAAAAATGAGTTAAATCATGAATTAATGTAAAAAAAGGATTTCACTCAACTATTGTTGTCAAACTCTATAAATAGAAACTGATATTTATAATAGATTAGGATATAAAATCAAAAATAATTCCTAAATATATGAAATTAATAAAGAAGTTAGTATTATTTGTCTTATGCAAAAAAAATCATAAATTGGGAAAAATTCACTAAAATAATAAACATACTAAATTTTAAAATAAAGATTGGATTCTCATATCTGATCATTGGTGAGCTCCCATAGAAAATCCCATGAGAGATGTAGTTGAATTATGCACTACAATAGTCCACCAAATATATAATGGAGTGGGTAGGGGTTGTTTCCAAAAACTAGGCCCACTAAAAGTCTTGTATCCCCAAAAATAATCAAATGGTAAATATTATCAAAAGAATATTTCCTCCACAAAGTATCTTTTCTAGAAATTTCATTCATGGGATTCACCCAACCAATTATATAATAAAAATAACAAAAAATTTATGATGTTTGACCAAAAATAATAAAAATCATACCTAAAAAACATGGTGTTACAACATCTTAGCATAGGATAGATCCTCCCTAATACCATTCACTAAGTGTAACTATCTAACAAGTTCATATGTTGTGAATACATATAAGAAACACTGCTCTATTGTCAAATACTGGTTAAATATATGCATCAAAAACACACACAAAAGTTAATATATTCTAATTCTGGACTATATCACTATTATCAATGATACTAATAATTCAATCCATATATTTTTCATAAATATCAAAATAAATATAATTCATACAAATCACATGACATCATTCAGGGTGGTATCTTATAAGAGTAGACACAAAAAATAAAATATACACAACATTGAACCATTGAGGGACAGTTAACCAGTAATATATAGAACCAATTATCTCTACATCCCCAAAAAGACACTTATAACATGCCATAAGATTCTATTTTATTTGAATATGATGATATCCCATCTAAATTGATAATTGAAATTAAAATAGGCCACCAACATCAAAATCAAGAATAAAGGGATTATAGTATGTTAATAAAAAATACCTAATTTGGGAAGGCACCATTATCTTAGAAATAAAATATTTATATACTCCAATGATTCCTTCAAGTGACTCATCCTAATAAAATAAAACACCCTTACATCATACTAGATTAGAGGTAATCAACAACACCTCCCATATAATGCCATAAATTTCACCAGAAATGTCTATTCAAAATAATTATTATTATTACAAAACATAGTTTTAAAAAGACGGTTTGATCATTAAACATTGAAATCAGGATTTCATTACCATAATATTACCTCCAATATAAGACATAAAAGGTCATAATTTTCAAATATTTTATAAGGGAATGCATGACTCATATGTTGTAGTATTGTATGAACCTTCTTACCCACCCTACCGTATGTGAGATATAAACAAAAACAAATTATCAGAAACGATACTATTAGGCATAGGATAGAGAAGCACAATCCCATGAATATTTATCTTTCCTAACTAATAAATATAATAGGTCTATCATATTATTAAAAAATATATGACCTTTAGAAACTAATAGATTATAAACCATGTTATTTCTCAACATTGTGGCTACCTAAGAATAATGTCACAAAATATAATATTAAATTATCCCATATCTACTTATAAATATGTAGGGACTTGAGAATACTATCAGGTTGCTTATTTTCTTCCCTTAACCCTCTAATTTATAGTTGTCAAACCTTTCACATATTGGTGATATTGTTTTTATTAAATTTTTTTATTCTATTACATAGTGATTTAAAAGGTAACCAAAACAAGAGGGGTTTATATTAATTTATTCAATTTTAGTAAATATGTTTTTTGGTAAATATAGGGAAAATAGTTGTATAACTAATATTCAATCAAAGTGATTAATGATGACTTTTTAGAGGTTGGATTACCTATTCTAATCTGATTCAATGATTAAAAATTACTCACTCTTCTTATTATAAACAAAAAAGTTAATGAATCTATAATATATTTATCATTCTCATCAGGTTGAGTGTAATTTAGAGTTTTAATTCAGAGTAATAACTATACATAAAACAATAACCCTATATCAATTTTTGTGTTAATATATAAAATGAATTGTCAACACTAAACTGAAGATAAACAACTTTGAAAAATTCCAAATATGATATAGTACTCCCAGTTAATTCAATGGAAATTCAGTACCTTCAATAAATTTATTAGTAATATTGAAATAAATAAAACATACTGATTAATATTTTATCATATATAGGAAAAAATAAGATGAGGGATAAATACTATTATAGATCCAAGAATTAAACAATTTAATGAAATAGTAATATATATCCAATTGTATTTAAAATAATTACTAAAGAATACATAGATCATTAAATATAAAATTAATTTATATTATCCAATTTTAGAATCTATGGTTTAAAAAATGGTTATAATTACTATAGTACAAATAACTAAAATGGATTACACCTTTATTTGAAATGTAACTGATAAAATGAATGGAATGAAGAAAAATTCCATACTAGAATATAATTAAACCCAAAAACATAAATCCCTTTCTTCTTAGAATAAAGAATAATTTATTTTCTAATTCTCCATTATTAAATTTTAATTAACCCTCTCGATATTATCATTAGTATGATTTTGAATATTTCCATAATGATCAGAAACCTTTTATGAATCCAGGTCTGTGATTTTTTTTCCTCTCTAGAACAATCAAATATTGGATTGTATGTTCATTCTTCCATGATTTATAAATCTTATATACATCACATTAGATTTATATTATTCAAATAGAATTTATATTTTATCAATGGAAGTAAATAATTTTTGGTATTTTAATAAGATTTTACCCCCTTTTGGAACTCCATTGAATAATTTTTCCAAGGACATGACCCCATTATGTCATATATTTTGGAAAAGTGACCCTTATGAATGGAGTGATTACCATAACATATCATTACTGAACTCCATAGAAGTAATGAAATAAAAAATTAATGATCACAAATAAATATTATAAATTAATGGTTTTATCCTCACAACAATTAAAACAATTACTATATATCATATGGTCCATTGTTTTTTCTATACATATGTGCTAATTGATTCACACGTATTCAAATAATGATATAAAATTATGAGACTCAGAATTTATCATGAAAATTATGTTTGAGTTTATGACTCTTACATGTGAACATAATTTTCCATATTTTTGAGTTATTACTCAAAATTACTATTACATGTTAATATATGCCTCGTATATATGCCCATATGTTTCTAAATTCATAGATACCATGATGTTGAATTTTAAATATTTACCCCTTCAACTCTTTTATCCATCTTCTTCTACTCATGACTAAAAAATATATGGGTTATCAATAGTAGGAAATTAATTTTATTTTAAGAATATAATAAGAAAAATATTTCCAGCATTTTTTTAATGAATAATTAAAAAATTATATTTAAATTGTTATTAAAATAAAAAACTCTCTAAAACTAAATAAATTAACAATTGTGATAGAATAAAATGAATGAATATAAGAAAATAACGAATTTATTTCATCTTTTAATTCCAATATACTTAATCCATGGTCCCCTAGATAAGAGAACATTGAAAATATTTCCCATGTAATATTCCATGAATAGGGAAAGTTGAAATCTCTTTTTAAAATATGGGTCAGTAAATATTATAATTCTGTCTAAATTTTCTATGGAAAAATTTTTCTAGGAAGTATATTTATTTCATTATTACATCATTCAATTACCAATAATTATTTATACATATCATCATAGCATTATTTATCACATAAAAATGTATACATTTTATTAAAATATTTTCTCATTCCAAAATCATAATAGTCTCACTATAGACATTTTTTTCTAAATATCTCCCCAATGAGTCATGAAGATATGTTTATCCAGAAAACCCTTTAGGTTTATTCTATAGATATTTGTTTTAGGTTTCATTGTTAAAAGATATGAACATGAATAAATATTCTTGGGATCAAAATACATTATTAATGATTTATAAAAAATATACACTTATTAATAGTATCTTAACAAAGCCTCCCTTGAAATGATTCATCTCCAAAATTCTTATACAATCTCATGGAAACTTGAAATGTTAATTTATTAAAAATTAATACATTTATTATATATATAATATTCTTGTTTTTTAATAAACTCTTATCTTCTTATTTTTAATTCGATGTAAATATTAATTTTATTTGATGAGAGGAATATCTTTTTAAAACTAATGTCTAAAATTCAACCAATAATTTTTAAAGTATTTTTCTCTTCAATATTTCCTAGATTTTAATATTTCTCCCTAGTTCTTCCCAATAAATAGCCTCCCTCCCTATTTATTTTTATTATGATTGTGAATTTAATTCTTCAATGCGTTGGATATGGATTTCAGCCTTTTAATATAGAATCATAATTTTGTAGTTCATGGCATCCTTTGGATGAGAGAAGTTAGATTTCATGGTAGGCCATAATATAAGTAAATAATAAAAATGGTTTTTAATCAAAAAAAATCAGAAACTATTTTCAAAACAAATTCCTCAATGATACATGGATTTAACCATTATTCATAGAAAATTTACTACTACAACATTTTTATTATCCAGGGCTAGGATTTATCTGTGCTAGAAAAATAGCTGATATTGGGGAAAATTAAGGATGTTTTTATAGCACTGGTAAATACGAAAATTTAACACCACAAGAAAAAAAGCACTCATAAAGGGATGCATTTATAAATTCTAATAAAATTCATTGATAATGGGGTTTCCATTATCAGCACTTCTCAATAAATGATGATAAGGGTGCCTTTATTCGTTCTAGATAAAACCCATGATAAAGACCCACAACTTTTCATTGTTTTTTACAATAGTTGGTAAATTCCCCACTTTATCATATCATTTATTCTTTCACTAATAATGGGTATATTCCATAAAATATATATTTCATTATATAGAATATATTAATATGTAAATATATTTACAAAAATATAAATATAATATATATATTTTTTAAATATGATTTTGATGAGGATAAATTTGTATTTACATTTAATATCTATTATATTTTGTGAAACTGTATTATAAAATAAATAAAATCCATATAAAATAATAATTTCCTTATTTTTATTGAGTAATGGTAATTTAATGAAAATTAGATGATATAAAATTTATATGAAATAATGAAAGGTCTATGATAGGTTGAAAACAAAACACGAACTTCTTCCAAAGTTATCTTTTGATCCATGGCTCTGTTTGGCCTCTACCATATACCAAATCAAATCCAGTGAAGAGATGTACACTATGATGGATGGGAGTAACCCTCTATTATGTTTTTTGAGGCCAAATGGCCCAAATTACTTCTTAAATAGAGTTTTTTAAGGTAACCAATCTTTTAACAATTTAATTGAATTTAACCATTGTTTATGGGGGGTATATTGCTTTTTTTAGTGGATACATAATTTAATATTAGGGATTAGATTCATTATGATTTTGGAGTTTTCAATTTTTATCACTTTCAAATTATAGTTATTTTTATTATTATATAAGGGTATATTTTCTTATATTTTATATTATAATTTAATTTTATAAATACTTATTTAAATATTTTTACATTAAAACTAATTTTAAATTATATAAAAATTATGTTTAATTTTATTTAAAATTTAATATTATCCATTTTATTTACATTATAAAAATGTATTAATATTAATATATATATATATATCCCTATAAAAGTACTATTTAAATAAAAAATACGTCTTTCAATAAAATAAAATATATAAATTCCTATAATATATTTTATGTAAATAAATATAAATAATATAAATATTTGTACGTTTATGTGAGAAAAATAAATTTATACATCAGTGTGTATCAATATTATTTATATATATAATTTAAGAACAATTTTTTATAAATAAATCATCATCATCATCATTAAATATAATATATATACCTATTTATGAGTAATATTTATAAAAAATTTATATTTAAATATAATGTTTATGACTATATGTAAATATATATACATATAAATATATGTATAATATATTCAATTTATATGTAAATATATTAATATATTATAAATATGTATTTAAAAAAATATTTAACCATTGTTTACATTTTTAAAAAATATAAACATATATATAATCATTTATATATATATATAATGTTTTTAAATAAACATATGTGTTTATTAATAGTCAAATATATATTTATATAATACTATAATATATGTAATTGAAAATAATTTATAATATATTGAAAAAATTATTTGTATATCTATCGTAGACATTAAAATTTATGTTATATAAATCTATTTAAAAATAATTATATAAATATATGAATAAAAATATATTTGCAAATATTTATAAATATATAGACATAAACATCTTGAAAAAATAAAACATATTAGTGATGTTGTAGGGATATTCAATTAACCAAAGAGTGGTACAAGTATCAAATGAAGGCATATGTGGGACGATGGAATTTTGAATGCACTAAAAATGTGGGTGGGAAGGAATTGATAATATGGTGGTCAGTGAGGTGGTGATAAGTGAAAATATTATGGGGAGAGAAGTTCTAATAATGTGGGATCAGTGTGATATGAAAAAAAAACTCCTCCCCCATTATCTAGGTTTAATAAATAAAAGATAAGTTTCCCCTTTATCAGTGCTCAAAAATATCACATAATGTCTTACATTATGACTGATTTTTTATCAACATTAAAGCAGTGCTTTATATGATCTCTTTGCAAGCACTGAAAAAATCATTCACCTTAACATCACACACATTATCAGTTATTCTTAAGAACTAATAAAACCCTTTTTAGAATGGTTAAATTGAATATTTAAATTAGATATTATAGGAATTATATAATATGATGGCTCTCTCATGAATATTTGGAATAGATAAGAATATTTTAAAATGGATAGAAACCTTCTTGGTACATGATTTTAACATTTTTCATTACTAAATATAATGAGACTAAAAATTCAGTTGTATTTTTAGTAATTTCACAAATATAGAATCCCAAAATAATTTCATTTAAACATGAATTAGACATGATTTTTATTTTTTAAATTATTTTCTCATAATTGGAATAGGTTATTAACTTACTGATTCCTCTAATTTAAGCTCAACATGTTTTCAAATATCAGAAAAATGAAAATTTAAATCATAAAATCCTAATGAAATGAAACAAACAAAAAATGAAAATTTTGTAAAGGTTTTCCTCAACCACACATTAATGATCCATTTTCCAAAATTCATTATTTTATTAAATTATATCAGAATATAAATTATGGAATAAATATGTAAGCTTACATATAGGTAAAATACAAGCCTTGTATTTGTATCAATGTTGGATGATTATGATCTACTCCATGGGTTCATGAGTTTGATTTCTAGGATATTTCATTATCGAGTCTGTCTTTCTAGTAAATGGGTTCTTATCCACGTAATTAATTATATACATAAAAATAGTAATAATAAAATTCCCTCCCCATGTGTAATTTAATTCATTAGAATTATTTTGACTTTAATTTATAAATATTCATTTTATCTCATACATGTAAGTATATTTATTGAATTATGTAATCATGTTCGTCTATTGTTCTTCCACTATTTACTGAAATATTCAATTCTTCTATATAGATTACTTCCAATTGAGGAATTTGAAGTCCATTATCTCTTCCATATTTTATATATCCATATTTATACAATGAATACCTAATAGGCCATGTGTTTCACATCTATAGGTAAATAAAAAATTTCCCAATAGAGGAATACATTAGGGCTCCTTCCAATTAGTGTTTTTCAAGATGTTTTGTAACCCTAGAAGGTGTTTATTACAATTTCCATTGTTTTCGTTATATGTAATTATAGTACTATCAAAAATTCCATATATAACAATAATAAATACTTTATCTTGTCTATTTATTTGTATATGATATCTATAATGAGATATTTGTCACTCCATACATATCCATTAATGATTTTATACTCTTATTTTAAAATTTGGTACCTTGATCATGAACAGTTACATAGGGATTCCTAATATCCAATTCATATTAGTGTTGATAAAGGCACATAAAATAGTGGGATCAATATTCTTTTTGGATTTTTCTACCATCTATTTACAATCACAATTTATAGGCAACAATATATTAGAATATAAAAATTACATAGTAAAGGGTCCAATAAAAACTATTATGTGTAGTTTACACATAACCCCTAAAATCAATGGAATTATTTTAATTTCATTCCTCTTTGAAGTGTTTCTAGGAATTTGTAATTGACCGCATTTATTCAATAGGCGTAGGCATATTTAAAAAATATTGACTGTTATATTCCACATTATAAGACATTCTATATAGCTCATTAACATCTAATGTGGTATCCATGTTATAAAATGAGGTATATTTCTTGGGAATAATTCCCTCTCAAATTAAAACAAACATATTCTAACCATTTGATCATTTATAATAGTCCAAAATATGAATCTCCCAAATCATAAAACATTAATTTAATTTTATGACTCAGATTTATTTTTTGGGCTTGATGTGAAGGGAAATTAAAATTTTAGTAGATTATTTACCATGTCAGTATACGATGGTTTTCATCACTCAATAATTTATAGTTTATATATTGTATTAATGTAAAAAAATTTATTAGGGATTTCATGTTACCTTTTTGAGGAATTATTCTTTATTATTATTCTACACAATATGAAGCTCCATGAATATATTTTGACATAAATAAATGTCATGTATTAGTAGAATCAATCATATAAATCTTCTATATACTTTTTTATTATTACTAAAGAAACAATGTGATATTTGTTAAACGAATATAGTGAAATTCATAATAATAAAATATATCCTAAATTTATTTTATGAAAAAATAAATGTTAAAATATAATTTATAGTGTTTTCATGATGGTTTTTATATGAATCAAGGATTTATAAATCATATTTTATTACATGGTGTCTTAAATACTCCCAAAGAATTTTTTGAAACATCACACATCTGAACAAATGGATAATCTTGAGTCCATGATTTTTTGATTGGTGGTTTGGCTAGATTATACATAATCGTTTTACAATTATTTCCTAAAGTTATCATAAAAATTTCCATAGATTCTTATATGATTTATCTGGATAGTGTTTTGAATTTTTACTAAAATACATAATAAAACATCTATAGAATAATTAATGTTCTGAAAGGAATCTAAATTTTTTGAAAAAATTTGGAAAGGTATTTCCTTGAAAGAAACAATTATAGTTTCAGTGACCGCATTCTTATTTATTTGAATTAATTTTCTAATCAGGGTAAATCTTTCAACCAAAAATATACCATGAAAAAATTCAAAAAATGATTCTTTTCGATAAATTATTTCAATAAAGAAAAAACATTTTTTTAGTGTATGAATATAGTAACAAACATAGTTATTCCATATTGAAATACATAAATAAAATCTTCAATCAATTTAGATGAATTTTATACCATTTATCATTAATATTTTACAAGTGCATTTCATAATGAAAATTTTTGTCTCTTCTAAAAGTTGAAAAATAATAAAAAGTGTTAATTGTATTTCCCTAAACATTGACTGAAATGGAACCTATGAAAAAATTTTAAAATTCATATATGACGAATGAATGGGTATTTCCTTATATTGTTTCAAGTATTTCTTCAACAAATTTAATTTGAAAATTGTATTTTTTGCTGACCTGATTCACTTTTTTATAATCATTGAAAACACTATATTTTTTTTATTCACATATAATTTTAATCATTTTTTCATTTTTACCAAAAAAATACTATGGATGTTTTATGAATTATATTATTTTGGTTCATTTGGTATTAAATAAATTGTAAATAATTTCATGTTCCAATAAAATTTCAATATTTGTTTATTGAAATCCTTAATATTTGGGTTACATCTCTTATGAAGTTTCTAAAAAAAATTTCCCTCAATTTTGAAAACGAAAATATGAATTAATATTTTTATATTATTCATAGTAATACCTCTTATGTTTCAATTCAATAGATATCATATTTTCACATATAACAGTAATAATATTTTTTTATGAATAGATGTTAAATATATATCAATAATTTCAGTTTTATTTTTTCCTTCCACACAAAACACATATATTAAATATATAGAAAAATCATTCAATTTTATATTTACAACATGATTAAATATTAAATCAGATATGGATTACCTAGATATATAATTCAATTTAGTGGAAATTTTTATCACAAAAATAAATTTTTATCCCTTTGAAATAATTTATATTTTTCTTTTCAATTTTAGTACGAGCATACCTAGAATGACGGGTTACTCAGCTGGTCTCCTACCCTATTCAATTTTTATCACATAGATTTTAATTTGGTATATCAGATTATATACTATAATGAGAACACTTCATAAAACCCAATATAATAATAAATACGATATGTTGGATAACAAAAAACCCATTATTTTTGGATTGAGTGATATTATATAAAAATATATAAAATCATTGATTCATAATTGTAATTAAATATCTGAAATGTGATAGTGAATCTATAATATAAATAGATCTAAATATTCAATGGGAATAAAATGCACTATATTTTAGAAATTTTGTTGGAAGTTGTGATTTGATCAATGCTGAAAGATTTCTCTTGACCATTACACTCTATTTCCCATGAAGAATTATTTTATTATTGTATAGTTTCTAATTTATATAGCATATTTGGGAATCTTTACTAGAGATTAAATTATTGGTATATTTATTTCATCCTTTTAAAATATTTCAATAATTTTTCTTTAGATTTATACCTCTTTTATCATCTTTTAGTGTACCATACATTAGTTTACAAGTAAAGGGTGGACTATCTTTCACAGAAATATTATTAAAATAATGTTTCAAATAACATTATTCCATTTTGAGTTCAGAAATACTGTTCCAAATTAGTTTCCCATTTCAATTCTAGATGTGATATGGAGTCCAATTTTGGAATAGGTTAAAGCACTTTTCCACTCCTTATTATGAAAATTCTCAAATTTTTATTTGGATTTGGAATTTCTTGATATGATAATTTCAATGATTTTATATTATTATTTCCACATGTCCCACTATCTATTTTTTCAATATTTATTTATCTTTTTTGAAAAAAATCTAACTTTTTGGATGATTTAATACCTATTGCTGGAAATTAGTTGGGGTTTCATCATTGGTTTTACGATACAAAAAATAGTATATTTTGGATGGATTTTTGACTATACAATAACATGAATAGTTCAGTGAATGGTCGAGGTTAGTGATACTATTATTAAAATCATAAATCAACAAGGATTTTTTGAATAAAAATATATATTGTAGAGGGGTGTCTGTCTCCATCCATGATTAGGATGATGAAATATCCACTATTGATAGGTAATTAGTTCACTTTTTGGTTCTTTTATTTGATCACATGGGTCTGTATAAAAATCTTGATATGATAAAATTACAAATTTCTTATTATTCATTTTTTCACTTGAATAAAACAAATCCATCATTTTTTACATAGTTGTTACATCCATACGTTAATACTATTGAAAATGAAACCTAGAAAATATTCTCTCCTACAATCCTCTTGTACATATAAAGATTGTGCTAAATTGAAGATACTTTTATACGATATTCCAATCAAACCATTATCATATCTTACAGAATTATCAATCAAATATCATGTGGATGATGCATCCAATATATTTTCTTCACTATCAAGTGGACATTGATAGAATAAAATGTGTAAAATTTTTTTCTAATGGATAAGTGTGAAAAAATTTCACACAACATAGTGAATCATTCCGGATACTCCTAGTTCATATCTCTTTATGCCTATTGCATGAGAAGGATCACATATATTTTATCCATGGTCTTTAATGTATGAGATAATGATTATAAAGAAAACATATAGTGGCCTTCCCAATCATTAATTTCTCCATATTTTAGATTTTGGTTTAAATTTCAGTTTCTCCTTATAATGTGAATGTAAATTCACTATATTTTACATTATATTCAAAAAAATATTTATTTTTCAGTTTTTCACATGCTATACTGTAGTTCATAATATTATTAATGGGGTATTCACAAGAATGTATATGAGATTTTGAAAATAAATATATAATATTTGTTTTAATTATAAACACATATTTTAATGGTGTATTAAAAATGTTGTTGTTTGGATCAATAATGTGAAATGTACAAAATCATCTCAAGGATAAGATATGGAGATCATATATTGAAAGAGATTCATTGTGGACTCTTAATGATCCACAAGAATATGATCATTCAATTTTATCAAAATATTGATTGAAATTTAACTTTTTAGGCTTAAATTAATAGTCTCTCTCAACATATTTATCAAGGGAAAAATATTGGTAACTTATTCAACGGGTCAATAAATTTTTTTAATGAATTTTTTCACCACCTCCCTAGTTAAAGTGATATCTTTTTGTCTCAAATATCATAGGGTGTTGAAACAATAACATGATTACCTATCAGTATAATTTACTATAGTGGGGTCCAAATATAGTTTTTAATGGTGGGTGTAAATTCATTTATCATTTACATTAAGAATGGGTGATGGGGTAATTTTGGATAAGAGAACTAAAAGAAAAAATGAGTCTGAATATTTTATCAAAGTGTTGATAGGTGACTAGTTTAAGGTTTTTATTATAAATTATATTTTTAACTTACACTTAAAAATGGCTTACTATTCTTTATATAAAGTAAATAGTGAAATAATAAATAATAAAATTATCATTCCCCTTAGCTTGAGATAAATTTTTAATTTTAATTAGAATTAACATAAATTTATCATGAGGCCTTAAAATTTTTATATGATGAAATCTAATGTCAATTATACAATAAACTAGCCAAAAATAGACCATGAAAATCAAAATTAGGTCACTTTATTCCATGTAATTCATAGAAACTTAACTACCTTTTATACATTTTATTAATAATTGTTAGATGCTCCTAACTCAGTAAGTCATTTTCATCATATATATGACAAAACAATTGGAGTTATAGATATTATCGTGCTCCTATGTGGTAGAAAGGTTGTCGAAAATAAAATAAACTCAATCACATTAAAAATATCCCTTACAAAAAATATAGATTTCAATACACAAAATAATTTTTTGTTTCATTTATGGAAAATCCAATGATTTGAAAAAAGTTCATGTTTCTCCATATCACAATAACTAAAATATTTTTTCACTCCATATGAGTGGTATCATATATAGGAAAATGGATAATAAAAATACAATAGAAAACTAAAACAACACTCATGAACCGTGATCACATTCTTCTCATTATCTATTCTCCTTTAATAATTTTTTCCCTCCATGATTTAATACCTTTAAAGATATAAAATAAACTCTACTCATTTATTTTAAATATTATCTTCGATATCATTGAATTCTATATATCTGTATTATTGAATTATATCCCCCTTGGATTTGTAAAGACTTATTTTTAATTTTTTTAACCATTATTTGATGATATGATTTAACTCCACCTATATTTACATTCTTCAAGAAGAATATAATGATTCTGATTACCATAATTCCTAAAACATATTTGAAAACCATTTCATGATGTATAAATTCTTTTTTTCTAGATTTTCATAAAGTATATAACCCTTACAAATAATAATTTATTCTGAAGTAAGACTTGTGTTTGAACATTGGAATCTTATTTATCAATATTAAACTCTCCAATGGGAAAGGAATTGAATATTACATATCATTTATGACATCAATTGAGTTTTTCATCTCCATTTTAATGGAATGGAATATAATGTATCAATTGGTTTTTGAGGTCACCTTTACCTATGGATTGATTATGTCATTGGAATACAAAATCATTAGTAAATATCATAGAGGTTAAATTCAGCATAACTATGATGTATTCCCATATAGATCATACATAATACCATCCATTCCTAGTTTTATTTGAATTTATACTCAAAATGAATATCATGTATTATTTTATGAATTTTACATTTTCCCATGATTTTTTATATTCATAACAAACATGATGTTTAATTTTTCATATTTCTTCACCTTAGTTTTTTCAAACATCACATTCTACTTAAAAATGACACATAAAATTATTATAAATTATTATCCCTTAATATTATTACAAATAATATATGGATAAAATAAATTAAAATAGTCAACCATAAAAAGAAATATTCAAAAAAAATCATTGATGCAATATTTAAATTTCATCACACTCAATAAATCATTTAATTAATTATTTTTTGGAAAAAATATATTGAATATCAAAAAAAATTATAAATTTATTTCCTCAATAAATCTTGAACGAAAAAAACATAACCCCCACTATCCTTGAACATTTTAGTCCAAAAATATTACCTAAATATTTCATGATTTATCTCATTAAACCACATATCATCGCATGTCGGTCCCACGTTAGCATCTTTTTAATTCTCCTGGGTCCCACAAATCATCCACACACATAAATAATCGCACTCGAATTTGTTGAATTATTTGGTGGTGAATCTCCATCATTTTAAATATACATCTAGAAAAAAAATCTAACTCTATCAACTGACTATCATTTAACCTCTACTATATTTTGGATACAACACTCATACACAAATGGGTCAGTTTTCGTTGAGACTTCTTATCTTTATGGAGTATAATAGTAAAATGACCCATCAACTACATCTTAGTGAACACATCATTCACCACCTACACCTAATTAAAACTACTATTCATGATAGATACAATATTCCACTTATATGGTGTTTAATCCATTTCAATGTTAAAAGACTATTGATATTAAACCTAAAAAATTTATAGAATAATTATTCTATGATGAAAAAATATATAATAATTAATCTAATGGATAGTATAAAAATAATTTAAAACCTTAGATATAGTGATAATGTGGCCAAACGAAGGCATTCCCCAAATTGAAATTTATTTCATTACATGTTTATATTTACTTTTGGATCTTGTCCTTAATTTTCTCATATCTATTATCAAATAGTAATAATCAATAATGATCTCATTCAATCACCCCAAAATTTATAAAAAATATATACATATGGAGTAAAATATGATTTTACATGTTTCACTACTAAAGGTTATTCCTACGAGAATACACAAAATAATGTACCAATGCAACACCATACACTATAATGATTTTTAGGGGGGTAGAATTTTATAATGGTCATTACACACCAAGGATCACATATCTACAATTTACTGGGATTGATAACCCCTTACCCAATCTGAGGGGACATAAATTCTCATTATTTCACAACTAATGAAATACATTTATTAGTTTTCTGAATGGTTGTTCTATTAATGATAATTTTTTTGATCACATAATATATTTATCTTTATCTCTAGGTAGATTCATTTATAATATCTATGCATCCTGTAATCTAATTATACATGTTGGATCACAATATCTTCATTCCAAGATGAATTAGACCATGTATTCAACAATAATATTGTAGAAATTTTTCTAAATATTATTAAAATTCTTCTATAAAATTCTCTTATATCTTTACTATATTATATTTTGGATATAATAGTTTCACACTCATAGTTCTGTATTCTCCTTATCGTCACATATTTAATATATAGATAGTACAGTTCCTTGATCATCGACATTATTTCATTATATAATACAAATGATGAAGTATTTTTTACTCCCTATTTTTTATTTTTTAAATGATATATCATTATATCCACTTCTCCTGTAATACCAGTTTTCTATTATTAAAATATCTAGACCGATTCAAATTTACTTATTATATTCTTATAAGAACACATAATATCAATGAAGATATTTCTTGAATACTTCAATCTAAAAATATAATTCAATACAAATTTCAATTATTAAATTAATTTTTAATGATATATTTCTAATATTTATTATTTGGAAACAACATGGGTTACCCTATTTTCATTCATAAAATTATTATTTAAAATATTTTTAATTTATTTACAACAAAAAAATACAAATATAAAAAAATTAAGTTTTATAATACATGTAAAGGATACTAATTTAAATCTATGGTTTCTCTTCTTATAATATAGAAACATGAATATTAGGTCTTTCTAAACATGCAAACATTTGAATTAAAAGATATCATGAATCACTCTGGTCCATTTCATCATCTCATTCATAATCTAAATATGGACAATCCTTTAATTATCGAACACAAAATATTACACAGCATATTAACTAATAATATTTGAAGAATCTTATCTATTATCTCATAACATCAACACCATTATTATGAAATATTAAAAAATATCATAGACTTAGATTATTCAAGTTGAGTCATCACCACCAATAATAAAATAAATGACCCTTATGTGTAACCCCTAATGAATCGTAAAAAATATATTTGTTCCATTGATGACGACTTTTACAAAAAAAATCAATCAGTCATACAATACGTTGTGTTCCCAAATACTCTTATCAATATTAAAAATCTAACAACCTTTATTTGTTTTCTAAATAATTATATGATTTGAAAAAATGAACCTTATGTTTTCATAAATTTAACTATTTTCAATTGTCTACGCACTGGGGCTATTTTATAATAAATATGACCCTTAATGTTTATATATATAATATTAGGATTTCTTCTATATAAATTTTTATTATGAACTCTAAATAATACCTTATCTACAAATTAATTTAAATTATTTCCCCAGAACAGATCATTCAAAAATATATTTTATATCAATTATAACAGACCAACCAATGAGGACACGTAATTTCTGTCAATTTGGCATATCACAATGCTTAATTGACGTGCATGATCACTGAATTCTCATGATAAACACCATTGTATCATAAAATGAAAATGTGGAATGATTTCAAACTCTAAAAGACATTTGATTATATAAAATCAAAAAAGATACCCAATAAGATATTAAAAATACATCATATGTCAAATAACCCAAATCATAATGGTAACATCCAATAACTAGAAAACAATAACTAGATGTACATACATAAATATCATCATCATATAACCAAAATAAATACATGGATGCATACCATATTATAATAAGTCCCCACTATCCCAACCCACAAAAAGGTAACACAGTCAAGGATATTGATCATATAGATGACATTATTCCATAAAAATATATCCTACAAAACATATTCTATATAAACCCAATGGAATATGAGTGATGTGTGGAAAATGATCCTAGTGGGATATCATAGTGAATCTAAAAAAATTTCTATCTTCACACATCAATTAGTTTTTTATATTAAGAAATTTAAATAAAATTTAAATTGAGATTAAATTTCATTAAAAATAATTCTTCATATTTTCGTTGAAAAACATTCCAAATTGTAATATTAAAATGAATATAACGTTATATATATCCAAATATAATATTTAGATGAATAATATTGGATTATTTTAATTAATATATATATCATGTGGGAAATAGGAATATCAAATAAACACCATCATAATATATCTACATTGAACTAAATGGGAATACATAACATAAGGGTGAAAAAATATAAGACATGAAAAGGAATATTAGCTAATATAAGTGAATCCAAAGGTACAGGAATCTCGGTCCCATACTAAGGGTGTCATCATTCAACCATAGAATCACAAAAAAACAACAGTTATATCATCTTAAATAAGGATCACATATCAATCTTTTTGACCCATACCCCAATGTATCCCAATGTCCAATATACCATCATTATGTTTCAAGAAAACACATCCCACATTCTTTAAAAAAAATATAGTGATGTCACACCACATACCTTATAAAAAACCATTTTCAATTCATAACCATATTTGAAGGATTATATCAAAGACATAATGTGCTAAAAATATAGTTTCTAATGAAAATTCATTTTTAAAATACATTCCATTTTAAGTAATGATTATATTCATAACTCATGATTATGGAAAATTCATTTTTATAAATCAAAAATAGAGGATAATCACAAAACCGAAAGAATGTCAAATGATAAACCACATGATAATGAATATTACTTAAATAATAATAATTCCTTAGTTTCCACCATGATCAGTGATGGTAGAGGAAGATATTAGATCATGGAGAAAATTTCTCAAAGTAAACGACGTTAAATATGAATTTCAATAAATAATCAATAGATATTGTCTCATTATTAAAATAAATAATAGATAAGAACATTAAAAAATAGATTATAATGAATCAAACTCAATGGATTATAATCAACAATGATCCAAACTGCAACGGTCATGATAAATCCACTAGTGAGAAGAGAGGTAGAGGGATAGAAATCCATGATCATCACCGAAGAGACTCTAGATATGAAAAAACTATATCAGGATTTAGAGGGTCGGATTAAAATAATGAAATTAATAATTCAATAAAATTTAACATTTATTCCCTTACATAATATCATATTCATTGTAGTCATTGTCCAACCATTATAGGTCCACTTCCTGGATGGTAATGATTAGAAACTAGTACAGTGTGTAATGATAATGAGTCAGTACCAATAGGTCTTCACTAGCGGGATAGTGGAAGTCGAACAAGAGGAAGTTGTCACCTTCTTGTGTTTTTCTAATAATCATTGGCTAGCAAGTGGCCCTTCCCCAGCAAGATTTTAGCAACCTATAACAAATAAAACTTAATTTATATTCCCTATCCTAATAACAACCAAAAATCAAAAAACAAAATGAAAAAAGGATTTGTACATGATTACATGTGTCATGGTTTGACATAAAGGGTCTTACAAATCAATGACTTCAAAATATTTTATTATTTGATTAATATATTATGTTTCATCTGCACATTATTTAAGTATCAATACATATATTACATATATTGGGAAAATTACATGTATATTACAATTATTCTAATTGAAAGTATTTTATTTATATTCAATTTGTATTAATTTAGGTCATACAAAAATAAAACAAAACCATAGATACTAAAAATGACATTGATGATATATGACTTTTCAAATATAACATCATCAAAAATTCATATAAAACATCAACATATATATTTTGAATCTCATCCCCAAGCACAATGTAGTAATTTTTAGAACATAAAATATGAATGATGTTTCTACTCACACAATCATTTCATTATATAACGTGGAGAGGTATGTCAGTCTTCTCATTTAAACCATGAAATTCTACCAACCACTACACAAAACATCCAAATACATGACCTTGATATATAAATATATCAGTATGTTAATTTTCATTTCCATACAATTACCATCATATGAACCATCAATAAAATACCTTCATATATATATATGTGTAACACCATAATCATTTGATAAATTAATAAATTATAATTGAGAAAACATATAATTCAAAACAAATATAATCAACACTTTACCTCTTTGAATTTGGTGATCAATTTATGAATAAATCCATCTAAATGATATAATCTAATTAAATTATGAAATTTGTGTACCTTTATGTTGAAATACATTCTCATAATTTTTTTAATAAATTGTAATAATTAAAAATAATTACTATGACATCTTAGGTATGATTTATTTTTTAATTGAATATTAATTGATATTATTTTGAGTCGTCCAGTATTTATGGGTGTTTTGGCTAGAAAATTTATATATTTTAAATGTTTTATTGGTGGTTTACAATTATATAAAATGGGTAGTGATGTAATGCGGTTACTATGTGATTCATTTATTATTGGCATATATCTAATTAGAACAGTTTTTAATGGTTAATGTGATCATATTTTAGCAACCCAAGCTTAACCTATATAAATATTACAATATTTTATATAGAAATTCGGTAAATTTAAAAAAAATACATTCTCACAGACTATAATAGATTAGTGTCATGGGAAACATGGCATATAAGTCTTTTATCCTTGTTAAATATCTAAAAAATCTCCCATATATATATATCCACATTGAGTACATTTACCTAAAAACATAATAATAATCTGGTGATGGAATACATAAGAACGCGTGATCTCATATTCTAAGTGAATATAAAAAAATGAAATGAAAAATAAAAACATGAATAAATAGTATGGAACATGAATATAACATTTTAAGATCATACTGCGCATATTATAGATCCTAATAATTTTTGAACTTTCATACAATATGGATTATAATAGAATTAAGATAATAAGTCATGAAATCATTACATATGAATAAAACAAGAAGTTATGCATGCACATATCCATATAAAATTCCTAATGTTGAGGATGAATAGAAAGGAATTTATAAATATTTTGGTTTTGGATAATCATTCGTGTAACTACTTTGATCTATGAATTCCCTAATGTGTACCCTATTATTTTAGTCATGGGATGTCCTCCTGTGTACCATTTTGTTTTGGGCTTGGGATGTCCTCTGGTGTACCATCTTGTTTTGGTAATGTGATTTCTTCATATGTTCCATTTGGTTTCGATCATAGGATGTATTCACATGTAACCATTGAGGTCAAAGCACATTTATCATTACCGAATGCGTAGAGGGGATATATAGGTCCAACCCATACAATAATGAAATCATTCATACACATGCCAAAAAATCATAATCAATCATATAATAACCCATGAAAAGGAATGGGAGTAAAAAAAATTTAATCACATATTAAACTATATGAAAAAATAATATTCATAATCATTTAATCAAAATAATATCCCATGAAAAGAAGTGGGTTTGAAAATCATACAACCCATTAAAGCAAAAAATGTGCCATAAGAACCATTCCATCAAAACACAATATATTTGAAAAGGAATATCAATGAATTGTTGGATAATTTCATAGAATATAATGAGTAACATCAAATGATTTCATCTTATATGTAATGTTAAATTCCAATATATTTTGAAAATAATTCATGAGGAACATTTCATCTTTTATTTAAAAAGTCATCTTTAACACATAACACCATTTTTGAAACAATATTGTTGAAAATAATGTTGTAATCTTATAAATAATATTTGAAACTCATTTATAAAAAGTTTTCATTGAATACATATAAATATATCATGAAAATTTTTGGGAAAAAATATTCCATGAATTCTTATAAAATGACCTTGAATATTTTTTTCAATACAATATTCCCTGAAAACATTAAAATTAAGCATGAAAACATTATTGAAAATACTTCTCCTTGAGTATATATAAAATTAGATTAACAAAATTTAAATCCCTTTATTTTTTAAATAAAATTAAAAAAACATTTTATTAAAAATATATCATTTTAAAAATGATAATAAATAATCGATAAAATTGTTTATGGTTAATTCCGTACATTTCCTCCAAGGTAAAAAGAACATTCATATTTTATTGTAATAAGGTTAGAAAAATTACTTATTAAGAAAGCGATAATAATATTCCATTAAAATAGTTGGTAAAATAATTAAATAGGAAAATTAATTTTAATGATACTATAAAATTATTATATTATTCATGGAAGTCCATTTTAGAAAACATAGTTATGATTGGGCATATATTTTCAATAGAATATAGGGTAAAGTTGGGAAATCATAAAAACACTTTATTAACTATATTATGTAGAATAGAGTGCAAAAATATATCCAAAACATGAATATATAATGAATAAAAGGAGTAGAATAAAATTCATGGGATTTTTCCTTATATGGATCATAAAATTTCATCATAAGAAACATAAACATAAACAATCTTGAAAAGCGATGATATTTTTTCAATAAACTCTTATCACTTGGTCAATTTGAACCATAAACCCCGTGTAATAAAATTGAATTAAATGAAGAATAAAATTTCCTTAAAATAAGGATATTCATGATATAACATTTCAAAGGTAGTATATACAACTCATGGGAATATATAGGGTAATAAGATCACACTAGTCTGAAAGAAGGCAAATTGACATAACATTATTATACCGATTTGGTAAATTACGAATCATAAATTCCATGATATAAATATCATAAAATGGATATGTATAAAATTTTAATTTTTATTATATTAATAATTTAATATATCCATATAAAATTATTTACACCACACGAATGTAATGGGTGGTGAATAAAGCTTGTATCTGATGGAAATAAAAAGTGAGATGAAATTCTCTTGCCTTGCCTCTTGAATTTCTTCGTACTCATACATGATTCTGGTATAATATATATAAGTTTATAATAAATCATTATATAAGACTATTATTATATCCAATACTATATATGGTTTTATTATTTTCATATATTACCTTCTTGTTTTGAATCCTATGTTAAAGTTTCACTTCGGGTAAATTTTTTTTGTTTAATTCATGTGTCTAAATTTGTTATATCTATAGTACTTATACATAAATCATGATTTCATGAATATAAATCATGATATAAATATATCTTATATATATATATATTATTACTACTATACTAATTTATATAATTTATATTTATTCCATTACATATACCTTTCAGGGGGATGGTAAGCGGTATGTATGTGTGAGCACTATTTCTATTTTTAATGTTGTGTTTAATGAATGAAATAAAATTAAATATAAGTATATATATATGTATGGATATAATCTTTAAAATATATGTATTTTATTATTTATATTATATATATTCAGAAAACTCGTCATTATTACATTACATGTAGTATATGAACAAATCACATCACTTTGAGGGGCCGCTAGTCCACAATTTCCCAAACAAAAATTCTCTTATATACATCAAATGGAACACAAAAAGTTATTTTTTGTAAAATTAATAAATAATATTAATGAAATAATAAATATATTATATGAAATTTATAATAATATTTTACATTACAATGTCTACCATGTAAGGTGGGAATGGTGAAATGATGAACCCTCGTTTAGTGAGGATGAAGTTCATTGTCAACATAAATATAATGTTTGTTACCCATTTGATTGATGTGTGTGTCGTTATAGGTCAAATAACTGCTTCAAATCATACTATTATATTTATGATACCTATTTTTTATATTATCATAGAATAACGACAGTGTAGGGTGTTGAGAATAAAAAATAAAATAAAGCATTTTGAGAGAAATCAATACCACTTAATCGGTTAACTCCTTTTGGTTTGTACCAAAAGGCATCAGTGGACTGTTTAATGATAAAAGGGAGGATTAAATTGTTAATTTAGTGTTTTTTTATTTTTATTATGAATATATTTTCTGATCCTGTGTGGTTTGAGAAGTGAGAAGAATAGTGAAAGGTGGTTGCCTTTTGAAATGAAGGATGAGCGGCACTCTTGTAAATATTTGAAGAGACAATTTCACGCCTACTTTTCATGTTTCATGTGAATCCAATAATTATAATTATTATATAAAAAGTAAATATAATATCGATATATTTAAAAAAATGATGTTGTACATGTGTATACGTTTTTTTCACATTAAGGTTATGGTTTAATCCTTTATTAAGATTAATATAACAATAATAATTGTAATTAATTTTAATCACATTCCAAAATTATTTTGGTAAAAAATTATATTCACCATAATAGAAATTATAAATTATTATAATTCTAAATATAGAAAATATTTGGGAAATTTATAGTCACATAAGTGGAAAAATTTATTTTTAAAATGAACCCGAAATTCGGATGACACTACTGCATTTTAATGTAAAAACGATCAAAATTTTTCTATCTTTTGAATGAAAATTACAAATTGAAATTTATTATAATTACCTTAATTGTATTAATAGGTAAATTTTTAAATATATAAAAAATTGAATCCAATTTAAAATATAATTTTTCATTATTAATAAATTTGATAAAAAATGAGTTTTTAATTAAAATCTTAAATTTTAACTATTCATTACAAAAAATGAAACCATAAAAATATAACTAAATATTTATAATATCCAATTTTTTATGTTTTTGTTCAAAGTATGGAATTTATATTAAAATATTAAATCTATAAAAGTTAACAAAAATCATTTAAAATGGGATATCCAATTAATGTTCATAAAACTACCTTTAAATATATAAATGTTTTAAACATAAAATTGTGTTTGTTCTAATTTTATATCTATAAAATATATGGGATGAATATAAATTTATTATTTAATATATAAAAAATATATTAAAATAATATCACTTAGAAATATTAATTAATTTAATTTATTAATAAAAGAATCATTTGAGAGCATAAAAATAAAAATATAACATTTATATTCAATTGTTTCTTATATTTTAATTTCTAATTAATTTGTAACATAAGAATTAAGAATATATTTCAATAAACAATATATTTTTCTTAATTTATATAATTTTATTCATTACTTCAAATTTAATTTCTTTTTTATATATAATTATAATATAATATTTTTTTATTAACATTAGTCATGCATGTTACGGAATACATCATGGAAAGTCATTGTTGTGTGTAATAAAGCTATCATTTTTGTTCTGTGAAGAGAAAGATAAATTTTTTGCCTTTATTAGTGGACTTCTTATAGACACATTGTTTTAATATAATATAAAATATTTTTAATTCTTCATGAAATTGAAAATATCAAAAAGAATAATTTAATTCAAAAAATTAATTATCAAAATCAAATTGTATTACCATCTAACCCCTTAAAAATTACTCCCATGAAATTAATCTCAGTTATCAATGTTTTTAAACATTATTATGTCATTCATTAAAATCCACATTGTAAAATTGAATAATAAAAAATCCATTGAAAAGGGAAAATTTAAAACATAGTTGTTACATGACATAACATATTACTGGGTTTTCACATAGGGGATCATATATGGGAAGTGAAAACATAGACAAGTAAGAAAAATAAAACTATCAAGTTATGATATATATTGATAGTGAAAAATTAAAGGATAACGTTATAAAAAAATCCATAAATATGTTATTTTCTAAGATAACATTTGATTCATTATAAAAGATGTTAGTATGATAACATTTTTCAATTCATGAACCTTTATCCAAATGTTAATAAATATTCATTAAAACATATGCCTTCATGATTTAAGGATATCCTCACCCATTTATTTCATTGATCTATATCACCACTTTCTTTGAAAAGGATGGATTGTTTTTCATTTCTAATGAACTAACAGATCATGAGATCCATGATATACCTTCACATCCATCATCAATTATCCAAAAAATGTTTTTATATCATGTTATAAAATATGACTAAATTATTACATGGTGAGATAATATAGTAATCCCACAAATTTCAACTTATGTTAAAAAAATATTCCATAAATGGTTCACAATATAACTGTTACAAAATATATTTTTCTCTTTAATCCTTTAATAATCTCTTATCATAATCAAAATAAATATCAGTAGAAACTTGTGTCCATACTTTTTCGGATGAAATATCAAGTTCGGTTTTAATATTCCATAATCCATGTAGACAACTATTGTCAAATGAAATATCACAAAATCTTGAATAATACGAATTTCATAGGGATTATTCATACAAAATGAAATATAAAATTAAAAACTAAGTTTGGAAGGATAAATATATCCTAATTACCACGGTTCACTTCAACTATTTTTATAAAATATGTTTACCCTTCATTCATTTATATTTAGTTTTTTTAGATTATAATTCACACTAGACCTTGGATTGGTCAGCTTGAAAGTGTAATGACCAAACTCCATAAAATTGAATAACTAAATTGTGGGAGGTGGATTCAGTAGGGATTTCCCATTATTTTTATCATTATCTATCTTCATCACATCAAATTTAAATTAATTACCTTGATGGTCATCAAATTTAGAATTAAAATATATTGTAGTCCCATTTTGATAACTCCACCCATGTTTCGTAATTCAATGTATGTATAATAGAAGCTCAATTTCTTTTCTCTATCATTGTTAAATTTTACTTTTAACTCTATCGTAATACATTTTTTCGAAACCATGATATTATTACAAAATTGTAACCTCTATTTCCCCTATAATTTAAAATATAACCCCTTCTATGAAAATTTATCATTTCGTTTGAATGATAATACCCAATGAATACATCAAAATACTCATAAAAGTTTCTTTATAATCATGTAACAATTCATCATCCCTCTCTATAATCTCTATGAATCATTAACATCAATAAATGAGGAATATAAGGAAAATACTTATTAAAAAATTTGATATTGAACTCATCCTAATCCTTTGTGTAAATTTTTTCTTGCTAACTCATATTCTTAATTAGATTCCACCACTAATATGCTTAACCATTTAACTAATAAATACCTACAATGATTATATAATGTTCCAAAAAACAAAGAAAATATTATAACCTTTCAGTCGTGTTGATCTATTTGTTCAAAAATAGGTTGATTAGAAAACCCAATAAGAAAAGGAATATGTTTCCTCAAGAAGAACACAATAGACTATTGTTCTATGCTTTTATATTTTTGGAGTCTATCATGGTACATAACTTGATAAATTTGGGTGACTATATAAATGATATGTTTCATTTCAATTACCATAAAATTTGGTTTCATAGGGGGAAAATCATTGCATTATCCATTGTAATAACCATTTATTTAGTTCATTCTAGCTCTAGGCACTGATTAAAACCAA
Source organism: Viscum album (assembly GCA_963277665.1). Classification (NCBI taxonomy): domain Eukaryota; kingdom Viridiplantae; phylum Streptophyta; class Magnoliopsida; order Santalales; family Viscaceae; genus Viscum; species Viscum album. The sequence continues at coordinate 1,932,202,859 of OY728159.1, forward strand.
AATAATAGACTAAGACAGGACTATTAGAGTGGGGAACCCTATAATCAAGCATACCAATTATTTATGTCTAAATTATGACAACATAGTTTTATCCTATGTTATTCATAGCCAACTATTATGTAAATACATCATTATTGTTCATGAAGTTTTTTTGAATTCACAAAGCATATCCAATGGTTATGTAATTCCTGTTGTTTAGGAAGGCCCACTGTCGTGTACCAGATTACCCCAAATCAAGCATGTGACATCATTTTAGAGTTGTTACCCCTAGGTAAATCTATTAAAAATCCACATTCACTTAAAATATATATAAATGGATGTATTTCTTGGAAAGAAATTAGTCTCCAACTTAACAAAATTCTTTGATTTTTTCCAAAATGATAACTCTTCCTTATACATATCCTTACATGAATCCCAAGACATATAATTAGATATATTAATAGGTATGTGGATTATATTTTCTCATCCCAGTTTCTAATGGTTTGCAAAAAAAATCCGTTGATAAAATCTATATTTTAGCAGGCATACAATACTTGGATATTACTTCATTTTTTATCAATATTTAATATATTACAAAAATAAATTCCCAGGGACCTTAATGGTTTAGTGTCTTTGGAAACATGGAAACAAAATATTCTATCATAGTGAAGGATCATAGAAATATTCTATAACTATCTTCACATTTAATATTTCTACCTAAAAACATTCTTCACAGTCTCAGGGAAGGAAACATAAGAAGTGGTGATCTAAGATGGTGATTAAGGCTAAATAATGGAAATGTGAAAACAAGATTTGTAAAAAGGGTATGAAACTTGAGAATAAATCTATAGGATCACACCCTCCATTATTATTTTTATAATAATGATAAAAATATAATAAGACATAGATCATAAGATAATTAAGAGAAAATGCTATGAATGTGTAGAAGAGGAATAAAACATTGAATTGTGGAAGAAACATATGAAAATAAAAACCCTATATCAAGGAAACCTGATAATAATTTTTTAACATGATAGGATTAGGTTAATCACCTATGTACCTGCCTTAAGCTTATAATTTCATACCATGTAACCTATTATTCTGGGATTGGTATGTCCACCAATTTACACCCTTGTTTAGGGTATTAGATGTACTCCCTTTTATCCTCTTTTATCGGGCTTGGGATGTCCTCATTTTTACCCTATTATTTCAGGCATGATATTTCTTCGAGTGTTCCCTCTTGTTTTAGGAATGGAATTTTCTCATGTAGATGCTTTAAGACCATAAAATAATTATCATTACCCAATGAAATTGGAGCGAGATATATGTCTCAACCATATTAGAATTAAATAATTCATATGTTTTCAAAAAAATCATAAAAATTAATATCATAACCCATCAAATTAAATTGATGTCATAAACATGTAATCATATCTTAGCCTATTATAAAAACAGGATTCATAATCATTTCATCAAAAGAATAACCCCTAAAAAGAAGTGGGTTTGAAAAGAACATATCTTGTGGAGGAGAAACATGTTTCATAAGAATCAATCCGTCATAACATAAACCATTTAATAATAAATATGAAGGGAATCATTGTATAATGTATTTTTAGATAATGAGTAACATCAAAAAATGTTATCATAAAAGGAAAATAACATGGATATATATTCTAAAAAAATTAAAGTAGGAAATATATTTTCTTAAATGAAAAATTACATTTTATTCATAAAATACATTTTAAAAAATATCGTTAAAGTAAACATTATATTCTACAAGGAATGGACATTAAACCTTCTATATGTGTTTTATTTGAACAAATATTGCGATATTTTGAAAAAATTTCGAAAAAATGTTCTATGATAACTTAATGAAAGGGAATGAAAATGATTATAAAAAATATTCAAGGATACTTTATTAAATGAAAGTTAAAAAGTTTTGGAATGATTTTTTATTGAATACTACTAAAATATGATTGAATACACATAAGAAAATAATTTTTCTTAAAAACATAAAAAAGGATCAGGAAGGGATTATAAAATAAATTCCTTGATGAGATATAAAAGAATCATGAAAACCATTTGAAACCCATTTCATTGAAAAATAATATTTTAAATTATTTTATGAAAAATGAAATCATTTAAACATCAATCATGTTTTTAAAATAGCTTCTTGTGGTTGTGGTTAAATCTCTACAAGTAGTATGAGGTAAAAAGAAAATTCCTATTGTATGGTAAAAAGGATAGAAAAATGAATTGTTCAGAAATAGACATGAAGATTCCATTGAAAACATTAGTAAAGAAACAAAATTGTAAAAATTTCATTTAATTATAATAGAATATAAGTTTAATATTCATGAAAACCATTTATAGATAACATGTTTTTAATGGAAAAAATATTTCTGACCAAAGAGAGGGTAAAGTACGGATTCCTTAAAAACCAATTCCTAATATTTTAATGAACCATAGAGTGGAAATAATAAACCAATAGATGAAAATATCTGGAATATCCAGATATGATTAAAATTCATATGATTTCATAAAATAATGTACAAAATATTTCATCAACGAAGAAAGAAAAATAAAAAATCTCAAATAGCGATGAGTTTGTTTCAATAAATTCTTGTAACATCACAAATTTCTATCATACTCTACATGAAATAAAACCAAATCACATTAAGGTTAAAATATCATAACAATATTGAGATACATGATATAACATTTCATAGGACGTATATGCACCTCATTGAAGATTATAGGATCATTACAATGCATGTGTCTCAAAGAAAATTAATAGAGGAAAAAATAAATTTCCAATAAGGTATCTTTTGAATCATTAATCACATGAGAAAAATACAATAAAATTAACATGTAAATATATATAATTTTAATTTTTTAAAAAATTGAATACATTCATGTGTCTTATAAACACAAAATAATGGGTGGTGAATAAATCATGTCAATCATAGATGTAAAAAGTGAGATAAAATTCCATAACCTTATGTTTTGACAGTCTTCATTCTCATACAAGATTCATGTATAATAAATATATTTTTACTGTAAATCATTTAAATTATAATATTATTATAACTAGTACCATATATTTTTTCAGTATAACTTTATATTTCATTATTTGTTAATAATCCTACGTTAAGGTTTCACATAAGGTAATATCCGCATTGTTCTTCGCAAATGTCATAAATTATTATATCATTAAACCATATAATTATATTATGATTTATATAATTTTAATAATGATATAAATATAATTAATATAAAATATATTTGTATTATAAGAAAATATATAATATACTAGTATGAAATGTAATACATTGTTCATAGAGACGTTAATTCATATGTATGCATGAACGTTGTTTCAATTTTTATTATAGTGTGGAATGAAAGAATGAAAATGAAATATAATAATATATATTGGCATAAATATAATTATAATAGTATAATTATTATATCTTATATGTCATATATCTTTGAAAAACCAATCCTTAATGAATTTCATGTAGTATGTGAATGAATGACATTACTTTGTTGGGGTTGTAGTTCACATTTCCTCAAACATCGTATTTAAACCAAATTGAACGTAATTGGTAATTGTTTTAAATGGAAAAAAGAATCAAAAATAAATATTCAATAAAATTTATTTCATATATAAATTGTGTTCCCAAAAATATTTTCCACTGTGAGAGGCGGTAAAGGAAAAATGAACAATCAGCATTTGGTGATTTCGTAGTTTGTCGTACACATAAATAGTGTGTTCAGATCCCATTATATATATTCTTGTGATAGTGTAGGTCAAAAAATTATCATAAAATAATAATTTTATATTAAAAAAACTGGTGTTTTAATTAATTCAAGGAATAAAGAGAGCTGAGGTGGTGGATAATGGAAATAAGTGAAAGGACATTGAGAGATCACATTATCTCTTAATCAGGTTACTCCATTAAGATTGTCTCAAATGTATTCCATGGATTTAATTCTTCCAAAATATAGTAATATATGCTTATTGGAGGAATTTTTCTATTTATATTTCGAAGGTCTTCAAAGAACCATTATTTATTGAGATTTTTGGTGAAGAAGGAGTGGTGGTGGCCTTTTATAATAATAGTGGAGTGGCACTCTAGTTAATGTTTTAAGATAAAATTACAAACACATTTATCTGTTTTCATGTGGATATGATAATTATAAATATTATATAAAAGGGTGTATGAGGTCTAGATATGGCTATATAATGGATTTTGGTTAATTTTGAAGATCATTTTTGTAAGAACACATATCTTCTTTCCAGTTATGTTTCCCTTTTCTGGTCATTTTTGAGGAAAAGAGGAAAATTTGAAAATTTTCAAAGTACACGCCCTGTTCTTTATAAGTACATGTTGTGTACTTCGATGTCACTGGAGGCCATGTGATGGTTGTGTCATGGGAACACACACGGCCATGTATGGGTGATGCGGAGGCCTCCTAAAGCGGAGTACGGAAAAGGCGAGTACACGCTGTGTACTCTAAAAGTACACACCGTGTACTTTGTTTTTTTCCATTAAACACACCATGGTCACCTCTAATCTCCAGTGGTGTCTTATTCTAGGTCCCATTCGACTGGGAGAGACTGTATGTCCACAAATCTTTTCAGAGCCCCCAAGCCTCTATCTATTCTCTGGATCGGCTGCCGTCAATTGCGTTGGAACCGTAGTGTTGAGCTCTTCCTTCTTCTTGAGTTTCATTCCATGATTTCCCCTCTTTCTCAAGTTATCTTAGGTTGAATGTTTTATGAATTTTCATAGATATATGACTTTCTAAGGAGTTTCAAGCCTCGGGGTTCATGTATAATAATAACCTAACACCAATGTAGGGGGTTTGTGCCTTTCTGTAGAAAGTATTTGAGTATTTTTTAAATTTTCACCAATACCCTTGAACGGGGTATTGCGTGTGTCCTATTTTTCCCTTGTTGTTTTTCTAAATTTCTTATATACTTGAGGAGAGGTTATTATTTATGAATAGAGAAATTTTACTGTACATTGGATGCTTTTCCCCTGCATGTTTTTCCTGTTTATGACCGTTTGGTCTAGTTTTTTCTATTAGGAAATTGCCAGTTTCAGGTCTAGTTTGTAGGATGGTATGACTAATTTTTTTACTGAGATGTTGTAGAATGCTAGCCAAGTAGTACATGAGTTTACATTGGTCATTACGTGATGCAATACTTGCTGACTTTACGCAGGGTTACGGTAACCTAGTGTAGTAAACCATAGGGAGAATTGATGTAATGGCTTATCGAGAGTGTCACTATAATATGATGCGAGACCGTAGGGGGAATTGACGTTGATTTCTTCCTCATAGTGTTTGTATTTCATCGACGAGGGCCACATGGGGAATGAGATGTTGAGTGCTTCCCAAGAGCGCCTTTAGTATGATACGAGACTATAGGGGGAATTGATGGTGAGTGCTTCCCCAAAGAATATATTCTTTAGCTAAACTAGAGTATCAAGACTGTGTCTGCCTCCCAGAGGGTTTCTAGTTCTTGTAGGTTTAACAATAGGGATTAGGTTGTGAGAACTACCCAGAGGGTTACCTATTTGTTCTACTTGCTTGAGTGACTACCTAATTGTTTGTAAATTATATTCTAGAAACATTGGATTTTTTTCTACTAAGTAGATTCATGTTTACAACTTTCTGTACTTTTACCTACCATATATTTACTAACTGTTAGGTACAGATCTTTAGGTGGTTGCTTAACAGGATTTTTGTCTCAAACCCTATTTGGGTCATGTTTTTGGGCCCAAAATGATTATATTGTTGCAGGTATAGATAAGGGCAAGAACCCTTCCACTTCAGGTTCGTGATTATTATGGAGGTGTAGAGCAATGGACCAAGACTTAGGCTAGCGATGCTGAGGAGCTGTTTATCTTTATTTTGTAATTTTTTAGTAATATTTGTATTTCCGGAATTATGACTTTTTTTGATTCTTTCCTGGATATTAGTATCAAGCATCATTTATATATATGTTCGCTCCAGTTGTTCCCTTTATCAGTCTTATTCTATTACTGTAATTTGGTATTCACCACTTCCACTGTTGTATGTATTTGTGTACATCCACTGTGCACTCTGCCAATGAGGGCATAGTTTCCCTCTATCACACCCAAAGACCTCGCTGCTAGTTAGAAGCCTCTAGCGTTCAAGGAAATGTGCTTGAAGCCATGGGACCAACCAGGTACGAGGAACCTATCGGTGGATTCTAGAACCAGGATGTTACACATTGGTATTAGAGGAATTATTTTCTATTGATTTACTATTTGGATCCTTAATCTAGGGAGAGAAAGGAATATGTACATGGTAATAAGTTGTGCCCGGGAGTAGCTAACCCGTATAAAGGTAAAATCCACCCTACCTCATTTATTGAATTTTTTGTGTTTTGAAATTTTAAAATTGATTAATTTTTACCATTGGGTGACTCACATGATTTGAACTATTACTATCGTTGTTATTGCAGTTCTATTTCTGTCACAATCCGATGAGATGATGGTATTCCATCTCATGCCTTATATAGGCACTTGTTATAAATCACATGCCATGAATTCTTTCCATGACATCAGGGATGTATTATCAATTTCATTTTGTTGTGATATTTTTTTTGTATAATATTCATTCTGTTATGATATATGACTTGATATAATTCCCAATTGATAATTGATGCTTTTTGTAACTCCTTGTTTTGATGAACACCAAACTTTGGTACTTGAGGTGTTATGGGCCCCCATGGACTGGAATTTGGCAGATCATTTCTTGTTTGCCTTGTTATTATTTGTATAAGATTCCAAACCTTGGTTGGCAGGAATTATGGGCCCTCACGTGTCGGAATTTGGCACAATAACATTTGTTTTTATGTGTTTTATGGGCTCCGATCCAGTTCTAAGGGTATTTTCAGCAAAAATCCAGAATACACGGCATGTACTTTATGAATACACGCTGTGTAGTTTTTAGCCGTGTCACTGACTGTGTAGGTAGGGGCACAGGGTTGTGAAATTTCTTGTATGAACACGACATGTACTTGTTTGGCACGCCATGTAGTCTGAAATAGGTACCTCGGACGTGTCACGAACAACACGGGTTGTGTTATCATTTCACAGACACACCGTGTCTGAAGTTTACACGCCGTGTAGTATGACATGGGAACCCGGCCGTGTCACGAACAACACTGGTCAGTGTTACATCTTCTCATACACGTCGTGTCCTCCTGGAACACACCATGTAGTGTCAGCCGTGTTTACTGACATGTAGCTAACAACAAGGGTATGTTGGGACTTCTGTGTACATGCCACGTCTTTATGGAACATGCCGTGGAGTGTGACCTCGGTACACAGTCTGTGTCACTAACAACACGGGCCAGGTGAAGCTTGTTGAGTACACACCATGTCTACCTTAAACACACCATGTAGTATTGTCTTAATAGGGTTGTGTGGCTTAACCAGTTAGAAGGACTCGACCAGGGAAAGAGTATTTAGGTACACGTCGTCTGTTCTGAGAACACATCATGTGTATGTGGTGTTACATGACCAATTTTGGCCTAAGTACACGCCCATGTAAATGAATTAAGGGAACATGTCGTGTTGTCTATATACATGATGTGTAGTCATGTTTTGTTAAACATGAATTATTTTATTCTCTTGTTCCCTTATCACGCTCCTAGTATCCAATACATGTTAATGTGATCTAATGTGTGCGGTTGACATTGCAGAGTCATGGCACCGAGACATCCTCTGGTTGCATGCTAGTTGTCAGGCGGTGATCAGATGCTGAATATGGATGATCAGGGAATTCCCACAGATCATCCTGTTGTGCCATCCTAGGCACCAATAGTGATACAGGTTGTAGGTACTATTGCGAAAATTGGGGAAGGCTTTCTGAGGATGATTCAGAACTTCTAAAGAGATCTGCCTCCTACCTTGACTATGGGAGACCTGACGTGGGTTTTCCAGCAGCAACATCCTCCCACCTTCTCAGGGGAAAGGGAACCTCCGGCTGTAGAGGCATGGATAGACGCCATGATGACGATGTTGGAGCATATAGAAACTCCTCTAGAGAGGCGTGTCAATCTCACTAACTACATGCTACGAGACTCCACCAAGAGGTGGTGGGACAAGGACTCACAGGTGGGTAATCAGCAGGTTATGGCATGGGGGGAGTTTCAGCGCATCTTTTATGACTACTTCTATCTGGAGACCCTGATGGAGGACCAATCCAGGTAGTTTATGAGTATGAGTAGGGTAATCTTTTCATCATGGATTATTCCACTTGTTTCACCGAGATTCAGTGTTTCACGGCCCTCTTGGGCGGAGATGGATTGTTCTTGGCGAAGGAGTTTGAGGATGGTCTCAGACGAGAGATCTGGACACAGGTGAATATCATCAGGATAACTTCCATCGCTTCCATCGTCAACCATGCACTAACTGAAAAGCACAATCTGATAGATTTTGGAGCTCAAATAAAGGGCGGTTCCACTTCCATTGATTGTGATTAACCAGCTGACAGCAGTAAGCACTATAGGGAGTCTACCCGTGGTGATCCGAGGCAGCGAGATACATCTTCATGTAGCCATGTGGTATGATACCAATGTGGAAGGGCTTGGAATACAAGGCCATATTTATAGAGTGACCCAGTTGAGTTCTGATCAGGTAGCACGATGGGTCACCTTCACCAATTCTGTTAGGTTTACTCACCAGCAGCTAGTGACAGGGGTTCATCCATGACTCCTCATTCAGGAGCAGCGCCACCAGTTTCTCACCAGTCTGGGAACTGGAGTTCTTCTGGCCGTTCGGGATGAGGTGGAGGTCGAGGCCATGGTGGAAAGTCACCTTTCTATCAGTGAAATCCGGGTGGATCATCTTAGAGCGGTCAGGTAGGGTCACAAGGAAGGGGTACATGTCAGGATTTTGCAGTTTAGCAGACCTAGCAGAACCAGGATCCTGGACCCTCCACAGTTCGAGGTATGATCTTAGTAGCCTCAGTTTTATCTTCTTCACTTTTAGACACAGGGGATTTCCATAGCATTATCTCTTTTGGTGTATTGGAGAGAATTGGGAGCTATATCTTTTTTTCTGCCGACATGTTGACCCTAAACACACCATTGGGAATAAGGACATCTAGCGTACATCAGTGTAGAGAGTTCCAACTTGAGGTTGCGAGGTGACACTTCTTATGAGATCTCTATGTCCTAGAGATGATGGGCTATGATGTCATCTCGGAATGGACTAGTTATTTCCCTTCCAAGAAGTCTTCGACTGTAATCATCGTAGGGTGAGTTCCATATCACCAGACGGTGGATCTTTTCTTCATCGAGGCGAGGGGGATGTCCATGCTAGTAGAGTAGGACCCGAGCATTATGGGCTAGGTGGAGTTACAACCAAGATTTCCAGCCTTTACCTAGATGACCATGGGACTACACAATTAGAAGTTCCTCCAGTGGTGAATCATTCTAGGTATGTCATTCTAGTGGAATTTTTAGGTTTTCCTCCGGAGTGTGAGGGAGAATTATTTATCGAGCATGTGCCAGGAGCGGCACCGGTGTCCATTCATCCTTATAGGATGTCTACACCTGAGTTGCAGGAGCTCAAGAAGCAGTTCGAGGAGTTATAAGAAAAGGGTTTAATTCGAACAAGTACTTCTCCTTGGGGTTCACCTATCCTATTTTCAATGAAGGTAGAAAAAACCCTTAGGCTTTGGGTGGAATATCAGAACTTGAACCAGTTGACAGTAAAGAACCGATCTCTCTTTCCTAGGATTAATGACCTCTTTGATAAGATTCGAGGAGCCTGTGTGTACACGAAGATCAATATGGGGTCTGGTTACCATCAGTTGTATGTTAGACCATCTTATATACCTCTTACAGCTTTCTGGAGCAGGTATGTCCTATACGAGTATATGGTTATGCCGTTCGGCCTGACGAACACACCTGCAGTTTCCATGGCACTGTTGAACCGTGTGTTCTATCCTCACATAGACTCTTTCATGGTGGTCTTCATGGATGATATCTAGGTGTACTCTCACACTCGACACGACCATGATACCCATCTTGAGATCTTTTTTAGTACATTAAGGGAGCATTAGTTATATGCTAAGCTCTCGAAGTGCCACTTTTGGATGGATCAGATTCACTTATTGGGTCATGTTATCTCCGAGAAAGGTGTATCAGTACACAAAGATAAAGTGAGAGCAGTAGTTTTTTGGGAGAATCCTAATAACGTATTTCAGGTGCGGAGAATTCAAGGTATGGTTGTGTCAAGACCTGGAAATCCTGTGGAAATTTTTTTCATAAAAAGATGGGAATTTTACGAGTCCGCAGTTTCTGACGGTGCTTGATTCTGAGGCTCGGTGTTCACAGAATAAATTTCTAATGTTTTGTTTGGGCAAGTTCAATAAACGTATGTGCGAGTTTCTATTTCTCTCCTTTGAACCGGTGCTCATAATTTAATTATGAAGACACCAACGAACTCACAGTGCCAGTAATCGCCTAAGGAGACCTTTTCCGTAGTTGCGTTTGGTCGAGAGAGGAAGTTAATTTTGGGGATTCTTAATAAATTAAATAAAATAACGTGTGACATAATTTTATTTAGTTGGTGGTTATTATCTCTAAAGTGAATTTGGAGGTGGGGCCCACCCCCCACATAACTTCCCATTAAAGGATATAGTGTGGTGGGTCCCACACGAACACCAAACCCCTCAACTCCCCTTGAAACCCCCTTTAACTCTTAAACTCTCCACCTCTCCTCTTTTAATTTAATCCCTCCACCTTCCACTCTCCCTCATAATGATTCCAACACGCTCTCAATTAATTAACAATTAATTAATTTTCTCATCTTTTTGAATTATTTTGAAATTCATGTCAAGGATAAAAATAATAGCCAATGATATTATATTGGGTTGGGAGTTTTTTTTTTGGTGGAGCCTTGGAGAATAGGGAGAGGCTTCTTCCCACGAAGAACATGAAGAACACCATACTCTCGATGAAGAACGTTCCTCGTCTCCGAAAAATGTGCAGCAACATCTTCTACCTTCTTCGAACAGGGCATGGAAGGGAGGCACCCCCGCCCACGAAATACACCAGGAGGGTGCGAGGTCGTCGCACTATGCCAGAGGATGAAGGTCACAACCATGAGGCGGTGGAGACCGAAGGCAGTGGCAAATGAAGGCCGTGGCCAGGCCGGGCCGCGGAGGTGGTGGACCGGTGCCGTCACGCCGGCCACGTGGAGGAAAATAGAAGATCGCATCCGCGAGCCGCTCAGCTGGAAGAACCGGTCGGTTGTTGTTAGTCAGGCTGGAGGACCGCAGCACCCGCAGGTGTCGCGCAGAGGAGACATGACCCAAAACCACGCATGCCAGGTAGAACCAACCGGCTACAGTCGGTCGGGCAGTGGAGGGGCGGCGCCGCTCGACGCCTCCGGGTGAAATGAAGAGGCCCGCAACGCAGGCCGGGACAGTGGGTGGACCGTACCCCCTTGGGCTGGGCCGACCCCCCAACAGGGTCAGACATTCCGTGCTGGGACCGTGTGTGGGTTGTGCACTATCGGGCCGGGCCAACCCCCAGTTGGGTCGGACCAGCCAAACCTGTTCGGGCCGACCCTCCATCCCACTGGGTTTGACAGGCTGGGCTCGTTTTCACATAAATGTGAATAACTCCTAGACCATGCCTCCTATCGACGTGCCATCTACTGAAGTAGGAACCATGCGATAATAAGGTTCTTTTGTGAAAATATAAGTGAGTTTTGGACAACTTTGTAAAACGTCCAGGTTTGGAATGAGCAGAAATCCAACTGGGCCCTGGGAATGGGAATGCCAATAACTCTTAGACCGGGTTTCTGATTGACGTACCGTCTATCACGTTGGGTTACATTTGATGAGGTGGATCTTTGGGATACATAAAATCATGACATCTTAATACTTGATGTATCTTCACTTGACTTGAGGAGAGGACCCTTCTGGAATCGAGCGTGATATGTGCGGGAACCCTAGAGCTGGTTGCGATGACTACTGTTCTGAAATCCTACATGGGTTCGACAGTGACGACTACTATACCTGAATCCTCCGTGGGTTCGACAGTGATGACTACTGAAATGGAATCCTTTGTGGGTTCGTCTGAAATGATTACTGGACCAAAATCCTAGGTGGGTTCAACAGTTCTAACTTCTGTTCTTGTATCCTGTGTGGGTCCAATAGAGTAGCTGGTCTTGTATCATGTGTGGGTCCGACAGCATAGCTGGTCCTGTATCCTGTGAGGGTCCGACTGATTAGATTAATCAGTGACCACATCTGAGAATCTCTATCGCTTTATGAATGATATATACATGTGTGAGTCGATTCTTTTCATTCATTCATTATCATCGATGTGATTGACATTACTTCCTGTGTGGACTGGGTTGTGATTGGGATCGAGAGTTGGAGATAGGCTGTTATTGGTAACATAGGTATTTGTATCGGTATATACCTAATTAGGGTTAGTTGATACTTTCTGATTGTATTTTTCTACATTGTTTTATCCTTTTTGGATTCTAGGTGACCTTCGGGGGTCTCGTGGTCCCCTACTATGTATCGTTATACTCTCCCCTACATGGGATATGCCCGCACATCGTTGTGTTGGTTACAGACGACAGACAGCACTGATCGAAGCAAGTAGTTGTAGAGCTGGACTGTACACGAACGTGGACAACTTGGTGAGACATACTCGAAGCAGACGAATGGACCTGGGGTGCTGAGGAGGCCATCTGTGCCCACCCTTCAGGTGGGATTCCTGGAAGAGGACTCAGTAGTTGTTGTTTACATTTCTGCAGTTGTAATAGCTTTACAATTTTGGTACATTACTGTTGGGCTTGTATTTCTTTCCCCTTTTCTTTCAGCAATTAATTTTGTATTCAATTTTACATATTGTTTACTTTCATTGTCATACTCTGCTGCTTGTATTCATGTTGTGTGTGTGATATAGTTTAAAAGGAAATGCCTTCACTTTTTATAGGGATTATGCCTTTTGTGAAAGTCTCTAGACCCTGGCCTATTGAAGGTCGGCTTGGGGTAGTCACGACATCGGCCCTGAGGATGGGTCTTGAAAAATGGGAATCCGAGGAGTCAGTTCTACCACATAACTTGGACTCTGATTCATTTAAGGGAAATAGTGTTAAGTTGTTTGGGTGTCGTTATCAGTTTTGGGAAACCAATGTTGGTGTGGTGGCTGACGTACCCATACACTTGGACTCGGAATTCTGATCTCTGACAAAGTGCATGAAAACACTGACTGCATGTGTGTTTCCTTGAAAAAAATTTCTCCGTGATTACTTTGTGCCAGCTCACCAGGAATACTATTTTAACCGTGGTGCAGATGTATTTTTTTTCGAATGTCCCCACAAATCTATGGTTTCGAGTTTCGTACGAGATGGTAGCCTACCGAGCGATGAGGCCTCAGTGTACGACCCCATCATAGCGGAGGTACTGACGGTACCACTACACGCTGGGCCACCGATACCACCAGATCCAGCAGTAGAGAGTGTACACTTCCTAAGTGCATTGCACGAGTTTTAGTGCCAGTGGCCGCCTAGGTTCTGGGGAGAGACAGACCCATAGCCAGCTGAGGATTGGGTGGAGGCTATCATGAGAGTTTTCAAATTGGTAGGGACACCAGCTGACCTCATGGTGATCCTTGTCACGAGTCTTCTACATGAAGCACCAGGCAGATGGTGGAGCCTGATGCTCCTATTGCATGACGAGGAATCATTACTCTGGACAGAAATCGAGAGTCTCTTTCACTCAGAAGTTGTTCTAGCCACCCTTCTTGCGGTACAGATTCAGTAGTTAGTTCATCTGCAGTAGGGAAGTATGACAATAGCTCAATACTAAGCGAGGTTCACTGACCTCTCAAGAAACTCCACGAATATGGTATGGGACCCGTTCTTCACGGTCCGAACCTTTGAGCAGGGACTTAGGCCTGAGATCAGGGCGTTGGCGATTGCCCTCCGCATTCCGACGCAGGCGGGGGTGCTAAAGAGATCCCTTCTAGTGGAGAGTTTTCTCGCTGAGCAGTTACCAGCGGCGAGACCCGCAACAGGGAAACACGTATTAGATTGTTTTGCAGTAGAGAGTAGACAGATGATGCAGAGGTCCAAGCTGACCATGCCATCAGGTGGGAGACACTAGGATACCTATTCGGGTGTGCGGGGCACAAGAGATAGAGCCAGCTATACGAGTATGAGGCAGTTCTATGCATGTGTCGGTAGGCCCACATGGCTCAAGACTGCCCGACCCACTGTGTAGATGAGTAGCTGACAGTAGAGGGACCTCCCAGGTAGAGGCATAGGTTCGACCATGGTGGTCTGCAGGGACCAGGTGGACGTGGAAGAGGAGATGGCCGAGCAACAGGAGGTGGACGACGTTTTGAGGCTCTACCACCACCACCAGCAGGAGGTCCACCCCGACCAAAGGGAGCTAGCAGACAGAGGCAGGCTCAGCTCCAGGAAGTCGAGGCCTATGACCATGGAGCAGAGAGATGATTGGAGATACTATCTGTGTCTACTCCACCCTTACTTTAGTACTTATAGACACATGTGTGAGTCATTGTTTTATTGCCACTACCCTCATTCGTAGCTCATAGATTCCAACAAAGATATTGGCTTGATCCTTACAGCTAGAGAATCTAACAGGAGAAGACTCGTCGATTACACACTAGTCCCGGTAGTGTGAGATTACTCTAGGAGGCAAGAGCTTCGGCTAGGATCTTCTTGTAGCGGCTTTGAAGCCTTACGATGTCATTTGGTGTATGGACTAGTTATCCACAGTTCATTCTCGGATTGACAGTATTTGGCACAACGTGTGGTGTAACCGCACGGATGAGACCAGTTTCACCTTCACCGGTGAGATAAGAGCCTTAGCAGCATTGGATGGACTTATGTAGAGGAGTGGTCAGCCGACCACACATCCGTTGGCTAGTCTCATCCTTGGAGTGGTTGATGTATGATGTCCGAGTTTTCATGTTGTGGTGGATCAGTACAAAGATGATTTTCTTGACTACATTCCAAGACTATCTCCTCACATAGAGGTAGACTTCAACATTGACCTGTACCCTGGGAAAACAATGATATATACTCCAACATATCGGATGGCTCCCACCGTGCTTCGTGAGCTGTGGGTATATATGGAGAACGTTCTGGGGAAGGGATTTATCCGACATAGTGTTTCACCCTGGGCATCTCCGATTTTGTTCTCCAAGAATGAAGATGGGATCTTGCGACTGTGGGTCGACTACCGTCGCCTGAATCAGGTGACCGTGAAGAACATGTACCCACTCATGAGGATTGGAGACCTCTCTGATCTTCTCAAGGGAGCACGATGGTTCTCAAAGATAGACCTCTGGTCAGGATATCACCAGCTCAGAGTTTGAGATGAGATGTACAGAAGGCGGCATTTAGTTGTTGGTATGGCCACTAAAAGTTCTTTGTTATACCCATCGGCGTAACCAATGTGTCCGAAGTGTTCATGAGTCTCATGAACAGGATCTTCCAGCCTTACCTCGATCTCTTTGTCGTAGTCCTCGTCGACAACATACTGATTTATTCGACTACATAGGAGGAGCATGCCTACCATTTGCGGGTAGTACTGGACACACACTGAGAGAACCAGATTTATGATAAGCTCTCGAAGTGCCAGTTCTGGATTCGAGAGGATCACTTCTTGGGACACGTCATCTCAGAGGCTGGATTTGTAATGAATCCATCGAAGATTGCTGTAATGCTTGCTTGGGATCCACCCAAGTGTCTCATAGAGGTGCAGAGTTTCCTGGGACTGGCTGGGTACTATTAGAGATTTGTGTCAGACTTCTCCAGAGATGAATCACCAATTTCAGCAATGACGAAGAAGGGGAAACCCTCCGTGTGGTCATAGTGTTGCCTCAGAGCCTTCAGGAGATAACTCATAGATTGACCAGTGCACCCATTTGAGGGTACCAGAGTAGGGAATAGGGTACATAGTTTACTGCGACACATCAAGTACCGGACATGGGTGTGTCTTGATGAAGGAGTGAGCAGTGATCGTGTATGGTTCATGGCAGTTGAGACATCATGAGAAGAATAATGCTACCCATGACTTAGAGTTAGTATTAGTGGTCTTTGCCTTGAATATTTGCAGACACTATCTAATGGGTGAGCATTTTACAATATACTCGGACCACCAGAGTCTCAGGTACATCTTCTCACAGAAGGACCTAAACCTGAGATAGCGACACTGGATCGAGTTCCTCCAGGACAATGACTTCAAGAGAGTCTATACTACTAGGAATGGTAATGTTGTAGTAGATGCTCTCAGTGGGAGATCAGAAAATCAACTACTAGGAGAGGCGATAGAGCAGCTGGCTGCGTTGTAGATATTCTTTATGGATAGAGATGGAGCATCCTTTATAAAATCTCTCATAGTCACTCCTCCTCTTCTTCAGCAGTTCAGAGAGGCACAACGTGGGGATGTTGATTGTGAGACGTGATGTGCCCAGATATCATTAGGTTAGCCACCTAATGGGTTTTCTAAAGGTGCAGAGCATGTCATCCTCTTCAGAAGGTGTACCATGGTACCAGTTGCTCTACAGGAGTATGTGTTGAGATAGTTCCACACTTCCCCACTAGCAGTACATCCAGGGGTGGCGAAGATGTATCAGGAACTCAGACGACAACACTTGTGTCCAGGAAGGAAGAATGCAGAAGCAGAGTTTGTCTCACGATGCCTCACTTATTAGCATGTGAAGATGGAGCACCAGGCTCCATCTGGCTTGGTTCATCCCTTAGAGGTCCTAGAGTATAAGTGGGATGGTATATCCATGGATTTCATGACGGTACTTCCAAATACATATAGAGGAAACAACTCTATCTGGGTGATCATTTTCTGACTCACAAGGTCGGCCCACTTCCTATTGATCAGAGAGCAAGGCTCAGTAGAGAGCTTGGGATGCCTCTATAAAAAGGAGATCGTACAGGTTCATGGTGTTCCATTGACGATCATCTCTGGTCAAGAATCTCATTTCACATCCCGGCTATGGAAGGGGTGGGAGGTGGTTGTCGGGATGCAGCTTCACTTGAGAACCACCTTCCAACCTCAGACAGATGTCCATACCTAGCGGACCATCCAAACACTTGAGGACATTCTCCATGCATGTATCCTTGACCTTGGTCATAGCTGGGAGGATCACTAACCCTTGGTGGAGTTTTCATACCACATCAGCTACCACTCCACCATTGGTATGACACCATAAGAGGAACTGTACAACTGACCTTGCATATAACCTCTATGCTGGACTGACCCAGGAGAGTCAGCACTTGTAAGACTAGAGATGGTGCAGGCTACGACGGAAAATGTGCAGATCGTCCAAGAGCGGATGAAGACTGCACAGATCTGACATAATTCCAATGATAATAGGAGATAGAGACCACTGGAGTTTGAGGATGGAGACCTTGTCTTCTTACGGGTCTCACGTAGATGAGGTCTATGGAGATTTGGCCAAGGCGACAATTTATCTCTATGATTCATTAGATATTTTCTTGTCCTCTATAGGGTAGGTGAGGTGGATTACCGCTTGGCTCTTCCACCTCAGTTGCACCGGGTACACAATGTCTTCAATGTATCTTAGCTGAGGAGATACGTTCATGACCACTCCCACATCATCTACCACAGGGAGCTAGACATCGATGACGGGATGACATTCTCTGAGGTCCTAGTGGAGATCCAAGATCGACAGGATCAGGTCCTACGTGGATGGCCGATTCCTCTGGTGCACTTTTTCTGGCAGAATGGGAACCTCTTAGAGAGCACATAAGAGCGGGAGGCTCATATGCATGGTATGTACCCAAATTTGTTCCCTTAGAGTGTGTTGTAACTTAAGGGGATTTAAATCCCTGATGTGGGGAGAATATAGATAACTGGAAATCCTGTGGATATTTTTTTCATAAAAACATGAGATTTTTACGAGTCTGCAGTTTTTGACGGTGTTTGATTCCGAGGGCCGGTGTGCCTGGAATCAATTTCTGAAGTTTTGTTCCCGTACGTTCAGTAAACGTACATGTGGGTTTTTTTCAATCATTTGAACCAGTGCTCAGAATTGAAATCTGGAGACACTGATGAACTCGCCGCATTGGTAATCACTTAATGATACCTTTATGATAATTGTGTTTGGTCAAGAGTGAATGTTAATCTTGGGGTTTCTTAATAAATTAAATAAACTTATGTGTGACATAATTTTATTTAGTTGGTGGTCATTATCTCCAAAGTGAAGTTGGAGGTGGTGCCCACCCCCACATAACCTCTCATGGTAGGATATTGTGTGGTGGGGCCCACAAGAACACCAATCCCGTCAACTCCCCTTGAGACCCCCCTTTAAATGGTAAACTCTCCACCTCTCCTCTTTTAATTTAAAACCTCCACCTTCCACTCTCCCTCATAATGATGCCAACACTCTCTCAATTAATTAACAATTAATTAATTGGCTCATCTTTTTGAATTATTTTGAAATTCATGTCACGGATAAAAATAATATCCCAATATATTATTTTGGGTTGGCACTTTTTGTTTTGGTATATCCTTAAAAAAATATTGAGAGCCTTCTTCCCATGAAGAACAAGAAGAAAACCATCCTCTCGATGAAGAACATTCCTTGTCTCCGAAGAATGTAGAGCAACATCTTCTAGCTTCTTCGACTACGGCATGGAATGGAGGCACCACCACCCACTAAATACACTGAGGGAATCGTCTCAACGTAACATCACTGAACTCTACTTCCTCTAGTGTTGACGGAATGATGAACATCTTCTGCGATGCCCGACTTCCGTGATGCTTGTCTTCCGTGGCTCGTCAACATGCAATGTCAATTATGAGGTAGGGGGAATTTGGATTATTTATTTAAACATGTGAATTATACCCTCAAACATTGTCGATTATATTTGGATTGACGGTGGCCAATTTTTGGTGTCACCTAACACGGAGGGCACGGGCTAAACAAACACGACCCGACGACCCTCCGTTGAATCTTGTTTGTGTTAACAATGGAGGCAGAGCCGGAAGGGGGTGGTGCTATCTCACTGAGCCGGAGGAAGAAGGTCATGACCATGAGGTGGTGGTGATCGAAGGTAGCGGTAACTGAATGCTGTGGCCAGGCCGGACCGCGGAGGTGGTGGACTGGCACCGTTGCGTCGGCCGCGTGGAGGAAAACCACAGCTCGCATCCATGGGCCACTCAATTGGAAGAACCAGCCGAATGTTGTTAGTCGAGTTGGAGGACCGCAGCACCCACAAGTTCCGTGCGGAGGAGACGCGGCCCAAAACCACACATGTCGGGCACAACCAACCGACTACGGCTGGCCGGCTAGACGAGGGGCAACGCCACTCGGCGCCGCCAGGCGAACCAAAGAGGCCAGCGACGCGGGCCGGGCCCGCTGGTGGGACGTGCCCCACTGGGTCGAGCCGACCCCCAAACCGGGTCAGACACGCCGGGCTGGGTCCGTGGGTGGGATATTCTCTATCGGGCTAGGCCAACCCCTAGATGAGTTGGACCAGCCCAATCGGGTCGGGCTGACCCTCCAGCCCACTAGGCTTGACAGGCTGGGCCTGTTTTCACTTAAACGTGAATAAATCCTAGACCGTGGCTCTGATCGACGGTCCATCTACGACACTAGGAACCTTGTGATGAGGCTTTCCTTTTGTGAAACTCTAAGTGATTTTTGGACAAATTTTTAAAATTTCTTGGTTTGGAATGAGCGTGAATCCATCCGGGCCCCTGAAACTAAAATGTCAATAACTCTCAGACCGGGCGTTCGATTGATGTGCCGTCTGTCACATTGGGTTTTTTTTGATGAGACAGATCATTGGGATACATCAACTCAGGACTTCATGATAGTTTATGTATCTTCAATTGAATCGAGGAGCAGAGCCTCCTGGAATCGACCGTGCTATGTGTCGGAACCATAGAGCTGGTTGCGATGACTATTGTACTGGAATCCTACATGGGTTTTTCAGTGATGGCAATTGTACCTGAATCCTATGTGGGTTCGAAAGTGATGACTACTGGACTGGAATCCTCAATGGGTTCGTCAGCAATGATTACTAGACCAGAATCAGACGTGGGTTCAACGGTTCTGACTTCTATTCCTGTATCTTGTGTGGGTCCGACAGAGTAGCTGGTCCTGTATCCTGTGTCGGTCCGACATCATAGATGAATCAGTGACCACATATTACCATCTCTATCGCTTTATAAAATATATATACATGTGTGAGATGAGTCTTTTCTTTCATTCATTATCATCGATGTTATTGACATTACATCCTGTGTGGACTAGGTTGTGATTTGGCTCGAGAGATAGAGATGGGCTGTAACTGGCAACCTAGGTATATGTATGGGCATATACATAAGTAGGGTTGGTTGATACTTTGTGATTGTATCTTTCTACTATGGTTTATCCTTTGTGGATTCTGGGAGACCTTCGGGGGTCTTGAGGTCCCCTACTGAGTATCATTATACTCACCCCGACATGGGCTATGCCCACACATCATTGTGTTGGTTGCAGATGATAGACAACACTGATCAAGGTAGAGAGTTGTAGAGCTGGACTGTACCTGGTGGTGGACCACATGGCGAGACGTACTCGAAGCAGACGAAAGGAACTGGGGTGCTGAGGATGCCATCTATACCCACACTTCATGTGGGATTCCTAGAGGATGACTTAGTAGTTGTTGTTTACCTTTCTGTAGTTGTACTAGCTTTACAGTTGTTGTACTTCACTGTTTGGGTTGTATTTCCGTCCTATTTCCTTTCAATAATTACTTCTGTATACACTTTTACAGAGTGTTTACTTTTTTTATCATACTCCGCTTCTTGTGTTCATGTTGTGTGTCACATATAGGTTAAAAGGCAATACCTTCCCTTTTTATAGGGATTACACCTTTTCTGCAAGTCCCCAGCCCCTGGCCTATAGAAGGTAGGCTTGGGGTTGTCACGACACGGGCTTCGAGGACGGGTCGTGACAAAATGAAATCCGAGGATTCGGTTCAACCGCAAGAACTTGGACTCTGATTCATTTAACGACAATAGTGTTAAGTGTTTTGGTTGTGGTTATCACTTTAGGTAAACCGTTGTTTGAGTGGTGGTCGACGTATCCATAGACTATAATTATGCCTTATGATCTCCGACTCAGTGCATGAAAACCCTGATTGCGTGTGTGTTTCCTTGAAAAACATTTCTTCATGATTACTTTGTGTCAGCTCACAAGGTATACTGTTTTAACCATGGTGCACCTGTTTCTTTTCTGAATGGATCCACAAAGGCATCCAGTTACGGTTAATATTTTTGTACGAGATGGTATCCCATCGAGCGACGCAGCCTCGGTGCAGGGCCCCATCATAGCGTAGGTTCCAGTGGTACCACTACCTGTTGGGCCACCGATACCACTAGCTCCAGTAGTAGAGAGTGCACACTGCCTATGTGTGTTGCATGAGTTTTAGTGCCAATGGTCGCCCAGGATCCGGGGAGAGACGTACCCATAGGCAGCTGAGGATTGGGTGGAGGCTATTATGAGTGTTTTCAGAATGGTAGGGACACCAGCTGACCTCATGGTGGTCCTTGTCGCGAGTATTCTACATGAAACATCAATCAGATGGTGGAACATGATGCTCCTATTGCACGATGAGGTATCATTACTCTGGAAAGACTTCGAGAGTCTCTTTCTCTCAAAGGTTGTTCTAGCCACCCTTCGTGCGGTGCAGATTTAGGAGTTACATTTCATCTGCAGTAGGGGATTATTACAGTAGCTCAGTACTATGGAAGGTTCACCGACCTCTCCAGCTACTCCACGGATATGGTACGATACTTGTTCTTCATTTCATAAACCTTCGAGTAGGGATGCAAGCCTGAGATTAGGGATTTGGCGATTTTCCTCAGCATTCCGACACAGGTGGGGGTTCTAGAAAGAACCCTTCTAGCGGAGAGTTTTCTCACTGAGCAGTCACCAGCGGCGAGACCCGCCACAGGGTGACATGCAACAGAGTGTTCTACAGCTGATAGAAGATAGATGACACAGAGGTCCAAGAAGACCAGTCCATCTGGTGGGCGACCCCATGATACATGTTCGGTATTGGGTGGCACACGAGACCGAGCCTCCTATACGAGGAGCAGGCAGTTCTATGCATGCGGAGGGCAGGGCCAGATGGCTCAAGACTGTCTAACCCACCATGAAGATGAGCAACTGATAGTAGGGGTACCTCCTAGGCAGAGGCAGAGGTTCGACCGTGGTGGTCCCCAGAGACCAGGCGGACGTGGAAGAGGAGATGACCGAGCAGCAGGTGGTGGATGACGTTTTGTGGCTCCACCACCACCACTAGGAGGTCCACCCCAACCACAGGGAGAAAGAAGACAGAGGCAATCATAACACCAGGAAGTAGAGGCCTACTACCATGGCACACCTGAGATGATTCGAGATACTATCAGTGTCTTCTCCACCCTTGCTGCAATACTTATAGACATAGGTGTGAGTCATTATTTTGTTTACAATGCCCTAGTTCGGAGCATGGTGATTCTGACAGAGCCATTGGCCCAATCATTACGGCTAGAGACTCCAAT
Organism: Viscum album; assembly: GCA_963277665.1. Taxonomy (NCBI): domain Eukaryota; kingdom Viridiplantae; phylum Streptophyta; class Magnoliopsida; order Santalales; family Viscaceae; genus Viscum; species Viscum album. The sequence continues at coordinate 1,932,225,464 of OY728159.1, forward strand.
GGGAGAAGACATCACGATTATGGACTAGTGACGGCAGTGTGAGCTTACTTTAGGAGGCGAGATATTTGGTTGGGATCTTCTTGTAGCGGCATCAAAGCCTTACAACGTTGTTTTGGGTATGGACTGTTTATCCACAGTTCATGCTCAGATTGACTGTATTAGGCACAAAGTGTGGTGTAGCCGCACATATGGGACTAGTTTAGCCTTCACCGGCGAGAAGGGAGCCTTAGCAGCGCAGGATGGACTTATGTAGATGAGGGGGCAGCTGATCACATATCAGTTGGCTAGTCTCATCCTCAGAGCGGTTGATGTCTGAAGTCCGAGTTTTAATGTTGTGGTGGATCAGTACGCGGATGTTTTTCCTGACTACATTCCAGGTCTATATCCTCACATAGAGATAGACTTATACATCGACATGTACCCTTAGAAAACAACAATATCTACTCCAACATATCGGATGGCTCCCACCGAGCTTCACGAGCTGTAGGTATAGCCAGAGGACGTTTCATGGAAGGGATTTATCCGACCCAGTGTTTCACCCTGGGCATCTCCGATTTTTTTCGCCAATAAGGAGGATGGGAGCTTGCGACTTTGTGTCGACTACCGTGGCCTGAATCAGGTGATCATGAAGAACAAGTACCCACTTCTAAGGATTGACGACCTCTTTGATCAGCTCAAGGGAGCATGATGGTTCTCAATGATAGACCTCCAGTCAGGCTATCACCAGCTCATAGTTTGAGATGAGGATGTACAGAAGATGGCCTTCATGTGTCGGTATGGACACTACAAGTTCTTGGTTATGCCCTTCGGCATATCCAACGCACCAATAGTGTTCATGAGTCTCATGAACAGGATCATCCAGCCTTACCTCGATCGCTTTTTCGTAGTCTTCATCGACAACATACTAATTTACTCAACAACTTAGGAGGAGCTTTCCCACCATTTGCGGGTAGTACTGGACACACTCCAAGAGCACCATCTTTATGGTACGCTCTTGAAGTGACAATTCTTGATTTGAGAGGTTCAGTTCTTGGGACCAATTAGCTCAGAGGTTGTATTTGTAGTGGATCCATGGAAGATTGAGGTAGTTCTTACTTGGGAGCCACCCAGGAGTGTGACAGAGGGGTGGAGTTTCTTGGGACTGGCTGGGTACAATCAGAGATTTGTTCCAGACTTCCCCAGAGTTGAATCACCAATTTCAGCATTGGAGATGAAGGGGAACCATTTTTGTGGTCAAATAGATTCCATCAGAGCTTTCAAGATCTGAGGAATAGATTGACCAGTGCTCCCATATTTGGGGTACTAGAGGAGGTCATAGGGTACATAGTTTACTGTGACACATCAGGTACCAGAAATGGGTGTGTCCTAATGCAGGAGTGAGTAGTGATCGCGTATGGTTCATGGAAGTTGAGACAAAATGAGAAAAACTATGCTAATCATGACCTAGAGTTAGCAATAGTGGTCTTCGACTTTAATATTTGGTGACACTATCTAATGGGTGAGAATTTTATAGTCTAATCAGACCAGCAGAGTATCAGGTACATATTCTCATAGAAGGACCTGAACCTAAGATTGCGATGATGGATCGAGTTCCTCTAGGAATATGACTTCAAGATAGTCTATACTCTTGTGAAGGGTAACATTGTAGTAGATGCTCTCAGTCGGTGATCATACATTTAGCTTCTAGGAGAGGTGATAGATCTGATGGCCGCGTTGTAGATATCCTTTGTGGATAGAGATGGAGCAGCCTTTCTACAATCTATCACAGTCACTCCTACACCTTACAGCAGGTCAGAGAGGCACCACATGGGGACGTTGATTGTAAGACGCGACGTGCCCAGATATAATTATGGAAGGCACCTAATGGGTTTTTTGTTGGTGGAGAGCACGTCATCCTCTTCAGAGGGTGTACTATGTTACCAGGTTCACTGCAAGAGGAGGTGTTGTGGGAGTTCCACAATTCCCCACTAGTAGTACATCTAGGAGTGGTGAAAATGTATTAGGACCTCAGATGACAGAACTTGTGTCCAGGAAGGAAGACGACAGTAGCAGAGTTTGTCTCACGATGCCTCACTTGTCCGCAAGTGAAGGAGGAGCACCAGGTTCTAGCAGGCTTGGTTCATCCCATAGTGGTCCCAGAGTTGAAGTGGGATGGGATATCCATGGATTTCATGACTGTACTTCCACATACATTGAGAGGACATGACTCTATCTAGGTAATCATTTTCCGACTCACAAGATTGGTCCACTTCATATCGATCAAATAGCATGGCTTAGTAGAGTTCATGGGATGCCTCTACATACAAGAGATTATACATCTTCATGGTGATCCATCGACGATCGTCTCCGATCAATAATCTCGTTTCACATCCCGGCAATGGAAGGGGTGGGAGGAGGATTTCGAGATGCAACTTCACTTGAGCACCGACTTCCATCCTCAGACGGATAAACAGACAGAGTAGACCATCTAGACACTTGAGGACATGCTCCATGCATGTATCCGTGACTTTGGTCGCGATTGGGAGGATCACTAACCCTTGGTAGAGTTTGCATACAACATCATCTACCACTCCACCATTGGGATGGAACCTTATGAGGAACTGTATGGCCGACCTTGCAGATAACCTCTATGCTAGACTGACCTAGGGGAGTTTGCACTAGTAGGACTAGAGATGGTGTAGGCTATGATGGAGAAGGTGCAGATCATCCAAGGGCGGATAAAGACTACACAGAGCAGACAGAATTCATATGCTGATAGGAGACGGAGACCACTAGAGTTCAAGGATGGCGACCATGTCTTCTTATAGGTCTCACCTAGAAAATGTGTATGGAGATTTGGCAGAGGTGTCAAGTTATCTTTGTGATTCATCGGACCTTTTCATGTCCTCTGCATGGTTGGTGAGGTGGCTTACCGCCTGGCTCTTCCACCTCAGTTGCACTAGGAACATGACGTGTTCAACGTATCTCAGCTGAGGAGATACGTGCATGACCCCTCCCACATCATCTACCATGGGGAGCTGGACATCGATGATGAAGAGACATTCACCGAGGTCCAAGTGGAGATCGTGGATCGATAGGAGCGGGTCCTACGTGGATGGTCGATTCCTCTAGTGCACATTCGCTGGAAGAACGGGAACCTCTTGGAGAGAACATGGGAGTAGAAGGATCAGATGTGTTCTAAGTACCCCCATTTGTTCCCTTACAGTGTGTTGAAGCTTCCTGGGACGTGGTGGGGAGAATATAAAGAATTGGAAATCCTGTGGGAAATGATTTCATAAAAACATTAGAATTTTATGAGCCCGTAGTTTCTTACTATGCATGATTCTGAGTCCCGGTGTGCCTGGAATCAAATAATGATGTTTGTTCAGGTACGTTCAGTAAATATACGTGTGGGTTTTTTCGATCTTTTGAACCGGTGCTCATAAATGACATCTGAGGACACTGGTGAACTCACCACGTTGGTAATCTCTTAAAGATACCTTTACCGCAGTTGTGTTTGGTCAATATCGGATGTTATTTTTTAGGATTCATAATAATTTAAGTAAACTAATGTGTGACATAATTTTATTTAGTTGGTGGTTATTGTCACCAAAGGGAACTTGGAGGTGGGGGAGACCCCCCACATAACCTCCCATGGGAGGATATTATGTGTTGGTTCCCACAAGAACACCAAACCCCTCAACTCCCCTTGAAGCCCCCCTTTAACTCTAAAACTCTCCACCTCTCCTCTTTTAATTTATATCCTCCTCCTTCCACTCTCCCTCATAATGATGCCAACACTCTCTCAATTAATTAACAATTAATTAATTAGCTCATCTGTTTGAATTATTTTGAAATTCATGTCATGGGTAAAAATAATTGCCCAAGCTATTATTTTGGGATGACACTTTTTGTTTTGGTGGAGCCTTTGAAAAATATGGAGAGCCTTCTTCCCCCGAAGAACACGAAGAACACCATCCTCTCGATGAAGAACAGTCATTGTATCTGAAGAATGCAGAGAAGAATCTTCTACCTTCTTCATCCGGGGAAAGGAAGGGAAGAACCGCCACCCACGAAATACACTAAGGGCGTTGTCTCAACGTAACTTCACTGAACTCTACTAACTTTGGCATTGACGGATCGACGACCATCTTCTGTGATGCCCGACTTCCATGACGCCCGTATTCAGTGGCTCATCAACGTGCAACATCAATTATGAGGTAGGTGTAATTTTTATTATTTATTTAAAGGAATGATTTATACCCGCATACTTTGGCGGTTATATTTGGATTGAAGGTGGCCAATTATTGTTTTCAACTAACGCAGATGGCACGGGCTAAACAAACACTGCCCAATGACCCTCCGTTGATTCATGACTATGATCACAATGGAGGCAGAGCTGGAAGGGTGCAGTGCCATAACACCGCGCTGGAAGAAGAATTCCATGGCCATGAGGAGGCGACGACTGAAGGTGGCAGCAACCGAAGGCCGCGGCCCGGCCGCGCCGCGCCGGTTTTGGACCGGCGCCATAGCACCGACCGCGTGGAGGAACACCGCGTCCCGCATCCATGGGCTGCTCTGCTGGATGAACCGGCCGGATGTTGGTGACTGGGCTGGAGGACTGGGGAACCTATAGGTGCCGTGCGGAGGAGATGCGGCCCCCAACTGTAGGTCGATCACCTGCCGGCCGAGATGAAGAATCGTTGCGATGCTTGGCGTCGCGTGGGAATAACCGTGACCCACACAGCGGGCCGTGCGCACCAGGAAGAACCAGCCGACTACGATGGGCTAGGCAGAGGAGGGGTGGCACTTTTCGGCACCACTGGGAAACGGAACATACCTGCAACCTGGGTCGGGTCCACAGGTGGGTCGCGCCCCACCGGGCCATGCCGACCCCCCAACCGGATCGGACCTGCTATGCCGGGTCCATGGGTGGGCCACGCTCTTCCAGGTTTGGTCGAACCCCAGTTGGGTCAGACCCGCCGAACCGGGTCAGTCTGACCCTCCATCCCACTGGACCTGATAGGCTGGGCTCATTTTCACTTAAACGTGAATAACTCCTTGACCGCACCTCCGATCGACACACCGTTTGTGGAACATGGATCCTTGTGTTGAGTCAGTACTTTTGAGATAATCTATGTGATTTTTGGAAAACATTCTAAAATGGCCGGGTTTGGAATGGGCATAAATCCAACTGGGTGCCTAGAATGGAAATGCCAATAACTCTCAGACCAGGCGTCTGATGGACTAACCGTCTATCGCATTGGGTTCCTTTTGATGAGACGGAACATCGAGATACATCAAAATAGGACTCCTTGATAGTTGATGTTTCATCACATGACTTGAGGAGCGGACCCTCCCAGAATCAAGCATGCTATGTGCTGGGAACCCAAGAGTTAGCTGCGGCAACTACTGTACCGAAATCCTATGTGGGTTCGACAGCGTTGACTACTATATCGGAATCCTCCATGGGTACGTCAACAATGATTCCTGTACTAGAATCCTACGTGGGTTTGATAGTTCTGAATTCAATTCCTATATCCTTTGTGGGTCTGATAGAGAAGCTGGTCCTATATCCTGTGTGGGTCCGACAGCTTAGATGGTCTAATATACTGTGTGGGTCAGACAACTTAGATGAATTAGTGACCACATCTGATCATCTCTATCAATTTAAGAAAGATTTATACATGTGTGATTTGAGTCTTTTCTTTCATTCATTATCACTGATGTGATTGACTTTTCTTCATCTGTGGACTGGGTTGTGATTGGGCTCTAGAGTTAGAGCCAAGCTGTAACTGGTAACATAGGTATATGTATGGGAATATACCTAAGTAGGGTTGGTTGATACTTTTTGATTGTATCTTTCTACTATGGTTTATCTTTTGTGGATTCTAGGAGACCTTCGTGGGTCTCGGGGTCCCCTACTGAGTATCGTTATACTCATCCCTACATGGGCTATGCCTGCACACCATTATGTTGGTTTTAGATGATGAACAACACTGATCAAGGTAGATATTTGTAGAGATGGATGGTACCCGGAGGTGGACCACTTTCTGAGACATACTTGAATCATACATATGGACCTGGGTTGCTGAGGAGGCCATTTGTACCTACCCTTTAGGAGGGATTCTTGAAGGATGACTCAGTAGTTGCTATTTTCATTTCTGTAGTTGTACTAGCTTTACAGTTGATTTACTTTACTACTGGGCTTGTATTTCCATCCCCTTTCATTTCATCACTTACTTTTGCATACAATTTTACTTATTGTTTACATTCAGTTGCGTACTTTGCTTCTTTTTTTCAGGATGTGTGCGTGATACAGGATAAAAGTAAATGCCTTCCCTTTTTAGAGGGATTACGCCTTTGGTGCATGTCGCCAGCCCCTGGACTATGGAATGCGGGCTTGGGGTATTCACAACATGAGCCCCAAGGACGGGTCATGACAGGATGGATACTATATCTACTTCATACATTACCTTTCATGATTAGTGGCACCGTTTACGGGTCTGACGAAGAAGGTTGTGAAGTTCTTGTGGTAAGACTCTTGTGTGTCAGCCTTTCTTGTGTTTAAAGGGAGGTTTACTTTAACATTGATACTAGTATATCCAAATCCATGAAAGATCCATATCATTTACTGTGATGCCTCAAGTATCAGGTTGGGATCTGTGCTTATACAGAGAGATGGAGTCGTTGCGTATGGGTTTCAGCAGTTGAGGCCACATGAGAGGACTACCCTATGCACGATCTGGAGTTCGCAGTTGTTGTTCATGCATTATGTTGAAGGATATATTATCTTCTGGAAGATCACTTTGTGGTTTTTAGTGACCACTAGAGTCTCAAATACATCTTCACTCAGCATGATATGAATTTGAGACAGCGTAGGTGGGATGAGTACCTACAGTCTTGTGTCTTTGAGATTGCCTATACGTCTGGGAAGGAAAACATAGTGGCTAATGCGTTGAGTGGTATGACTCAGATACATGCAGTTGGGGAGGCCAGGAGTGAGTGGTAGCTTACGACTCTGTCCTCTAAGATGCATTTGGAGGTGCATGATAGACATGGGAAGACAGTTCGATCTTTTTTAGTTGTTACCTATATGCGTCTTGATCGAGTTCAAATGAGGAAGCTATCAGATTATGAAGGACTTTTCCTACAAGAGAGTGTGTATGGAGAGTACCCTATTCTGTATAGACCATAGGCGAAGATGAGATCTTGTTTTTCCATGGAAGTGTATGGGTGCCAGCAGATATATGCGACGAGCTGATGTAGGACATTCATTCTTTAGTGTGGGCAGTTCATCCTATCATCACCAAGATGTATCGTGATCTACACCACTAATATTGGTGGCTAGGTATGAAGAGAAATGTTGTTGGTTTTTTCATGAGGTGTTCAACTTGTCAGTAGGTGAAAACGGAACATCAGTGACCAACAAGGATTTGGCAGTAGTTACACATTCCGGATTGGAAGTTTACCAATGTCGCAATGGACTTCGTGACCAATTTTTCGTGGTCCCTTCAAGAGAATGATGATGTTTGGATTGTCATAGAAATATTTATGAAGGTTTCTCACTTATTTTAGATCAAGGAGACCATCCGTGTTGATGATCCATGATGGTTGTACATCCGTGAGATTGTACATCTGTATAAATTTCCACACTCATTTGTTTCAGACAGATGGCCAGTTCGAGCGTATGATTAAAGTGCTTGAGGATATGATCCGAGCATGCATTCTAGACTTTGGAATTTCACGGGACAATCATATACCAATTTTGACTTTCCCCTACAATAAAAGTTTTTAAGAAACTTTTCAGATGGCACCTTGTGAGACTTTTTACGGTAGGCCATGTCGATCAACCTTATGTTGGATGGAGGCAGGAGAGGCAGCTTTGTTGCGACCTCATCTAGTTCAGGAGACCAAAGAGAAGATAGAGTTGATTCAGAAGTGGATCGCTATTTCCCAGTGTTGTCAGAAGTCTTATGTTGATCCGTAGAGATGACCTCTGGAGTTCGAGGTCGGGGATCAGGTTCTTCTGTGTGTCCCACCGAGGATGGGACACAAGCGGATCCGGAGACAGGGTATGCTTTTTCCGAGGTACGTCGGGCCATTTTTTGGTGTCAGATAGAGTTGGTCCGGTTTCCAATCGGTTACAATTACATCAGATTTACCAGTATATGCATGACGTCTTCCATGTTTCTCAGCTCTGACGTGATTTTTCATACCCGTCACATGCTTTCCCACCCGAGGAAGTAGAGTTGGAGGTGGGTGCATCCTTCGAGGAGCATCCTATCCGAATTGTTGATCACAGTACAAAGGTTCTTCATGGCTAGTCTATTCCTCCAGTAAGGGTTCTATGGAAGCACGAGCGAGTACAAGATGAGGCTTGGAAGAGGGAGGCTGATATATGATCGTAGTGGCTTGAGTTGTTCGGGGTTTCTTCTTCTTCGCCGCACTAGGGAAATTCTGGGATGAATTTCTTTAAGGGGGAATTATGTAAGAACCCAGATCTTCTTTTTTAGGTATGTTTTTTCATTTCTAGTCATTTATTTGGAAAAGTGGAAAATCTGGAATATTTTCAAAGTACACGCAGTGTAATTTATAAGTACACTCCATGTACTTAAATGTCACTGGAGTTCGTGTGATGGTCGTGTCATGGGCACACACATGGCCATCTATGGGTGATGTCGAGGTCTCCTAAAGAAGAGTATGGAAAAGGTGAGTACATTCCTTGTACTCTAAAAGTAAACACCGTGTACATTGTTTTTTCATTAAATGCATCGGGGTCATGTCTAATCGCCAGAGGTGTCTTCTTCTAGGTCTCATTCGACCTGGAGAGACGGTATGACAACAAATCTTCTCTGAGCCCCCGAGCCTCCGTATGTTCTCCGAATCTCCTACCGTCGATTGCGTTGGAACCACAGTAGTGGGCACTTCCTTCTTCTTGTGTTTTATTACATAATTTCCCCTCTTTCCCATGTTATCGTGAGTTGAACGTTTTAAGCGTTTTCGTAGATCTGTGACGTTTTAAGGAGTTTCATGCCTCATGGTTCACGTATATTGATCTCCTAACCCCATGGTAGTTGGTCTGTGCCTTTCTATAGAAATTCAATACGTATTTGTGAAAATTCCACCAAAATCCATGAACGGGGTATTGAATGTTTCACAAAGTTCCCTTTTTGATTTCCTGCTTTTCTTATATGCCTGAGTAGAGGTTATTGTTTGTGAATAGGGAAATTTTACTGTACTTTGGATGATTTTCCTAGGAATGTTTTTCCTGTTTATGACTGTTTGGTCTAGTTTATCTTATTAGGATATTTCCAGTTCCATATCTAGTTTGTAGGATGGTGTGAATGTTGTTCTTTCATGCTGATATGTTGTAGAATGATAGCCTTGTAGTTCTTGAGGTTACTTTGGTCGTTACACGATGTGATACTTGCTGACTTTACACAAGGCTGTGTGAACCTAGTGTAGTAGACCATAGGGAGAATGGACGTAAGTGCTTCTTCAGTGTGTATATATAATACAATGACAGACCATAGTGGGAATTGATTTTGGGTGCTTCCTCAGAGTGTCTGTAGTTCCTCGACATGGGCCACGAGTAGAATGAGTTGTTCAGTGCTTCCCTTGAGGGCCTTTAGTATGATACGCGACTATAAGGGGGATTGATGGTGAGTGCTTCCCTAGAGAGTCTATTATTTATCTGGACCAGAGGGGTGAGACTGTCTGTGCCTCCCAGAGGGTTTCTAGCGCCTATAGGTTGAACCATAGGGGTTAGGTTGTGAGAAATACCCAGAGGTTTACCTGTTTGTTCTACTTTGTCGAGTGGTTTCCTACTTGTTTGTAAATTATATTCTAGAAACTATGGATTGTATGCTACTGAGTACTTTACTTTTTACTACTTTCTGTACTCTTACCTACCATATATTCACTGACTGTTAGGCATAGATCTTAGGGTGGTTTTCTACTATGATTTTTGTCTCACACCTTGTTTGGGTCATGCTTTTGGGCCCAAAAAGATTATATTGTTGCAGGTATAGATAAGGGAATGCACCCTTCATCTTCAGGTTCTTGATTGTTATGGAGATGGAAACAATGGGACCAAGACATGGGATTGCAATGATGAGGAGCTATTTATCATTATTTTGAACTTTTTTAGTACTATTTGTATTTATAGCATTGTGACATGTATGGATGCTTTCCTGGACATAAGTATCATCCATCATTTATATATATGTTTACTATAGTTGTTTCTTTTATCATTCTTCTGCTGTTACTGTTGTTCTGTATTCATTGCTTCCGTTGTTGTATGTATTTTTGTATTTCCGCTGTGTACTCTGCCAATGAGGGCATAGTTTCCCCACTATCACACCCAAGGCCCTCACTGCTAGTCGACAACATCTAGCATTCAGGGAAATGCGCTTGAAGCTGTGTGTCCAACCGGGTACGGGGAACCTCTGGGTGGCTTTTAGAATAGGTACCATAAAATTTTGGGCTATAAGGTTATGGTTTAGTACCTTATTTAGCATTATTTTAACATATTCATTGTAATTAATTTTAACCACATTCAAATATGTTTTTATTAAAAAATTATGATTACATAATTAGACATTTTAAAATAATCTAATCTAAAATATGGAATCTCTTTTTCTAATTTCTAATAATAGACATGACGTAAAATAATTTTAAAATAATCTCGTTGATTGGACGACAATGCAAGATTTTAATGTAAAAAAGATCAAATGATTACTGTATTTTTATAACACATTTTAAAGTAACACTAAATAAAATGAAACAAATTGGATTAATTGAATAAATTATGATCTAATTAAAAATTTAAACTAATTTAAAATATAATTTATATTAATAAATAATTTATATGAAAAAGTTTTTTTAAAATTAAAATCCATTACATTTAACTATTTAATAAAAAAATGAAACCAAACAGAGAGTTGTCAATGTTTTTTTGTGACATAATTTTTTCATTATTATAAAAATAGGAAGTTCATTTTTATTTATTAAATCTGTTAATGTTTCAAAATTGGATTTAAAATGTGTTCACTATTTAAAGGAAGTAAAAATACATTTACGAAATTAGTTTTTTAAGTATAGAAATGTGGTTGTTCTTATATTATGTCTATCAAATCAATTTTATTAATATAAAAAATATTTCATTCAATATATAACAAATATATTAAAACAATATAACATAATAATTGTAATAAATTTAATTTATTATTGAATACCCCCTTTGGGTGCATAAAAAATACCCTTTATGTTAAATTGTTTGTTATATTTTCATTTATAATCATGTGGTCACCTATAAATTAATATTATATTTTTGTAAATCATATATTTTCCATTTGTTATTTAACACTATTCATAACCACTATGTATATATTTAGTTTATGTTTATTCATAATATACTATTGTTCAGTAAACTTCTTTGATAAATGTTAAGCAAGCCAATGATGAATGGAATTATTGTATGTAACTAAAGATAAGTGTGGTGTTATGTGTTTAGAATGATAAAATTTCATTTCTATTTAGTTCATGAATGATAAACATAGCATTTAAATATAAAAAATATATTTTAAATGATTTATAAAATGAAAAAATTTAAAAAGATTAAATTAATTCGAAGAAATAATTCACAAAATATCATGGTGTTACATGCATGATTTATTCGAATAACCATGCAATGTTTTTTATTTTTCAAATGATTTTCAAAATATTTTAACATTGTTTAATAAATAATAAACCATAATCATGCGGGGTTTTTAGATTATTAATTTCTTTTTTATTTTCATTTTTTCCTTCTTTTTATTAATTCCACTTCTTTTCCCTTTTCCTATGAATCACCTCACCTTTTGCTGACAAAGTCATCTTATACACATATCTTCCACAGTTGATACTATAATATATAATGATTTAATTTATGTACATCAATATTTTTTATTTAATTATATATTTTTGAACACATAACTTATTCATTCTATAATCCCCTAGAAGGTTTCTCCTCACCTCTCATTGGGTTTGGTTGAAACAAACCATAAGGGTTATGATTTTTCCATTTGTTATGCTTTATGTTTTGTTAGGGGTTTTGGGTATCATTATCCATAGTTTGTTATCTTCCATTTATGGATAAAAAATCATATCTTCATGTCTTAATTACACTTTATTTCAGGAAGGTTGGCCCATGATTTACCATTAAATATTATAACACCTTACTGCTTGGTGTTTTCAATGCTTCATTTATTTAATCTTTCTTATTTGCAAATACTATATTGTGTTTTGAAAATGATACTTTGTTATTATAATTTTGACTAATAAATTTACAGGAAATTTCATGTGGAATATGAAGTTATATTTATTTTAAAATTATTGAAATATTTATTTATGATAAGTTAAAATACCTAAAAATTGATAGACATTGTATCCATCATAATAAGAATTGAAAATATGTTTTTGTACCTTTTTAGAATTTATATGAAAATAAAATGAAATTCTAAAAATGGGGGATTAAATGGATGTGTTGACATTTTTTATACTATAAACTCTATATTAATTTGGATTTTGAAAACCTATGTAATTGAATGTTATTTTTATAGAACTTCTATTTAAATGGTCATGTGAAATTTTTATAATATGTATCATAATTCATATGTATTTATATTATGGATAATTTTATGTACTTGGGTATATATATATATGCGTGTGTATGTCTATTTAAATTCATTTAAGAATATGTGAATTTGATCAATGATAAAAAAATGTATATATATGTCTTTGTGGTGTGTGTGTGTGTGTGTGTGTAATTTTAGATGGGTAAAATAAATAAATCCACTTTTGGTTTCAAAAATATATTTGTGAAATATTAGATTGGATAAATAAAGAGATATCAAAAATTTGTTGTGTACATTCACATTTATCATAAACATTAGTTGTTATTTTTATCATGGATTTTTCAACTATATTGAACTTTGTATCTTATGTAATGTCATCATTATTCAATAAATTATTTTTTGAGAGGTATTTATAAGTGATTTTGATTTATTTGATATGATTTATAAAACATTTATTTCTCATTGTTTATATTTTATTATTATCATTGTTTTTTCTCAATTTTTGTTTAATAAATGTTTCATTACATTGCCATGGGAAACCTATTTATAGGGTTGGATAAATTATATGATATATTCTCCCATTACGCTACCTATAACAGTTCATTCTTTGTACCCCCAATATGTAGTTACGTGTTAATAAAAATTTCCTCAAGATGATATAAAAATATGCTTCGTGTAACTTAGACATAACTGTTATAGGGTAGACCCATGACACTTATTCCTTCATTTCTAGATTGACACATCGGTATCCACTTACATCTATATATTCCCATTTATATCTGGTATGTCTGGAACTTGTTTTATTTCTGTATACTTCATGTATATTTTTCATTGATTGCATCATTTCCTCTTATAACTACCTTCATTTTCTTTCTGTGAGGGTGATTTTCTATTTAGTTTTGGTTTCTTTTTAAAAATTATTATTTTACCTAGAACATGTTAGTTCTGAATAAATTTTTTCAAATAAATGTTTTGATAAAAATAAAATATAATTAATTGTTATAAATTAATTTTAAAACATATTGGACTTATATTTTTTAAAGTAAAAGATATACTTAAATAATTAACTTCAAAATCACACTAAATATATAATTCATTTAATGTTTATACATGTTGTGTGGATTCTTTTCTTCATGTATACTTTGAGGTTCTTTCTAGTTAGTGGCACTACACAAACTCAAAAAAGAGTTGTGAGTACATATTATATCATGATTTTTTATTTATCTATATATTTAAAAAATCAATTACACAAAATTCTATAGTATTAAATTTTCATTTTGAGTGCATTAGAATAACAATTTTCAGTGTTTTGGGAGCTTGCCAAATTTGTTCTGGAGATGATTCTCAGTGTTGGATTTTATTGGCGCACTTAGAGTTAGTGAGAGAATTTGATATCTAATTAACTCATTTTTTATGGATTTTTACTTGGGTAATTGTTTGGATAGATGAACATGTGTGAATTTGGGATGATACATAGATGAATATGATTTGTGTTCTTCAAATAATTAAACATCTAGGACTTCTGATTATTTAATTGGTTTTTTATACGAAATTTCATATTTGAGTTCATGGTTGATCCATTTGAGTACTATGTCTCAGGACCAAGGCCCATGATTGTTCTTATATTGTCACTTGAGGTTATAGTTTAACCATTTGTGTATTGTATATTGGTTCCAAGGCCCATGTATGTTCTTATATTATAAGTAATTTGAGTTTCTCTTAATTGGGGTTGGTACATTTTTTAGAGGTATTGTGTTTTCTTTGGGTTTTTTTGATATATATGATATTCTAAATGTGATGCAACTCTTATAGAGATGGTATTGGGGAAGAAACATTTTTCATGAAGTGAAAAAAGTGGGGAGACTTGAATTTCTCTCATCATTTTTTGTCTCTTGAATCCTTCTTAATTTATTGATTTATACAATGTTATTTTAGATGTTTCTTGAGGTTATGCTATGTTGAATTTATGGAATTATTCTAGTTGGTGTTTTCCATCCTTTGTTTATTGATATCTGGGTCTAGAGGAAATTATGATGGGGAAAATTTTAACACCTCATGTATTTGTATTTATTTATTTAATATTATTTTTTATTTTTTCAAGACTTCTCTACTTACTAGGAGTTTTGGGATAACGTTTTTTAATTTAAATATGGTATTCAAGAAATCTCATGAATAGAAAATCCAATTTTGGAATCCATTGGGTGGTTGTGAACATGGTTTAGTCTATGTATAGAATATTTTGGCACATTTTATGAATAGACTGTGAAATTAGGTGGAATCATATAATAACCATGGAAAATGTAATTTCTGGGTCCAGTATCTATTAAATGACTTACGGAACTGAGTTCCTTAAAATTATGGTTTTTTGGTTTTTTAATTATTTTTTTCATTTCTTCATTCCTTCATATTTGATTCATCACCTTATTTTTCTTCACTCCATGTTATGTCAAAAACATCTCCCAGATAAATTACCTCATGTGCTTCTCTTCAACAATGACTCTTCTCTTCCAAGAAGATTTATTCCATATTATTTTGCATCCTCGGTTGAAGGATCGATGTAAGAACACATATACTATTTATCAAATTTTTTGAGGTTTTCTAATTACATCTCCAAATGTTCGGTCCTATAACAAATGTTATTTTTATGAAGGTATGACTCATTTTTTTGGTTTTATGTTTCCTTAAATGGTAATTTTGATGTTATCCAATGGCTTCATGATTTTTGTGAGGGTGACTTGGTCTTGTTTGGAACTCAAAAACTTGAGAAATTAGAAAATAGAGTGGGAATAATGGTTAGTAGAATACATGATGCCATGCCTAAATGATCTCTCCCAACTAGGTTAGTGTGAAAAAGGATAAATGGGGCCCTCAGTAATTTTCCTAATTTGGATCCAAACCATGTACCCATGATATTATGGTGAAATATTAAATTTTAACATGATGAGACTCATTTATGTACCATTTATTCTTTTCCATCATTATCTAGTATAATCCCTTCATTTCTACTCCTACAAACTCAAATCATTCCCAACATACTAGTTTCAATTACTATTCAATAGAAAGACCAAATTGAGTTCCAACTAAAGCGTTGGATAACAATATGTATGCTCTTGATTCATCTTCTTACATTCTATGTTTACTTTTAGATCTATAATTCTTTTTAGGTGTAATATTATATTCCCTATTTTTAGGGCAATGGACAATTTCATTAATTTATCCAAGTAAACAATTTAACTAATGTTTCCATCATGATATGAGTTATCTATGACATTAATGTTATTGGTTTCATCATTTTCATCAAACCATTTGGTTTTCTTGAGCTTCACTATTGTACTACAAGTCAAATATCACTACACATTTCCTTAAAAATATTGGATCATTTTTAATTATTTTGAGTATTCCACCCTCGATCACAGAAACCATATGGATGTTTTTTCAAGAATTTATCACTTATATTAAATATAGGAAATCTATGGAATTAATTTTAGTCATTTAAATTGGATTTTAAATGGAATTAACTCTTTATATAATTATTGATTCGTCCCAAAGCACATTTTAATTACATGGACTAACTTATTGAAGGAACATCCCATGAAGGTATATTCCTAAATGATTATGTGACCCTTTAAGTACCCATTTATTCCAATAAATAGAATATATGTGTTAATATTATTATATGAACTAATTAAATTGAATGGATCATTCATGTTGGTTTCCCATCTAAAAAATAATTAAATGTTTAATTGAAATGAAATATAAAGGGTGGAATGGTCTCCTGATTCATTTCATGAGATTTTAAATGAATTATATTAATTTTTATTCCTTTATTGTATGTGGGATTGACCAATAAAATTGATGAGTTGTATTGGCTCTTGTATATTAATATAAATATTAATACCCAATTGATATTGGTTATGGAATGATGGTTAGTGTAATTTTATAAATGATGATTCCCACTCTCTTATATCAGGTTCTGGGCATGATTTATCACACCATTGACACTATTGGGATGAGGGGAATGATTCACCATATCCCTTACATCAGGTGTAAAACCTGACAACTAACCAACTATCTCAAGTGATAAGAATGATGTCTCTCAATCATATTGAGATATAGGTCATGTAACTTTTTTTGAGAATATATCCTCATTTAGACTAGTTAGGGATAAATGAGTAATTCCACAGTCCACCCAGCACCTAGTATTCTTGGTATATGTCCTGTTATAGATTCCCATA
This sequence comes from Viscum album, assembly GCA_963277665.1. NCBI lineage: Eukaryota > Viridiplantae > Streptophyta > Magnoliopsida > Santalales > Viscaceae > Viscum > Viscum album. The sequence goes on from OY728159.1 coordinate 1,932,242,298, forward strand.
TTTTTCTATATTGGTGGATGAAATATATAACTATGCTATATATATAGTCGTACTATATATATTTTTGCTGATATGAGGCTCACCTTGTCTAGGATCTGAACTGACAAATGATGTTATATCTTTTTATGGAATCTAAGAATGATGGTATTTATATATTCATCTTTATATTGAATTTCTTTTTTTATTAAACAATTTTTTTATGTTCACTAATTAGTTTACATCTTGAAACTGTGGGAGGTGGACTACTGGGATTTTATCTCACAATCTACTATTGGAACCATTGGTACCAAATTTGACTACTTTTATATAGGTACCGATAAGGGAAATATCCATACAAAAAATATTTTATGAGCATTACTATTAGTGTGATCATAAGAGTATAGAAAGAGGAATATTCTTGAGAAGCTAGTGGATTAGAATTGTTTTCCTTTTTCTATTTTTAGCATGTTTCGTATTCCAATCACCTATTCTCTTTTAGTATATCAATATTCCATACATCCAATTATTTGAAACTACTGATTGTATTTTGATATTATTATTATGTTTCTCATTTATTTATTATTCCCAACATGATTATTATATCTATTGTATAAGAATCTGTTATGATGGGTCACTTGTTCATTCTTTAATGAGTGCTTATATATTTTGATTCCACTATTTTCTATTTCATAATGTTATTGTATCTATTGTGAAACTCTAATCATTGGGTATTGTATCCCAACGTACCTCCATTATAACCCTTTTGATATTAATAAGACTATTTCATACTGGGAGGCACACTTAAGGACCTATAAACTTTTATCTTGGGGACCATGTTTAGTAGATGTCGGGTTGGGATGCAAAAAAGTATTATCTGAGCTTATTTTTCCTATGTAATAATGTTATAGTATTACATTGGTGACTGTGAGTAAATTAGATTTTGGAAATACCATGTTCTATGATGTATCTAACCAATGTACATGGGAAACAATATTACATTGGATGGGTAATTTCATTTACTGAAAATACAATTTATTGTTTGATACAACATCACTTTCAGATAATGAACTTTTTAATGTTGATATTGTTATTGGTATTTCTAAAAATATATTTCTTTTACATTCCCTAATGAATGCATCATTATATGCATAGTTGGACTATTCTACAATGAAACATTCCATATCACATCTACATTCAACATTCACGTTCCTATTTCATATTATTGGATCCATGAATATTATATGGAAATGTGTTGACATTCCTTGTTGAAATAAGGAAACATAATTAGAACATACAGTTAATGCATTAACCTTGAGATGTTTTCTTTAATTTGATAAAGTAGAGACCTTATGCTATCAGTTTTGGAATGTTGATCCATTGACCATTATTCGCATGGGCTAAAATAAATTATGGTATGGGTTATGTAAAATCTGTATTTTATCATGAGTATGGACACGTATGGATTGGAAATGGTAATCAATATAATTTAACCATTTAAATATATTTAAATCTATGAAAAATCACAAATATAAAATAAATATGTATTTTAAAGTGATAATATCCAACTTATACATGTGAACCTACTACATTGACTGAATCATGGACTTAGTAGTGGGTATTGGGGTATCTCTTTAGTTTGTATGGACATTACGGAATCGTCTACCAACAAAACCTGTCTTTTCTTCAAGGTAGAGAGGTGTGATATGTTTCCATAGGATATCTTATTGATTTCCTAGTTTTATTTTTTTAATTATTTTAATCTATTTTCTATGTAGTCGGTGTTGTGTGTTTGGAATTATAGTATCATTCCTCCATGATTTCCATTATTTTCATTCCCTGAAATAAATGAAGAACATGTGTTGAAGGGTGTGGTGTATTAGCCACCAATGATTCCTCCTACAGATTCACCGATGGATCCTCTTCTTATTCTTGATATGGGATCTAAAAGCTAATTCAAAGAGGGATTTATATGTATGTTATTATGTCTCCAAGGTGTTTTTAGTAATTCCACAAGGGTGGCTGATTTAAATTGTGAGTTCCATCAATAACATCCTCCCACATTTTGGAAGGATGGTAAACCAAATGCTATTGAGTCATGGCTTGAATTTATTATATCTAATTTCAAATATATGATGAAGTATCTAATGAAGTGGGTCAAACATGATGCATGTATTTTGTGTGATTCAATCTGGTGGTGGAGGGATATTATTACCTAGGTATTTATGAAAAGATATATAGTTTTGTATAATATTTAGAATATCTTCGATGACTATTTCATTCTATAGTATCAATGGAACGACAGAGCAAGAGAATTCATGAAAATTTATTAGTGAGGTATTTCTATTATGGAATACACTTATAATTTTACTTATATAAATCAGTTCCTTCATACTCTAGAAGGTGATGATCTTATGACTACCAATAGATTCATGGATGGGATGTAATATACTATTCGGTCACGGGTAAATTATTTTGGGATGATGACCATACCAAAGATATTCAACCAAGCCCTTATCATAGAGAGAAATTTGAGGGAAGATAAAGTAGAATTTCTAGGTAGCTCAAAACCTTGTTCTATTAGGGTTTTATATTATGGGTGAAAATCAAAATTTAAGACTACATGTGGACGTATCAGTAGTTAGGCTCCTCAGACAGACCACATTCTAATATGTCACCACTGTGGGAATTCAAGACACACTATTTATTATATATTATGAGATACCTTGGGTTGAAGATTCTATGGGAGGATATTAAATATCTATCTTTTATGTAGAATAATTGCTTCAGTTTCTAGTGAGTGGGGATCATCTCCTACACCACATTTTGGAGCGGGGCTAGTAGGATCTTGTAGGGATTTCTGCTAGAATACAAGCAACTTCTCAGGCTGATGTGGTTGTCAATGAATAGGTAGTTAGAGTCATGATTCTCAGTTCTAGTAGAGTGAGTATTCTGTGTGAAATTGGTCATTAACTCAAGGTAAAGGTATAGGAAATTACATGTACTTTAGAATATTCTAGTTGAACAGAATTCATGGCCTTCTAATGTATATTGTACTGTTCCTGTATACTTCACTATAATTTCTTCATTGTTTGACCCTAGTGTGTCACAATCCATTTCATATGAGTTAATAAAATATATTCTAGGACTCTAGATCGAACAATTCTATGTCGTTATGACACATGATACTCTATTAGGTATCCGATCAGTGGGTGTTTTTCACTATAATCATCTTCCCCTTGAGATTGGTCGATCCATCTTCAATTTGAATCTATTATTAATTTTCTTGAAGGGATTTGACATAGTCATCGGGATGGACATGATAGTTCTCTATCGGGCCCATATATTACTCTATCAATAGAGAGTTATGTTTTCATGAAAAGATGTATGTAGGCAGACATAAAAGGGATAATGGGTTGTTCATGCTACTCGATCTAGAATTGAGTAGTAGAAGCTATTTAATGGGCCAACGTATATCTTCAATAATTTATTAGATGATCTAGGTTAATGAACAAATATTTTTCCTCTATAAGTAAAACATTTGAGGGATGTATACACTGAATCCATGTTTGGGATACCTCTATTGGGAGAGGTAGAATTCATGATTGATCAAGTTCCAGGAGAAGCACCAATTCCAATTCCTTCTTATTGGATAGATCATATAGTGAATCATGAGTACAATATATAGTTGTGTGATATAAAATAAAAAGGATTTAGATTCACTAACATTTCTCATTAGAGTGAGATGGTCCTTTTTTCCATGAATTCGGGTGTTAAACTCAGACTTTTCAAGGATTACCATCGATTGAACCAGGTTATAGTGAATAATCGGTACCTACTCCCTAAAATAGACTATATATTTAATCAAAAAAAAGTAAAGAGTGTGTTTATAATGTAATATTATAAGTCCAAAAATAATTTGGTTCATTTTTTGTCTTCAAACACACCTCATACATATTTTAGGGGTAGGTATGGTCTATAAAAGTACTTGGTTTTACTATTTTGATTCAAGAAAACACCTTAAATTTTCACGGATCATATGAATTCAGGATTCCACCCATATCTAGATTCAATTATGGTAGAATTTTTTATGATATCTTACTTTATTATATTTTACAATGAAGATGTGAAGACTGTATTTTGATCATTATGAATGGACTAATGGAGCATCATTTTAATGAAATGATTATAAAATCCAACTTGTGGGTTTAAAAAGTTTACTTCTTGGGTCATTTAATCTTAGAGTGAGGTGTCTTAGTAGGCATTATAAAATTTTTGGCTTTAGATTCCTAGGTGAATCCTAAAAAAATATCTAACATATAGAGTTTATTAGGGCTGGACGGGTTTTATAGATGTTTCATTCTGTATTTATCCTAACATATAGTGCTTCTTACGAACGTGATAAATTAGTGTGTTAAATTTATATGTATTGAATCATGTGAAACATATTTTTAGGAGTTGATGAGAATACTATATTCAAAATCGATGTTAATTCTCTTAGAGTCAATAATGCATTATATGGTTTATGGTGATGCATAAGGTATTGGGATTTGTGTTGTTTTCATGTAAGACAAATGAGTCATAAGGTACATGTCTCGTGAGTTTCGAACTCTCTAATAGAAATTAACCAAATAATGACTTTTGCGTCAGTTACATTAGTTCATGAAATATGATTTCAGAGACACAATTTCCTAGAAAATAGTATTGCGGTATTCTTGGATTAAAAAAGCTTCATTTAAATATTTACATAGGGAGATCCGAATCTTAGGCAGCATAGGTGCTTGGTGTACATACCATTGTTTGAATTTCAGATTTTATATAAGCCTGGTAATTGAAATGAAGTAGCTAATAATATGAGATAGAAGGATCATAACCCTATAGTTCAGAAGTCTAGTGGTGAGTTACAAAACATTTCGTTATTTTCATATATTTATATTTATGTTCAGTAGGACAATGGAAAAACTATTATCACATATATAAAAGTGAATTATACATATATGGAATGGATGAGTATGATAAAACAATCAGATACTAAGGGACTTGGAATAAGGAAAATAATATAATATAAAGAAAAATATTCTAATATGACTGTTTTAGTGGATGATAGAATCCTATTACATGGACTTGTATGGGTCCTAGAAGTAATCATAGATGGTCTGATGCATGATTTTCAATCCAAAATATGGGTGGTTCATCCAAGTGACATCAATATATATAGGGACATATGACACTATAATTATTTGTGTTGTTTCAAATGACTGATAACATGTTTTATCACTCGATGGTCCTCATGTTAGTATGTTAAGGTAGTTCATCAGTGACTTGAAGGGATTTTAAAAACATTTTCCATTACTGAGAAGAAATTTGAGGATGTTTCTATAGATTTTGTTACTGGTATTCCTATATCAACTCATCAGAATGATATACTGTGGGATTTCAATAATAATTTTACAAATGTTATACACTTTTTTCATGTGAATACAACATTATTTGTAGTTGATCTAGGGATGATATAAATTAAGGAGGTTATTCATCTTCATAGAGGACCATGATATATTTTTTCAGAAAGATCACCTCACATTATGTAAAATTTAAAGAAATATTTGTACAAGGAAATTGGTTTATAGGATCTTCTAAGCACAACATATGCCCTAGATACCGATGGACAGACAAATTCAACAATTCTAGTGTTAAAAGAAATGATTCATCAATTTGTCCTTATCTTTGAGGTTTCATGAATGACACAAATTTCCTATAACGAGTTCACTTATAATAATAGAATTCAGGATATCATCTAGATAGATCCATATGAATCCTTATATTAATGGCATTTTTGTTCACCTATGTGTGGGCTAGCAGTATGTGAGGAAGTTTTTCATGGACCACATCTCATTTTATAGATTATAGAGAATGTTTAGTTAATCATATATTCGTGATGATATATCAGTCAGTATATAAATTTTATTCCAACTGATGTTGAAAACCTCTTGAGTTTGATATTAGAGACTAGTTTCTCTTTTGAGTCATGGCCATGTAGGACCATATTCATATTCTGAGGTAGGGTATGCTCTAAAATAAATTTTTTGGTCACTTGGAGGTAGTTAAATGAATCATACTTCTGCTTTATCATATGAAAATTCATTAGAGATGTCATTATTTGTATGATCTCTTTTACATTTCTCAGCTTTTTTGGTATTATCTAGACTCATCACATGTCATTCAATTTAATGATGATGAGCCATAAATAGATTCTCCTTTTTAGAATTATATAGTTCCTACTGTGGATTGGAGAATGAAGACACTCTAAGGTAGGTCAGTTCCTTTTGTAAATATGATATGGAAACACAACCATGTATTGAACGAGACATAGGAGTTGTATGGTGGTATACAATCTCATTGGTCAAAAATCATTTTAGATGATACATCATTACCCTCGAATGGACAACCATTGGAGATGTTTAATTATCGGGGGTAGGTTGTAATGAGATTTATTTTTAAAATAGCATGGTTCATTTGTTTTGGGATAAATTCCTTTTAATAACCGTATTTATATTTACTAAATGATTCATGGAGGTTCATATGATGTTTATCAATTGTTCCAAAAATGAAACCCCAGGGGTTTCAAAAACATATGCAGCCACACATTTAAATGAAACTGTGCATCCTATATTGGGTTGTATCTCTTAATCATGCATGGGTGAGATAAGGGAGAACATCAGTCTGAGATATTTTCCCGCATCCATCCAGCCTCAGAGCATGACATTGTGTGATTTAAAACATCTAGAATAGAGGCCATAAACATGGTTTGTTCATATATTGGCCAACTGTGTGGCCAAACAATGCATCCATAATTTTTGGGTGAAATATCTGATTTTTAGTTACTGGACATAATTTTCAATCTTATACTTCCTTTCACTATTTCTCATGTGGAATCTGTTGGTTTATCCTCCAATAATCTCTCACCTTCCTCATCATAGTCTTTTAAATTACTCTTCATTTAAAGAAAAAATTGAGTTTTAATAGAAGTGTGGGGTAGCTAGATATATTTTTCTTTGGATTTGTTTCAGTATTTAGATGTAAAATCATTTTCTCTATTTTTAGGGAATTGGATTGTTTCATTGATTTCTCACAATATACATTGAATTTGAGGCCTCCATCAAATAATGATTCAGCATCAACATTATGGTTGGTGGTCTCATCATTTTCCACAAATTTTTTGGAATTTTTGTAGTCATGTTTTTGGGACCAATGATGTCATTTGTCTCACATCTCCCTAAAATTGTTTTCTTTCTTTAGTTATTACACCTAGATACTACCGTTCCAGAGCAACATCTTCTTGTTGTATCCAAAAAATGATGTCATTTCATTAATCCAAATTACATATCCATTTACATAAAATCCCTGTAATTTTCCAATACATTGAACCATGTATCAAATATCCATAGATACATCCAAATAAATATACTTATAAATATATTTTGGGATATAACAGCAGTTTGTACAATTTAGTTTATAAAGGTAAACTAAACCTTTCCTCTAATACTAGCTCTAAAAACCCTTAATTCTCAAACATGTATATTACATCTTTTTTATGAATATTAATTAAATTATATAAAAAATTGCATGAGAACTATTGTAGTTTGGTTTATTTGGAAACTACATACACAATATTTTAATTTTGTGAAATATCATCAATTTCTCCCATAAATAGGTACTCTATTACTATAATTAAAAAGAATACTCTGCATTTTTATTTTAATCACATGCTATCGAAAAGAAAACCTATTAAATGGTTGGATCAGATTCTTTGTAACCTTATACAATTGAGATAATGAAGAGTAACATGTACATAAGGGTATGAGAAAATGAAAATTTTATATTATATCCATACTCAACAATTAAAAAATATTAATCTTTAATCATTTCATAAATATTGGAAGTTCATAAGACATGAATTGTAAGGAAATAACAAAACATGTACCGTGATATGAAATCATTGGAATAAAAAATAGAATTCTAGAATAATTATATGCATATAAAATCATATCCATATTAGTAAAGGATCACCGGAAGGGCTATCATAGTGTAACAGATTCACTATTCAAATAATCGTTGGAGTCAAGGTTCACTCCTAGGACCATCATAACGTACAATGTACCTTACTCAACATGGTTCACTCGATATTCCATTATTCACAATATCGTGAGATGCAAATCATTACCCAACATAGTAGAGGTAGATATATGTCCAATCCATCTTTGGTTATAATGTGACAACCTCCATTGGATACAAAATAACCACCATCTTTGGTTATTAAAAACCCATCGTCACCAAACAAAAATCAAATAAATGATTATCACAAAATAATAAATAATTCATCATATCATATCCATTGAAATAAATGAGTTTCATAAACCATTCATCATATCATAAAATGCTGAAATGTAATAGGTTTCATAATTATTTCATCATTTCATCATAGCATAAAAAATAAAATGAAGTAGGATTCGAATGAATTTTTTAATTTTATCACACATTGAAAAGATATGGGGTTCATTAACATATTTTCATCATAACCATAAACCATTTATAGAAATAATAAGAATTATACCCTTTGATAATATCCATATTAATGAATATATAAGATCGGAGAATATCATCCCAGATAGAAAGTGGTTTTGAATAATCAATTTGAAAATTTCTAGAGGAAAATATGTTTCCTATTAAAATTATTTTTTAACATAATAATTCACAAAATAATTCATAAAACATTCATCGAAAATAATTTTCAAAACAAATAAATGATGCTATACAAAAATAAAAAATTTCATGAGTAAAATAGGGTTTCATCATTGAAAACCCTTTTTAAAACATAAAAAAATTAATCATTTTTATCTAATGTATCTATGAAAAAATATAATGGAATATTAAAATAAAATAATTTTAATGTCAGTGAGAAATTACATTCATGTCGTACACATTAAAAAATGATTATCTTCCCATTTTCAGTAACAGCTAAGAAGTAATTACATTGGACGGTGAAATAATGATTCAATTATCAAAATATTAAAAATTAAAAACATATATAAAATAAATTTACTAATTCATTTTAATAATATTAAAAACATATTGTAATGTTTTTTTAGTAATCATATATTGTAATAAAAATTGGTTTCTGACTGATGAACAAAATAAATATGATTTTTCTTAAAAACATCATTTTATAATATTGAGTACATAAATAGAGGAATATAAAACTATAACAAGTATTATCATGAAATCACAGAAAGATAATGAAATAAAATAGTTTATTAAGTTAATAAAATTATATTTCATGAGTGGGAGCATAGTCATGGACAATCTCGATAAACAATGTTATTGTGGAATAAATTCTTTACCACTTTGGTAACATTGAATAATAATCTCTATAAATGTTCATAAAATATTGATAACTATAATATAAATAGTCTAAATAAATTTATGATATTAAATTTCCTACAGGTTTTTTATTCCCCACAAAAGTGAAGATTGGTTGATAACATAACATATGTCTCGAGGAATGAAAATATAGATAAATAAATCCCTTACCAATTTTATAAATTTTGAACCGTAAAACCCATGAAAGATATATCATAAAATGGGTATTTAAATATAAATAATATTATGTATAATAATATTAAAATAAATTCATGGTATGTATATTAACCATATAAAATAAATTGGTGGTGAATATGGAATGTGTCTCACGGAAATAAAAGTTAAATAGAAATACCTTACTGTTTTAGTAATCTCTTAGATTATAATCCCAAATAATGAAGAAAACAAAATTAAACCTTATATTTAAGAAAAAAATTATATTTATTATATAAAATGAAGAATGTGTTCTATATAAAACTCTTAAATGAATAGAGCGATGATTTTTTATATGTATCCCAGAAAGAAAAGAGATACTAGAAAACCATTACCTTAATTCTCACATCCTTCATACATGTTAGAACTATATATATTATGAATATAAATTTATTTTAAACCTATTATATACAAATATATATATATATATTATATATTATACAATATATTATTTATTTATAAAAAAATCAACTCTTTTATTACAAATTTCTTGTTAAAATCACATTTCGGGTAACAACTGCTTTGTTTTGTGTATATGTCTTGATTTTTCATTTTTAGTCCTATAACATTGATCATGGTACCATAATCAACAGATTAATATTAATTTTTTAAATCAAAAATTTGTACATATCTAATTTTTTTAATACCAATAAGTAATTTTTTTATTTATAAATGAAGAATGTTTCGACCATGAGGATTGTACGTATGTAATACACATGAGTAACATTTCCTTTTTTTAATGATAATTATAGAAATAAGTTAAGTAACATTTTTACTTTATAAAATTCTTATAATATCATTAAGGACATATTATTCTATTAAATAAACATATAAAAGTCATCTATGTGGTGTGGTGATGAATGTTAGGAGTCACATCACTTCATGATTGTGGTAGTCCATGCGTACAGAAAAGACATTATCATATTTCTGGGAGTAAAAGGGTATTAAATAAAAAGATATATAATATTTTAAAAAAATATAAATATGTAATTAATTTCATAATAATTTCATTTATATTATACATCTTTGTTAAATATATCCTAATTAACTTCCATGTAAAGCATTAGAGAAAAAAAATCACATCGCTTGACGAGGCTATTTTCTGCTATTAACATGAGTGAAATTATCGAATCACATGTAGAATGGAAAGTAAAAAAGGTATATATGATACAATGAATCAAGATATATAATTATTTTATAAATTTCACACATTTATATTTTATTAATCAGAATACCAAACCAAGAGAGGTGTAATGGAATAATGAATGGCATCGGTTCATGAGGTTGTAGTCCACCATATACACGAATTATTATTTTGTCTCCAATTTGATGACATTGGGGTTTTCATTCATTAATTACTTTCCAAACAATTAATCAAAATACATTGAGTTAATTGTATCCTCCCGATTTAATATGTATTTATGTAGGTGGAGAAGTAAATAAAATAAATATACTCATTGATGAATGTTTCAACTTTTCCATGTATCATAATTAAGATTATACAAAAATGATTCATAGGTAATATTTATTCCCAAAAAGGCTTCTAGGATGAAAGGATATATATTGAGAAGTAATATGGGATGGACATGGAATAACCGAAAGGGTCACGTGATGTGAATAATAGAAGTGGGAGGTCTCAATTTTTATATGAGGTGAGTGAAACAACAGTATGCTTTTTAATTAATACAGGTGTTGCAACATTTATGTAATCCCCCAACCCCTAAATCACTGAGACAGTGCATTATTTTAGTACATTTTCATTATTACAAGGAATAAAATCCTCATATAACATTATGATTAGTAGTATTGTAAATCCATATTATATATATGATTCCCATAATAAATTAAAAAATAGTAAATTCAAAAATGATATATAATTAAATTAAAGACACTATGTCTTTGAATAATTACTCAAGGATTACTTCTTTATAAATTTGGGAAAATGAAAAATAATATGTGTGAGCAAAAATGTACAGGAATAATAATTACGGTACGGGAAATGATGAATCCAAATAAATAAATTAATATGGAATTCTATGTAATAGATAAGAAATTCCATTATAAAAAACTCGATAACGAGATATCTATATGGAAAGGACTGAAACTGAAACTCATTCCATTCAACTAAATAAACAAAAAATTAAATTTATCCCTAGATACATCGATGGAAAATCCCATGGAAGAACAAAAACTGAATCTAAATGAGGAAAATTGTTTCTTTTGTGAACTTCATATCTAAGGCACATGAAAACATGTTACCATCAAAACCATTCAAAAGACAGTTTGAACTAATTGATAGAAACCTTTTTAATTTGGCCAACAATGTTTTCTCCATATAACCATTCATTTCATTAGGCATGTAAGTGATTTTACGGATCCACCCATTATATCATGTCAAAAACTTTCATCATATTGAAAAATAAAAATAAATTATATTCCTTATAAATTAACCATATTAAATGAGGAATATAGATTTATCAATAATTCCACAAATAATAAAATAACTCTAAAATTTGATACCATATGTAAAATGGTATATGATTTATGGAATTATAAAATCCATTTTATGTGAATATATATATTCATGTTAATTTTCAATGAAATATGATTATAATATATTAATTTTTTCATGAGAATGTTAACAATAAAAAATAAGTGACATTTCAGTGATATTAATAAAGAATATGTTTTAAGAAATTAATCGTTAAACATCCGAAACTTTCAAATACCACATGAAACATTTAAATCATAATACCCATGAAGTAATTTGTTGATAACATGAAGAAATAGGATTCATGATATAATTTATAAAAGCAACAGTCGATAAAAGTTAAAATATAAGTTTTTGGTGTATATGGTGTTTTCCTGACAAAAAGAAATGTAAGATAACAATCACTTCACATTAACTTATTTTTGTTTTGTGGTTTTTATCCTCTTTTTTAGTGGGATTAAACTAGTTACTACCTTATAACAGAACAATAATAATATTTTATATATAATATTTGTTCCTAATATAATATTTTTTTAATTTTTTGTTAATAACCTTTTAAAATTTTAACTATTTTAGGTATTAATTTACTTGTTTGTTGATTATGATTTATCATGTTATTTGTAATAATTATTTAATATATCATGATATAATAATCTCAAGAATGTATATGATGGTTTTAGTAGCATATATATACAGTATATATGTATTTATTTTATTCTATAATATTTGGAGATTAAAAATGAATTGCACCACTTGTGGAAATGGTAGGCTGTATGTATGCACGAACACTACATTCATTTATTCATCGTAATAACATAATAAAAGATAAATTAAAAATATTTATATTAACACGAAATTATAATATTAATGTTATATATATTTTAAATTCTTATAAATCCCATCATTTATAAGTTCAATGTCTGAAATGGATGATTCCTATTTCTTTTAGGGGAAGGTAGTCTACACTTCCTCAAACAAAATTATCATAATTACAGAAGATGGAAATCATAAAGTTGTGTTATAAATAAAAATTATATAAGAATAAAGAGATTTTAAATATAATATATATCATATATAAACATATTTTCTTTCAAAATGGATATCATGAGTTATGTTAATGGAAACATGAACAATCATCATTTCATGATGGAGTAGTTCAATTTGCACTGAAACTGTATATTCGTTACACATTAGGTGGAGGTTTGTGTATGGTTAGGTTAAACAATTGAAATTAAGACATACTAGTATATTTTGGTAACTGTTTCTGTTATACAATAATATAATAAGGATATTTTGGGGGTAATATAATGGAAATGAAACTAAAAAGATAGAGATAAGACATTAGGTTTTAATCGGTTAACTTCTTTTGGTTTATAACAAAAGGTATCCATGAAAATATTTAATCAAAAAGAGAGGAATATAGGTATAGAGGAGGGATCTTGGGAGACTGATTGGGATGAAATTTCCTGATACAATGAGGTTTTATATGTTTGAATAAATGGGAGAGGAGGACTTTTATTGGGAAGGAAAAGGAATCACATGGAATTTTATGAAACAACTCATTGTACAAATGTTCTTAATTAATCAAATTTAATTCCATGTAAATAAAAATATTAAAAATTATTTAATATCCATGATTCTTACAAAAAGGGTGGTGTACATGATTCTAGGTCATTTGAGACATTATGTTGAAGGGATAGTCCTTTATTAAGTTTAATTTTTCACTGAACACTGTAATTAAAATTAATCAATTTCACTAATCATTTTGGTCAAATATTATGATTCTATTATTAGCCTATAAATTTCATATTTCTTACAATGGTGTGTGTACATTTTTTGAAAACATATTAACAGATCTAAGGATATTATTGTAAATGCTAATTTTGCTGACCTAAGAAGTAAATTGTTTTAATTAATAAATGATCAAAATTTTGTAATATATTATTATTCCATTTAAAATATAAATTGGCAGTAATGAAATAAATTTTATTAAAAGAATTATTTCTTCTGAAACATGTTCTTTTAAAAAAATTATTATATAATATGAAATTAATAATTATTTAAATGAAAATGAAGTTTGTAAATAAAATGCAGTATTTTTTCTGAATTCATATAAAATGATGTGTCTCAAAAAGATACTAAAATATCACCCTAAGAAAATTTTGTCATTATGAATTAATTTTTTTTTACTTTACCAATTTAAATTCATTTCTGGGGAAAATTCATATTTAAAATAAGTTCACACTTAAAAGGTGGTAAAAATTCCTTTTAAAAATATTAGTATTTATGTCTAAAATTGGGGTTCTTCTTATATTAGTCTTATGAAACCTATTGGATGAATATAAAAAATATACAATTGAATATATAACATATATATTTCATTAAAATCATTAAAAAAATTATTTAATTAGTATTATTATGATAAACTACATTGGAATAATAAAAATAAAAAAAATTCCTTCCTAAATCCAGTTGGTTCTCAATTTTGATTCCCATTAATTGATAACCAAAGAAATAATTTTATTTTAATATAAACAATATTACATATATGTTATTTAATACTATTGATAACCAATAATATATATTCTATTTTATATCATATTATATTAAACAATAATATTTTAATATTACTTTGTTATTTTTGGATACTCAGTCATGCATGTAACAGCTCAAGATTTTATAAAAAAATATATTCTTTTTAATTTTATTAATGTCTTGTGTTGTACGCTACACCAAAAGGAGCTTGCACAGCACACATCCTTGACTTGCCTTTCATTACACGCAATCGCGACCTTCCTCGATAGCGTGTGTAATACGCAATACTGAGTTTCATTAAACAACGATATGCTATTAAAATATTATTAAAACTAGCCGTTATGAATAGTAATAACCACTTTTTAAAATTCTATAAATCTTATTTTTCAAAATGAACTTCATTTTTGGATTCGGAATATCGAAATTAGCTTAGGTTGAAATTTTGGTGATTTTCGGATAACTTTCATATTTTGATGAATAGTGAAAATTACTAAATTATAATTAAAAACAACTTTTTTAATCGAAATAATTAATAGTGATAAATCATTAATTTGAGTGGTTTTAAAGTATATTTAGAATATATTTTTACAATTTAATACAATGTTGGTCATTGGATGTAATTTCACATTTAAACTAGACATAAACAAGTGTCAATCTTTTGATAGATATTGTTTCTTAAAAAACACGCTATTTGTTTTAACAGCGGGATTTAATTATAAAATTAATTAATGCAACTTTTATGTTATGAATTTGGTAAAATAGACTTCATTTTTGAATTCGGAATATGAAATATAGCTTGGGATGAAATTTTGGCATTGTTCTGAAAAACATCAATTTTTGATGAATAGTGAAACTACTAAGTGGTAGGTTAAAAACTGAATTTTGCATAAAACTTAATTTTACCGCTTCTGTGAATGAAATTTCGAAAATCCGAGAGACACGGTTAATATCAAGGACTAAAATGTGGTTCAATGAGATGAAAATAATTTTTTGGTGAATAGTAACTTTTTACTTTTTTTACCACGGTTAATAGTAAATAGGGTAACTAAGGGTAAATATGATATTAATATTACCCTAACACATGTCCTAATTCTATTGGACAAGAGTAATTCGACCAAAAACAAACTTAGGAATAAAATATGACCATTTAGGCCCACTTGGATTAGATTAGGACATTTATTATTAATTTATTTAAAGAAGGGTTAAAGTAGTTAAAATCAAAGTTTAATAAGTAAATCATTTTTAATATGGGGTTATACATAAGATAAATTCGATTGTAAATATTAATTAGAAAGCTAAAATGATTTACTACATGATGGTATTTTATTTGTAATTTTTAGACATCAAATAATTTAATTTATTTATGACACAAAGATGATGCAGTAATTATCTTATTAATGAAATATTGACATAATTGATAATATAAATACCAACATAAATGTAATTTAAGACTTTTTATGAATTCCACTAATTTTATAGGTTACTATGATATATTAGTGTTGATTTAATCAACTTTGTTCGAACATATAATTCTGTTATGACTTTCACAAAAATCATATACCAAATAGTGTCAAAATTGACACAAAATAGTTTTTAAATCAAATATTATATTATTAATTGTTATTTAATCCTAAAAATCTAAGGTTCGGCCAAATGACTTATATAAGGATATATATATTAATAATAAACAATTTGTGGTTCGTTTGGCATGTTATAGTATGTTTATTAACCATATAGTAAAAGAAAACAAACAGACACGGTAAAAGTTAAATTATTTAACTTAGAGTTAAATCTAATTGATAAGGTTAAAATAATACCCTAAACTTGTCTAAATCCTATTGGATGATAGGATTTCGACCCATCCCCACTTTAGCTTCGAAATAAGACCCTTTGGAACCATTATAAACCGATTTTGACTTTAATATAAAATAATATTTTGAGATATTCCTAAGGTGCCTCTCTCCTCCCCTATAAAAGGACACCTCCTCCCCCTCCTCCTCACACCAATTTGAGCACTCAAGCTCGGCCAACCCCTGCCAATTTCTCCTCTACACTTCCCTAGAAACATCCTAGAGGTTCTGGTCTTCCTCCAAGACCAATTTTAGTGCCCTAAGAGGAGGTCTCAAAGAGGCACTTCAAAGAAGAGGTAATTACCGTTACCAATTCTTTCATCTTTATTTCTTCTTCCACTTCTTCTTCTTAGGTTGTTTCATTATGAAGTAATAACATCAGTATCACTCATATACTGATATGTTATTATAAGTATGAAACAAACCTATTTCACCATCTATCCATCATACGGAAAAAGAAATCACCGCGCGTGCGTACGTACGGAATACCGTCTCCACGCCGTGGTGTAATCTATTTTCCACCACCACCTTACATGGATTGGTATAATGGTGTAAAGAATAACTATACATAGTTATTACAACATCATATTGATTCTGATATATTGTATAATCCACTCCCATTCAATTCAATATTTATAGAAATGATATCATCGCTCGTGCGTACGTACGGAATACCGTCTCCACGACGCGATGAGATTCATTCTCCATGTTAACAATTTAAGAATGATTATAATGTATATATAAGAAATAATAATGAAATATATGACATTATAAAGCTACTGTATTTATGTATATATATACATATGTATTTCATCTACTTACTTCCATTTCAAGATAATAAGGAAAGGAAAACAGCGTTCATGCGTACGTACGGACTACCGTCTCCATGAACGGTGTTTTTCATTTTATTTATCTACCTATTATATATATATATAAACTGAATATATATGATATATAAATCATATTTTATATTCTGGAAGTAAGTAAATCATGATATATGTAATAATGATGTCAAGAACAACAAGTCAAAACACCTACGATAAATGAAACGATTTTACCCAAAACGCTTCTTTAACATGGAATTTACAAAAGAACGGGTAATATAATGTCATAAGTGAACCATATATGATATCATAACAATGAATATGATTCTGTAATAAGTCAATGACATTATTTAAACCATTATACAGAATCTTCGGACACGTAAAAAGCAAATCGGACCTAAGGTAAGGGAAATATCACAATCTCATTTTTTTCCGAGATTGTTTTTACTTTGGCATTTACTGGGGTGTATTTTATCATCCACATCCATGTTTCATCAATATGTAATATTACTTTCATCCAACTACAATTGTTTAAATCCATTTTTACCCTTCGGTGAGTTTTTAGTAATATATATGAAAGGAATCTTTTGTCGTATGAGGTACTTTTTGACTTTTCCAAAAAAAGTACGAAGAATGTTTTTTAACTTAAACGGCACGAACGGATTTTTACGGTTTTATAAAGCCTTATTTTCATGAATCTTACTCTAAAAGATTTCATGACTATTTTCAATAAAATCTCTTTCTTTTAAAATTGCATGATGTTTTGTGAAAAGAAATTGATTTTGAAGAAGAAAGGATATTTTCCTCAAGAATTCAATTCAAGTGTTTTATCAAAATTATTTTCCATATAAGATAATAAAGGGTTCTGTTTCTATCCATATTTTTACATTGATTTGACTATGTTGTGATGGAATTATGTTTATGAATTCCTTTATCTTATATGAATGGTTTTATGATGTCATGTTGTTTAAGAATCCCATTTTTATTACATGGGTTATGCAATGATGTATGATTTATGATTTTGTGGCACACATAAGAAAGGATTCATTAAGAGATGGGTGGGACCTATATCTCCCTCCAATGCATTGGGTAAAGATTTCATATCTCATGAGATAGACATGGCTGGAATGGTAGGTTATACCGGTTCAGTGAAACAGGACTGAAACGAGGATTACTCGATTCAGAAAGGGACTTTGTCCACTAAGATAGTCTTGGCAATGAGTCTTGACTAACAAGAAATGATTCTCTATGATTATGTGTGTATGCCACAATGAGTAATGTTTTAAGTTATGGTTTCATTTTCACTACTATGATTTATCCCATGTTATGAAATTATGCTCTCTTTTGCAGGTTAAGATTTCCAAAAATGTTATGTTCTTATGAAAATTATGTGATTGATATTTCTTTTGTTTACCCTTACTGAGCATTTGAGCTCACCCTTTTATGTTTTCTTTTCCCCAGGATACAAAGAAAGGTTTTAGGTAAAAAAAAGGAAGATCTTTATGGGAGATTTTGAAGATCTTTCACGAGGATTAGAAGATTACGTTCCGAGTTTCCAAAGACACTAAACTATTACGATCCTTGTGTGTGTGTTTTTGTTTTGTACTAAGTATTTTGCAAAAGTAATGTAATGTCAATGTACGTCAGGCTACGGGTCTCTACAGTTGGTATCAGAGGAAAGGTTTAGTCAACCTTTGGAAACTAGGATGCGAGAACTTTAGTGAGATCCCTAGAGATATTTCTAAGGTATGTCTAGGGATGTCTCTAAGGTTAAGTATGCGTATAGGTTATAGTACTAGAATTACGCTAACGATCATAGAATTAAACCTAAGATGTTATATATTGAAGTTACTCCCCCTTTATTATGATTTTTGCCTCTCACACTATTCTTTTGGGTTTTAGAAAATGGCTGGAAACAAGATGATTCACGATAATGGAGGATATGATGGACAATGGAATGATATTCTTCATAATGAAATGGGATTTGGAAGTCCAAACATCATTATTATGTCGAATCAGCAATCTCATAATATGATCAATAAAGTAAAATTTGGTAAGTTTCCTGACTCGGCTAATAAGAGAAAGATGGAGTTTCATGATGATCATAGAGGAAAGAAAGTTCAATTTCCCCTATGTAAATCATGTGGGAAGAGGCATCAAGGAGAATGTTTCAAAGGAACTGGAAGATGCTTTGGGTGTGGAAAACAAGGACACAAAGCAAGTAAATGCAAAGTAAAAGGTTCAGTTAACAACATGGATGAGGATAATGGTATTGCTACGACATCAACAATGGTTAAATGTTTTAAATGTGGAATGTACGGGCATTATGCAAACCAATGCCCTAAGGGAAAGTCTCATGAAGATAATCAGTATGGTCGTATGGGAAGTATTTATGTGGATGATGATGAAGAGACTACAAATGATATGTGAGATGAAAGAATTGTTGAAGCTCGGTCAATGGTTTAAGAATGTAGTGGAATGATTACATGTTTATCATGTGTAATGTTGTATAAGTAATCTCATGGCACTATGGAATAAAGAGACATGTAAGGATTGTTACATTGTTGTCTGATTAATGTTACCAGTATCCATGAAAGGTTATTCAGATATTTTTGGAATGTAGATGATATGCGCATAATGAAGGGATAAGGAGAAAATAAAATGTTTGATAGTATTCATGAGCTCATGACTGATATAAGGAGAAGGTTATATCATGGTTTGAGTATATTGAATTTTTGGATTTTGGTATGTGGAAAGAGTTAACTTTTGACAGCATTCATGTTTTCACTAAGGTTTAATGGGTATTCATATTTTTCAAGAGAATACATCATTAAAGTATTCACATGATTGGAATGTGACCAACAAGATATATGGGGGATAAATGATGGTATTCACATGTTTGGTTGGCGACATTTCAAGTAATCATTTTCTTTATACTATGAGCTTGGACCGAAGTATTTTAGATAAGCCTAATGATTTTAATGGATTATGTTAACCATAAGTTAGTATTGTTTAAGTATAGATTTTTTTTTTGATATTATTTATGGGATGTTATAGTAATGTAGTTTTAGAAAAAGGACAACCTGCAGGACGGGCGACAGCCCATCGCTTCGGACAAGGCTGTAGGAATCGAACCCACAACCGAAGTGCAACTGGCCTTTATCGCCTACCACTGACCTACAGGAAGTCCCTGTTTAGTAGAAACTAGTTTTATTATATTAAGCAGTATGATATATGAAGTATAAGTCCATTTTAGGAACCATATGTGATTAATCTCACTATAGATCGACTTATGTATATAATTTTTGCTAACCTTTTGTTTGAGACAGATGGAATGACCCGTCATTCTATCACATGATCTGCTAACACTTCACGAATAACAAATTCAACATCATTTATTTAAGAGATGAAGTGGAAATTGTTAAAGGCACGAACAACAGCGAGATTGTACCAAAATAAAGTAAGTATTTATTCTAATTCAAATTCTTTAACTTTAGGGAAATGATCTTGAAAACCAAAAATGTTGTCCTAGTTCTCTTATACCTGATGAATCAGATGGTACCTTAGATCATCACAAATTTATGGATTTGTGATTACTGGCTTTTCCATAGCCATGTTCTCTACCACTCTCCATCAGAACATGATGGTTAGATTTCTCTTCCATATCCATATTTTCACCTATGTGGAAACCCAGTGATTAGTTTATTTGGGTAATCGTTACATTTCATACTTTAGTTTTTAAAGCCAAGTTTTGGTATTCCCTTTTACGATGTGGGTTTCTATTAAAGAAACTTTCAAATAGTAAACCATTTATAACCCCGACGAATTTCGAGGGCGAAATTCATTTTAAGGGGGGTAGAATGTAACAGCCCAAGATTTTATAAAAAAATATATTCTTTTTAATTTTATTAATGTCTTGTGTTGTACGCTACACCAAAAGGAGCTTGCACAACACACATCCTTGACTTGCCTTGCATTACACGCAATCGCGACCTTCCTCGATAGCGTGTCTAATACGCAATACTGAGTTTCATTAAACAACGATATGCTATTAAAATATTATTAAAACTAGCCGTTATGAATAGTAATAACCACTTTTTAAAATTCTATAAATCTTATTTTTCAAAATGAACTTCATTTTTGGATTCGGAATATCGAAATTAGCTTAGGTTGAAATTTTGGTGATTTTCGGATAACTTTCATATTTTGATGAATAGTGAAAATTACTAAATTATAATTAAAAACAACTTTTTTAATCGAAATAATTAATAGTGATAAATCATTAATTTGAGTGGTTTTAAAGTATATTTAGAATATATTTTTACAATTTAATACAATGTTGGTCATTGGATGTAATTTCACATTTAAACTAGACATAAACAAGTGTCAATCTTTTGATAGATATTGTTTCTTAAAAAAACGCTATTTGTTTTAACAGCGGGATTTAATTATAAAATTATTTAATGCAACTTTTATGTTATGAATTTGGTAAAATAGACTTCATTTTTGAATTCGGAATATGAAATATAGCTTGGGATGAAATTTTGGCATTGTTCTGAAAAACATCAATTTTTGATGAATAGTGAAACTACTAAGTGGTAGGTTAAAAACTGAATTTTGCATAAAACTTAATTTTACCGCTTCTGTGAATGGAATTTCGAAAATCCGAGAGACACGGTTAATATCAAGGACTAAAATGTGGTTCAATGAGATGAAAATAATTTTTTGGTGAATAGTAACTTTTTACTTTTTTTACCACGGTTAATAGTAAATAGGGTAACTAAGGGTAAATATGATATTAATATTACCCTAACACATGTTCTAATTCTATTGGACAAGAGTAATTCGACCAAAAACAAACTTAGGAATAAAATATGACCATTTAGGCTCACTTGGATTAGATTAGGACGTTTATTATTAATTTATTTAAAGAAGGGTTAAAGTAGTTAAAATCAAAGTTTAATAAGTAAATCATTTTTAATATGGGGTTATACATAAGATAAATTCGATTGTAAATATTCATTAGAAAGCTAAAAGGATTTACTACATGATGGTATTTTATTTGTAATTTTTAGACATCAAATAATTTAATTTATTTATGACACAAAGATGATGCAGTAATTATCTTATTAATGAAATATTGACATAATTGATAATATAAATACCACAATAAATGTAATTTAAGACTTTTTGTGAATTCCACTAATTTTCTAGGTTAATATGATATATTAGTGTTGATTTAATCAACTTGGTTCGAACATATAAGTCTGTTATGACTTTCACAAAAATCATATATCAAATAGTGTCAAAATTGACACAAAATAGTTTTTAAATCAAATATTATATTATTAATTGTTATTTTATTCCTAAAAATCTAAGGTTCGGCCAAATGACATAGATAAGGATATATATATTAATAATAAACAATTTGGGGTTAGTTTGGCATGTTATAGTAAGTTTATTAACCATATAGTAAAAGAAAACAAAGAGACACGGTAAAAGTTAAATTATTTAACTTAGAGTTAAATCTAATTGATAAGGTTAAAATAATACCCTAAATTTGTCTAAATCCTATTGGATGATAGGATTTCGACCCATCCCCACTTTAGCTTCGAAATAAGACCCTTTGGAACCATTATAAACCGATTTTGACTTTAATATAAAATAATATTTTGAGATATTCCTAAGGTGCCCCTCTCCTCCCCTATAAATGGACACCTCCTCCCCCTCCTCCTCACACCAATTTGAGCACTCAAGCTCAGCCAACCCCTGCAAATTTCTCCTCTCCACTTCCCTAGAAACATCCTAGAGGTTCTGGTCTTCCTCCAAGACCAATTTTAGTGCCCTAAGAGGAGGTCTCAAAGAGGCACTTCAAAGAAGAGGTAATTACCGTTACCAATTCTTTCATCTTTATTTCTTCTTCCACTTCTTCTTCTTAGGTTGTTTCATTATGAAGTAATAACATCAGTATCACTCATATACTGATATGTTATTATAAGTATGAAACAAACCTATTTCACCATCTATCCATCCTACGGAAAAAGAAATCATCGCGCGTGCGTACGTACGGAATATCGTCTCCACGCTGTGGTGTAATCTATTTTCCACCACCACCTTACATGGATGGGTATAATGGTGTAAAGAATAACTATACATAGTTATTACAAAATCATATTGATTCTGATATATTGTATAATCCACTCCAATTCAATTCAATATTTATAGAAATGATATCATCGCTCGTGCGTACGTACGGAATACCATCTCCACGACGCGATGAGATTCATTCTCCATGTTAACCATTTAAGAATGATTATAATGTATATATAAGAAATAATAATGAAATATATGACATTATAAAGCTACTGGATTTATGTATATATATACATATGTATGTCATCTACTTACTTCCATTTCAAGACAATAAGGAAAGGAAAACAGCATTCATGCGTACGTACGGACTACCATCTCCATGAACGGTGTTTTTCATTTTATTTATCTACCTATTATATATATATATATATACTGAATATATATGATATATAAATCATATTTTATATTCTGGAAGTAAGTAAATCATGATATATGTAATAATGATGTCAAGAACAACAAGTCAAAACACCTACGATAAATGAAACGATTTTACCCAAAACGCTTCTTTAACATGGAATTTACAAAAGAACGGGTAATATAATGTCATAAGTGAACCATATATGATATCATAACAATGAATATGATTCTGTAATAAGTAAATGACATTATTTAAACCATTATACAGGAGCTTCGGACACGTACAAAGCAAATCGGACCTAAGGTAAGGGAAATATCACAATCTCATTTTTATCTGAGATTGTTTTTACTTTGGCATTTACTGGGGTGTATTTTATCATCCACATCCATGTTTCATCAATATGTAATATTATTTTCATCCAACTACAATTGTTTAAATCCATTTTTACCCTTCGGTGAGTTTTTAGTAATATATATGAAAGGAATCTTTTGTCGTACGGGGTACTTTTTGACTTTTCCAAAAAAAGTACGAAGAATGTTTTTTAACTTAAACGGCACGAACGGATTTTTACGGTTTTATAAAGCCTTATTTTCATGAAGCTTCCTCTAAAAGATTTCTTGAATATTTTCAATAAAATCTCTTTCTTTTAAAATTGCATGATGTTTTGTGAAAAGAAATTGATTTTGAAGAAGAAAGGATATTTTCCTCAAGAATTCAATTCAAGTGTTTTATCAAAATTATTTTCCATATAAGATAATAAAGGGTTCTGTTTCTATCCATATTTTTACATTGATTTGACTATGTTGTGATGGAATTATGTTTATGAATTACTTTATCTTATATGAATGGTTTTATGATGTCATGTTGTTTAAGAATCCCATTTTTATTACATGGGTTATGCAATGATGTATGATTTATGATTTTGTGGCACACATAAGAAAGGATTCATTAAGAGATGGGTGGGACCAATATCTCCCTCCAATGCATTGGGTAAATATTTCATATCTCATGAGATAGACATGGCTGGAATGGTAGGTTATACCGGTTCAGTGAAACAGGACTGAAACGAGGATTACTCGATTCAGAAAGGGACTTTGTCCACTAAGATAGTCTTGGCAATGAGTCTTGACTAACAAGAAATGATTCTCTATGATTATGTGTGTATGCCACAATGAGTAATGTTTTAAGTTATGGTTTCATTTTCACTACTATGATTTATCCCATGTTATGAAATTATGCTCTCTTTTGCAGGTTAAGATTTCCAAAAATGTTATGTTCTTATGAAAATTATGTGATTGATATTTCTTTTGTTTACCCTTACTGAGCATTTGAGCTCACCCTTTTATGTTTTCTTTTCCCCAGGATATAAAGAAAGGTTTTAGGTAAAAAAAGGAAGATCTTTATGGGAGATTTTGAAGATCTTTCACCAGGATTAGAAGATTACGTTCCGAGTTTCCAAAGACACTAAACTATTACGATCCTTGTGTGTGTGTTTTTGTTTTGTACTAAGTATTCCGCAAAAGTAATGTAATGTCAATGTACGTCAGGCTACGGGTCTCTAAAATGCATGTAACATATCCTATTGGGGATGGTCGCTCTTGCATGAAATGGAATCTAAATCGATGTTGCATAAATGTATAGAATCTATTTGAAATATTGTGTATATTATAAATTATTTTGATATTATATACTATTGAGTTCACGGATTTCTGTGTCATACAAAGTATCAAATACATGGATCATACTTCATAATTTGCGGGTGTTATATCTACCCCACATAAATTTAATTGAGTCATCTCAATTTAAATCTTATCTCATTATTATAAATTTTTAAAATAAATCAATTTTCAAAAAGTAACTAATTTAAATGGGTTAATATAAAATTTTATTATTGAGAGTGAAACGAATGTACAAGGGTCACATAACTAGGTTCCCTAATAGGAGAACATATGTGGGAATTGAAAACATGGATATGGACGAGAAAATGGAAAAATCATGTTCTAATAGACAGTGCTAGATAACATGTTAAAATGAATATTGTACCACATAATACCATATTCCATTCGTTTGAGTAATTATTTTTGGTATAATAAAAATTATAAAAATAGGACAATATTTTTGTTTCAAAAACAATTTTTATAGGTAAGGAATTATTTAAAACTCTAAGAATATAAATAAATATATGTTTCTATAATCATAGTTTTATCCTTCTATTACTCCTTGTACTACTTATAAATCATATATTTTTACTCGATGAATAATATGTTCATTTAATACGTTAACTAGTATAATATCATACAATTACTAACCATTTCATAAATAGTTATCTTATCCAACTGTTTATGATCCAATCACTTTTAATGTAGAGCCACTTATTTTCCAAAATGAACATATCGTTAGACATTAATAAAAATGATGTATCTCTATATTTTCACATACCAAACATGTAAAAATCTTAATCATCTATCCTCTTTAAGTATGATGAAAAAGTTAACTCACCTTAAAATATGATTAGAACCATGCATTCTTATTTAAATCTTATGTAATAAACATGTTATTGATTTTGTTCCATTGATCCGTAAGTGTTGTAAAATCAATTAATGATATAATAGGCCACTAGTTGACAAGACATTAATCAGTTATAAGGTATTGAACTCATATCTAAATCAATCATTTCTTTATCATTATCTTAACATCGGGAACATATTAAGGGTTTTATTTCCCTCAATGATGTTTTTTCCAAAATGATTAACTACAAACTAAATCTATCACAATTACACTACAATATAGAGGTATAAATCTGTATATTTCTATTTATACACTTTCAGATTCATATGAACCTTCAATACAAGTCGTTCACATCCTTTCAAAATGATTATAACTTGATAAAATAACCAATAATAATTGATAAATGATCAAATCTCAAAATATATAGTTGTAATAATAACCACTCACCAAAAAAGTATGAATTGAAATCTCAAAAATGTTTACTACATTCACATAATGTAAAATAATATATAGAATAGTCCCACTTATATTGCCTCAAAAACCTCAATCCATATGTAACAACACAAAAATTATTCATAAAAACATCTCTAAGTCATATTAGTAATGTGTCCTGATTTAGGGTATACACCTTACCTAAATTTTCTAAGGTCAAAAATATCATTGATTTTTAAAAGTCACTTATTGAAGATTATACCCTGATTGGTAGGGGTGGATCTGTTTACTGAAGATTAAAATGATAATTCATTATTAATGGACCATATTATATAACCTTCATAAAAACTATTATATCCATCCCTATTTTCTATAAATGATTTGTAAAATTATTAAATTAAATAAGGGGTGTTACTTGGTTCACCCATACTAGGATATACCCATGGAGCATGCATTGAAATTTTCATAAACACTAAAAACACTAAATTATCATTTCTTTTACAAGTATAAATTTAGAGAAGGATCATTGACTCACCCATTTCACGACTATGAACTGATTGGGAACCCAATCTTATCCATCAATAGGTAATGATATAATTTTATTTAGGATATATATTCTATTTATCCATATAAAATGGAATCATTATCAATGTATGTTGTTTCTCTTTAGTTTATAAGTTTTTGAACAAAAAATTTGAAAAGTGTTCTGCATTTATAATTCCTTTATCAAACCTACACCTACAAATGAGATCTATGGTAACATTCTGACCTATGTGACACAAACCAATTACTCAAGCTAGTCAATCACATGGACTCAAGTGTGACTCCCCATATGCCAGTGGCATCTGACTAGCAATGAGGGTATGATAAGTCAATCATGGGGGTACTATACCCTTTTTTATCAATGTAAACACATGAGGAAATAAGAAATATAGAAGAAGAATATATAGTCAAAAAAATTACAAATATACCATGATAATACAAGTATGAATTACATTAGCCAACTGAAATAGAAATCAAGTCTTGTTGATGTATGTGTCAAGTGATTAAAAGTAAAATGGAAAATAAAGACCCTAACAATTCCCGAACAAGTCACAAACCACGTCTAGTTCCCTTAAACATGATCTGTCCCTACTCATCAATCTATCATATTCCCTTTACATTATCCTACCCTATATTCCATGAATCTATATGTGTATCCATCATGTATCCCGAGTGGGGTGTGATCACAACAATGTAGTCCCATACAAATGGTGTCTAAAACAAATTCTATCAAATAATAGTGTATATAATTGTATAATTACAAAATTAAAATGTATTAATATAAGGTTATCAAAATATCAAGTTATAGATAAACAACTACAAAAATTGTTCGGTTCTTATAGGCACACGAATATCAATACCTTATTCAACTAGTTTTGGTGTATGATACATATAAAATAAGGAATTTAATTTTCATTATTTCATCAACATAGCCACATAATCCTTTCTCAAAGTGTTGGGTGTATATCTCAATGTCTACTACCACATTTTTTCAGTCATGAATATATATATATATATATATATATATATATCTATCTTGTTCATAAAAAATGATGTCCAGCACTAAAATTCTCAAATATGAATATATACCATTGGGGTAGATCATCATATCTAGTACATAAGTTCTCAATTATGCCCATATATCATTGGGGTAGATAATTATTTCATGCACCCCATTTATCCTCCCTATTGATATATATCTCAATGAAATAACTCATCTTGTCTAGAAATAATTCAAAAACTATTCCAGAATATAAACTACATGCTTGATTTTAATGCCTAGGACATCATCGATCAACCATAATTTAATTCATAAATTAGGTAATAAAATCACATTGATAAATTCAACAATTAATTAATCACATCACATTTTCCATTAATAAATTAATCAATTAATTAACCATTCATATAATCAACATCTAATAATTATTTTTCCAATTAATTATTCACAATTTAAAATTTAGTAATCAGATAATTAACTGAACAATTAATTGTCCTCGAATTACCAATTAACAAAATTGCTAAATAAATAATCAATTAATTATCATAATTCCTGAATTATGAATATTCAATAAAATTATCAATCCTAAATCCAATCCTTGATAATTAATTCAAAATTTTATAATTAAAATTCTTTAATATAATCCTTGAAACATAATTTATCAACTAATTATCGTAATTCTCCAATTTCCTGAATCTCAAATTTAATTTTTCTATTAATTATCTCATTCTTTTATCTAAAATCTCAAAATTTTACAACAATAACAAAAAATTAATTTAACACTTTATTGAATCCAATTAGATATTTCAATTTATAAAAAACTCTATCAATTATAAAACTTTCATAATCATTATCAAAACAACAACAGTGGGAATTGAAATTTAGACCACATGACATTAGAAAAATATTCAACAACATTCCCAATGGACAATGTCGATGAGGAAGGATGAAGATGTTTAAAAATAGGCTCGTAGAACATGGTTGATCATGATCAAAAACAAAAACGCAATTTTCCGAAGATATATCATCACAAAGGGTGAGAAAATATGTAAGAGAAAGAAGAAATCCAACCAAAAAGAAATACCAGGGATTGATCACATAAATTGAACATTTATAAGGGGGTTGGCACTGTAAAATCATTTTTTGGGTCACCCAATGTCTATAACAGAAGAGATATAGTATGTTCCAAAAAAAAACTACCACACAACTACATTAAAACTCCAGCCCAGACATTTACATGTCATGTAATTCAGTTACATGCTATGATCTTTTTAAAGGTTACACATTAAAATCCATCACCGCGTATTTATTTATTTAATCCACATTAAAAATTAAACAACATGAATTACCCATACACAACATATAAATGTTCTTCTTTTGAGTTTCAATGCATTTTCATTTCAAATCCTCACAACTCACTTTGATCCCATCTATAATTTGACACGTAGTGTAAATGTTCTACTATTGAGTTTCATAACATTTTTATTTCAATGCCTTTCAATTCACCTCGAAACCATATATAACACATATCCAATTTATACCCATACTCCACTAATTAAAAAAGATTACCCACCATAATATTAGGAATTTTTTTCCAGAAATTTCTCTCTGTCTCCCAACATGACGAGGCCCTTAAAAGAAATGTAGATTGAAAAGTTCCAGAAAAATATCAGATCTTACCAAATCCTTACCTTATAATAGATCATACTAGTTATGTACTTATAATCATATCTATGATTCTATGTCAAAATTAACATTCCCCTCTACCTGGATATCTTCTTTCCTTTCTAACAATTCCCCATTTATACTCCCATGTCTCCAAAATATATGAACAATAAACAGAATCTTTCCATAAATAACCTTATCACTATGATCCATCAATCATGTTAGATGTATCTCAGAGGAAACATCTCTATCACCCTCAAAATTATACATATTTATCACATTAAAATGGTCAAGAAGATTCATTTTTAGTTATGATACATAGAAGATTTCATGTATGACACTGTATTTCTATTGTAGATCCAATCGATATACCACCGGGGAGATTCTCTCCACAATCTTAGAGGGTCCTATAATTTTGGTTACCAAATTACCCCACCTATATATCCTATGGATACCCATCCTAGGTGATAGACGAATTAATTCATAATCACTCTATTTAAAATCTTGCGGTCATCTTTGTCTATCAGAATATGACATCATCCTACTCTGAGTTGTTTCAATATATTTTAGTATTAGTTGATCATACTGTAATATCTCCCATGCAATAGGGAGTCTCAAAAAATCTGAGTCACCTTCATTAATATAGAATAACAGTGATATATATGGACTGCAATAAAGAGGCTCATATGAATCCATCTGTATTGTTTCCAAAAAAAATAATATAGGAAAAATCCACTAAATCTATGTTCCACTCCAATGTCCCACTAAATTAAAGAATAGATGCCCACAGCATATCCTGAAGTAAATGTATCTTACAATCTAACTACCCATTTTTAAATGTGTGGAATGTCATATTCAATAATACATGCATTCCATGAATCTTCAATAAGCCCTTCCATCAGAGTAATCGGAATCATGAGTTACAATTAGAAACAATTGTCTATGGAACCCCTTATAGACAAACTATCACCCGTACATACCGGTTTCCATCCTTCTATAATGAGAATGTATTTTGTATTGTTATGAAATGTAATAAACAGAATTTTCAATCCAAAATTTACTAGAAAGTTTCAATCTATCTGAGTGCCTTTTTAAGACTCACTATGAAGTCCATGGTAACATCATCCAACATACATTCTATAATGATTAATGGATGTAGCCAACATGCAAGTCATGAATTCCCTACCATCAGATGTTGAAAGGTGATGTCATGACCCCTTCTATCTCCTTCTTCATTCATAGACCCAAAAACTATCATCTTATATCATGGTATATTTTTTTTCCCATGGAGGTACCACCCATTTTATAAGACATGAAATTCCCATATGAGATCTTCTTGTACACTCATCGTAGGTAAAACAAATTTGTTCCTGACATACATGATCTGATCTTCATGGATAGTCAAATTGGAAGGTGACTCCCAACCATTATTGATTCCACTTAAGGAAAATCACTCTGCATCCTTATATTGCATGTCTTTGATCAATCTCCATAGTGTAGACTCCACCAAAACCAAAAAGAGAGTCATCTCCTTCTGATATTCTAACACCACCACATGCATCTCAACTAGTAATGTCATCACCAACCACTCAGTAATATAAACATGGACTATTTGATTATAACACTTCCTCATCAGGGTTTCAGCCACACTATTTCCCTAATCAACTATATATTCTAGCTCAATGTTAAATTTGTGTATATACTCAACCCATCTCCACTATCTATGATTCAAAAATCCCTACGAGAAAATTTAATTCATGGTCTTATGATTGGTAAAACCTATTAAATTATTTCCAAATGGATAATTCTAATAAAACAATAAATCTTAAATCACAAATTAAAACTCATGGAAATTAATTGGATAGTTCTATTAATGTGTCATCAACAGCCGAGGCTCGTATGCCACAACTCGATCTCCCTACATCAAATAACCTCTAAGTACAATCCCATTAGCATCACAACACATTTTATACTCCTAACATGGATCAATTGGGATCATTGTTGGTGATTTAGTCAAACACTGCTTCAACTCATGGAATGACGACTCCTATGAATCTTACCATTTAAAATTTACCTCATTCATGTTCATGCTGGAAAGCAGTGCTATATGATGTAAAATTTATGGGATGGTTCTTTGATAGTATAAAACAAACCCCAAAAAACGGGATATAAAAAAATTCATGGTATTTTACCATGATTAAACTACCTAAAAACAATATAGATGCACTAACACACCTTTCCCACATATGATGTTTCTAAAAAAGTATAAATTTTCAACATAAATTTTACACAAAGATATATTGGCATATATCCAATTCTATTAATGTGTACTCAGGATGATGTCTAGATTTAGGGGAATATCATCATGATTTTTGGAGTACACCAAGTTTTCTGAAAAGATTAAACAAAAAACTTATACATGTATGAATGGAATATCCAGTTCATAAAGGCCATAAACACTTTTGGAGAATCATTCAACCCAAATGGCATTTCATCAAACTAATTTATGAAATACCTAATTCTTAATAAAAACCTCAGTATATCAAAAGTCTGAACTTTCAGCTATTGATACCCTTATCTCAATTCAATAATTGAGAACACAAAAGTTCCCCTAAAACTAGTCAAAATGATAATCGATATGAATAAGTTGATATTAATTCTTCAAATTCATTCTGTTCATATTTCAGTAAACAACACACAAGCATGAACTCCAATCCACCATCTTTGTAAACAACATAGGTGATCTCCAAGGAGACATAGTAAGACTTATAATCATGTTATCCTCCAACTCCTCTAGATGAATTTTGATCCCATCAAGCTCTGTTGGTGTTATTCAATAGGTGAAATATATTTTGTATATTACCCTAGAATGAGATAAATTGTGAATTTCATATCTCTGTTAGGTGATAGTCTAGAATTGTTTTTCGGGAAAACATCATGGACCTATTCCACAACTGGTGAAAAAATATCACGATTCCCTCCTCTATCATCAATCAAAAGTCTAGATTCCAAGGATATAAGATCATATTGATTCTATGTAATTGTCCCTACTCGTCCTTTTTTGATATTCCCCTCCCCACAATGAACTTATAGGTCAATCATATGAGATGTAAATGTCACTCTCCTGCAGTAGCAATCAATGTGAGATTTGTATGTGACTAGACAATACACACACTTATTTAGTTCGAATCCTGACATATCATCAATATATAGATCCCACATAAAATGGTACTCCTTGATATCTATATAAAACCCTCTTTCTCAACTAATATCACATGGTTTTACTCCCATTAGTGTATCTATAGTCATTACCCTACACATAAACGTAATTTATAGGCTCGAACCATTAAAAATTTTGCATATATAAATGAATGAGAGGCCCTACAATCAAATAATTAAAACATATAATGTATATGATACTAGAATATTACCTATCAATATCGACATCCCAACCTCAATATCCACATGTGTAGGTTGAAATTAATGCAATTTTCCATCCCATCCTCTCTGTGATACTATATTACTCTCTGAGTTTCACCACTCTTCTGTAAGGGAGATCATTCCCAAAAGTAACATGTCTTCTTTATCTACCTAATAACCCAGTTGAAATACAAAGTCTATATTGATATGGTGAATAAGATCACATTCCCGCACCTTGGTTCTATATGACTCCTACATCACTAATTTCATATCTCGGTTCTCGAGAAACCTTGCGAGATTCCCCAACATGTTGTAGTCTTCAAACACTTCTTTTTTATGTTTTTTTGTAAATGTTACCCAACATAACACACTAGAGGAAAATAACAAGGGTAAGGTCCTAAGGGATTAATCCTCATAACATCCCACTTTTTTTCCACTTCTCTGGTTAATGTTCATGTAACGATTTTTCCTGATATCACATTGTTTTTCTAAAAACCATCCCAAACAAATCACATATCCACCGGTGGAAGCCTCCATTAGGTTCCCCTCTAAAATGAGATCATAATTCCTAACATAATTAAACTTATTTATCATGAATATATTCAAAATGTACATAATTTCACTTTTATATCCATAATGAAATAATTTTTCTAATGTTTACTCACCTATCACAAATCATGGAGAAATGCGATATAAATCTCCAAAGCATCCAACATTGTCCATCAAATAAATGATCATCTATTTTAGTCTAATGAAGTTTTATATTCAATGATACCTAATTATATCTAGGTATATTACTCCATGAACTTCTCCA
Source organism: Viscum album (assembly GCA_963277665.1). Taxonomy (NCBI): domain Eukaryota; kingdom Viridiplantae; phylum Streptophyta; class Magnoliopsida; order Santalales; family Viscaceae; genus Viscum; species Viscum album. The sequence goes on from OY728159.1 coordinate 1,932,276,497, forward strand.
ATGAGTCCTTACATATCATACCATCACCATATCCTATTCATATATTAATTCCCTAGTAGTGTTTAACTATTTTCGTAGAATATATGCATCCAACTTGACATTATTATCATTTTGAGTATCCAAAGGGTCATGTATTGTAGAAATTAATTCAACCCAAGAAGTTTATTCCACCAGTCTACATTATTTTTTAAATTTCATTGGGTTATGGAACTAAAACTCCATTGTGGAATCAGATACAGTATTCAAAATCCACTTTGGGTCCCTTTCCATGAATTAGATTTGGATTGAAAAGTTATCTCGGAAATGATCCCCTTATTTCTCATTGCGCACTATCAGTTACCTAAGTTCCACTTTATTAAAACCATATATAGCCATCTTCATCTAACATCCTCTCAATATGCATCATCATGGAGGTATATCTCAACAAATAAAAACACATTTCGTAGTACTAAAAACACATCATCTCATTTACTTTAGAGGAATAATCATAAAATATCTATCTTGAAAACCACTCCACAATGTGAAAACCAAAGAAAAATCACAAAACACAACCTTACTACAACTACATTATGGTTAACAAGGGTAAAGTCAATATCTTAATTTAACCTTTTAATTTACACACCCATTTATCCAGTTTATTGAATCATTTTTACCACATCTAATTTCACTATCAAAGAAAAATTTATGTTAAACAATATACTAAAAACCCATAATCCCATTCATTCATAAAATTATTCATGTCTCCAAATAATATTGATTTATTTAATGATTCGTGTATACTCAAATCATGCCCTATTCCGAAACGTAATCCAATTCATAGAATTTTCAATAATAATTAACACACCACAAAATAGAATCATTTCTAGAGGTGAAATAACATTCACCTGTAACATTGAAAAATAATAACAGCAATCCCACCCTAAGTATTTGGGTTTTCCCTCATACATGGTTTTTAAAATTCCATGTATGAGCTCATTACCAAGCCCTGACACCTCCTGGTCTCTGATCCACCTTTATAAATAGTAAAAAAATTGAAGAAAATAAATATGGAACTTTGATACCATTTTTAAAAATTCATGCCTGGGTTCTACATGCGGGTGCACTAATTTGGTCAGTCACATGGACTCAACCATGATTCCCCATATTTCAGTGGCTACCAAGTTTTAGTGAGGATATGATAATTCCATCATGGGTAGACTATAATCGATTTTATCGTAGTAAACACAAGAAGAAATAATAATAATTAGTCTAAGGATATATAATTAAAAACAATAAAAAATCTCAATATATTACATAATGGAAATATAGTGTCCATGAAAAATATAAAAAATTTCATGTTAAAGTATGTGTCACGTTTTTGAAATGAAAACTGAAAATAAAGACAATTACAACTTGCAAACATGTCCTGAACCACATCTAGTTCCATCAACCATGATCCTTAGCTACTCAACCATCTAACAAGGAACATTTTCTATTAACCTATCCCTAAAAAATAAAATATATTAGTCTATTAATTAACCATCCCGAATAGGGTGTTAGTATGACTCAGTAGGGCATCACCTATAGTGTCTAAAAATCTCTAGTCAAATAATAGTGTATATAGTTTTATAAAAAAAATAATAACAATTCAAAAATAAACTGTTATCAAATTATCAATTAACATTTATTTAACTACCAAAAACCTCAAGTTCCCATGGAGACGAGAACCCCAATACCATCATTATCACATGATAGAGTCGAATCCATATAACATAATAAATTCATATTTCATTATTTTGTCTACATAGCACAATAATCCATTTCAAGAGTATTGGGGGTATAACTCAATATCTAGTTCCCCCTTTATCATGCATTAATATAAATATATATATATATATATATATATTAAGTGAATCATACTTCAAGTCTTACACTCAAATTCTCAATCATGTATATATGAAATTTTTGTAGATCATCATGTCTAGTACCCACACTCTCAATTATGCACATATATCATTGGTGTGAATCATTATATCTAGCACCACATTTATCAACCCCACCAATGCAACTATCATTGGAATATATTTTCTTGCTTATCCCACATTTAACAACTATACCTTTATATCCTCATCATTCTATGCCATCATGAGTAACAACCCATCGATAAACCATTAATTAGATTAGTTATTAATAAATCCAACAACATTAATTAATTCAATAATTGATTAATCACATCTATTTTTTTCATCACTTAAAAAAATAATTAAAAATACACATACCAAACTTATAATAATTAAATATCCAATTAATTTTCCCCAACATAAAATTCAACTACTTGATTATTAACTAAAAAAATTAATTATTCCCAAATTAACAATTCAATACTTCCATAATCAAATTATCAACAAATTATACAAATTTCCTGACTCCCAATATTCAATCAAATTATCAATCTACATTTTCATTCTACGAGAGTTAATTCACCATTTATTTATCCTAATTCCTCAATACAATACTTGATAATTAATTCATTAACTAATTATACTAATTTCACAATTTCCAGAATCAAATAATTAATTTTCCAAATAATTACCTCCTTTATTGAACCAAAATCTCACAATTTTACAACCCTAGCTATTAATTTATATATCTAATTAATTAATCAAATTAAATATTTCAATTGGTAAAAATGATATAAATTCTACAATATGAATATATGATATCAAAATTTTGACTATGTGAATTGAATTTTAGACCCCCTACATTAAACCATTGATTCAAAAACATTTGCAATGGCCAATTTCAATGAAAAAATGCAGATTGTTTCATAGAGGCTCCTAAATCATTATTTATCAATATCAAAACCAACAATTCAATTTACCAAAGGATTTTACTACATAGGGTGGGGATATAAGGACGATGAAAATGAAATCCAACCAAGATGACTTAACACGGATTGATTTCATGAATGGAACATTCATAAGTGGGTTTGGAATTCCAAAATAATAATTAAGGGTCTCACTAACTTGAGAGTAGAAGAGATACAATGGTTTCTAACAAAAACCATCCACATAACCACATTAAAACTGCATGTTGGGTATTTAAAATGTATGTAATCTAGTCAGTCAATGTGAATTTTTTTATGGTTAGCATAAAAAAATATTTCACGTCAAATTTATTTATAGTAAAAATGTGAACATTCTCATGATGTGTAATAACCTTAAACAACATGTAATAACCTAACACGATGTGTAATTGTTCTAAAGTTCAGTTTCATCAAATTTATGATTCAAAATCAATCAAATCACACAGAACCCATATTTAACACTTATACCATTTATAAACGGACTCCTTTACATCAAACATCCATACATCCGCAAACATTGCTTCATTTACCCATTTAATTTATTTCTACCTCTAAATAGGGTTTGTCCACTAAAAACCATGAGAGAAATGAATATTAAAATTATGAGATCATACATCTAGAATATAACACTATTATTATTTCCATTTATATTATTCAATTAAATCCTTCTATTCTACTACACTATGACTCCATACACTTTATATCATCACCATAATGAATATTTAGTCATACAAATGAATATATAAAAAATTATGGAAATTATAAATTGAAATCAAACCATCAATTAATTAGAAGTTGTAACATCTAAAAAATATAATTATTATTGTAATCAATTTTCTCAGATCTGATGAATTGAATTATAAAATGGGTTACACAATGTTGTGGTGATTGAAACTTGGAATATTTCCTCAATATGCAGAAAACCACACCTATATCCTTACACTATAATTTCTTTATTAATAGGTGAACATCCTATGAAATCTGACCTCTAAAATGGACATAGAAAGAATCCTTTTGGAACGTAGGTGAACACTGAAATATACACATCTACTAAAATGTTCTGTTCTAACCAATTTGGAATTTTAATGTAGTCCTTCAATATAGAAACATTTTTCTACCATGATATAATATTCATGTACTAGTTTAGAAAGAAGGGATGCATTGCCTCAAACATGGAATGTACAATGGCTTGATCCCTGATCATCCATACATGAGGTATTTCAACCTTTCCTATTGACTATTGATTATCATAGTATGGTTAGGTCATTCTGCTCAACAAATTTTTCATACTTGAAATGTAAGTCCACCATGAGAAACAATACAGTTTTCTCAATTTTCACTTCCCCTTATTTTGTGCCTTTATCTCAACATTCCATATGGACTGGTAATGGTCACCAATTATATACATAACAACAAAAATCCTGGGAATCATTCAATAGGTATTAATCTTATGTGATTTTAAGTAAGGCTTCACCAATCATGAGAAAATCCATCCTTAAACTTCCCATGAAGAATTATTTACAAAAATATTCACCTAAACACAACCCAAAATTCCTTCTGTGATATTTTTTTTCTAAAATCTACCCTATTTATGTAGGATTGAAACACTCCAAATACATCTAAAAATGATTCATGTACATTATATTTTTCGATATTACATATGTATATAAGTTATCAGTAATCACCAATTATAATATCACATGATCCATTAACTATGATAGAAAATATAATTGAATAAAAAAATTCCATGCCCATATTAAATTATTTCCCCTAACAACTACATATACCCCCATTATTTTCAAATGAAAAATGTAACAACATTATATTTATCCACTGTTTTTACCCCCCTAGAACACACTTAGAAATTTATCCACCATTCTAAGTTATCCTAATGATATAACATCTATCAATGTTTCACAGGAGAGAATTATAAATTAATCAAATAGAGGAGAGAAAACATAACATTAAAAAATAATAAACAATGGGTAGTGGTTTCATTCATCCTAGAACCAATTATGTGGATTGATATATTTTGACTCAATGATCCAACTGATGTTTCTCAACAACTACTATTTGTAGAACCTTTTTCAGATGTCTTCTAATTTTTTTGGGGTTGAAACATGCTCCATTTTTTTAAAATAATGGTAAAACCTATCATTGATGAAATTATTCATATTCTTGATGTTCATTCTTCTCAAATTTTATATGGTATTTTTTTTATGGTTTATAAAACTTGAGTTATTACACATGATTTGAATATAAGATCTAAGATCATTTCAAGTGTCTTAAATATGTTTCTCCAACCAATGAAATTGAGTACGTTATTGAGTTGTCACAATATAAGAATCCTCTAAAATTATTAAATATATAAAATAATGGTTCATTCTAATTCATAAGATTAAATAATTAAAAATATATAAAACACCACCGTAAGTGTATTTGTAGTCATCCACTGATGTATACCAACCTAAATTAAAATATCAAAATGATTGATGTTTTGATTTGATATTATAGATAAATCCATATTGCTTAAAATGATTAAAATAAATAAGTTTCATTTTATTGGATATCCTATGAATTTATTTGAAAAAATGAAGATATCATGTGTCTTGACATGTGGAAAAAACAATGTCCATTTAATTGGTAGTCATGTAAATTAAATTACTGCTCTTTTTTATATAAAGAGTGACACCAACATATATTCCTTCTGCATCTTTTGAAAATATTATTTTGTACCTCAATGAGAGCTTCATCAATCTCCAAACACCCAAAAAAAATATTTCAATACCTACATTGAAAATTTACTTTTATATATGAATCTCACATGCTTTCATTGATTCGCCTATAATATATGGAACAAAATAACATTTCTCCAATTAGAGACATGTCATCTTCTCACCTCCTAAGATCAAAAAATTTTATATATTGGATCATATTCATACATCAAATGATAATATCATCCACATATACCAGAACCTTCATCAAGTAATAATTTTATTTAGAGATTTAGAGTCTTTGATCAACCCCGCCCCATTGAAATCTATGATTGTTTTGATATTTTTCTAAAATTATGTACCAATATATTAGCTCAATTTTTATTCCATTTAAACCCATTTATTGATGGAATAGATTATTTTAATGAATATAAATGATAAATACACTTGGTTTCTTTATAAATTCAACCACTTCATGGATCTCATTATCAATGTTTGGTTGGATATCTATTTAGAACTCCTTGAATCCCTTTGTCACTACTCTAGAAAAGAAGAACTAGATTGTCTCAAGTCATTCCACTTGTGTGAATCTGTCATCGACACAAATTATATAAATTATGGAATACCTGTTAGACACAATTTATTATTTTTCCTCTATAATATTTCTATCTTAGTTAAAATTATTTAATAATTCATTCTAATTAAATGTTTTCACATCGAATTCTATCAATATCCCATGTAGTTTTTTTAAATATTTTATAAATATTTTTATACCTAGATTTGATTCATATTTCATCCATAGTGTCTTATTAAACTTATTTTAGATCCACCAAATATAATAAATATTCCATATGTTGATCCTTTAATTTACTTATTTGAAATTTGGCTATATGGTGTACAATGATGTTCCATTCTATGAATTTAACCATGAAAATTAATCATCATGAACCTAGTGAAATAATTTTATCTTCTTTAGAAACATATTTGTAATTATACATTTAAATATTCCATAAAAATCCCCCTAATCCATGTTCATATTCATCACTTTTATCTTCACAATCATTTTAGTTTTTATGTGATGTTTCATGAGGTCTGGATTTCGTGTTCTCACAATCAAACATCACCAAGTAATTTCTGTCAATAATTTTTTATGATTCCTGTAAAATTTCTTGTATTATATGTTCATTCATTAATTTTCATGTAATATGACATCAACACCATGATATTCATATTTATAATACTCTCTGTATTGAGGATAAATAACTTACATCCCAAATCAAAGAAGTACTTGATTGAAGGATTCATTTAAAATAACATTTCATTTTTTGTTCCATAATAAATTTGATATTGAAATACTCTATTTTATATGCATAAAAATTAAAAATAAATTATTTCCAATAAATTTATAATGTTCTTTCTCTAAAATCAATGTTTGAGCCATGTTGTTGTTTATGTGACTTCTTATTTCCACTACCCCATTTTTGGGGTGTTCTATCCTCTAAAACCAATGTAAAAATACCCACATTTCTAAATAATGAACGATATAATGATTATAAATTTTTCAAGAAAATTATGATTCATGAATAATGAATCATTCCAAATAGAATCATTTTAGTGTCCCTTTAATAGTCTTTGATAAATCAATATACCCATGTCTTGTTTCTGATAGGAATAACACATTCCATCATCCTGAAATTATAAAAAACACACATAATTCATTTTAGATATAATTATTTTGGTGATATTGGCCTGCGTAAATCCACATCCACATTCTAAAGTAACCTTGAGGTCTTCACCATATTTGAATTATATGTCATACTGATGATCTTCCATTTCTCTACATGAATAAAAAATTTGCGTTTGATCATATGTGATGTATGGAATGTAATGTTCCCCAAAAGTCTTTACATAATTCTCCAATTATATTGGGATTAAAATACTAAGACACTAATATCAAAGAATATCTTCCTCCACATTGGACAACATCCACAAGATTTCCTTTCTAAAGAGGTAAAAATATTCCTCGGTTCTACATATATGCAGAATAAGTGAATCATAATTTGCATTATTAGTAAATAACTTCTGTTGAATTATACCACATTATTGAAGTCACACAATTGGATAACACTATGATGATTTTGACTTGGCCCCTAAAGTAATATAACATCAGTTCACCTGATTTATTTTCCTCAAATTTTTTAGTTTCGAAATCAAAAACATTTAAGACTCTAAACATTACTAAAATGAATAAAAATATCATTATTGTGGTTTATATTCACAATAATGACTTCATTTACATTAATTATTATTGTATATCCACTACCACTGATCCATGAAATGTCATTGCATTTTTTATCAAGGATATTTTATAATAATAAAGATTTTTTGGACATCTATTTTTACATATTTTAAATATGAGTGTATCACATCATCATTTTGATCGATAACCACCTCTACATATTGAAATAGTGAAAAAATATTTTAAGTTTTTATCCTTTTGGATATGTATTCAATCTTCCTCCTTTTCCACTTCATGATATTATCGATGACTATAATTTTCCTCTTGATGAAAAAATGATAGCTTTAAGACAAAATAAATCACCTAAAGAAATTTATATTTAGTGAAATATTAGAAATTAAACATTCTTTTTTGGATTGAGGTTGTTCTATAAAAAATATCCTAGATATAAGGAACACATGGTAAATTTTTCCCAACCATACACAAAAAAATAAATGACCCCTGATATACTTGAATATTATCTAGCCACAATATGTATTGAATTTCTATTGTGATGATGATCTACATTCTTCTAGGTAGTTGATTCTTGTGATATGATAAAAATCCATAATGTATTCTTATCATAATCATGTTTTATCACATAATTATATATATCAATGAATCTTCTTACATAATTAATTTTTGTATTCAATTCCTTATAAAACCCCGTGTCTTGACTTGAGGATGATATTGTAAAATTCCCTATCATCATACAGGTTGGAAATTGTTTTTTTATCGTCCAACATAAGACTGAAATTCACATATTATTTTTTTGAAATTCTCAATATTTTTAACTATATATTTGATAGTTGTGTCTATATCATTAATAATTATGTATTTCTATTTCACTTTTTGATTTTGTTCAACATCCTATCCTAAATTTACATTTGTTCAATATTTAATTTTTTCAATGTCGAACCTTACCTATTAATTTTATTCTTATTTCCATAGAATGTGATTATTAGAATAATGCACTAATAGAAATTAATTTTAATCATTTCTATCAAAAAATAAATTTATTAGTGGGATTCAACAAGTTATATATGAATAATTACTTCAAAAATTACTCTTTTATTCACATTATCAGTACCATCATATATTGTATTATTTAAAATATCCCTGAACACATATTTTACTATGTAATCTTAAATTATATTATATCACATTCTCCACAACAATATTCTTCTTTAGATTGAAAATTTTACCTTATGAAGGATATATTTTTGAATTAATTTGTACCTTCACGTATCTTGTTACCTACAGTAGACACTTATCATCTTATTCTTCTTCTTAATGGTTCTTCCAATGTTGTCTCAAATATTACCCAGCATTAAAAAATAATGTATGCTATGGGAATATTCCCCATAAACTACCATATTTATAAATTGATATTATAGTATAAAAATGGCACAACCTCATTAAATATTTCAATTTATTGATTCAACATGATTGGGAGCCTCCACCTTTTATTAATGGAAGCTTGTCTGATAAACATCTTTATTAATGACTTGTTCTCTTAATTTATCATCCCATAAGTCATAATAGTAATATGAAAAATATTAAATGATATTTATTTTCCATATTTTTCATATGGAAACAACAATTTTTTTGATAATAGAAAGGGGTATTCTCATGATTCGCTTCATGGTCATCTTTTCATTTATATTATCACCATGGATTCACATATCATTAACAAGAATTTTTATATAAAAAAATCAAACAAACATATGAATTTAATTTAGTGTGAAATATTTATACTTATAGCTTTATATTTTAAAAATTCATCTCAAACCATAAAATATTCTTCATAAACAGTTTAAACACCTTCTAACATAAGATGAGAGGATTCTCAAGAAATTTACTTTATGTAAATAGAACTAGATAAATAAATTCAAAAATCATTTATTGAATTTAAATAATCTTATAATTCTCAATTATATTTCTCCATTAATTGTGTACTATCTATATTGGTAATTATTATATACATTTATTCTATAAAAGTCCTCAAATTGTGTTGCATTCGACTTTTTGACAACTAGAAAAGACACTAATTTTTCATGGGAATACATTATCTATTAAGAATCATCTCTAATATTATAAAATATTTTAATAAAAACAACCCTTTAAAACCCGTTGTAATTATTTTATCATGGATAACACTCTAGGTGGGTATAATTTATGTTGTAGATGTATAAAAAACATCGTACTTTATTATGTATCTTGTTATCTCACCATCATGTATACATAGACAACTACCACTTTTTCATGTCAATTAGTGATGAAAGAAATAAACATCATGGAGGATTTTACACGGTGCAACCATAATAGGATCCATCCAGGTATCATGCAAAATAATGTTCCTATGCATCAGAAATACTAAACAATAACTTAATTTGTAAGTATAAATTTAGAGTAGTCTCACTGAACCTCCAAATTCTCTACCACGAATAGATATAGAACTCATGGATCTATTTAATTAAGGAACTCAATGCATTTATCAATTATGTATTTATTATTCATGTAAATATAATAAAAATATTCACCAATAATGGGTTTTCACTTAAGAACATGAATATTAAACCCTTTAACAAGATAATGGGTCTCATTGTATAACACCTTCTCTATCCTTTATCCTTCCATATAAGATCTTGAATAACCCTATGTGATTTTACCCTTTTAAGTTCATTAGTATATTATATATATTAACTTTTTACCAATATTTATCCTCTATAAATTATATTCTCAAGGTGAATATCAACAAAAAAATGAGTCCATGAATTTAAAGACTTCAAAAAAACAATCCAGAAACCACCCATTTAATAGATATTACAACTTCCACAAAAGTCCCATATTATAGAAACACATTTTTTCTGATGTATAACATCATGAACAAAAATTTATTTCACCATGGAGTGGTGATAAAAGCATGGTAGTTTTTTCTTAACATGTCATTGACCATTATTTTAGAAATCCAATGAAATCCATTTTGCCTTGGTAGAATTACTCTAAACCATGACCATTGAAACAAGAATATCATTAATCCTTATGTATCATTTTTTAATTCCCGTATCAACATGACTAGTGAAAAAATATGATCTTGCTAGTGTTTTCCTGAATCAACTATAATCTTTTTATAATGAGAATATTTTCAACCATACTTCCTCTCAACATCCAAGTGAACAAATGTTGGTCTTATTTCCTCCATCGTGTAATTTACCATAGCATTCACTATAGTAATATGTATTTTTTTGCTTATAAACATTACTCTTGATAATTATCACTTATACTTTGGTGTGGCCATTCTACTTTGGTAATATTTTATAGGTTCACTAGAACTCCACCATATAAACCCTATGTTTTGTTCCATTTCCATTTTCCCATGTTTGGACTCTTCATCTCAATATACCATATGTAACGGTTGTGGTCAACAACTCTATGCATATCATCATAAACCATAGCCCAATGAACATTAAATTGGGTATATTCATAGATGTATTATAGACCTCCTTCAAAAAACCATAGTCACTTTTTTATACATCTTCTTATGAAACATCACTCGTCATACCGGTAAATGAAACAAACCATAAAATACTTATTACTAATTATTTATATCTAAAATAAATATGAAATTCCACTTCTGGAAGGATTTTTCTTAAGAATTATTCCACAATAAAATTTATCACTTCATGGTCAGGTGAATCATCAGAGATAAAAATTGTAAAAAACCATGAATATACCACATATAATAACTTACTAATCCCATGAAACTGTGAATATCAAAAATGTTCTTGGGTGACACCCAATAAATCACATCGTAAACCTTATCAATTTTAGAAAATATAGAAACCTTAGATAACCGAATACATAAGAAGAAAAAATCACTGATCTAAAATTGTTACTTTGAGAGTATAGAATAATTCAAATAATCAGTCAGTGTTCTTAAAACAATATCCATATAGAGGGAATGATAATACCATGACTTGGAGTGCACCGAAATATTTTAAATTAAGATTATAATATTAGAGTATAAATTTGGTTGGGATTTACCATTTTACATATTAAAAAATAAAATTTGTTCATTTTTCAAATTGATCAATATCAAAGGGTACTTTTAAGGATATTCATACTCAAGAATATGGTGTGAGTATTATTAGGTGGCCCAAAAATTGTTGACGACATATCAATATCATATCTTTCTTAGAGAACCCCGTAGATCCACTCAGTAGGTCAAACATATACAAAATATTGGATAGAGGGTAAATGTTGTTTATTGTCACCAATATTATCCTCTAATAATATAATCCAAATCATAACATGGAAATCTATTTCTAGGATTACAAATTAGGATCATCCCAGGATGATGTCGTCAAGAGAATAAAACCTTTCACCTCAAAATACTAAAACTTATCCACCAACTCTGAATGTTTTAACATATGCACTATATATAGAAAAACATATTTGGTGTATGTACCTAGAAAAATTTCAATCATAAACGTGAACACCTTCTTATGTGGTATACAATATAATTATTAAAAAAAGTAGAACATTGAATTGGTTTAATTCTAGTGAAAAATATGTATGACTAGTATTCCAATCATTAAGAACCACAATACATAACTAGGTTTAATTTGTACCTTATTTATGACGTTTAGGTACTAAAAACCTACCTATATATCCCACTATCAAATATATATTAAATTATAACCCTCAACTGAGGTGAAAAATATATTTATTTGATATTAATAAAAGAGGGATTGATAATATGTAATCACAAATATATTAGTAAGATCATATCAAAACATTGTGTATCAAATAAGGTGAATTATTAAAGATAGTCACTACTATAATTTATAGAGGTTTCATAATACATCCATGTACACTATAATAACAACTTAAATGGTGTATCTTATAATAACCCAATCATTTATTTCATATATAATCATGTTTATTAAATAGATTTTTACTTAATAAAACTCATAAGATCAATAGGTCTAGTATCTTGTGAATGTCCGTACATTACTTAAGTATTTAAAAAAATTTAAATATAATATCATCATTGAAAAAAAAATTTACATGACCACAACATTACAATGTACTTGGCAATGCATGGGATAACCTGAGGACATACATAAAAAAGGGGTGATCTATAAATACTATTACAGGGAAAAAATATAGAATAACATGAAGATAATAATAAATGTTAGACATGGAAAATTAATGAGGAATAAAGGAACATGTATATAAAATCCTTTTATAACATGATAATCATAACATGGAAATGTGGAAAAATCATAAAACAATACATCATAAACATAAGTAAACTCTAAACTATATCGAATTAATGGTGGAATAATGTCCCATAATAGAATCTGCTAAAACCCTATACCAACATGACATATCATGGCACAAAACATTACCCAATGAATCACAGAACTACCAAGAGGCACCCAACAAAATCATTTCAATCACATGGTTATGTGCGATACATAGATAATATAACATGGATTAAATCAACATCATCATTTATTTAATGTTCAAGTAATGTGTATTACATAAATTTTCTCCCTAAATATATAATAAAATTTTCATTAAGGTGAATATCCTTGATAGTGGAATGGGTATAGTATTCACTTCATGATGATTTTGGCATAGAAAATTGTGGTTCAATTTTGTCATCGCAAAATCATCATATATAAAATCATATAAATGGTCAATGAAAAATGGGGAATTTCATTATTTATACATGAAATAAAAATTAAGGGTATCATGGAATATATTATCCCATTGTATAAAATGGAATTTAAGAGGCATATTTTAGGATAAATTATTGAATGGAAATTAAAAGAGAGAAATCCATTACAGAATTTCAGCCTTGTAATAGATTAGGAAAGAGTCAAATTTGGGTGTTTCTCTGAGTAACTCAATAAGACACCACCAATGATGTCCCAAAATTTAATTATATATATTTTATGTAAAATATAATATGATCATAAGTGAAATAAATATCCAATGGTAGAATATTCAAATATTTATCTATAAAGGGGACTACAAAACCACCCATGAGAATCTCTATTGGATTTGGATGTTATTGGGTTTCCATTGAACATACTAGATAAGTAAAAAATGGGTATTATGAACCATGTTTTATTATTCTTCATAAAAAAAGTTATAATATAATATGAATTCTATGGGAATAAATCATAATATGTAAAACAAAACAAAAGAGTACATTATCCATTCATATCATAATATTCATTACATGAGATGTGTGACCCATAACCTATATTATAATAGTGGTTATAAAATAATTTTAAGAATATTCATAAGAGGTAATAAAATACCAAAAAATTATTTAGTTGAAATAATAATATTAAACATTCATCACAAAAATGAATTTTTTTCCCCTATAAACTAGCATAATCACTTGAGGTAAAATCATCAAATATCCATGAAATTTTCATAAAAAGAACAGTATCATGTCCTATAAATTTATATTATCACATGGGAATCTCATTATATATTTTTTATGATGAAATCCATTGGATTTACACCCAATTTATACTGGTATATTAATTAATTTTTAAAGGTTCATGTTGTGACCCATACTCTTCATTCATAAATATTATATCTTATTTGATTAATATAAATTACATGAAATTAATATCCATGAAATATTAGTATTATTTCAGTGTCTCAATAAACATGAATATTTAAATAAATTATATAATATACCTATATCATCTCATACATAGTTCATCATAATTATCACCCCTCTTAAAAAATCATATATAAAACCTTTCTCCATTTCATGGGGAAATAGAAGCATAAAAATGGCGAGACAAAATGATTAGTAATGGTAAGCATGTGATATATCAATGATCATGTAAACATAACATGATCACAAGGTATTGATAAAAGTATATAGACATTTGATAACAATATTCTAGAAATCCAAAATCATAACCATAAGTCACATCACAATTCATGGAAGTTTGTATTACATGAATATTAACGTAATTAAAGAACATGATCCATCAGGTCGTGTCATTAGAATCTTTTCATATCATTAGTGTGTGGAATAAAAAAATCATAAAAAATTATTTAAATTCTATCCACTAACACATTCATCATAAGTTAAATGAGGAATAACCAATCATGTTGTTACTTTGTGACGGGGATAACCTTTGATGTACCATATATAAGGCTAAAGATAACATCTTATTTTCATTCTTTTAGGATTGGTATAACATCATGTGTAACACATAATATCATAGAATAATAAATTTTTCCTAATTAATTGGAGTTATATAAAATTTTGGGTCCAACCCTCAAATATTCATAATCTATTCATATATATGCCACAAGTTCAGGAAAATATTCATCATAAATTAACCCGCGGAAAATAAAATAGGATTAATAAATATTTAATCTTCTTAAAATAATCATTACATTGAAATAATATGTATATCATCATGTTATATTTTCCTTATTTAAGTATAAATAACACAATGGAATATTTACATAGATGAGAATTGACATTAATAGATCACTGAAATTTTTAATGATAAAAATACCCTATTCATTTTGAAAAAAATGAAAAATAAATTAATGAAATAATATACAAAGAAAAAAACCCAGAAACATGCAAGGGAATCCCAAATTAAATGATTAGGCATAAAGGTAGGAAAATTCATGCATGCTGTAAATTTTAAAATGATGAGTTCTTTAACTTTTTATGTAAAAATTAAAATGATCATTTTTTTAATATTATAAGAATATTTCCATTAAAAATTATCACATAATTTCATTAATGGAAAAAAGTAATGAAATATGTAATTATTGATTATTAATAACATTCATGAATTTTTTAATGAAAATTTTCTCAACAACGAAAATACTCAAAAAAGAAGAGGGAAATAAATCCATTTATTCATATAAACATTTCATCAGTCTCTTAAGTACTTATATAGAGGAAAATAAAAAAAATCTATATAAATAACCAAATACGTAGATTTTTCGTTGTATATGTGTTACAAAAAAATGAATGGGAAGGAATTTTTTAAAAAAGTTGTATTTTATTGTCATGAATGATGAAGATGATAGGTGAAATCCAAATCACCTCACATTTTATTTTTTGGAAATCGTAATTTTAATCTTTTTTTAAATAATTGGTCTCATTATATAAATCATAATATGAAGAAGTTTTCCGAATGAAAAATTTCTGATCTGACATACCATGGTTATTGAATAGAAGAAGATTGTAATAAGGGATTTATCATAATGTGGAATGAGATAATTTGTCGCATAGAGAATTCAACATAATTGAATTAAATGGGCATCAGATTCTATTTGAATTTAATGTGAATGTAGTGGCTGTATTGATGGGGAAACAGAGTCTAGTTGACAATGAATAAATAGAATTTTCGATTCCTTTCTGAATAGAATTTCATTAAAATCAAATATTAATTGGATAATAAATAATTCCTGATTTATTGATGAAAATAGAGAATATATATTCCAAATCATACCCATATTTATTATATCTAGGTGGATGAGTAGAAATAGATGCTACCAATAAAAATAAGAATCATACAAAGATTTATCCGATCTGGTTAGAAGATAAGAAATAGGGAGAAAGAGATCATTCAAAAAAATATCATACTCATCTTAATCGTATCTAGAGAAATTATACCCATAATGATCATACATAGGATGTGATGAAAATAATGACATTATAATTAATTGAATGTTATGATACATTCCAATTGATGTATAATGTTGTTGAAGATGAGATGAGTCCAACGAAAAATGATATGATAAAAAACTGATCAATATTGTAGCCAACCATTAAAAAATGGGTTGAATTACATTGATGGTTTCCACATGGTAATGGGAAAAATCGAATAAATGAAGGTTATTTTTTGTATTTCAGTTGGGATAAAGCCTCTTTGTATCAAAATTTGATTTTTTTTATATATCCAATTTCATTAATAGAATTTCTAAAGAAGTAAAAATGGTTTGAATGAGAATTTTGCTAAATGTGCTATCAAAGGGGACCTCAGCATTGAAAATAAAGATTTTATTCAGAATTTAGAAGTTGTATCCTTATCATCATACGTTCAATTGTTATTCTATATTTTTTTGAAAAAATTTTATTCTGAAAATAGGACTCAGGAATTGAAATTAGAACGGTAGTTAAAATGAAAGACTAAAAATGTAGTGAATATTGTAGAGGAACTGATGAGCTTTGAGAATAGTTGATGAAGTCAAAATTTACCTGACAATTTAGAAGAAATTGATATTAAGGTGATTTGACTAAATGGGAATATTTTGGGATTCCCTCTAAGGCCACTTCACGATCACATATAAAATGTGGAAAGTACAATTCATTTTTTTGATTACTGAAGAACTATTCATGAGATATACACTCCTATTATTATAGAGAATTAGAAGTTCCTCATCACTTTTTTTAAATGGTTTATAATAGATGAAGTGAATTATAAGACATAAGATGAAAATTTTGTGTTCAGCTGATCAACATACATAGTGATTATTATACTCAGTAGATTGTTGTATCTGGCAAGTCAATAATATTCAGTTGATTGTCATATTGGGATGAATAATCAGATTTCGGATTTCGGTATTTGGATTTTTGGACTGAGTAAGTATCATTAGTTGGATAATTGTACATAGAAGAATCATATTGGGGAGAATCATACATAGAGAAATAGACATGGATTAATCGAGAATGAAAAATCAGACATATTTTTTCCTTAAGAATGTCTATGAGGTTGTTACATTCTTATGGGAAAGAAATTAAATAAAGGGTGTCAATTTAATACATTATTATAATTTAAAAGAAGCACATGTAACATGAGTTTTTAACATAATCATTGCATTATCCTACTTTTGATAAGAGGGTGCACATGAAATATTGGATTTTTTACAAAATTCTAGAAGATTGAATGGGTATATCATACTATTTTTAATAAAACTATTTTATTCTTGTGTATTTTGTGGTATTTTATAACATCCAACCCATACAAAGGACATAGATCTTAATATCGAATTTTGGACCTTTTAAATACTTTTATTCTATTGGATGTGTTGTTGAATTTTTATTAGTATGGTATTGCATCTTTTATAGGTGGAAGTGGTTGTTTCATGGAAACATAAAAAAAAAGAGGTTTCAATGAGTCACCCCTCCCCGTCTTAGTGATATACTCATTCTGACTAGGAACTATTAATTGGTATCAAAGTGAATTTACCCTCTAATTATTCATTGTAGATGGATAATTTGAATTGGGTGAATAGTATTGGTATTTCTTTTTTTTATGGAATGAATTATCATACATGGAATGATAGAATGCTTCCTTATCTTATTACTATTTGATATGATTTTGTTGAAGTTGCAACATATGGGTTTCCTACTATTGATTTTAAATATCCTCTTACATTTTATCAAAAGAATACTCCCATGAATGATGTATTGGCCAAGAATGGTATATTGTCATCACTTTTTAAAAGTGAATTTCTAAGGGTGAAATGTGTTTCAACAACCAATGATATATTGGATAAATTGAAAACCATATATGAATGGAATACAAATGTGAAGAAGGTAAAAAATTAAATCTAGAGATTGATGTCTAAAGACATGAATATGTGTGAGTGGAATATCTTGGGCACTTATTTACCACGGTAAATTACATTTTGAGTACTATAATATTTCTTTTTAAAAATTTAGATGATTCTTATGTTACTGAAAATATTTTTAAAATCCTTCCATATATGTTTCATTCATAAGATTCATTAAATGAAGGCATATATCTTAAAAAATAAAATATTTGGATATTCATATACCACACATTACAAATCAAATTATAATGTAGAATTCTATGAAAATAATGACAAAAGATTATAGAGAAATTTCTTTTAGGGATGTAAATAAATCAAAGTAAGAGATGGCTCATAATGAAGATGAAGTCATTGAATCTTATTATGAAGATGAGTTATTTAAATATCTTTATAATATTTCATTCTTATATTCTAAATATGTGAAAATTTGTACAGGGAAACACAAAGGGAAGCTTCCCTATAAATGATTTTATTCTGGAGTCGTTGGGAACATTGCTGTAAATATTACTCAAAAAATGAAATAAGAAGATAGTGATGAATAAGAAAGAATTCCAATAATACCAAGGATGAAAAAGGGAGATAATGATAAATTGAAATCCATTGGGAAAGAAAGAATTATCTTCTAATCCAAAAATAAGATGTTTATTATTTAATGATGAAGGAAATGAAGGTAGTGATATTGATTCTGAAAAATCTGTTTGGTATGGAATTGAAAATAATATTATTGTAACAGTAAATGATAAAGTGTTAATAAGAAGAAGTTATAAAAAAAAGAAACTCAACATAAACATCACTTTCATGTATTGTTGATAGTAAATTTTAGAGAGATTAGAAGTAATGAAATTAAAAAGAAATTAGGAAGACAAATAATATTCAACATGACATCAAAAATGCTTTGTTGATGAGAAAGGGAATCTAGTAAAAGGGGATGATGATATGAATAAATATCTTGATGATTAAAAGAATTGTAGTGAACATTAGGAGGTCGATATTAATGAAATAGAATATGGGTTGTAGCATGTCGATAAAAAACATTTTATAGCTAAAAAAAGATCAAAGTATCCAAAACTATTTCAGTGATGTTCTTGAAAGGTTATTAAATGATAAATCGGGGAAGTTTCAACCAAAGATACCTTCAAAGGATGAAAATAATGGTGAAATTTGATCTGAAATTTTTAATCCTATGAATGTTAGTATGTGGCCAAGGCCAAAAAGATGGGAATTCAAAAGTATCCAACAACATTGAGTATAAATGTGTCTTAAAATAGTCTAAGTTTGGAAATTTTTTAAGTACATCCTGTACTAATAAAGCCGAATAGAAAATGAGGACTCTGAATGATCATAGAGAAGATGGAAGCTCTAAAACTAAAGATAAGAAGGCGGTGGATAAACATATTTGCAATTCCAATCAATAAAGAAGTTTCATAGGAAAATAATCCAACAATGGTTGTTTTGTGTATTGTTTTGTATTACTAAAAACATCATATATATGTTCCTTCTACATAAATAATTTCTATTATTCCACAGGATATGAAAGGAAAGGTATGAGGGGTAGTCAATTCTACCAAAATAAGAAGTCTTAGAATGTTGAGAAAGGTGGAGTCAAAATGGAAAATAAATTCCAAACATTGGAAACTATCAATGAAAGATGTGAAAATCATATACACCTTGAATAAAATGGTCTTTTATTTGTTATCAATATAACAAAATATTATAATAAATTCTTAGAAGAAAAAGATGAAGAATGAAAAGAATGATATAAACTATCTTGTTGTTGAAACTTCATTGAATACTACAAAAAGAGAATGACCTTGGAATCTTGACAGTTGCCTTTCCTCAAATATGATAGGTGAATTAATTTTTTTGAATAATGTTAAACTATTCAAAGAAGGAACAATCACGTTGGGAAATGATAAAACCATGAAAATCAACGGTGTAGGTTCATCCATCAATGGGAATGAATAGATGAAATTCCTGAAATCCTTATTTGTTGATTTTTTATACATAATTCGTTATGTGTTTCACAATTATGTGATGAGGGTAAAAATTGTTATTTTTAGAAAGCATAGATTTTTTTGGTGAAAAGTGATTAAGAATAAAGCAATGATACTAAAGGACAACAAAGAAATGAAAATTGATTTTAGGATGGTGAAATAAAAAAATTGTGTTACATGAGTATGGTGGAAGAGAATCAATAATGCAATAAAACATGGGGGAAAATTTTTCACAGAAACATGACAAACAAATCTAAAAGTGATAGTTCCCGATACATTTCAAATGTTTCAATACGAAGATGAATGTGTTTCTCTATTTATTATAAAGGAATGATTAAAAAATGGGCTTAATAAAGTAGGTAATTGTTCAATGAAGCCACTAGAGAAAATTCATTTTGTTATTTCCAACCTGATAACAATAAAATTAACAAATGGAGATAAGTACATCATCAAATTAATTGATGATTTTACTCGCATTACTTGTGTTATGAATAGGAAAAATAAATCAGATGATTTGAAAATAATTATAAGTTTCATAAAGAATGTAGACAAATAATTTGAGTATTTAGTAGAGAAGTTGAGAATAGATAATGGTTGTGAATAAAAAACTGAATATTTCAAATGATATCTTGAGAATAATGGAATTTATAATGAGTTTTTTTTCTACATACACTCCTAAACAAATGGGTCACTGAATGAATGAAGAGTAGTTGGATTGAAATGGGAATTACTGTGATTCATAAACATGGTCTTACTTATTAACTTTAGAGGAAACCGATTATTAATGATGTTAATATATAGAACCATTTTTTCTATATGACTCAATCACATAGGAATACATATTAATTGTTTTATGGAAAAAATCAAAAAAATTAAACATTTATGATTTTTTAGGAGTACATGTATTTATAAGATGAATGTTTCAAACTATGAAATGATTGGGAAGAATTATAAAGATGGAATATTTCATTCTGATGCTCTGAAATAATGAGGATATATATTTTTCAACAAAAAAAAATGGAATAATTATTGATTCAGTTTAAGTGAATGTTACTGAAAATGAATAGTAACACAAAAAACTCAAGAAGATGAGGAAAATGATAAATATTTTTTTATAAACTATGATTATAAAGATATATAAAACTATATTTGTAATCATGATTAATAATTGAACTTATACATTTATATTAAAGGGAATCATACTTGGTAATCTCATGTTATGCTGAGGAAGCAAGTGAAATATAAAAAAATATCAGGTGATCAATATTAGATGGTTAAAACAAGAAGAAAATTAATTATTATTACTCATTATTCCATGAATTCAAAAAGTAGTGCCTGATAATGTAAAAGATATTTTTTATCTTCCAAAACATTTTCATTCATTGAATGTCGAGCTGGATAAGATTGAAAATAATGATACATGTGAACTCTTATCCATCCATGAAAAAAATATTTGTAGAAAGTGTGTTTTCTAGAACAAGATGAATGAAGAAGATAAAGTGATTAGAAACAAATCTGGATTGGTATTCGAAGATAATTACAAAATTTAAGGTTTTTATTTCGATAAAAACATTGATCTAATGTAATTTCTTAATAAAATCACAATTTTTCTTGCTATTGTTTCACAACGAAGCTAAAATATCATCCAAATGGATGTTAAATCTGCATTCCTGAATGGTGATCCTGAAGATGATGTTTTTATTGAAAAACCATGTGGCATTAGGGTTTAGAAATATTAATGGTATTTATTTAGATTGTAAATGTCTTTTTATGGCCTAAACCAAGCTTAGAGGGCATGGTATTCCAAATTATTTACATGCTTTAAGAAAATGAATTTCAATAATGGATATGTGGATAATAATCTCTACATTAGATTATTTCAATAGTATTACTTCATTTTTAATTTTTATATTGATGGAATTATCTTTGATCGGAATTATTAATGAATTTAGAAAATTTTTATGAAGAAATGAAAAAGGAATTTGAAATGATAATTCATGGGGAAATAAAATACATTATTTTTGTTCAAATACATAAAAAATAAGGAGTAAATTATTAATTCTCAAGATAATTATGCAAAGAAATTCCTAATTATGTTGGCATGGAAAACTAAAACATGTATCCACACCAATATAAGTTGGTGTAATGTTTTATAATGATGGATAATAAAATGAAGTTGATCTGAAAGAGTTTATAAAGTTTATGGGATGTTGATTGTTTTTGGATTCCTCATGAAACAACATTGTTTTTGTTGATAACTTATTGGAAATATTTCAAAGTGATCAAAATGAATCATATTTACATGATTGAAAAAAATTATTATTTACATCAAAGGCACATTATAATTCATAATTAAGTATGAAAACTACGATAGTGTTGAATTGTTTGGTTATTTTAATACAGACTGGGTAAAAAAATGTTGACGATAGATAATCTATATATGGTGGAGTATTCTTTCTGGGAAAGAATTATAATACATGGGATTTAACTAAACCAAATTCAGTAACTCTCAGTATGGCTGATGATAATTATGTTACTTCCAGTCAATACAGTACTCATTTTATGTGAATGAAAAATCAATTTAGAGTTTTACTTGTTGATGTGTAGTTCACCTTCCTCTTGGGTTGTCAAAATCATTGAATAATAAATTTAACTAGAAATCCTATTAAAATTTCATAATCAGAACATATTGATATCAAATAACATTTCACCAATGATCATGTGGAGAAGAATGAATATATAATGCAATAATTTCCAACATCGAAACATGTTGCTGACATTTTCAAAAATCCATTCTCGAAAGAAGGATTTTCGAATGTTATGTTTATCATGGGTGGCCAACCTAATTCTCTTCAAGGTTGAGGTATGTGTTTATATCTCATTTTTCATATTAACATTGGATTTTTTTTCATGTGATAGAATGAATTGTTTGTTAAATCTATCCATTTGATTCTTGTAAAATGGTAGAGTTTTGGGTAAGTCATATATTCATAATTTTTTTGTGAATGAACTATTCAAAATTATATTTGATTGATCTTAAGAAATGAAATTGATTTTTCTTCTATGGTGAATGATGAAAAACTAATTTTGAGGAAAATCTAAGGATGTATAAAGATAAAGGATGTAATAATCACTGATTTCAAGAAGTATGGTTCTGATGTCAATTATTCTTTTTTCCTATTTTCAATTTCCTCAAGTATTCGTAGAATTATTGATAATTTATCCATTGCATGAGGATAAAATATTTAGTGACTTATAAAACATCATTGATAATGAAATCCAAAAAATCAGTTTGTAAGGATCAAGCAGAAGAGGAAGAGTTTGTTTCCAAATTTTTTATTTTTATGTCACGAAAGTTGAAGATGAATGTTGAAATGGAAATAAACTAAAATTTTATTTGGTGTAAATTTTAATAATAATCATTTATTCCAAAATAATCATACTCATTCTATCCATTGTAACAAGGGGATGTTGTATGATATAGAAGATTCTGATCAGACCTAACATTGGTCCAGAATGGTTGAATATCATAATATGAAATTTATCATAATTTAGAATGGTAGAATAGGACAAATGGATAATTAATATTTCTGGAATTATGTTTTCATCAGATTCACTCAGAATTCATTGTGATAGAAGTGGCTGTTTTGATGATTAATCAGAGTCTCTATTGTTAAGATAAAAAAATTATGGCAATTCTTTCCTAATTCCAATTTCATATAAATTATATGTGAAACTACATAACATATTATGAAATATTTATGTAGTAAGGGGGAGATAATTTATCCAAAATTGTACCCAAATATATCATTTCTTGTGGTAGATAATAAATAAATGTTTCTGATTATAAAAAAAATCATACCATGATTTATCAAATACTATTGGAAGCAAAAAAGGGACCTAATTATTGTACCCTAGAAATTCATACTCATCCTGATCAAATCCTATGAAATAGTACCCAGAATGATCTTTCCAATAATGATCAAACCCAGAATATTGTACTCTTGATATGACGGAAATCAAGAACTTAGAATGAATGGAATGTTATGAAACCTTCGAATGGAAGTCTGAATTTTCTAAAGAAGAGATGTGGCTGATGAATTTTTTTTTTAAAATACAATCAATAATGTAGTAATCTATGAAAAAGGGGGTTGAATGGGATTGGAGGATTCAACTGGGTCAGTAGAATAATTTTCGGATTCCCACTAAATCCACTAGATAGCCACATATAAAAAGAAAAAATTAATTTTTTTTTTCGGATAACTGATTTATTGTTCTTGAGAGATAAGATAAATGTTTTAGAGAGAAGATGATGTTTCTGTATTATCTTCTTTATTTTAAAACTTCTTGATGGATTGATTATGAAGATAAGAGACAAGATTAAAACATTGTATTTAGCTGATCAGCATACTCAGTGATTATCATACACTTTTGGATACCATATTTGTGTTTTCAATCATATTTGACAGATTATAATATCAGGATTCATAATTAGAATATTTATTTTTTTATTGGGATTTCCGGACTATTGAAGTATTATACAGTGGATAATCATTTAGAATATAATTTTATCGGGGAGAATCATACTTGGAAAATTATACTCGGTGGAATCAGAATTGTAAAATCAGACTTGGTTTTCCGTAACAATGACTATGAATTTCATAAAATCTTTTTGCTAATAAATTGAAGATGATTTTTCCAATGAATATATTTATATAATAGAAAAAATCATAGGTAACATTTTTTTCCCAATCATTGTATTACCCTATATGTGGTAAGAGGATGCCCAAACATTATTATATTGTTTAAATAGTGTTTCATGAGTAAAAATGTATATCCATCTCACTGTATTCCATGGATTTTTTCTAGTGTTCTGAGTAGTGTTGTATTCATTACAAACCATTACAAGTTTCTATATATTATTATTGAATAATGATGCCTATAAATACTTCAGTTCAATTATATGTGTGGAAAAATTATTTATAGGAGGTTATTGAATCTCTAACAAGAGGTTAAGGTTGTTTCATGAAAACATAAAAAAGTATCACAGATTCCCCCTCCACCACTCACTGATAAAATATTCATGAATGTGAAACTAAATTATGTATACAAAGGTCATATAATTTTATCATCATAAATTTATGAATATGAAATCTTGGTAGAAATGATTTTGTGAAATAAATACCATACCTCAATTATTTCTTTCTTCATAAGAATTATAATCTCATCAATAACTAATTTATATGTCGTTATAATTATATAATAGAATCATATACATAATTTCAATATCATATATTTTACTCATATTCAATTTTGACGACCATTTAGTAATAATTACTCAATAAAATCATAATTTCTATGTATTAACTAATTAATTTTGTTCAATAAAGTTTCAATTGGGTAGTTCCAGTCCTCGTATTTTGATCATTGTTCCAAATCATATTAAATTTTAATCATGATATAAATATAATTTTTACTAATTTTAGAAATAATTATTATAATAAATAAATTTTAGGAATTCAAAAATGAATTACAATATTCACGTAGATATTAGTCTCTACATACTCAAGAATGTTGTTTTCATTATATTAATTAAATTAAATAAATATAAGTAAATATAATTTTATAATTAAAGAACAATGAATATATAAACGATGTAAAATATGTTAATTAAATACATTATAATAATTACCATTAATCTAGGTGTTTGAAAACAAATTATATTGCTCTGTTGAGGTAGTAATCCACATGTACACATGAGTGAAACATTGATTTCCCATTTGATTGAATTGTGGTGATAGTGGTTTTGGAATCAACATAATCGATCATAATTTAATTTATTATTATTAATTAATAATTTTATTATGGATAAAAATGTATTACATAGTGTGTAAGAATAAATACAATTGAAAGTACTCAGTTAATAGTTACACCAATTTGTCAAGAAACCTCAATTGGATTACAACTATGTCATTGAAATAATAGTATTAGAGATAAAACTAGGACATAATGGGCATGGTAAAATATTTTAGGAAATTATTTTTGAAGTTATTTTAAAATATTATACACTATTGAATGGTGAATAATAAACTAGATGTTTGGCCTTTTTATAATGGATGGAGAGGAGTGATATGGAAATTTCAAAATTAATAAAACATAATAAGCTCATACTAAAGAAAAATATTTCTAAATGGATCATAGTAGAATATAAGATGATATAGATTCATATTATTGACATTAAATTGTATCTAGGAATTTTTATGTGACAATGTAACCCATATCACTTAGTTTATCCCATAATAAACCAATTTTAATTGTAATTAAGGTGAAAAAATGAAATAATTTTACTATTTGTTTTTTCCAGAAAGCAATGTGTGCTATATAAATTTATTCCCATTATTATTATTAAAATGGAAAACATTTTCACATATTAATTTTCATTAATTTGATGAACTAACTTTTAAAATAAACTAAAAGAAACTGCCGTGAAATGATTTTCCAGAAAATTGAATTTCAAACACAATTTAATTTCATTCCAAAATTTAGAATAACATATATTCTAATGAGATTAATTTTAATTATGATAAATAAAATGGATCTACTAAAATTTTAAGATAAATTTATAACAAAATGGCAATTTATAAATTCATGAATTGAAAAGGTGGTTTTTCTTCCATTAATGTATTTTTTCTGTGCACTAAATTTTAATTTTTCAGAAAATCCTAAAATTTAACCTTATTCTCTTTTTGATACAATGATCTACAAAATTATATCATTTATATAAATTTTAATTACTAAACATGGTAGAAATTACATATAATATATGAAGACAAAATCCAATAACAGTGTTTATTGATTAAAACAAATTTTTAAAGCATAAATTGACATTATAGATTGATTAATACATATTTATAATTAATTAATCAATCAATATTCATGAAAACCCTTTATAAATATTTTTAATAATTTTGTTTGTTGCATCCATACCCATGAAACCAAATTAATGGTTATAATTTTCTAATATATAATGGTTCATTATTCATGAGGTTGGGTATAATGCAATATATTGAAAACAACACATTTATTTCAATGGAAATGCATTTAAAATCTTCATTTGTCACATTCTAATCCATTTAAAATGAATTCTTCCCTTGAAATTCAATTTCTATGAAACAAATATATAAATAGATATGTGTTTCATCACATCATCGTGTTCTCATGAAGATTGATCAAATTTATATTTCCACCAATGAACAATAATAAGGTCAGTAATCTTATGATATAGTAAATTATCCCTATAATCCAATATTTATACCAGTTTTTCATCATAGGAATGATCACAGTCCATTTTTACGGCCACTAGGATTAGTACATGTGACTTATCAGTAATTTATTTCATCATGAGAGATATATGGAACCGATGGTGAAGTAGAGGGAGGTTTGGTAAATGTGAAAAGTGATAAACTACAACCCATACATGATTATTAATATTGAATTATCCAATTTACCAATTGAATAATGTTAAATAATTTCAAAATATTATAACCTAGTTCCCTGGAGAATTTTTTAGCAATACCATTTCACCAAAATCCAAATATAGATTTCACTCATAACATTCAGATTAAAATTTATATAAATCTGATTTTCCTTGTTGTGGTAATGAATAAAAATGACATCATATTCCATTAACATAGAAATTTTAGATCATAATAGACATTTATTTCTAATCTAATCCCATAACACTAATGTTATAAAATTATTTATATAGGGATATTCATAAGTATCCAACAAAATTCTTGATTGAAAGCAATTATTATATGAAAACATTAATTGAGGAAGGGGTTAATCCCAAATACCATTGAAATATAAAATATATGAACTATACATATCCTCTCAGGTTTGAATGGTCCACTCAAACTATGTAGAAAAATGAGTATGATTGGAAGTACCAAAACAAAACATAGTAACCATATATTTATAAATAAATCACTTGAAAATAATGTAAAACCTTGGATCTCTATATGATATAGTAGAATGTGGTAATCAATGAAACATTACCAATTCATTAATTAATAAATTATAATTATGATCAAGAAAGTAATATTACCTAATATAAATGAAACAAGATGAATTCATATGGTGATCGAATATAATAAAAATTGCATCTTATCATTTAGATGTTTTGGGCATTATAATAATAAAATTCATGCTAATGTGACCCCATTTGAATTTCGGTATGGGTAATAGTTTTACCAGCCACATATAATTCTATCTCATAGCCTTAAATTTATGTAATACAATGCATCAAGATACATAATCTAAAATATAAATTTCCATGTTATCCCAATAAAAATAATCATTTAGGTCTCTATAAATAGTTTTACTTATTTAATGAATAAATAAATAATAACTATGAGATTCATAAAATATAATCATCTTAAAATATGGAATTGGTGGGAAAAATACATGGTTCCAAAACCATATCAATCCATAATAATAATGTTTTAAATTAATATAATTTCTCATATTCTTTTGTAGCTCAACATCTATATTTTGTGCCTATTTAATCAATACAGCGATAAATATTTTAAATGACTTTTGAGAAGGATAATATTTTTCTCTTTACATAATCATTTTAAGTTCAAAAAATAAATATCCAAAAAAAATTATGGATCTTCGTTAATCCACATTAATGATAATTTAGAATTATTTTTCA
Organism: Viscum album; assembly: GCA_963277665.1. NCBI lineage: Eukaryota > Viridiplantae > Streptophyta > Magnoliopsida > Santalales > Viscaceae > Viscum > Viscum album. Next base: position 1,932,305,679 of record OY728159.1, read on the forward strand.
AATAAAAAAATATATGTTTTCATTCCCTGTGTGGAATTGTACAAAACAGTCATAAAATTTAATCAACTCTAATTATATTCTCTATTGAAAATTCAATTATTTATTGCTAAAAATATAATTTAAAATATTATGGTTATTATATTTTTATCATGTATATAAGTATATATAATATTAGTAAACCATTAATAAAAATATTACCACTACAAATAACATTTCTTATGTCGAGTAAATTTTCACTTATAGATTTTAATGTCATGAGGAATAACCTATCAACATATCATATTTCCTAGAGATTCAAAATATTTCATAATTATATGAATAATTATAGATCATAAAATCTTCTCCTCTATAAGGTAGTTCTTATATGGGTTATCATATGTACCTTCTCACTAGTTTCCAGAATGTTTCTTCATATTTATATTTCTAATGGATCTAGGCTTACTGAGTTACCCTCATGAGTATACAACATAACCACAAAACATTAATAATAAATCCTCTATAATATCCACTAATCCAAAGAAAAAAATAGTCCTCAATCACAAAGGTTAGTCCGGGCCATTTTTCATGAACTAATATCTTTCATGGATCCATCAATATACCTTCGAATTAAAGTATATAACCCAAAAAATTATTTATATCAAAAATTACAAGTATGACTTTTTTTTCAAATATTTTATCATTCGTTATGATCATTAATATAATTATTATATTCGATTCTTTATTCTCATAACTATAAAAAAATATGGTAATGTAATCTATAAATACTACTATAAAATTATTATCTTAAACTATATGTAATATATTCATTAAATCCCCTAAGATACTGGGGGAATTAGTAACACCAAATCGAGTCACTATAAATTCAAAATATACATACCATATAAAAAATGTTTTCATGCACATGCCATCACATTTAAAAAATAATTGATAGTGTCTAAATCTAATATATACGATGGGAAAATGTTTGGGTTGTTATAATTTGTTAGAAAATTCATCAGAATTTGTCTGAGGATAATTATTCGTGATAATTATTTTGTTTATTTTATGATAATCAATATAAGGTCATATTAGAACATATTTATTTTTAAAAAAAGTATAGGCACACCTCATGATGATAAAATATGATGAATGAATCCATTATCATGATTCTCTATGATTTTCTTCTTAAATTACTATATCTAAATCTAATACATTCTATATATATTATTTAATATATATGTAGCACCAGATATGAGTTCAATTGAAAAACTAATATCATGTCTCATTGGAACAATTAGAAACTCTTTCGAAATGACAGAAATAAAATCTGGTTTAGTATGCATATCTTTGATGTTTAGTTTCTCCCCAACCAAAATAGATAAATTCTATTTTTGAATATTAATGAATATGTATATGTGGATTTCATTTACATTTGGAAGATCATACTTATCCACACATCGATAGACAATAATATGTTGGTTTAGAATATCAAATATGAATTCTATTCATTGGAAGTTAATCTAAATTTTATTTTAAAAATCAAATACCTTCCTCAAATAATATAAAAATCATATATTTGATGATTAAATAGATTTATATGGATCAAAATAGAATAATAATCAGTCATAAAAAATAATAGAATTCATATGTCTTTATCATACCATTGTGAGTGGTCACTAATAATTAAAAATTATTATCATTGAGAAGGTATTATGACACGCTTACAAAAATTTTCATACATAAATGAGTGGATATATATTGAATTAAATTTTACATTAGTAGTTATGGAATGGATTGTAATTCTACCATTCAGCACTATATTATCATTAATCATACAATTTAGTGAGATTATTGTAACAAGATGAGATTTTATAAGATATATTCGTTTTAATTTCTTTCATATCTTCTGTTGTACGCTACACCAAGATTATCTTGCGCTATACGCAACACTGTATTAGCTTGAAGTATACGCAACACTATTCTTGGATCGTGTTACACATAATTTCATGATTTTTTTATGGTAGTTATTATATGAAACATTGAGTATATATATATTCATTTTATTTTGTTATACGCAACAAGAACGTAGTTGGGCACTACATTCAACCCTAACTTGGCATGCATTACATGCAATCGTGACCTTCCTCGATAGCGTGTGTTGTTCGCAATACCGGGTTTTACTAAAAAATGATATATTATTATAATATTATTATGAACTAGCCTTTATGAATATTATTAACTAAATTTTGAATTTTATAATATTATTATTAATCTTACACATTTTCTAGAACATCGTATAAGAACAAAATAATTTTTTTGGGTAAAATAAGTATTTTTAAAAAAAATCAGTTCTGCCACCTTTTGATGGCACACCAACTTTAAATCTAGTTTTTGACATGTTTATAAGATCAATTTTACAAAATAAAATTATTATTTGGAATAAGGATATAAAATTTTACCTTGGATAAAATTTTCATGTTATTCTGATAACTTTCAGATTTTAATGAATAGTAAAAAAACGCTATATTTTAATTAAAATCAATTTTTTTCATCGTAATAATTTATGTGGTTAAATTATAATATTTAATGGTATTAAAGTATAAATAGAATATATTATTACCATTTAATATAATGTATATCATAGGCATTGATTTTACCTTGAATTTGTAGGTTAAATCAATTCAATCTTTTATAAAGTTTTAAACAAAACCCCATTTTCTTTCGACAACGAGATTAATTTTAATTTAATTTCTGAAACATCTGTGTATTGAATTTGGAAAAATGGATTCCATAATTTTAATCAGTGGGTCCAAATTATATTAATAGACTACTTATTATTATTGGGCATTATGAATAGTATGTTTGTTAAATTTTATTTACCATAGTTAAAGATAAATAGGGAAATTAATGGTAAATATAAGATTATAAAATTACCCTAACACCTTCCAAAATCCTTTTGGATGACTAAAAGTCGTCCCATATCACCTAAGTGACGGATTATAATCATTTAATGGACTTTTTCCATGAAAATAACTTAATTATTATTAAAACCAATGAAAGTGACAACATGTCACTCTGTTAAATCTTATAAGTATATTAATTTTAATTTAGTTATAAACTTCATGAAACCAAGAAAATGAATAATATCCATAAATATAATGAAATTATCTAGATCATATGAATTTATTTATAATTTTTAGGGATTAAAAAAATATTATTAATTTTGACACAATAGTGATGCAGAAATTGTTTATCTAGTGAAAAATCAAGAATATAGTTTTTATTAAACTAATAGTGACCATAATAGGCACAAAACCCTGAAAAAAACTTATTTTTCATGTATATATAAACCATAATAATCCAATTTCAGAATAGTTGACCATTTGGATCCTTATAAAATTGATTATGACACTTATATTATTCTATTTTAAATGATGCCAAAGTTGTCACATTCATAATTTAATAAATATAAAAATTTAAATATTGTGATTTTAAGATGATAAATTTGAGTAAAAGTATTATTATTAAAGGTAATATATTTATCTTCATAATGGATTTTTATTTTTAATTTTTATGAAAAAAATAAGTATATTAAATAATTATTGAAAAATGATGTAGTAATTATTTTATTAAGAGATAATCCAAATAAATGGTACTAAAAACAATAAAATAAATAATATATGAACTATTTAATGTTCTCCACTAATTTTATATATATATATGACCTTTTATTAATCTATTTAAGCTTTTTTTTGAACATATCTTCTATATATATTTTATTTAAATTCAAATAAATGAATAGTGTCAAAATTGACACTATTGTTATCTTATAAAAATACAATATTATAAAATTGTTTAAAAATCACAAAAAAATTTGAAAATTATAAATTTAAATTTATATGATATATAATGTTATAAAGTATCCAATTATGCACAATTCACAACAGATAAGTAATTATTTGTCATAATTTTAAATTTAGAATGTTATTTCCACAAATAAAATTAAATTGATTAAATAAGGATAAATCAAGTTGATATTGTTTAAAATAAATTACTAACATGTATAAATTTATTTGTTGATCATATAAAAACCCTATCTCATCTAATATTTTAATATTAGTCATTTTTGGATGTTTTTATGTGGGGTTAGATTTATTATAAATTAATATTTTTTGGATTTCCAAAGGTGCCCCTCTCTTCCCTTATAAAAGGCAACCTTCTCCCTCTCTTACTCACACCAATTTGAGATTTTAATCTCTTCCAACCTCTGCCCATTTTACTTCCCCACTTCCATAAAAACCTTATAGTGGTATTGGTCTTTTCAAAAAACCAACCCTAGTAACCTAAGAAGAAGTTTAAAGGAGGTGCGTCGAAAAAGGGGTAATCTCTTCTGCCGATTATTTCAAGCTTATTTCTTCTTCAAATTCTTCTTCATTAGTTGTTTCATTATAAAGTAATAACATAAGTATCACTAATATACTGATATGTAATTATAAATATGAAACAACCCTATTTCACCTTTTATCCATCCTACGGAAAACAAAATCACCGCGCGTGCGTACGTACGGAATACCGTCTCCACGCCGTGATGTAATCTGTTTTTCCACCAACACCTTACATGGATGGGTATAATGGTGTAAATAATAAATATATATGGTTATTATAACATCATAATGATTCTGATATGTTATACCATCCACTCCAATTCTATAATTTTGGGAACATTATCATCACTCGTGCGTACGTACGGACTACCGTCTCCACAACGCGATGAGATTCATTCTCCATGATTAACCATAAATGAATGATCATAAAGTGTATATAATTAATAATAATGAAATATATGAAATAATAATGATGCTGTATTTATGTATATATATATGTATGTCATCTATTTAGTTTCATTCAATTCAATAAGGAAACAAAAACAGTGTTCATGCGTACGTACGGTCTACCGTCTCCATGAACGGTGTATTTAATTACTTTTATCGATCAATATTATTTATGTATATGATGAATATATATTATATATAAATCATGTTTTACATTATAGAATTATTAAATTAGGATGTAGGTAATTAAATCAAGAAACGACAGGTCGAAACACATACGATAAATGAAATGATTTTACCCAAAACGCTACATTAACATGGAATTTACAATAGAACGGGTAATATAAAGACATAAGTAAAACATATATGATATCATAACAATGAATATGATTATGTAATAAGTCAGTGACAATATTTAAATCATTATATAGGAGGTTAGGAACCATATGAAGCATATCGGACCTAAGGTAAGGGATAATTTTGCAAATCTCATTTTTATCCGAGATTGCTTATTCGTAAGTATTTACTGGGGTTATTTATATCATCCATGTAAATGTTTTATAAAAGTGTTTTCATGTATGTTAAAAGTCATTTTTGCCCATTTTTGGCTTTTACTACATGGTATGTAAGGAATCATTATTTTTTTTACGTTACGGGGTACTTTTTTGACATTTCTGGCAAAAGTATGAGAATAATGTTTTTTTAAACTTATACGGCACGAACGGATTTTTACAGTTTTATAAAGCCTTATTTTCTTGAATCTCCCTCCTAAAGATTTCATTACTATTTTCAACAAAATACTTTCCTTTTAAAATTTCATGAAATCTTGGGAAAAGAAAATGATTTTAAAGATAAAAGGATATTTTCCTCAATAATTCATTTCAAGTGTTTTATCTAAACAATTTTTCATCTAAGATGACATTATTTCATATGTGTATGTTTCAAGTATAATGTCTTTATGATTTACATGCTTTCTGTTTTCTTATTATGAAATGATATCCATTTATTTTATATGTATTATGTGACGATGGGATGATGTTTATGGAACCCATTTTATTTATTGGGTTTTTATGAATGATGTATGTTTATTTTGTGGCACAAGTATGAATGATTTCATTATGAGATGGGTGGGACCTACATCTCCCTCCAATGCATTGGGTAAAGATTTATATCTCATGAGATAGACATGGATGGAACGGTATGTTAATCCGGTTTAGTGTTACAGGACTGAAAAGAGGAGTGAACTCGATTCAGAAAGGGACATTGTCCACTAAGATGGTCTTGGCAGCAATGCCTTGGCTACCATGGAAATCATATCATGTGCTTCATGTTTTTCCACAATTAAAAGTTTTATTCCCAATATATTTTTTCATGAATGATGTTCTATTATGATCTATTCCTTACGTACTGCCATGTTTTATGTCATTGCACAAGATTTTGATGTTTAAATATTACGTTCATGTTTTTAAGTTCAAATGTATATGGTTTGTTTTATTCTCTCCATGCATACCATTACTGAGCATTTGAGCTCACCCTTTTTTATGTTTGTTATTCCCTCAGGATGAAAAGAAAGGTTTTAGGTAAGGAAACAAAAAGGGGAGGATAGTTATGGGAGATATTGAAGATCTTTCAACATGATTAGAAGATTATATTCCAAGTTTCCAAAGACACTAAACTATTACAGTCCTTATGTGTCTGTTTTTGTTATGTATTAGATATTCCGAAAAAGTAATGTAATGTCCATGTACGTCTAGCTTTGGGTATCTACTATTGGTATGAGAGTGAAGGTTTAATCAACCTCTGGAAACTAAGATGCGAAAACATTCGTGAGATCCCTAGAAATATTTCTAAGGTATGTCTAGGGATGTCCCTTAGGATAAGTATATGTATAAGATATAGTACTAGAACTATGGAAACGATCATAGAATTTAACCTAAGATGTTAGATATTGAGGGTACCCCCCCTTTATTATGTTTTTTCCCTAGCATGGTATTTTCCTCTCACACTATTCTTTTTGGGTTTTAGAAAATGGCTAGAAATAGGAAGATTCACGATAATGGAGGATATGATGGACAATGGAATTATATTCTACATGAGCAACCAAATGAAACGGGATTTGGAAATCCAAACATCGTTATTATGCCTAATCATAAATCTCATTATATGAACAATAATATCAACTTTGGTAAGTTTCCCGACTCATAAAATAAGATAGTGATGGAGTTTCATGATGATCATAGAGAATAGAAAGTTCAATTTCCCACAGGTAAATCATGTAGGAAGAGGCATCGGGTAGATTGTTTCAAATGAACTGGAAGATGTTTTGGGTGTGGAAAAGAAGGACACAAATCCAGTAAGTGGAAAGGAAAACGTTCAATTAACACCATGAACAAGGATAATGGTATTTCTATGACATCAACAATGATTAGAAGTTTTAAATGTGGAATGTATGGGAATTATGAAAACCAATTCCCTAAGGGAAATCTCATTAAGAGAATCATCATGGTCATATGAGTAGTATTTATGTGGATGATGATGAAGAGACTACAAATTAAATATGAGATGAAAGAAATGATGAAGCCCAATCAGTGGTTTAAGAAGTTAGTGGAATGATTGTATGTTTATAAAGAATAATGTATGGTACTATGGAATAATGTATCATATAAGGATTGTTACATTATTGTTTTTCCTGAAGTATTTGAAAGTATATGTTGAATGGTACCTGTAACCATGGAAGGTTATTTAGATATTTTTGGAAAGTAGATGATATGCACATAATGAATGGATAAGAAGATAATGAGATGTTTGATAGTATTCATGAGATCATGATTGATATAAGGAATAAGTGATATCATGGTTTGAGTATATAGAATTTTTGGATTTTGGTATGTGGAAAGAGTTAACTTTTGAAAGCATTCATGTTTACACTAAGGTCTAATGGGTATTCATTTTTTAAGAGAATACATGATTAAGGTATTCACATGATTGTAATGTGACCAAAAAAATAATGGGGGATAAATGATGGTTGGTTGATGACATTTCAAGTAATCATTTTCTTTATACTATGATCTTGGACAGAAGTGTTTTAGATAAAGATTGGAATGGATTATGTTGGACATAAAATAGTATTTTTTAAGGATAGAACTTTTTTCGATATTATTGATGGGATGTTATAGTATTGTAGTTTTAGAAAAAGGACAACCTATAGGATGGGCGACAGCCCATCGCATTGGACATGGCTGTGGTAATCGAACCCACAACTGAAGTGCGAATGGCCTTTATCGCCTAACACTGACCTACCGGAAGTCCCTGTTTAGTATAAACTAGTTTTATTATATTATGCAGCATGATATATGAAGTATATGTCCATTTAAGGAACCATATATGATTAATCTCACTATAGATCGACTTATGTATATTTAATTACTTTTGATAACCTTTTGTTTAAGATATATGGAATGACCTGCCATTCTATCACATGATCTCCTAACACTTCACAAATAACAAATTCAACTTCATTTCTTTAAGAGATGAAGTGGAAATTGTTCAAGGCACGAACAAAAGTGAGATTGTACCAAAATAATGTAAGTATTTATTCTAAATAAAAATTTTCAACTTTAGGGAAATGATATTGAAAACCAAAAATGTTGTCCTAGTGCTCTTATATCCGATTAATCAAATGGGAGCTTAGATCATTGCAAATCTATGGCTTTTTTATTGTACGCTATTTCATAGCCATGTTCTCTACCACTCTCCATCAGAACATGACGGTTAGATTTCTCTTCCATATCCATATTTTCACCTATGTTCTCCTACGTTGAAACCCAGTGATTAGTTAATTTGGGTACCCGTTATGTTTCATACTTTAGTTTTTAATGTTATGTTTTGGTATTTCATTATACGATTTGGGTTTCAATTAATGAAACTTTCATTTAGAAAACCATGTATAACCCCGAAGAATTTTGAGGGCGAATTTCATTTTAAGGGGGGTAGAATGTAACAACCCGAGATTTTATAAGATATATTCATTTTAATTTCTTTCATATCTTCGGTTTTACGCTACACCAATATTATCTTGCGCTATATGCAACACCGTATTAGCTTACAGTATACGCAACACTATTCTTGGATCGTGTTACACACAATTTTATTTTTTTATATTAGTTATTATAAGAAACATTGAGTATATATATATATATATTCAATGTATTTTGTTATACAAAACAACAAAGTAGTTGTGCACTACCCGAAACCCTAACCTGGCTTTCATTACATACAATCGTGACCTTCCTCGATAGCATGTGTTGTACGCAATACAAGGTTTTACTAAACAACGATATATTATTATAATATTATTAAGAACAAGCCGTTATGAATAGTATTAACTAAATTTTTAATTTTATAATATTATTATTCATCTTACACATTTTCTAGAACATGGTATAAGAACAAAATAAATTTTTTGGGTAAAATAAGTATTTTTCAAAAAATGTAGTTTTGTAGCCTTTTGATGGCACACCCACATTAAATCTAGTTTTTGAAATTTTTATTAGTTCAATTTTACAAAATAAAATTATTATTTGGAATAAGGATATAAAATTTTACCTTGGATAAAATTTTCATGTTATTCTTAAAACTTTCATGTTTTCATGAATAGTAATAACACGCTATATTTTAATTAAAAACAAATTTTTTGATCGGAACAATTTATGTGGTTAAATTATAATATTGAATGGTCTTAAAGTATAAATAGAATATATTTTTACCATTTAATATAATTTATATCATTATCATTTATTTTACCTTAAATTTGTAGGTTAAATCAATTCAATCTTTTTTAATGTTGTAAACAAAACCCCATTTTCTTTCGACAACGGGATTAATATTAATTTAATTTCTGCAACTTCTGTGTATTGAATTTGGAAAAATGGATTCCATATTTAGAATTAGTGGGTCCAAATTATATTAATAGACTATTTTTTATTTTTGGGCATTATGAATAGTAACTTCGGTAAATTTTATATACCATAGTTAAAGGTAAATCAGGTAAGTAATGGTAAATATAAAATTATAAAATTAACCTAACACCTTCCAAAATTCTATTGGATGACTAAAAGTAGACCCATATCACCTAAGTGTCGTATTAGAATCATTTAATGGACTTTTGTCCATGAAAATAACTTAATTATTATTAAAACCAAAGAAAGTGACAACATGTCACTCTCTTAAATCTTATAAGTATATTAATTTTAATTTAGTTATAAACTTCATGAAACATCGAACATGAATAGTCTTCAAAAATATAATGAACTTATCTACATCATATGAATTTATTTATAATTTTTAGGGATTAGATAATTATCATTAATTTTGACACAATAGTGATGCATAAATTGTTTATCTAGTGAAAAATAAAGAATATTGTTTTTATTAAACTAATAGTGACCATAAAAGCCACAAAACCCTGACCAAAACTTATTGGTCATTTAAATATAAACCATAATCATCCAATGGTCGAATATTTGACCATTTGGAGCCTTATAAAATCGATTATGACACTTATATTATTTTATTTTAAATGATGCCAAAGTTGTCACCTTCATAATTTAATAAATATAACAATTTAAATATTGTGATTTTAAGATGATAAATTAGAGTAAAAGTAATATTGTTAAAGGTAATAGATTTAGCTTCATCATGGGATTTTATTTTTAATTTTTATGCAAAAAATATGTATATTAAATAATTATACAAAAATGATGTAGTAATTATTTTATAAAGAGATAATCCAAATAAATGGTTTTAAAAACAATAAAATAAATATTATATGAACTATTTACTGTGCTCCACAACTTTTCTATATACATATGAACTTTTATGAATCTATTAATTATTTTATTTAGAACTTATCTTCTGTATATATTTTATTTAGATTCAAATAAATGAATAGTTTCAAAATTGACAATATTGTTATTTTATAAAAATAACATTTTATAATTTTGATTAAAAATCACAATAATATTTAAAAATCATAAATATAAATTTATATAGTATATAATGTTATAAAGTATCAAATTATGTACAATTCACAACAAATAAGTAATTATTTGTTATAGTTTAAAATTTAGAATGTTAGTACCACAAATAAAATTAAATTGATTAAATAAGGATAAATCAAGTTGATAATGTTTAAAATAAATTCCTAATATGTCTGAATTTTATTGGTTGATGAGATTACGTCCCTATCTCATCTAATATTCGAATATGAGTCATTTTTGGAATTTTTTTAAGTGGGTTAAGATTTATTATAAATTAATATTTTTAGGATTTCAAAAGGTGCCCCTCTCATCCCTTATAATAGGGCACATCCTCTCTCTCTTCCTCACACCATTTTGAGCTTTTAAGCTCAGAAAACCACTGCCCATATTACTTCCCCACTTCTCTAAAAACCTCATAGTGGTACTGGTCTTCTAAAAAGACAAACCCTTGTTCCCTAAGAAGAAGTTTAAAGGAGGTGCGTCGAAGAAGAGGTAATCTCTTCTACCGATTATTTCAACCTTATTTCTTCTTAAACTTCTTCTTCATTAGTTGTTTCATTATAAATTAATAACATAAGTATAAAAAATATACTGATATGTTATTATAAATATGAAACAACCCTATTTCACCTTCTATCCATCCTACGTAAAACAAAATCACCGCGCGTGTGTACGTACGGAATACCGTCTCCACACCGTGATGTAATCTGTTTTTACACCAACACCTTACATGGATGGGTATAATGGTGTAAAGAATAACTATATATGGTTATTATATCATCATACGGATTCTGATATATTATACCATCCACTCCAATTATATAATTATGGGAACAATATCATCGCTCGTGCATACGTACGGACTACCGTCTCCACGACGCGATGAGATTCATTCTCCATGATTAACCATACAAGAATCATCATAAAGTTTATATAATGAATAATAATTAAATATATGAAATAATAATGATATTGGATTTATGTATATATATATATGTATGTCAACTATTTAGTTTCAATCAATTCAATAAGAAAACGAAAATAGCGTTCATGCGTACGTACGGTCTACCATCTCCATGAACGGTGTATTTCATTACTTTTATCGACCAATAATATATATGTATATGATGAATATATATTATATATAAATCATTTTTTACATTCTGGAATTATTTAAATTAGTATATAATTAATAATATCAAGAAACGACAAGTCGAAACACATACGATAAATGAAATGATTTTACCCAAAACGATACTTTAACAAAGAATTTACAAAAGAACGGGTAATATAAAGTCATATGTAAAACATATATGATATCATAACAGTGAATAGGATTATGTAATAAGTCAATGAAATTATTTATATCATTATACAGGAGGTTCATAACCATACGAAGCATATCGGACCTAAGGTAAGGGATAATTTGTCAAATCTCATTTTTATCCGAGATTGCTTATTCGTAAATATTTTATGGGGTTATTTCTATCATCCATGTCCATGTTTTATAAAAGTGTTTTCATGTATGTTAAAAGTCCTTTTTACCCATTTTTTACTTTTACTACATGGTATGTAAGGAATCTTTCTTTTTTTTACGATACGAGGAATTTTTTGACTTTTCCGGCAAAAGTACGAGAAGAATGTTTTTTTAACATATACGGCACGAACGGATTTTTATGATTTTATGAAGCCTTATTTTCATGAAGCTCCCTCCAAAAGAGTTCATGACTATTATCAACAAAATCTTTTTCTTTTAAAATTGCAAGACATTTTGTGAAAAGAAAATGATTTTGAAGATAAAAAGGATATTTTCCTCAAGAATTCATTTCAAGTGTTTTATCAAAACCATTTTTCATCTGAGATGACATTATTTAATATGTGTATGTTTCAAGTATAATGTCTCTATGATTTACATGGTTTCAGTTCTCTTTTTATGAAATGATATCCATTTCTTTTATAAGGATTATGTGATGATGGGATGATGTTTATGAAACCCATTTTATTTAATTGGTTTTTATGAATAATGTATGATTATTTTGTGGCACAAGTAAGAATTATTTCATTATGAGATGGGTGGGACCTATATCTCCCTACAATGCATTGGGTAAAGATTTATATCTCATGAGATAGACATGGCTGGAATGGTATGTTAATCTGGTTCAGTGTTACAGGACTGAAACAAGGAGTGAACTCGATTCAGAAAGGGACTTTGTCCACTAAGATGGTCTGGGCAGCAATACCCTGGCTACCATGGAAATAATATCATGTGCTTAATGTTTTTCCACAATTACAAGTTTTATTCCCAAGCTATTTTGTCATGATTGATGTTTTATTATGATCTATGCCTTACGTACTGCCATGTTTTATGTCATTGCTAACGATTTTGATGTTTAAATATTATGATCATGTTTTTAAGTTCAAATGTATATGTTTTGTTTTATTCTCTCCATGCTTACCCTTACTGAGCATTTGAGCTCACCCTTTTTTATGTTTTCTTTTCCCCTAGGATTAGAAGAAAGGATTTAGGTAAGGAAACAAAAAGGGGAATATCATTAAGAGAGATTTTGAAGATCGTTCAACACGATTAAAATTTATATTCCATGTTTCCAAAGACACTAAACTATTATAGTCCTTGTGTGTCTATTTTTGTTATGTATTAGATATTCTACAAAAGTAATGTAATGTCCATGTACGTCATGCTTTGGGTCTATAAAATTATATTATTTCATATTGTATTCATCTTAAAAGGTTAATGATCTCGATTATCGCTATTAACCTTAGGATTTGAGAAATTGTTAGACAAATTAATGTACTTCTTGTTTTTCAAATACATCAGTATGTGTGATGAATTATGTGGTGCTTTATCATTATTCCAATATTTATCTAAATTATTCCCATTATGTTGATATTTTTTTCATATAACCTTACCTTGCAGACATAAATTATATATTACTTCCATTATATGAATTTCATACTTTTCCCCTTTCACACTAAAAGAATAATGTAATAATCATATTCTTCCATACATTAATTTTAGGAATACAATTTCTTTGTAATTCCATTTTTATTTTGGAACAAAAACATGACATTGATGGGTAAATCAAATTTCATTTTCTACTTTAATATCATATTAAAGAAATATTCATACATATGACAATAATTTATTAATAACTCTCTTATGATACATTGTTTTAAGCCACTAATTATTGGATCAATCTTATTTTTATGTTGGAGGATATTACCTAAATAATACCTCAAGTGATTTATAAAATTTTGATCAAATTATCAGATGGTTTCATCCTCTTTCTCATTCATCTTGATGAATTCCATATCCATTTTTATAAGAATAAAATTCGGAATGTTATAGTTGAAAATTTTCTGGATAACCAAATCCCACCTAAAATATTAAAAGTATCCCCACTGCATTATGTTCTTGATAAGATTCCAACATTTGTCTACATCTACTTCCAAATGATAATTATCGAATATAACTTTTTCATGGTCCAAATACTGGATAATTGAAAATTAATTTTAAGTATTACATATCTACTTATTATATACTAGTACATTAAAAAGACAAATGATTGAATGTGGATATTTCCTCATGAAGGAAGCAAAAAATTTACTTACCAACATTGCATATTTGGAATATTAAGGTGATTGAAGGATTAATTTTATAATTTTTGAATTATGATGAGATTTTGAAATCAAGATCGTATAAAATTTAGTTTCTCATTGATAAATTCAAAAAAAATCATGAAATCTATCATTAACATAGTTTCTTTGGGTTTTTATAATTTAATGAAACTAAAAAAATCATATTACAAGAAACAATAATCAAATTGAGAGGCAGCATAATCATGAAAAATTCTTCATAGGATTTCCCAGTCATTAAATATTATTTTCAGTATATGAAACCTTATGTGTAACAAAATTAATCCATGATAATCATTCATTAAAATACCACTTAATTTATATTAAATAAAATTTGAATTAACCGATGAATATCCCCCATGAGTGTGTATTCTGGTAAATAGTATTAGGCCCACTCAACGAACATGAGTGATGGTCATGTTATTAATCTGTCAACCACATTCATGTTTTTTTACCCCTTGATAAAATTTAATGATAGATTATTCCAGTTTATATGAACTAGATAGAGATTCATCTTATATAAAAATATTGGTCATTTCATTATAATAATAGAAGAAATTCAATTTTCAATAACCTTATAAGAATGTTTCTTTCTTAATTTTATTTATCCAATATTCCAAAAATAATTAATCCATTCTATAATACTAAATATAATGACCCAAACTTTTCATAAGTAAATATTATATATAATTAGATTAATATTTATAATATAACATTGTAATACAAACCAAAATTTTAATCATATTATGTATTTGGAAAATATATTAATAAAAACTATTTCATAATACATCTGCATCATTTTAAACTAATTTAATCTTGTCTAGATTCCATATATAATATGACATAATTAAAAAATATCCCTTTATCATGGAGAAATTTAAAAATAATAAAGGGAATTTTTAGATTCTTAGTAAGGGTATTAAAGGGAGATATTAATGATATTTTATGAATATTGTTAGAATAATGGTCTAAGAGTATGAAATCCACTTATGAAAACCATACCCTAAAAATAATAGATTACAAATATGAATCATGGTATAAATCTTGCTAGATCATAAGTAAAAATTCACAGTGGAAGAAAACAATATTAAATATAGGATTATAAAATTGGAATAATTTTTTATCATAAAAATGATTATAATATTTTTCATATACATAATATAATATATCTTATGTTAAGGAAACCAAAAAAGACAGTTATTGCATGTTATGCTTCAGCTAACTACCCTTATACCTATTTCAAAATTTTTATACTCTCCCATGTAATCTATTTTATGCTTAGAATAACCTAAAATGACACATATTTTGGGCGAGGTATTACATCTCATATAACATATGATTTAATAAATAATTAATATTTTCCCAATGCATTAGAGGGATAAGTAATTAGGTGTCCACCAAACACAATTCATAATATATTCATATTCTTGAAATAAGATCTGAAAAACCTTCATCATAACATAATATATGGGTAATAAAATTGGTTTCTTCAGAATTTCATCTCTATAACAATAAACCATCAACATAAAGAATAAGTATAGTATCATATAATCATTTTTCCATTGAATTAAAAGATTCATAAAGATTATTTATAATAGATTAAAAATTAATTTAAAATACCTCTACAATTATAAAGGTGGAATATTACATTTTCAGTTTGAAAAAGAATCCAAATTTTATCGAAATAATTTTGTTTGAAAATAAATAGAGAAAATTTTAAGGTTCTTATCAATTTTAAACACTAGTCATGATGGTGGTAACATTCATTATCATAATATATGTTAACATTAAGATTCTATTACAATGTTTGATAAATAGACAAAAGATCCGTGTTTTGAAAACAGAAATATAATTCAATTTAAATTTTTTTCTAGAAATTAATAGATGTTTAAAAATTATTGTTGAATAATAAAAAATTAAAAAAAATTAAATGGAAATATAGACATGGATGAAAATATTACCAAATATAGAGTGAAATAAAGAATATTTTTATGAAAATAATTATTTAAGTGTCATGAATACATAAATAGAGGAAAAAAAATAAAAATGCACATATATATATAACAATATTTTAGGAAATTTTATTACATTTTTTATTAGATTTATGATATAATTACATATTCAAATAATAATGCATAAGAATCTTAGAAAAATTTGATTGTGAAAAAATGTTACCACAGTTATTACATGATTCATATGAAAACAAAAATCCCAAATAACAATTTTAAATTTGTTTTGTTTTAAAAAAATTAAAAAAATTATTATATAATATATTTTCCAATTATATATTTTCGATAACTATTTATTAATAAATTAATTTTAAAATTATAATTTTTTTATGTTAACTATTTCATTATTATTGACTATTTTGGTTAGTGTATTCACTTCCTTATATGATTATAATGGTTCAATAGTATAATAAATTTTCGTTTTGATATAAATATCATATATTTGGTTAAATTAAATATTTAGAATCATCCATAAAAGTTCGAAATAGAAAATTTAATTTCACTATTCTTGTAGATGTTAGTTTGTAGATACGGATGAAAAATGTTATCTTTATCTAGAGAAAACAGAGACAAAAATTTGAATAATATTTTATAATAATGGATCAATAATAATGTCATAAATATCATATATAAACATTAAATCCATTGTAACATTCAACCATGAATGTTTTTGATGGAAAATGAATTAGATCTCAATGAGGACGTAGTAGTCCACACTTACGCATGAGTGATACATTCATTTCCAATTTGATAAGAATGGGATGGAAAAAAAATTTATCTTCATTAAAAAAATATATTATATTAAAAATATATTTAGTAACATTTTATGATGGAAAAATTATGTTTATTGATGATGGATGATTAAATAATATTGAATGAACATGGTTAGGTGTTATACCATTATTGAGAAACCTCATTCGACATACAAGTTATGCTTTTAATGGATCATATTATGATCTTACTAGGACCTATATAAAAGGATATGTTTGTTGGAAATGATTTGTAAACGTTTTTTCTGAAAATATAGTATTCTAATGAGGGATAAATTATAAAAGACTGTGTCCTTATATAAATTATGGAGAGGAAACACTTTCTATTTTTTAAAATATTAAAATATTAAAATCACATACACATGAAAAATTCATTAAATTAAAAAACATTGAATGAGAATGTAATTAATTTTGGTTACATGTCTATAAAATTTAATTTATTCCTATTTATTTGGAAATATAACCCGTATCTCTTAGTTTAACCCCCATTTCTAAGGTAAACCTATTTTATCCTTGACTATGATAACAAATTTTTTCTATATTTAATGGTCATTAAGGACAACAGTATATGATACTAAATTTTAAAATTATGAATTTAGGATTTAAAATATGTATTCCATTTTTGGGAATTGAATTTTTTATATTTTGTAGAAAATATTTATAAATCAAACTTCAAAAAAGCATCGAGAAATGGTCATTTAGAATAATTGTTTTTATGTATAATAATATTAAAATTTCTAAAATGTGCATGTTGTTGACTTTAATTAAATATTTTGAATAATGTTTTATCATGTTTTAATAATTAAACACTTAGATATATTCACAAAATATTATACTTTTAAATTCACTAATGGAAATTAATTTCTACTATAAAATAATTATATTTACTATTTACTAAAAAATTAATGATTTCAAAAAGAAAATATAAAAAATTAGCCTTAAGATAAATTGGATATTTTTATTTAAAACAATGATATTAATATTATAATCTTTAATATTTAATATCGGTTCAAATTAATGATAATATAAATGATAAAATGCAATTAATGCATATTTGAAGAAAATATAATTCTGAAGTATATAATTACCTAACAAAAAATTGAGTACATTTTTATTATTTTTCAATAAATATATTTTAAATTAAAATAACATATAAATATATTTTTGATATTGTGTTAAATAATGTTTATAAAAACTAATCCAATGGTTATTTTATAATAATATACTATATTACAGTCCATTTTAACATGAGGTTGTACAAAAATAAATTTATCAATTATGATAAAAGTATTATGGGAAATTTCCCACATTAATATTGTATAAAAATACATAATAAAATACTTGATAAAACATTAAATAAATCCCCCAATATAACCAATATAATAAAAATAGACATTACCTCCAACAATGAAATGCATTTTTTTATTTTCATAAGAATACTAAATAATTTTCATTAAAACCAACTATATGAATTTCATGTCATAAGTTTGAATTTTTTACCAAAATAATATTTAATTGAAATAATTAATCCCCTCCCCACTTAGAAAGATAAATATATTAAAATGTATAACTAGTTTCTTAGAAAATATTATATATCAAAATTTATATACAAGTTGGGAGATCATCATATTAAACATGAAAATAAATGTTATGTCTGTTTCTCATTGAATAAACTATATTCAATACCAAATCCAATTTATAAAATACATGAAATATTCACATTATAGATATTGGAATACTCACACGAAAAAATTATAAAACGAGCAAAAAAGGAAAAATTGAAAAATATAAGTTTTATTTTCTCTATTCCACAAGTAAAATGATAACATTCATGTGTATATCCAATGTTGAGGTGTCTAAAGAAAGGTTCCCATTTCCAATATTACATAAAAAATAAGTATGTCTCGTTTGCATCTTTTGACTCTAATCCAACACAATATAATTCATTTCCAATGTCATTAGTGGTTGTCAACACTAAACACAACCATGTGGAACACCCTAATGGTCCCAATAATAATATAATGTAGTTAATTTATATAAAAAATATGATTTTAAAGTAAATTTTGGTAAATTTTATATATTTAGTGAATCTTTCATGTCACACCAGAATGAAAACATGTATAAGCGGTTGAGAATTATTAGGAATAGCATACCCGGGGACTGTATGATTTTAGTTGTTGATTATAAATTATAAAATCCACATAAATCAAAGTATTTACAAATTCCTAGAAAAATAGAAATTTAATGTTATAGTAAATCAATATTAAATTTAGAAAAAGAAGGTGATACATATAATTAACTGAATAGGGGGATTAAAATCTTCTTTTTTTTGAAACATACTAAATAACAGACTATTATGTTGGGAAATGGTTTTAAAAGATAAAAATTAATAATTAAATGGGGGAAATTGTATGATATATTGTAGTCCTCGAACCCAAAATTAAAATGTATTAATGGTGTGATTTAATCCAAAGAAATATATAACCTAATTAAAAATGATGATTTTGGGAACACATTGGATCTTTGGTGTGATAGTTTGACACATTTTCCAATACCAAGCAATACTGAAACTCTAATATATCTCTATTATAATTTTGGATGACTGGGAAGTGGTTTATTCTTGTATTAAGGCCCACTAGAAATGTATGATGAACCTCCATTGTGATTCTTATTGTAAATATGCTACCATATATATTTCCACCACTGAGCCAATTTTCTAAATATTTTAGACCCCATCCTTTCCCAACATTTTATATGGAAATTAAGCATTTAAAAATATATCATTTTAGTAAAATTAAATCAGAATCAATGATTAGAAATATGTGATGTGATGTAATAAAAATTAAAATCATCACATAAATAATCATTTTAACTCCTCACTTTTTAGGAAAACCATTAAGGAATTTATTTTTCACTTCCAGCTACATAGATGATACTCTTCAACCCTTCCATTCACATCATTAAATTTTTTTACATATTGATTAAAATTAATATTCTACCTTATGAGAAAAATATTTATCTCAGTACTAAATAACATTTAAGTTGAGTTATTATCAATTTAATGTATATACACTCAATACTTATTCTTTGAAATTAACTATATTTCTACTTAGAAGTAATAAAACAATAATAAATAGGTACATCCATCATTTTACATCAAATTAAACCTTAATGATGAATGATATAAAAAATCAAATCAACCCTCAAAATGGAGGCTCATAGATTAAATATAATTCATGTTATACAATTGGAGGATCTATAAAAAACATCTCACAATTTCTTCCAAAAAATATCATCATCACTTATAATTTTTAGTCATCATAATAAGATTTTAGACATGTTATTGAATTTAAAAAATTATATTCTATATTGTTAATTAATATTTATTATTCTCATATATTGGTATACCGGAATTGATAATAAAAAAATAATATTCCAGTGCCTTTATACCTTAATAATTGATAGATCATCACATTTTCATATTTTAATACACTATATCCCAATTAACATCATGAAACCGCTCTTCCCCATAATTATGTCATTATAAATAACGAAAAAATAGTGTGCAGGTATATGAAGAAAAATATTCTAGTAATGTAGAATTCTATAAGAAAATTTATTTTATCTATAAGCTCAATAATATTTCAAACATTAGGTAGATAGGTATGAAGGTATAAAATAATCTATAAATTGTTTCAATCATCATTATATGGTTTAAAATATTAATATTTTTAAAATCACTAAAAAAATAGACCTAATTGTGAGGTATATTTGTAGAATACTTTAACAAATATTAAATTATAATTATTATTTCAAAATAGTTTAAAATTTATCTTAGGAATGAGAATATAATAACATTACACAATTTATTCATGTCTCAAATTATTGTAATCCATAAAATTATATAAACATTAAAAATAACTTTTATAAAATTATGTTATAAATTTCATTTAAAAAAATCAATAAATTCACTCAACACATAGTTTGTAAAATTATTGTTATCATTATTATATTTATACATAAACATATCATCTTAATAAATAATATGTATGAAACATGAAAATTAGAATACATTATGATGGTATTCATAAAAAACACATTATATCCTAGATCAATTATATATTTTTTAGTCTATGTGGAATTAAATTGCTTAATTCTAAAAATTATATTTCATATTTTGGTAATATAGTGAATATTTTAAAATAATTAATCATATATCCATTAAATTACATTATATTTATCTTTCCCATATCTTCATCTGATGTATTTTCCCTTCATAATAGGCCTATAAAATAAAAATAGAAAGTTTAATGTTTGAGATCCATCCCCGTAATGATAGAAAATATAAATTCGATTTAATTTCTAATATAATAAAAAATTTATGAAACAAATTATACAAAATGGTAGTTTACTTATATTTGTTCTTTTTTTTAAATAGATATAATTATCCTCATTTTATTAGAAAAATTATTAATAATTAATTTAGGTTACAACACAATTTTGGAATGACTAAAAGAATAATAAAGTAAATCGTTAACTTAACAAACAGTTTAATAATCCTACACTACAACTTACTAAACCTATAATAACACATCATATTTCAAATTTTCAATAAATTTATATATTGAAATAATTGTTTGATGATAATTATCATTATATATTCCTCAACAGATTTGTTTTCATCATTTTAATAAATTTTTATATTTGTAAGAGTGTTTTCACACCTATATTTTATATATATTTCAACTTCATTGTTATAAGGATCCATATATTTAATCTCAAACATAGCATCATCATTAGATTTATCATGTGAGGTTTTATTTAATTTATAATTTTTATTGGGTATATTTTAAGAAATATTTTCAATATTATTCATTACCATCATAAATTAACACCCCACAATGATTCGACGAAATTTTGGTTTTTATATTCCCCAAAAATATGTTCTTATTTACCCCATACATGGTTTTGTATCATCATATTTTTACATTGATTGTTTGTGTGATATTAGATTTAAATAAATTGATGTTAATATGGTATCTCATGATGATTATTCAATATAAACTAATACAAAAAACCAATCTTATAAAAAAGAAAAAATAGAAAATAAAATCATAAAACATCAATAAATAAGGAAAATGATATTCATAATTTATCATGATAGAGAATGTATTAAATTCAGAAATTCCTCAACATTTTACTAAATGACTAAAAATTCAATTTTTATTCATATTTCCATAATGGAATCTTGTTTGGAATTTATATTATTTCATTTTCTAATAACTAACAACTATAGAATAGTATGTGGCTATTTATGGGTCAATCACATTGACACATATATATATATATTGAAAGCCTTAAACATATTTTAGATAATGAAATTTTATTTTTTCTAATGGGATTACATTAACATTATTTTAATGAGTATACCACATTCATGAGTTAAATATATGAATGATAGAGGTGAAAATAATTATTAATTTCTATGGGTGAATCATTTGATTGAAATGATTTTGGTGGAAAATATAGTATGAACAATCCATTCCTTGGTCCATGGAGATATTGTTAAACTAGAGTCTACGGCTGAGTATACATTAAAAGTCACTAATCATCATCCATCAATCATCCATAGTGATAGGGGACCAAAGGAATCATTTTTATATATTAAGAGGATAGAGAGGCTTTTCAACATCTTAAGAAATTTAGAAGTCTCCATGGCTTTTTTCAGCACATATATTCAAGAGGGGTCATGAATAAAACTGCGGGAATATATTATATAATCCACATTTCATGAATTTTCTCATGATATTTTTTCACTATATAATTATAGTATTAGCCCTATACTAAAACATAATTTTTAGTTATGAAATTTTATTTTTTAATATTGATCCGGGAGATCATTATTTCATCTAGTATACTTCTTAGTTTTTCGATTTAGGGAACCTATCTTAATCATTATGCCCAATGGCTACATTAAAGACCAAAGATTGAATATGGTTTTCAGTAATGATATGTAGTCTATATTTATTCTTTTGTTACTTAAAAACATCAAAGAGGATTTATACAAGGATTATATGGATCATATACGAATAGATTGGATGATAGAAAACATTGATTAATTAGTTATAGTTGGAGGCATCTAGATTTGTTTTCATGTTGGAAATCTATTCATCTTCAACATTTATATAAGATATCATTAAAGGGATATACTGACATATCTACCCTCACTATGAGCTCTCACTCTCAATCAGATGTAGAAAAAAATTGGGGGGGATCTCATCCTCATTCCAAGGTTGAATCTTAGTTGGTGAATAAGGTGAAGAATTAGGTATGATTTATCAATGAATTGGAGTGGGTACCAAGTGATTACATGAAAGGGACGGTTAATATAAGAGGATTGATTTTTAAGGAATATTTATTTATTATTGATATAATTTATATTGCTAAAAATAATTCCTTTATCTTATTTGGTTTCACTGATGGGTTGGGTTTATGTTCGAATATTATAAATTTCATGATGACTCTTTGTAACATTTTATATATGAATTAAGAGTAGGGATTTAGATTTCCAAAATTATAAGTTATGTTCACTAACCAAAAATATATATATGAAAATTTTGATATCTTAATATTAAAATCATTTATCTTGTCATTGAAATGGATTTTATGTGTAAATATTAATTTCATATTTATTTATTTCATGTTCAAGACATGTTTCAATCATCTAATAGTGTCACTCATGTTTTTTTGGGCAAGTGGGATCATCGGTCTATGAGAGAGGGTTCCGTTGTCCCTGGTGTGCAGATGATATTGCCTCAATTGTTGAATATGATTCTTGATTTCATTAATCAATGTCCATGATTCACTCTTCTTACATTAGTGGGTGGGTATCCCAATTATTATCTAGATTATTTCTCTAGATGTCCAATTTAGTGTAATTTGTTTAATGTATACTTTCATCAACGAATGATTTGTACTTACTTAACTTTCTACCATATGAAACCTAATAGATTTAATGGATTAATGGTTCAACAAGGTGTTATTTAGGATAAGTGAATTATTCATTTTATAGATTCACTTCACAAATATCTTGTAATATTTTCATTGAATGTTTATGAGAGTCTACCACTTCTTTTTAATTACAATGAACTCAACCTTGTAATTTTTAGGAAACGAATATCTCTTTTATATTATTGATGATGTTTTTGAATAGATAAATAGAACCAACTGTTTTAAAAAATAATTATTTGAGACTACGGTACCATCAAATTAGAATCCAAGAGGATGATATTACTAAGGAATTATTCATGAGAATGTATGGGTATTATATGTTTTTTTTCAATATATTGGACCTTACTATTATCCTAATGTATTTAATGATTTAATTAATCAAATATTCAATTCCTTAATGAAATCATTCAGGGTTGTTTTTTCAGAGTGTTTATGTTTTCATTATATATAGAAACATGGTCAATATATGTATTAAAATATCATCCTTGTATTCATAGATGTGAACCATTAATGTTTGAATTTATTTAAATGATTTTTTTGGATTCAATTGGTGAAATTTAAAATCAATGTGATTTACTAGAAGAATTTATCAATGGATCCTGATAATATTTCGGTGGTAATGTATTGAAAATCCTAGAAATGGGTTTTAGATCCATAGTATCTTTGGATTCAAATGATATTATATTTAATTTATTGAATACATCTCAGTGAATTTATATCTTATAAATGAATTAACTCGTAAGTGTGTGAATTTTTTCTATAATGATAATTACTTGATATCTTTTGATAATTTGAATTTGAAATTTACTTTAACTCTAGTATTAATCATTATTTAGTAAATTTAGGGATATTATATTTATTACATGTCCAAAAGTATGGATTTATTTGATTTTATGATATAGGTTAGATAGTTGGTATTATATAGTTCTCATAAATTACACTCTCGTGAAATGAACTACCCTATTCATGAACATGACATGGTGGAATGGTGATGTATCTTAAAAAATATCCCCACTACCTCTTCCTGGAGAAGTTTAGATTCTATCTATACCATAAGAGTCTGATGTATATTTTCATGTAGTGGGGTTTGAACATGAGGTATATATGATGTGTGAAGTTCATTTATAACAATGATTTTGATATTTCATACAACCATGAAAAATAAAACATTATTGGAAATGATTTTATATGTTATTAACTTAATCAAAAATTATAAATATTTGTGTAATACTGTTGTATGATGGTCTTATATTATAATATTTGATTCGAAGAAGGAAAAGATGATCATTAGGAATTCACATGTCTTATTTAGAAAGGATCATATATAGATGATCATATTTGACTTGGATATCTCAATGATCTAGATTGATAGTGAATTTTTATGATTTTTTATTTTTGAGAAACCCGGGGTGAGTGGACTTAGTATCCTAAGGGGTTATATAATTCAAATTTAAAAAGAATGTTCTAATAGATATAAGAAAAAATTTATTCTAGAATGGAACGATTTATAATTGTTTATATACTACAGAGCTATCATAATAAACAAGGACCATATACATTACTAATGATATTATATAATGAGAATACTAATTGTGTATTATATATCTATGTGCCGTAGATTTTAGTGAATTAAAGTGGAACATTATACGCATACATGTTTTCTGTAAACTTTACCTGTTACATTAAGACCGTGGGAAGATATATCCATAGAAATAATTATTTGGAAACATTTTACTTCTAGTTTTATAAATTTTTCCTCGGTTATTATTGATTACTCATGATATCTTTGTATTTATACTTAACTAGGAGTCAATGATGGGTAAGGATATTAGATTTTTTTTTGATATTGTCAAACTCCCTGGTCTTCGATAAAATGGAATTTTCAATATGGACCCACTCTCGCATTCTTACTTTCGAGTGGATGCATGTTTTCATTAGTTCTCAATTGAATTTGACCATGTCATATAATCACCTGATATAAGGTCAAATATGGTGATTTATATAAATTCACAATGACATTATTAATGTGTGTGTCATTAACTTCAAACAATCATTGGATAAAAACTAACATTAGTAATGATTTTCTATAAAAATAGCTATCATGATTTAATTAAGATGGTGTAATATTAGGAATTATTTATGATAAATTCTTGATCACAACTTTTTTATGATGATATTAGAGTACAACCCATGGATGGACTAAGAAAGATTCCTGAGATAACAAATATTTTGAATTCATCATGGGCAGTTTAGTGAAATAATTTAGTCTCCAAAAAAATATTCCAATTTGAATCATCGTTCTTTATAAGTTTAGGTAGGCAATTTTATTTTTATTATTGTTCCACCTAATTTATGAAGTCGACATTTGGGAGGCAGTAAATGTTATCGCATCATTATATTTGCCCATTTCAGATTTATGAGTTACTTAAGAATGTTGATTATTGATAAGATTTACCTACTCATTAGTACTCTATTAATGAATTTTTTATTATTACAAATTGAATAAGTACCCAAAAAACATTCTCATGTGACCGGGTGGGAGGATACTAAAATTTAACCTAATACCATGGTTGCAGAAGGTCAATGTAGATAGTGGATAGATAGTATAAAGACTTCAATGGAATGATGTTTCCATTGGTTCAGGGGAAATGGTAGATTGAGAAGGACTACCCTGAGACATGTGATAATAAGTTCCTGATGATGTAATAAATTCATTATCAATTTTTGAGTTCATGAACTCCATAATTTTTTGGGACACAATATACTATGATGGGGAGAATTTTGATTCCCTCTATGTCAATGGTATGTTTAATTTTCATATTATATTATATATTTTATGATTTTAGTGGATTTTAGGATATGATTGTCAGAATTTTATGTTTTAGTGTAAGAAAACCATGTCTTGAGTCAGTGGTCATAGTCTAGTAACAATGAAATATGGATCTGTGGGTTCTAGTGCTGATTTTTATAGGTTGAGCATGGTTTTTGAAACATGATAGTCATCAAGAAAAAGATGTTTATGTTTCTATTTGGGTCCTAAGGCTATATCACAACTTACATATTGTTTATAAAACATCAATTATATTCCTTGGAAACCATAAAACGTTTTTATCAATGGATAATAGTAAATTTATGGTTAGCACACCACTTTTCAAACCATTTTTCCTAACCATGCGAGCAAATCTATACATCTTAAAATGGAAAATTTCACCAATTACCTTGGTCATTGAAAAATATTATATCTTACAAATACCTAATTATCTCATAATAATATCTCCATGATTCTTTATTTCACTCACCACTTGATTCCATGGTGAACCTTAACTTATTTTTTTATCTCTTCGGGGTATGTCTGGATTTTCCCTCACTATATCATCTTTTCTCTGGATCATCTCTCAATTCATATCACACTACTCTCATCATAACCCTTATGACATGTGATTTATATATATTGAGTGTTTGATATTAATTTTAGGGTTATTCTATGAGATTTTTTATTTTGAGAACCCAATCTGTTCATATCAAACCACTAGTTTAGATAGTGCATTTTCTCTCCATTTGATATGTAGGTATATTTCTCTTTCTGTATATCCCTTATCATGATTGTGTTATTATGATTCACCCCATTGGTAGAAAATTATGAAACTAACTATTTCGTATTCCAGATTTATGAACATGATATTTGGGGGTAGTGTGATGTGTTTTTAAAATGTGGTTTCTTAGAAACATGATTTTAGGCACATTATTTTTTTGATAAAATTCATCAAAGATGTTTTTGAATTATAAATGGGTTTTCAAGAATGGAAAAAGGTATAATCACATTGGAATATGTCTTATTAAATGTAGGATTAGATTTATTTAAAAAATGTGGTATATAGAACATTGGGAGACCGTGGGGTATTAGTGAAACTAAACAGATGAAAAATATAGTGAAGTATGTTATCACTAGTATAGATGAATTTGAGTCCATGGTTTTTAGTTAGTAGATTTTCTGAGGGAATGAGGTTCCAAGATATTAGGATTTACTTATACGATCATGTGTTCTTTCATACATTATTATAGTGTAGACAATTGTTTCATGGTTTTACCTTTTTATATTATTTGATACATTATGTATATGTTTATATGATTATTTTATTTACCAACATGAATTTTTTTACAAGTTAATTGATTAGAACATTTATCTACTATTTTATAATTAATAATGTCTACGCCATATTTTTTCTTACTAGAATATGGGATTCTATTTAAAATATATCGAAAGTATGGTTTTATATATGGAAAATAATTCTATTAAAATGTTATTTAAATCAATTTTAGATAAGAACTTCCACATTCCAGGGGAAAGAAAATTTATAGATTCATGGTGGAATGCTATTAGGATTTATTCCTTATAAACATCATATAGAATTATTCACATATAAACTCAGTTTTTTTGGATATTAGAGAAATAAATTTCACCATGTAGAGTACATCTATCCTACATTAAGATTCATTCTAAATGGATATGATGGTGATAGAATATGGCCACGTAGATATGGATCTATGAGTTTCTTTAGGTTCTTTATTGATGGTATTTCCTTTTTTTCATTTATAATTTTTAATCTTATTTTTGGATGTTACCATTTATTTTAAAATTTTTGTAATATGATGTATTTTTTATATCTGCTGTGATAATCTAATTATTTATTTATTACTATATTTATTTAGAATTTTATTTCATTAACCCTTTTATGATATTTCATTCAACTTTTTATTTTTATAATAACCAAGTGTTTGTTTCTATCCCAATGAAATTGGGAATGCACATCGGGCCTTATAGAATGATAAATTAGATGGAATTTTGGGATGACCTGGGTTGGTTTATTATATGGAGAACTATGAATATTAATAATAATATAATATTATTAAATATTACAAATGGAATAATTTTGGAAGAATTTTTTTTAAGTGGAGATTATATAATCCTAGGCTAGTCAAAAGCGGATATTTTTTATTTGTGATTATTATTTTTGATATCATAAATTAATTGTTTAATTTTTTTGAAATAGAGTGATTATTTTATTTCATATATATTTGGGAGATATATAATCTGATTTATTGAAAATTTGGGGATGATTTCAAAAATCATTGAATTGTTACTTTTATTTAACTAGGATTTCATCTAGTGAATTTTCTGGATGATTTAACTAACATTTAAGAAATAATTATTTTTATTGAACTTTTATATGTGTTTCATTGTATTGAAATGGGAAGATATTGTTTTTTTATTCCTTACATATAAATGATCAAACCGTAATGTGAAGGAGGAAAAAAAATAAATTATGAAATAATCAAGAATGTCATTATAACATGATGTCTAAAATAGATGTGACCATGGACTACTGATTATGGTTAACGCACTACATTATAGACTAATTTTTAGATTTGGTTCTTTTTACATCACTCTAAGTAAAGAACCAATTCACATGTGTTTTATTAACCAATTTTACATTTTATTAAATTTCATTGTAATTTAATTGGTTTATCCTTTCAAATTTCTCATATTTATTTTATTATATTGTAGTTTATTTTCAAATTTTTAAAATTATTAGTTGATTTTTTATTCATATTAGTTTTATAGGTATTATTATAATTTTTATAATCACATAAATTATGATATTAAATATTATAATAAAACATTAATTATTATTAGTATTTTAGGTTGAGATGAATAGAAGCCACCAAACAACACAAAAAATCATCAACCAAAGGGAGTAAATGCTCATCACACCAAATAAGGAATTGATATTACCCATATTTACTTTATTATTAAATTATATAAAACAATATCCAAGTGTTATTGAGTCTTTATGAACATTGGTGTCCTGAAGGCCTAGTGTCTTGAAGGCTTAGTGTCCCTATAGAAGAATACACGGTACCACCAAATAAGCAACCTCTATCATGGTAATGTCTATCATGATCTTCAAAAACGGATCCAATTAATGTGACTCTGTGACATATTAAGCACACATACCCATATTTCATAGGATATCAAATATGAATGAGGTAAAAACATCGTTTTAGGGGGCTATACTGTCTAAAATGAAGCATGATTTCCCCTCCCAAATCTACTAAAAATGGGAATAATCAATCCATATAATGAATATCATATAATTATGTAGATATAAAACATTGGCCTATGGATACCCAAATGTATAATATAGAATGTTGTAAAATGTTTTAATAATGAATTAAATAAAACAAATAGTTTTAAAAAAAATATAACATTTTACATAATAGTAAAAACATCATCTTACTAAAATCCAAAATTGGTAATCACATACAATATTGGTTGAATCCTTATCGTTCATAAAATTCTAGGCATGTAACATGTATTTATATCCATGATATACATATTTGGGAAGGGAAAATATGAATATATATTGAACAACATAAAAATTAATGTTGTTTACATGGGTTGGGGTCATTCTACCTAACCAGTAGGTATCCCGAGTGCCTCAATAATTTTCTGTACTATATCGATTAGATGGATGTTCATTAAATTCATTTAAATAGATGATTTAAATTCCATGAAACACATTCATCTAAAAACATAACACATAATTCACCCAACAACATATCTAATTTGGAACCATGTTGGGATCCTGCTCAAACCACAACCATTGCAATACCTAATTCGACACAATGCCAAATTTCTTATTGTACCATAACTCATACAATGCATAATTCTATGTTATGAAAAAATATTATCATCCTACAAATCAACCATAATCATTCCAAAATATTTTGATCAGGGTTTCATCCAATATTTTATAGCATGTACCAAATGAATTAGGGTGGGGAATAATCCAAATCCAATACTCACTTCCCAATGAGAAAAGGCATTATCAAATATATTTGATCGTCAACCCATTCCTCATCACATGGGTGAGGAAAATAATTTATGTGTCACATCAACCCACAACATCTCACTTAGAAAAAGGTCATATATTCCATATCTGTTAGGGATAAGTCCCATTCCTCAACCACAATCTAATTTCATAGGGTATGGTTCGAAGTTTTTCATGCACACCATCTCATGCAATATATGGAAAGGTCCTAAAAATAATAACCAACTAAGAAAGGAATGGTCATCCAAATGAACCATCCCTATAGATTATTGGGAGGTAACATCAAATATGTTGACCAAAACCTATGTACTCTAGGGAGTATATAGTCAATATCACATAGGTGACATCATATTGGGAATGTGGCTCAAATTAAATCTAACCCACTCACCATTAAGGATATAGTCCCTCATAATAAAGCCTTTAGTATCAAATACATTCATGAAATTAGACGACCCCCTAAGGGGTTAATAATTTCCATCATGACCTATCATTACCATGTTATCATCTGGTGTCCTAAATAAAAAATATGCTCTATCATGAAAAATAAGTTCTCAAGGTGATACACAAAAAAGGGGAATCATCATGAATCAATATACACAATCCAAAAATACTCAAAAATGGGAATCACAATAAGAAAACACGATTGGAAAAAATTCATGTCTTTCACAAGGTCAAGTGGACCAAAACACATCAACACAATATTTTTTTAATTCCTATGAAAATTAATCTAGGATCATATTTTAAAAATTATTTCAAAACTGATTTCTAAAATTCTAAAACCCCTTTGAAATTTACATTTTAAACAAAATATAATATTAAAATTTCATAATAAATTGAAAAAAATTATAATTATAATCCAATTGACTCTACCAATAAAAAATAAATACTTTCATCGACACTCAATAAACTAAGGAAAAAATCAGATTGTTTAGCTAGTTATACATCCATGATGACTATTAGTATAACACAATCCCATCCCAATAAATATGTAATATTTTAAAAAACATGTGGCTTTCTATAAGTTACAATAAATAAGGAATAAAAATATAAAATATCCAATTAAACATAATATTGTGGATGGTCAAGGCCCACTACCATAAGCACAATCATTCCCCTTAATTCATACTCACAGTAATTAATGCCAATGTTCATCAAAGCCCAACCAACAAAAACACAACATACTAAGGTTGTATGCCATGGAAAGACATCCAATTATTAAATGTATCCAAATTTAAAATAATTATTAAACCTTATAAAAAAATTTCATTATTTAATTATTTTATATAATTTATGTAATAACATTGAAAAATAACATAGAATGTATATAATTATCATAAAATAACCATACTCATGTCGGTGTTGTATGGCATACTCGGTTATTATTATAAAAAAAGTTCATAACCCAAGGAATCAATTAATGAATTAATTTCATTTTATTTTAATAAATATCCATAGAAAATTATGTACAATTGTGTACCTCCAATGAAACAATAGGATATATTTTGATGTTAACATCAAGGAAACTCATCTAAATTTATAGAGTGGAATCCCCCTCATATTGGGATTATTCCACCATTATTTAATGGAATCATCACTAAACACTAACACAGAGGAATCCAGAAATCACAAAAAAAAAATTAATTGGGGATGAATGGATAAAAAATGGAAGTGATACCTACCTTAAAGCATGATTGATGATATAAAAACCAACAGAATCATGGGGTTTAAGGAAGAATATGTGATGTTCTTATAGTAATGCACAAAAAAATTAAGAATAATGGTGTTCATCTCTAATACATTAGGGGTGAATTTTATTATTACACAGAAAAACTCTATCGGTATGTTAGTTACCCATACTGACCGACTGATGATGGGATCACTTATATTTTATCATCTTAAACATTTAATAGTCATTTGATTTAGTCAATAAATTTACATTATTTCAATTTGAGGATCTTTTAAGCTTTTGAATTTTATAGAATTAGGTTATAACTCCTACATAACAAAACCATATATTTTAAAGTGTACCCATCAACTCAATATTATTTTTTCCATCCATATAAAAAATTTATTTGTAAATAATGATTTAGTTTCATCAAAAGTCATCATAACATTCATCATTACCTCTTATAACCCCTTATCCATCCATAAATCATGTGAAAAACATTTTGAAACACATTATGAGGATTAAAAAATATTATGGGATCAAAACAATAGAGAACTTATTGTCCAATGAAAAATAATAAAAATAATAGAAACTAATTTATTAAAAATAATACATTTCAATCATAAAATAATATGTAATTCCATAAAAAATTTGATTTTTTTTCGAATTTGGAGAATAATTATTTCGATGAAAAAACACTATAGTGCATATAAAATTCTTGTATATACAATGGGAAATCATCTCTTAAAACCCATAAAGAACCCTTAAAAATTAAACCAATCATACAACCAACTTCCATTATAATTCCTTAGAGATTATATTCATTACCAAATGAATTTGAATTCTATCTCGGTGAACCCATTTTCTAAGATATAATTGAATCACCTAACACTATATGTGGACACACGTAATTTAAAGTATAATGGTCTCACCCGATGCTATCTGGATGCACCCATCATATATACAGTCCATGAACCACATCGATAAATAAAATATTTTATCAATTGAAAATTTATTTAAATCACATATTAGACATCATATCATATATAATAATACCATATTATTTTAAATAATTTTTCAATTACATATATAACCTAAAATAAAGAGTGTTTTTATTTGTGATAGAGTTTAATCTATCAAACGAATCCAAAAATGATATAAAGGTCATGATAGTAAGAAAGTTTCTTATCACATTTCTATTTAAAACATGTAAATGGATTCCATTTTAATGAAACAAAAATAATTTAAATTAGAAATAAAATGAAATTCATAAATATATTATGTCCACATAAAATGCTTCAAAAAAAATTTTATGTAGAGATAAAATGATTCAATAATGATTTTAAAACACTACCATGAAAGAGAAAGTGAGATTTAAGGGAAAAATTACAAGGTTATTTATTTAGAAGAAAATTATATTGTCATATTGGGAATATTTAAAAGATAATTCCTTTGAATGAATGACATTAATAAAAACATTAATATCATGATAATAGACAAATTTATGTTATAACATGTTAATGGGTTGGAATATACACAATTGAAAAGTATTATGGTTCATATCACCCTGAAATGCCTCAAGGAATAAAATTTAGTCGAAGTCCCTTTCCTTGTGTCTGAAATTTCATGTGTGCATTTATCTTCCTAAATAAAAAAGTATGTGAATTATTTTCTTGATTGAGAAAATTTTTCATTTTTATTATAACATTTTTTTCACAATTTCCTTTTTTATTTTAAATTTCATAATTAATTATGTTTATATCATATGATTTGGTCATATCTTGTTTATGAGTCAAAAAATCATTTCGTTGGTCGACTATGGTAAAATGGGTCTCTTAAAACATATATAGAATAAATAAAAATGAAATAAATTACATATTTATTCATAAATTAATCTTTTCAAGAATATTTTGAACAATTATTAGGAAAAATGAGGAAACTTAATGATCGTAGAGACGATAGGTCGTACATACACATAAGAAACGTTTTATGACCATTATTGAAAAAAGATAAGTAAAATTTAACTTTAAATGATTATAATTACAACATAAATACCATATTATTTAATTATACATAAATATATGTATTATTATTGAGATGTTTGATTAACAAATAAGAATAACACCGCTTCGAGGTGGTTGTTGTCCACAAGTCTAGGAACAATGTTATCTCTTTATTAGTGTGAGAAATGTTAACATGAAAATGATGTATTATATTTATATAAATAATTTTATGTAAATGAAAATCAAAATGATTTCATTTTTATCATATTTAATCTTTACAATTTAACTTATTACATTCCATGTTTCATGATAGTGAAAAAAAATTCACATCACTTCGTGAGGTGGTAGTTCAATGTGCACCTGAGTGACATGTTCGAATCAACTATGTATTGGATTGTAAAAAGGGCGTATATGATATAATTAAACAATTTGAATAATTATTTTGTAAATATAATAAATTATATATATATTATGAATATCATTAATCCAAAATTTTATTGGTGTTAATGAAAAAATGAACGACATCATTTCACGATGTGGTAGGTTGTTGTACACACGTATGATGATTTAGTAACACATTTGATGGTAGAGTGCAATGGTGTATGTTAAATATTTAAAAAATATAACAATATTGGGTATACTGAGGTAATTATATAATCATGGAATATAAATTATTTAGCTGGTTTGAGACAGAAATAAAACAAATAAAAAATTTGATGAACATAACCTCTTCTTTGGGTAACTCATTTTGGTTTTTACCAAATTCCATAATTAGATAGATTCTTCCACAAAGTAATATTAATAGTATGATATGGGTGAATTGGAGAGGTAACATGGGTTGGTATTTTCTAATCAATAAGGCATAACATGTGTGAATATATATGGATAAGTGGTGGAAATTTATAAGTGGAGGAGAGGACACACTTGGCATATTTCAAAATGAAGTAAGGTAAACCCACATTTTTACCTATAAAAAGGATAAAATAATATATTAAACATGATCCAAGATTCTATTTTGAAGGAAACATGCTTTCAATGGGTTCATGGATATTATCTATTTCATTTTTAACATTAAGATTAATGTTTAACCACCCTGTATTTTCAATTTTAATTAAATCACTGTAATTAATTTTAATTGTTCTCACTTATCATTTTGGACCAAAATTATGCGAAAAGTATTGTAAATTATAAATTATTTAAAATTAAAATATAAACTAAATTTTTTTAAATCAATTCATTGATGTGGAAAAAATTAGTTATATATTTGTCTCGTAGTTTCAGCGAGACAACGAGTTTATAAAAAGTGTATTTATTTTTGAAAATGATGATTTTACATTAACTCTATGAATAATAATAATTATTTTATAAAACTCAAAAAATATGTAATGATAATATTAATATATATATATATCCTTTAAAACATTCCCTATTATTGATTATAATATAAATTTAAAAGGAGAAATAATATACAATTTCAATTTGTTTATAAAAAACTCTTTATTTAAAACTATAATCAAACGTAGATTAAAAAATATATTAATTTTATTCAAAAGATATTATGTGGATAAAAGATAAATAAATAATACATTTTTTACTTGAAATAAAATAAAAAACATTTTGGGACTCTTAAATTAAAAAATTTATTAAAAAAATTATTTAATACAAAAACTTCAAATTTCACTATTCACAGAAAAATCAATATTTTCAAAAAAACGCCAAATTATCAAAAAGAATTATGATATGATGATTTGAAAAATAATATTCATTTAATAAAATTCAAATTCTTAAATATTGTAGATAAACATTTATATTGAAAGTGGTTAATAAAACAATTTCACATTTGATTAAACAATACATGATATATTTATAACTAATATAGAAATAGAATTCATATAAATATATATAAATTTTATTTATTATATAATTAAATGGTTTGAAACAACATTGGATGCATAATTGGCCCATATGTGGTGTTGGATGAATGGAAATCCCATCGTTTAGCCAATGGGTTCCACTAACTGGCCAATGCCTATTATAGTGTCCCCAACCACCACATTCCCTCCTTGATTCCCACTAGATCACCCAATATGTCATAAGAGCATCCCACTATATCTGAAACATCCACTTATGGTTAAAAACTCTCATAATTACATTCTATGACACATTTTGAAAAACATCCATCCACTAGAAAGATAAATTAAATTTCTCTTCGGAAATTCCAAATTTAACGATGTAGTTCCTTAAAAACTCCATAACACAATGATTCTAATCCTTAAGAATCCATTATAGTAATTATACAACATAGACTATCCAAAATAGACCATCAATTCACCTTCATCTATTTGTGATCCATCTCAATAGACTATCACATTTCTCCTTTGAAACTCCAAACACCATGCCCTAATATACTATATTTCATACAAAATTTATACAATAATCCTCAAAATAAATCAGTCATTCCATACGTGATTCTCCTGATGTGGTTTTAAACTCACCACATATTATTTCACATGAAATCATTCGTCATTCCTACCCAAACTGAAATTCCTTACAAACACTTTACCCCATCCATTGACCCACCACAAAATCACCTGAACATGATTCCCTACTATGAGAGGTACCATCATAGCATCCAATCAACCACAATGATGTTCAACCCAACACCTATCCTAAATACCCTATAAATGTTTTGAACGACCACATCCACTGTCATACATTACATTGATTAGTAACAAATTTCTATTATTTCTCATCCTTGAATCATCTTAACTCTAACCATGATCCAAATGAAACTGCACCCACACCAACCCATATGAACAAGTCTATCATCACACATAAACACTACAAATATGTCCCTAAATTAGGAATTTCCACTAACTATCATATCCATACCATTATTAATAATCCATCAACATTTTTAATTTTTCATCATCCCCTCTCAAATTATTTTAATACACTGATAACCAATTTGATGATCACCACTAGAGATATATTCTTGTTAATTATATGGAAAAACAACTACCAATCTAAACTACCCATGTTTCATCTATTACTCTCTGTATTGAGTAGATTTGACCTCTTAATTATACTTGAGTGAAATGAGAAGCAACTTATCACTATGCACCAAGACATTGTGTGACCATACTCATGCATTCCAAAACAACATAGTGTTTAGAGGAATATCATCAACGGTCTTATGGTGCAACTCCCCATAGGAATACACAAAAAACATATGATTCCATATAGGGTTTCCTCCACTAATGAAATCACCTATTGAAAATTTTATTTTATTGTTCACATTGATGGAAAACTCAAATGCACAAAAAATATTAAAACCCAGAAAATTAGAAAAGATGAAACAATCATTATATATGAGCCAATCGTAAAATCCCATGATACCGTAATAATAATATCCCTTAATTTGTCTTTCTCATTCTCATAATATGTTGATCCCTAAAATATTCCAATATCAACTAAACATAAAATCTAATACCCAAGTCTCTCTCAGTCAACCACTGTATGTCTAAAAAACTAATTTAGATATACAAATTTTCTTTTCCATATTCATAAAAAACTTATATACTCATAAAAATAATGAAAGGTGGGTTCTAAGAAATCATTACATATAATATGATAAAATAGAATTCACACATCAATGTTACATGATCCAACAAAATATAATTCGAGATAATTGGTTTTCCAAGGAAATAGTTTTATACATTTAAAACAACATTAAAAAAATTTATAAAAACTAATGTTCAATTTAATTTTCAAAATAATATCTTTCAATCCAAGATTATACTAAAAAACATTGAATAGAAGAAAATTTCTGGAAAACATTCCATTTTCCAAAAACATTTTGAAATCCAATTAATAATGTATTCCTAAATCCCATATTGAAACCCGTTATCAATACATTTTCTATAAAACAGGAATATATCAATCCATTTAAAAATTTATGGCTCCATGATTATACTCAAATAAACTAACATTAAAAGACATTTCCTAGAAACACCACATTCCACTATATGATTTTTCATTTCAATGATACCATATTTTCAAGATTCTTAAATTCCCAAAACTATTTCTATGTACTAGTCAAACAAGAGAAAATAACAATTGATCAATAAAGAACCACCTATCCCAAATAAATGAATCACCAAATATAATATTTTTCATAAAACATCACTTATATTAAATTTTACTTCAGTTAATTTATATTATGAAGAGGTGTCATAATAAACAACTCCACCCCTCGGTGCATCTATCATTCCCCTCTCATACCACTATCATGTTGTTTGAATACCCTGATGGATTATATAAAATCCATAATAATCATCCTAACACTCATCCATCCCATATTGGGATTATCAATCTATAACAAGACACTACTCATCCTAGAGTTCCTTGTACCAACATTATATGTCCCCTAGAAACATTATTTTTAACTAATGTCAGGTTAGAGAATCATGTGCTCAGTATACTTCCCATTTTTTGAAAACCAAAATCCACCTATAACTATATTAAAAAAAACAAAAGACCCATATTATACAATTTTGAAATTCCCAAACTGAATCTACCCAAATAGTAAACATACATGGATATTAAGATACTCAATCACTCTTCCATATATGAAATATTCAACTAACAGATGCAAGGGCATATAAATTTCAGGTGGACAATATACCTGCTAAAATGAATCCAAAGGGTGAAGCTTGAATTTAAAAAACATCATCATGACCTATCAATTTAAAAAAACAATTACCAATATATGTCAAATGAGTAGAACATAGAGAATTCCTGGGTGATTAAGAAAAGTATTAAATTTATTTATCAATTCTATAATTAAAACAATCAACAATATATATATATAAATTTATACATACTAACCACAATTACATCTGACTTCTAACAAAAACTATGAATTACATACCTGTAATAATGAATACATAAGAATCATGATATTTTAGATGGGTGCAATGTTTCATAATCCATGTCATACAAATGTTATGAGATAAAACCCCACAATCTATGGACATACATTATAACCAATATCATTTATGTATATCGACCATTAGTTAAATATCCCATTAGTTATCCCTACTTCCTCAATAATACTATGTGATACTACATCCAAGTATATCTAAATGTAATACATATAAATTTTTATAATGATGTTAAAGAAAAATATCCTTCTCAGAAACATAAAACATAATACAAACAAGAGATTAAATTCATCAACGATATGTTGTGAACATCCTCATACCACAACTCATACAATACGAACATTAATTCCATGCCTGAGTCAATATCATACCATATGCCATTCAATACCAACATTTTCCCAATGCTTTAATATAATAATTGAATACGACAACCCGGCCCAAATCAAAAAAAGGTGCATATGGTGTCAACTAATGTTGTCAAACATTAAAATGAGAACATTGGTTAGGGTGTCGTCAAAATCCATGGACTATTACCAGATAGGGTAGGGTTCCATTATACATCCATGAGCCTTGATCCAACCCATTTCACATTATATAGGTCTACCCACTATGTGTTATGTCAACCCCCACCATTTCATAAATGTTTTGGTTATAAATTCCTTCTCGCTCAATTGCAAGGCCCCTCTCTCATCACTACAATTTTATATAGTGTATGGCTCATGATTATTCGTCCACAACAACCTGTTCCATCACTAGGAAGGTCTTTCACCCACTAGATAAGGACATGGAATTTACATCACACCCACCCATATCCTAACTAAACTACTCACCAAACAGAGAGTAGTCGCTTAGGATCTAGAATTATATATCCAACATGGCTAAGACCCAACTCATCCCTCTATCGAAACTGTCAGATCCATCAGGACCAACCACCACATTAACACTATATTCATGTTTTCATCAATCTTACCAAAAAAACACACATGCACCATCAAAAAAATGTAATCCTCATGGGGCTACACAAATAATTATCATCATCATTCATCATCAATCAAAATCAATAAACACACAAAACAGAAACAAAACATAAATGTAATCATGGAAAATATTGATTCACCATCACGTGTTAAAATAGTCTAAAATGCATCAATACTAATGCCTCTGGATTCCTATGAAAATAATTTCAAGATACAATATTTAAAATCATTCCAAATCAAATTTAAAAAATCCACCATTTCCCATAAATTTTCCATGTTTACCAAATTCATTAATTAATATTTAATTTATAAAATAATAAATTCCTTCTTTGAATAAAAATTGGAACCACCATGAAAAATCATAATCAGGTCTCCTAACACAAACACATATATGGAACCCCATCAGAATATTTATCATGATATAAAACCATGATTAAAATAAGTTTGAAAAAATCCCATCCAAAAATTTTGGATACTCAAACAAAGAGACCTCATGTGGGAAGATAAACTATTGATGGAACATGAATATAAAATAAAAAATTAAACAAGTGAAACCGAATGAACATCGACCCCTGCCTCTAGTGGAATTTCCATTAATTATTATGGGTGTCAATCACATCATTGGCTTATCAAATATCAACATTCTGCTATTAAAAATCCCAAATCCAAATCTCAAACCAATAAATATAAAAAATAATTTTAAGTATTTTACAAAAATCATTAATCTTAATTAATAAAATTTAATAATTTATTTATTTTGAAAAAATTCAGCATAT
Organism: Viscum album; assembly: GCA_963277665.1. Lineage (NCBI taxonomy): Eukaryota > Viridiplantae > Streptophyta > Magnoliopsida > Santalales > Viscaceae > Viscum > Viscum album. The sequence continues at coordinate 1,932,347,233 of OY728159.1, forward strand.
TTGAAAAAAAAACTAACTAGGAATATCTATTTCAGGAAAACTACAACCCCATTTATTTTGGAGGTACAAAAAGAAATATCGATTAATCCCAAAAATCCATAATGCATGATATCGATTCATTAATTAAATTACATTATATTTTTCAAAAGACCATATAAAAAATAGGGAAATGCCCCTCCAATAAATGATAGTGTGAGTGTATGTTGTAAATGTTATAGGAAATCCAGTATCTAAGTATAGTGGAATCCCCCTCCGAATGGAATGATTTAACCTCACTCTGATGAAATTATCCATGAACACTAGCCCAACGAAAGCCAAAATCAAAACAAATAGGGGATGTGAGTATGGGAATAGATTTGAATATGTATCAAAAATCAATTAATAACTATAATAGTAATCCTTTGATCCAATGTGATGATGTGGGGTTGGAGGGGGATCTCAGCTGGGCCTGCAGAAAACAAATTAGAGGAAACTAGGGGTTTCCCAACTAAAAATTGTTGGGAATTGTTTTCTAATTTTTCACTAAAGATGTCTAACGTAGGTACAATATTATGATCAAAGAAAAAATATTGGCCCAAGAAATAGTTTTGATCCACTTTCCATCCCACATGTTGAATCTATCAATAATACAATGGAATCTACAGTACCCTCAACAACCATATTATCTCTTTTATGAAACATAATTAACCTTAATGTCACTAGAGTGTCCTTCCTGATCCAAAAACATCTGGAAATGTGTTCACACTCTTGAATTTTTATTTATATCTTCATATATCAAATAAAATAAACAATAGATGGAAAAATTAAAATTATCTTTATAATATTTATACATAATGATGTGGGTCATTACAAAAAATACCATTTAACCAGTATTATGCTTTACTATGCCCATGTTAGTACTTATCACACTGTGTTAAAATTCATAAACATGTTTTTTCCCTTCCCAAAATACCTGTGTCATGTTATCCTATAACACAATGTAGTTGTAAACTAATATATCCCACATCAAATATCTATATGGGAATAAGGAATGATGATAGATACATTCACACTCATCTCTCTTTTAATCCACCCTCTAAAGGAGCTATGGGTGGTGCCCCACTGTATCGCAAGACTACTTTACTACACCATATGAGTAGACCAATGAAATTGATAGTCATATTGTAGTGAAATAATCTATAAAATGTCATTAATATATATGTTATAATTTTTGGTTCAAAGGATTCGTCACACCTAATCCACTATTGAGTCCACAATCCTAGTGTCACTTGCACGTCGACATGAAACACCACCGGTCTATTGCAACGAGAAATTATTTTAACCCTTCCACAAAAAATACTATACACCAATGATATCTTTTTGGCCTTATTGTTAGTTGTCCTTTTGAATGGATGGATAGAGGTACTGTTATTTCTATTACCCAAAATCCAATTTGGGATAAATAGTACTCATTCTACAGTATAATGTTACAATTCATGTTCAAATTAACTACACCTAGATTTGACAATGGGCTTTTGATAGAGGATTATAAGGTGTTTACCACTAATGCAGTACCCCATATACATAATATTTTACATTATTATTAATATTATAGAATTACATTTGTGACTATTAGTATTATTTATTGTTTCTAATATATATTAACGGATGATATTAATAGTAGTATTTATAATTATATATAATAAAACTATTTATAATTATTGAAAGAATCATGTTTTCAAGATTCTTTATTATGTCAAGTATCCTCTTATTAACTAGGTTAATAGGGAACTAATATATGATTTTGTAGGAAAATGTATTTTAGGGCCTCATGGTCTAGAGGCACAAAGTCCATAAAAACATAATAGCCTATAGAAAAAAAACGTGATAAATAAAAGGACGTATGGCTTGAATGAACATTTTCAAGGACTAAAAGCCCCTTCAATGAAGAGTATACTAGAGTACTCATAGCTACTAATGTACAATCTTCAAAAACATCACTAATCCTACAATAATATTTTTATAATAATCATTACAATTATCATGACCAGTCCCACTGGGCTCGAACGTTACGACCCCAAACCCACCTTCCATAGGCATGGGGTTGGTGACTATCACCTGAAGGATTTTCCCAAATAGGGAATTAATTTCAATAGATATCATTACACACTCAAAAAGGGAAACTAAATTATACGCCAAACAAAAATAATGTAAAACCACGAGAGTACAGTACAACCACATGTACAACTGTAAACTGAAAACTGTGGGCTGGAATACAAGGCCCAGAATCTAAAGCAAAGTAAACAGCTGTCATGTCTACCCTGGATCAGTAGCTAAAGGGTGGTGGTTGAATGTATGAAGATAAAGAACAGGGTCATGAATTCTCTCGTCGCACTAAGATCCACCCAAACTGGAACCTACAATGTCTTCATCAGAGCATTAGTAGTATAGACCATAAACACACATGCAGGAGGTGACCGTGTTGGGGGTTAGTATAACAATACCCAGTAGGGGACCCTAATACCCCCAAAGGTCTCTCAGTAACCTAGAAAAGAAAACAACACAAGAAAATACCACAAAGGTAATAGATTGACCGTCTGATGCTTTTTGAGGCTGACGTGTGATGGATGATGGATGTGGATCGCGGTGGGTACGCGACTCAATGTTCGTGGCTATATGTTGGTGATGTCAATTGATTTGAATTCTGAATTTTGAATGTTGAATTAGAATTTTGAATTTCGTGGTTTTCAATTGCCTGTGGATCCTATGTATGGTTCCCACTTACCAAAAGGTAGATTTTATAATATACCCAAAAAATGTTTGGGTAATAGGATATAGATGACTAGTCGTATATCAAGATAATACTATACGTGGTAACTCTATTTTAGATCGGTATAGGACACTATATGCTGACCTGTATTGATCACTAGATGCTGACCAGTATTGGTCACTGGTGTTGACCCGAATTAGACGTTGGTGTTGATGCATATTGTTCATTGGTGGTAACCTATATTTGATTCTAGTGTTGACCTTTATTGGTCACTGGTATATAGGTACAAATGATTAGTCACACAACTAGATAATACCACTTCTTAATTTATGATGCCCATCCTTATCGGTCGCTCTTCTTCATCATGTCACAGCCAACCACTGGATTCATGCACGAGGCACGCCTGATCTCCGGATGACTCTGCTCCTCAAGCCATCTGCCCTTTTTCAACTAGTAGTAATTCTCTTAAAAATCATTTCCAATGGACCACCCCTTCATAGGGGACCCAACATGACAGTTTGAGGATCGATCAGAAGCATAATCTATGAGATATGAGAACTTTTGTAAAAAGGCCCCAGTTTGATTCAAGTCTGATCATACCCAGGTCCTATCTCAAACTCCATCAAAACTCAAATAGTGTATCTTCAATATACCTCCTTGTCAAAAAGGGCCTTATTCCATATAGGGAACGTCGATCGAACAGACTACCTGTTAGTTACAACTCATTCTGTCAAACATGGTTGATCTTAACTCGGTTCGACCCGACTTGGTCTGACCCTTGAGAATATGACAAAAGGACCTATTCATAACAGGGGTCCCAACGCCACTGACGACGTGTCAAATAGACACGTAGTTTTTCAATTATTGGTGTTTCTTCATTCGGGGGCCGGTTGGGTCTGGGCTCGATCCGACTCGGTCAGGTTGGCCCGACGCAATGGGTCAAAATGTCTACCTAACCCCACCCAGGTCCGACACATAAGGGTCGGCCCAGTTCACTGATTTCAAGGGTCGAGGTTGTCTTTGACCCCACCTGCCTGGTAGGGCACGACCCACCCGTTCTGGCCCATTGGGTCGCGGGTCCTGCCCGGTACACATGAAGGTGGACTGCTTCTCGTAGCTAGCACTGCATAAGCGATTCCATTTCATCTAGCACGATATGGTGTGGCACGGTGTCTGCTCCTCACCCTCTTGTCACAGCTAATGATGCCGCCAGCGCCTCTGGGCGCCACCCCAGTCATGCGCAGTTGGCTCGGGCTGGGATCCTCTAGCCACCGCGGTGAGCGACGGCACTCCCCCTTCCACCACCCTTGGCCGGTTTCCGTGGGTCGCCTCCGGTCGCTGCCATCCTCCACCGGTATGGCATGCCAACAGTTTTTTTCGTGGGCCACTGGAATTTGGTTTACGTTTCTCAGCCCTCAAATTCGATGCCAACGATGTTGTTCCTTCGCCTCAAAGAACACACCAAGGACAAGTTTAGTGGATGGTCCGGGCCTTGTTGGTTTCGGCCCGTTTCTGTATCTTTAGAATTCTACACAAGAGGAAAAAATAATAATATCAGAAGGGAGAATAATCCCCGAGTTTAAGATCCCACAACAACCATCTTCATGATTAGACGAGGTGAGGATCTACATGTTAGTCAGTTGGTCCACATTGGTTATATTTTTTAAGAACGAGAAGAGATAGAACATCAAATCACATAAACCCCTAAGTTTTAGGACATTAGTTTCCAAACATTAATCCATGAGTGTTTATGGTGTCGACGATGCTTTTCAGCTCCCACCTTCGAATGGAATTCTTCATCATTCATCATTCTTTTCTGGGGTAAGTGCATCAGAGCATCACCCAAGAATCCCCCAAATATGTCCTCTTTATTTTTTCTAACATGCCAAACTAATTATAGAACCACACTGCAAGATTTCCATAATGATGTGATGTCACATCTTTATTCTATTTTGAACAATTAAATTCACTATTACATTGTGGAATATGGGTCGTTCATGTGTTCAATAAATGTTCCCCATTTTTGCATCATCACTGACATGCAGTGTTTTCGTCCTCTATGAAATGGAGAGAAAAGTATAAAATAATTCTTATAAATTATTTTAGTATTTTTTCCGAAAAGTCCAATAATTAACTTATCTGATCAGCCCTCATCGGATGGAGTTATGTCATTTCAAGGTGAATCCTGGCATTCCAGATTCATTGTTTCCCTCATATTAGTAATCCAAGCACCGGTTCAAAAGATAAAAAACATCAACCATGCGTTTACTGGACGTACCTTAAAAATATGTTTACAAATTAATTCCAGGAGCACCGGGCCTCAGAATCATGCGCCCTTAATTTTTGTAGAAACATAATAATCCAAAATAATTTAAAAATCATTACATGTAAATTTTGGGGCATTACATTCTCCCCAACTTAGGTCTTTGAGTCCGTGAATTCCAAACAAATTCTCACAATCATAGAGGGGTACTGGGCATGCATATGTGCCTCTCACTCCCATGTGCACTCTTGGAGATTCTCATGCTTCCATAGAACGCACATGAGAGGTATCAGCCACTAACAAAGGATCCACTCTATTCAATCCCTTATCTCCACCGGGTACTCCGCAAAAGTATCACCACCATCAATCTCTAGCTCTCCATGGTCGATAATGTGAGATGGGTCATGCACATATCTTCTCAACTGGGATACATGGAAGACATCGTGCACCCTATCCTACTTTGGTGGTAGTGTCATGTAGTACGCCACCATTCCAATCCTCCAAACTATTTGGAATGGTTTGATAAACCTCAGTGAGAGTTTTCCACCCCAGCCAAATATTCATAGTCCACATTGAGGGGAGACTTGCAAGAATACATGGTCCTACTCCTGGAACTCAAGTGGTCTCTATCGCCTATTAGTATAGTACTTCTGTCAGCTTTGTGCAATTTTCAACCCCTCTAAGATGACTTGAACCTTTTTCATGGTAGCATGTACCATCTATGGGCCCACGAGTGTTGGTTATCATGGATCCATCCAACAAAGGGAACAATCATCCATACAACACCACAAAAGGGTTCATACCAATGGTTGATTCATAACTATTGTAGTACGTGAACTCTACCATGGGTAGGTGGTCCTCCTCACTATGACTTAAATCTAGGACAGAAGCATGAATCATGTCCTCCATGGGATGGACGATCTTCTCAATTTGACCATCTGTCTGTATGTGAAAAGGTGTTCTCAAGCGAAGCATTGTCTCAAAATATTCTCCCATAAATTTTCAAAATTGGGATGTGAAGTTTTCGACGTGGTCTGAGACTATAGTTGAAGGTACCCAGTGAAGTTTCATGATCTCCTAAACATAGAGACGTCACAAGCTCTCTACCAAACCCATCTCTAGAATAGAAAAGAATTTGGACGACATGGGGAGTCGGTCAACAATCACCCAGATGATATCATGCCCACTAAATGTATGTTGTTACCCCATCTTGATGTCAATCAATATCACTCCCCACTTCAACTCTGGTATCTCGAGGGGTCGATTCATGCATGTTTGTACTTGGTGCTCATATTCCACATGCTGGAAAGTGAGGAATCTGGAAACAAACTCTACGACAACACTCTTAATCCCTAGCCAACAATACATACACCAGAGTTCTTGATACATCTTCATCAGGCCTGGATGTACATCCAAGGGGGGTGTATGGAACTCCCTCAATACCTCCTCTCAGAGAATCATAGGTACAATAGTATATCCTATGAAAAGGATACTGTTCTCCCGACCTACAGAATATATTTCATGTGCATGGACTGAGGATATCTGAGCATGTGCAGTCGCGCTGCTACTGTCTCTGAGTTGCACCTCCCTGACTCACTGAAGAAGTAGAGGGGAAACAACCATCGACTGGAGGTAGACTGTCTTATCTCTATCCACATAGGATATCTGAATTGAGAAAAACTACTCTGAATCCTCTTTCAGTACCTGTGAACTCGATCTCTGCCTACATGAATCATCCACTACATTCCCCTTCCTAAGATAATTGACTACCTCAATGTCATCATCATGGAGGAAATCTAGACGACATTATTGTTTCAGATTCAGATCTTTCTGTGTGAAGATATATCTAAGACTCATATGGTATGAGTAAACAGTGAACCGATCTCCCATCAAGTAGTGTCTCTCCATCATCAGTGAAAAAACTACTGCTTCCCACTCAAATTCATGAGTCGTATAGTTCTTATCATGAGGAATCAACTATCATGAACCATAAGCAATCATTGCATCACATTGCATTAGGACGCAACTGAGTCCTGTCCCTGATGTATCACAACAAGCCACTTAGTCAGTGCCCTACTCCAGCAACCTCTGCATGGGAGGACTAGTCAAGCAATTCCTTCACTATCGAAAGATTTTCTTGCATGTATCTAATCACAGGAAGGGTTTCCCCTTTTTCTTCAGGTAAGTCATAGTTTCTGTAACTCTATATAAATTGGGTATGAACCTCCGATAGTTACCTAAAAATATCAGGAATCTACGCACCTTTGTAACACTCCTAGGTGGATCCCATGTAGGAACGGCCTCGATCATCACTAGATCAACAGCCACTCTAGCCTCTGAGATTAAATTTCCTATGAAGTGGAACACCCGTATCCAAAACTCACACATAGAGAGCTTCCCGTATAACTAGTGCTTCTAAATTGTGTCCAGTACTATCCTCATGTGTATTGTGTGCTTTTCCTTGTACGCTGAGTACAGTAATATATCATCAATGAAGAACGCCACAAATTGATCAAGGTATGGATGAAGGATCATATTAAATATCCCCATGAAGACTTTTAGAGCACTGTTCCCAATGAAAGGCATCACTAATAACTCATAATTTCCATACCGACATCTAAAAATTGTCTTCATTACATCCTCATCCTATAACCTGGCCTGATGATAGCCTGATCTAAGGTCTATCTTTGAGAACAACTTCGGTCCTTTCACCAAATCAAATGGATCATCAATCCTCGGCAGAGGATACTTGTTCTTCACATTCACCAGGTTTACGTATTGGAAGTCAACGCATAGCCTCAAACATCAATCTTCCTTATTTTCAAACTACACTGGGTATTCCCATAGAGAACCACAGGTCCTAACAAATCTCTTCCTCTAAATTTCCTCCAATTGTCACCTCATCTACTGGAGCTCCACAGGGTCCATCTGATAAGTTTGTGTAGATATAGGTGTTTTTCCTGGATATAAGTCAATGAGTAAGTCTACTTCCCTAAGAGGAGGTAGTCCTATGACATCTTTTGAAAAACTTCCTCATACTCTTCCACCACTACTGGAAACTATGGACTTGCCTCACCAACCGAGTCGAAGGTCGTGCAAGCCATCTGATGTGTAATCAGCAGCAAACTCTTGATCATAAGTCAGTCTCGTGCTCTTCTGTTTTATTTCTCAATGAGAAAAGAAAACTGGCCTGTATCTCAGCACATACATCGCAATATACATCTCAAGAAGTCAATTTGTGCATGAACTGCTGATACCCAGTCCATGCCAATAATTATTTCCTAGGGCTTCAATGCCACTACTAGAAGATCCCATCTGAAACACATTCCTACTAGAATAAGTTCACAATTTCTACACCAGCGTGTGACTATTGAATCTACTCTCGTAGGATTATACAAATTAAAAGGTCTAGATAAAATATATGTTGGAATCTCAGCGTCCCGAACTATGTCTGTGGCAAAGAATGAATTGCTATCACCTCTGTCTATAAGAAATGTTGATAAAGTACAGAAGATACATATCGTACCTTTTATCATATCAGGGACTTCTGTATCATGAGCCTCTCTTACATGTAGCTGGGCTTATCTCTATCAACCTTCTCTCTGAGATAGTGGTGGACTATGAGGGGGTGGTGGTTTTAGTGTCTGGTGACCCAGACCCCCTCCCACTGCATGTCCTTCTCACTAGCCTCATCCGCCTCTTGGAAAACCCTCATGCTCCTGCTGCTGCCGCTGCCTTGGTGGCCCCTCCACCATCTACCAATCATCCATGTGGGGAGACAGACAGTAATGATCTATGTGACCCATCCCCCCACGGGAAAAACAAATCACGCCTTGCTGGTGGCTCCCATCGCCCCTCGAACCTCAAACCCCTGACCCTACATCATGTGGTCGACTTCTGGTAGGTCTACATGGATTTTGTATCATCTTACTACTTCTATCTACATCTAACCCTACTACATTTCCTATGGTAGGGTCTCTCACTATCAGTGCCTGCTCGACAAGGAAGCTCTCTATCAATAATGCTATATCTAGCACACCATCCACTGTCGGGATGCTGAGAGAAACTGTCGCAGCTCTGATCTCTTGTCGGAGCCCTTACAGAAAGGTCTAGGCCCTGATGTATGTGTCTCATACCATGTCAGTGGAGTAGAAGGAGAGGTCCGTAAATCTCGTCGAGTACTGAACCACAGTCTGGCTGCCTTGCTGTAGATGTAGCAACTCCTGAGTACACACAGATCATAGTGTCATTGGAATGAAATCCACCCTAAAAAGGTTCTCTATGTCCATCCAGGTTAGGGTCGTCTCCTCATGCACCTAGAGCATCGAGATACACTATCTTCATGCAATTCCAAGAAGAAGGATAGTGGCCAAGATCACTATCTGCTCGGCATGTGTCTCTTCTAAGAAATAGACCCGCGAAACCTCATCAAGCCAGTCTTCTGCTACCTCGAGGTCCATATAGCCTCGAAACCATAGAGGCCTATGTCTTTGTAAGTCATGCAACATGCTCAGATAGTGTGAAAGATCCACTGGTAGCATTAGCTTCTCAACGGGTGGTAGTGCTACTGGTACACCACTTGATGGTGCCATCACTATGAGCAGCCCCTATTCCGATGACTTGCCACTATGTGGGCCACATTCACAATCTCTAACTATAATCCTGGCTTTCTATCTTTGTGGATGCATCTTTTAAAAAACAGATACGCCTTCTTCAATAATTTATACATGGTAAGGTGAATTAAAAAATAACAATAACACTTTTCAAAATACTAGGAACCTGTTTTTTCATGTATCGAGTCGGAAAACAGAATTTTTAGTCCTGGTGAAAGGATACGTCAGCCGCTGCACCAAAACTGGACTCCACGAACTAAAAACTAAACTCAATACATTTTACACCATTGCCTCATTAAAATTAGACTCATTTTCCTTCAGGTAAAATTTAATTCACAATGATACCTCTTTGTCATGGCCAGTCCCACAGGGCCTGGACATGACTACCCCAAGCGCGCCTTCCTAGGCTAGGGGTTGGTGACTAGAACCTGAAGTGTTTTCCCAAAAAATTAAGGCATTTACTTAGATATATGTACACACTCAAAAAGGGAAACTTAAGTAAACGAAAAACAAAAGTAATGTACAAACAGAAGAGTAAAGTACAACCACAAGTACAACTTAAAACTGAAGACCATGGGCTAGAATACAAGCCCTAAAAAATCAAGGAATGTAAACAACAATCATGTTTTCCCTTGAGCACTAGGTGAAGGGTGGTCACTGTAGGTATTAAGTCAAAGAATAGGGTCTTCATTTCTCTCATCGCACCATGCTCTACCATGTAACGAAAGTCAATGTCTACCTCAAAGCATTTGAAATATGGACCACACATACATGTGTTGGCAGAACCCATGTAGGGGGTAAGAATAACATTACCCATTAGGTGACCCTGAGACCCCAAAGGTCTCTGAATAACCCAAAATATAAAACATCACAAGAAAATACCACAATGGTAATATCACGAGCATTATCAAAATCATGATGCATGAAAAAGATAATACAACTTACTCTTATAGTATGACATCAAGGTTACTAGGATAGGGAAGACTACCCGTAAATCCTGATCATCTTATATGTAGTAACTCAAATGCTGACCCATATAGGTCACTATATGCTGACCCTTATTGATTGCTAGATGAAGACCTGTATTGTTAAATGGTGCGGACATGTATTGGCCGCTAGTATATAGGTAGAGATGATTAGTCATATAGCTAGATCACCCCACTTTGAAGTATCTGATGCCGACCTATATTTCTGCACTTCTTCATCATGACAGATCCATCCACTAGATTCACTCATGAAGCATGCCTTATATCTAAAAGACTCTTCTCCTCAATCTATCAGTCCTTTTTCAAGGGTATGAAGTCCTAAAAAAATCATACCTAAGGGACCACCCCATAATTGGTGACCCAATGTGACAGTCGGTGCGTCGATCAGATGCCCAGTCTTTGAGATATGAGTATATTTGTAAAAATGGACTGGTTGGATTCATTACTAATCCAACCCAAGTTACATGTAAAACACCCTCAAAACTCACTTAGAGTATCTCTAATGGACAACCTTGTAACAAGGTTCCTTATTCCACAGATGGTGCCTCGATAGTACGTTCGTTCTTTTAGTACACCCCATTCCGTGAAATAGGGGTGATCGCACCTTGGTCCGGCACAGCTCTATCGGCCCCGATGGAATATGCCACAAGGAATGCTTCCCAAAAAGGGTACCAAATCCACTAACAGTGTTTCATACGAACACTCGGTTCATTAGTTAATGGTGTTTCGTCATTCGGTGGCCGGTTGGGTCTGGGCCCCGTTCGACTTGGTCAGGCAAGCTCGACGCATCGGGTCTCATGGTCTAACTGACCTCACTCGAGGCCGGACTGTTAATGGTTGGTCCAATTCACTAGCTTCATGGTACGAGGTCGCGGTTGGCTCGGCCTATTGGGTGGGCCTCGGCCCACCAACACTGGCCCACATGGCAGGTCTGTGCCATTTGGTCAGCCCGCGTCCTTGATGGTCCCCATGATGATGGACTGCATGTCATAGCTAGCCCCACGGATGCGAGGACGATTCATCCAGATTGATATGGTGAGGCACGGGGTTCACGGTGCCTACTCTTGTCATGGCCCACTGGTCGTGGCTACTGCTGCCACCTATGCCTGTGGGCATGGCAAATTTCCCATGCGGCTGGCTCGAGCCGGCCACCTCTTGACACCCTGGCATGGGACTGTGCTCCGCCTTCTATTTCCTAGGACAGTTTCCATGGGTCTCCTCCAGCCTCTGCTAGCAGCCACATGCATGGAACACCAGCCATTTTTTTCGAGGGCCACTAGAGTTTAGTTCTCGTTCCACATCCCTGAAATTCCTTACCACCGTTTTATATGATCTGCCATGAAGAACACCCCAAAACAAATTTTTAGTGGAGTGTCTGAGCCTTGTTATTTTAGGCCCACACCCACCGTGTTATCATTTTAAACATGAGGAAAAATTAATAATAACAAAAAGTAAGAATAATTTCTATGATTAAGATCCCAAAACAACCATCCACATGATTATATGAGAGGCGGATCAACCCGTTAGTCGGTTGGTCCACATTCATTTTATTTTCCAATAATTGGAAGAGAGGGAACATCAAAGCACATAAACTCCCTACCTTTTAAGACCAGTTATTCTGCATGTTCATCTATGAGGGTTTACAGTGTCAATGATGTTTCCCGGTTCCTTCCTTCAAAATCTGTACTTCGTCATTCGTCATTCTTCGCTATGGTAGATGATTATCAGAGATTCTCTCAAGAATTCCCCATATCCTTCCTCCTTATTTTCCCAAACACATAGAACTATTTACACAACCATGTTGCAGTGTTTCCATAATAACCTAACGTTGTGTCACTACACTGTTTCATTTATAAAACAATGTCACCATTTTGCACCATTAAATTGACTATTACATTGCAATATATGGGTCATTCATGTGTTTCATTAAAGTGCCCATCGTCACATCGCTACTACCCAACAATGTCGTCAGCGGCCACACAATGAAGAGAAAATAATAAGATAATTATTTTAAATTATTTTAATAGTTTAAGCGAAAATTCGAAAAATTACCTTTTATGTAAGGCCTTCACCGGCCGAAGTTAATTCATTCCTAGGGGAATCCTGGTGTTCTTGATTCAACAGTGCCCTCATATTTTTAAACTGAGCACCGGTTCAAAAGGTAGAAAACACCACCCACGCGATTTCAGAAAGTACATTAAAAAAATTTAATTAATTCATTCCAGGCACACCAGGCCTAGAAATCATGTGCCGTCAATATTTATAGACTCATAATATTCCTAAATAATTTATAAAAAAATTAAATGGATGTTTTTGTTTTTTATAATTATAATACTATAGTATCTTTTACTGATCCCCTGATCATAATGTCGTCATGGGATGAACCACCAACATCTTAGATATAAATAAAATGAAGGTACCCCTTAGACACAACATCATTGGACAAGTTTTTATAATTATATATAAACATTCCGTTGATATTTATAATTATATATATTTATATATTATTTATATATTATTAATTATCTTTCTATAATTATATGTAATTATATCATAATATTTAATATTATTATAAAATATATTATTATAATATTTAATATTGTTTTTGTTCTTACATGTCGTAATATTATTTGATGAGTACCGGGTGACCAAATCATTCCATATGCCCAAAATTTGGCATTTGGGAGCCACATGGGTGTGCTAACGATGTTTTGTAATAATAAATTTAATGTAATGATAAATATAACATAAACATATAAAATTTTACTAAAACAATTTTAATACAGGGTTATACAGCAAAAGTTGTAGACAGTAAATAATCATTATAAATCTAAAACAATTCCTATATCATGGTATTTTATTTATATTTTTTGTACATTATATACAAAAATTTATTTATGACACAATGACAATGACATTATTACCATATTAATTATATATTGAAATAAATGATAATACAAATACTAAAATAAATAAAATTTGAAACTTTTGATTCCATCAATGAATTTTCTCGAATATAGTGACATTTTATATTTGAGTTAATTTAATCTGTTCCAATGAATCAATTTGTTATGAATTTAAAATTTCAATTAATAAAAAATATCAAAATTAACATAAATGTGTTTTTAAAATATATACAATATTACTAAATGATATAATAGTCATAAAAATAACATATTTGGGGAAATGTATTAGATAATGTTATTAATTTCATTAATGATACACATGTGGTTCTATTGGTATTTTATTGTAATTATATTTATCATATTGTTTAAAAATACAAGAAGACACTGTAAGAAATAATTTATTTAACTAAGGGTTAAATAAAAAAGATAAGCTTATGTTTGTGACATGAATGTGTCTAAAATATATTAGTTTAGAGGATTTCGAGACATACTTATCTTATCATTGAAATATATCACTTTTGAGGTAATATATTTTAAAAATAAATATATAACAAAATAATATTTCAATACATTCCTCATGTGCCCTTCCTCCTTCTTATAAATGGCCACCACCCATACCCACTTACTCACAACACTAAAGCCACTATGGATCAAAAAAATTCTGATATAATAAACTACCGACTACCCTTCCTACTACCTATAATCCCTACCTTGGTAATGGGAAATGCAATAAATCCTTTTGGAACAAATCAAAAAGTGTTACCAAATTTAGAGGTAACATCTTCTCTTAAGATCTTTTCAATTATTTTTTCCTTATCCAAGACACTAAACTATTTTAATTCCAAAATGTTATTACAACACTGGTATAATAAATAAACTAGGATTTTGTTATGAAAAGGGGTCGACAAATAGTTATACACACATCCATTTAATGTATAACGAACATATTTTTCTGTGTGTGGCGAACTATTTCCTCACGAAACAATGATTGTTCAATATTCTAATACCACCTCTCATGGTGTCCATTATTATAGTACTATATTTATATATGATATATATTATATTTATATATCATCTATTATTATGTAATTCCTTTGTAACATACATTTATTCATTCTGCATTGTGTAAATATGAGAATTTTATTCGAGAAAATGTGGATTGTCGCCCCCTCAAAGTGATATGTCTTGATAATACAATACATGGAACATATAAAATATTTTTTTATTAAACCATACAACATAAATAAAATTGAAATTATAAATAATTTATAATATACATATGTATCATTTAGTTTTCATTTGTTTAATATGAAAATGAAATGAACACTACGTTCATCTGTACATATGGACTATAGTTTCCAAAAACTGTATATTTCATTTCAAAAATCAAAATATTATGTACCATTATCAATACATATAAACTGGATGTATATGATATATAAATCATGAATATTTTTCTGAGAAGGATTGAATTATGACATCGTGGATAATGTTCATCAAAACATGTTCATTTTTGACTGGGGTACCAAACAACGAAAAAACATCCTATATGAACTCATATAATTTAATAAATTTTATATCATCATATTAAGTGATATAAAATGAATAATAAACTATAAAAAGGTTCATAAGAAAGTGGAAATTAACCTATGTTTAGTAATCAGGATATTAAAGAATAATTAAAACTAGACGGACTCATGGTTTGAGACTTTGTATGTATCTAATTTCATTGAGGAATATTTTTGTTTATAAATGAATTTATTTTAGATGGTATATAGTCAAAACCATTGAATTTTAATTTATTCAACGGTTTTGAAATGTAATGTTTTTTCTATGTTGTTTTTTACTAAATAAAAATAGGAATGATTATTTTTAATGTACGTGGCGATTATGAGCATTTCTTCACCTCGAGGATTATATGATACTTGTATTCCTCTAAAATTCGTAAGAGTTTTAAAAGAAAAAAAATAACATTTGAGAAATGAAATTTTTTTTGATAACGGATTTATTAATTCAATATCATGAAATGATCTATTGTGATTATAATGTATAAATGTTATTGTTCCATTATGTTTGTTCTATGTGATATGATAATGTTATGGTTATTGTGAATTGATTATGTATATGGGTGGTATTGTGATAAAATGAGGGTGGGTGAGCCCCGTATAGATTTCTAATGAATTGGGTTATGTGATAGAGGTAAATGTAATGTTTTCTCCTAATATATTTAAGGAAATACTATGATGGGTATTCCAAATGTAACCATAAATGTTACCCTCTATACAACTTTAAAAGATAAAATTTAAATTTAATATGAATGCTAGAAGTTACATTTATGATTTATTATTTCTATTATCCTATGATTTCATTAGTTATATTAATGATCTTTTGTTTTATGGGTGAAAATTAATATTTCCTTGGTTTGTATATATGCATGGACTAACATTATCATTCATTATTTTATAACCCATAGTGTGCTTTTTGTGAAGTTCCAATGTTATTGAAATGTAATTCATAGTGTATAAAGATTTCTAAGAGTAAGGAATAGTTCGTGATGTTTTTTATCATAAAATTAAATGTTGATTTTTTACAGAGTTTTATTTTTTAAAAAATAATGTTAGTGACTAGAAGATTCTACATAATAAATTTAGATATTTTATGTAATAATTATGGACTAATTATCTAAAACTATAATAAAAAAATGATCATCAATGTGAATGCAAGTCAAATTACTGACTTAAATCAAGATTATGTGATGTTTAATGTCAGGGGATTATATTTGATAGTAGTGGTCAGTTTAGATAACAATAAGGGTTAGCATGTTGTTAATAAAACATCAATAAATTATTTTCAAATTATGGATAAATTTAAATGATATTTAATTATAAGATTACCTTATTTTTTATCGTATGATATGTCTTATCAAATTGGTTTTCCACATTGGAAACTGGGTAGTTATGATGGGATGTCATCTAAAAGATAAAAACCATTCTAATCTATAACATCAGATTGGTGGAGTTAGAATTGTACAATTTTTTTCACTGATGACATTGTTTACTGAGGCTATAAATCGAGGTGTTATCAGTTAAAAATATAATCTAGATCAACTATATTAGAACATGTTTGTAGTGGAGTATTTCATGAGATAACATCCTCAATAATTCAGATGATAATCCAACCCAATGGTAGATTGGGAGTGGATTAAGGCCCTAGATTTTTTTATGCCATGGGTTTTTCATAAAATCCAACGGTCGGTCTTATTGTTTATAGTTTTGAGGTTGAAAACGATCAGTGGTGGTCGATGGTTATGAATATCTAGGATAATGAGGAGATTAATTCACTTTATTAGTATTAATTAAAAGGTTTGATAATTAATAAATATTTTTCCTATATTGGTTTGACATAGTATTGAACACCAATTATTGGGATTGAGGAAGTAGCATGACTCTGTGGCTGGTTATGAAAAAAAAAATACACTGGACTGGCAATGAATGCTTCAAATTTCATATGGGAACATGATAGTAAAATAATCATTTTTTCTAAAGATTAAAGGCAATTTATTTAAGGTCATTTGAATCTCATGAGTTTAAATGTTATGAAAAACATGTCTGATGTGTGAAGATGGTGGAAATGGAGTTTTTTTATGATCATATGTTCTTTGACAACAATTAGAATAAGTTGTCAAGATGCCAGAACGACTAGAAATATTCTTAATAAAAGTGCAATGGTATGGAAATGAAGACTAATATTTGTGAATATTTTGGTAAAAAGAACCCCATTGAATGCCTTTTGAATACTGGTAAGTGATAATGATTTTTTAAATTTTGTCATAAGGCTCATAACAACACAAACAATTATGATGGTAACACATAATATAATATACAATCACTAAAATTATTTAAATGTAATGAGATGGGTCATTATGTAAACATGTGTCCGATTTAGAATTTGAATTATTTGAAGTAGCTAGACTATATTTATAATGGTGTGGTTAAATCCTTTGTGTAACACCCCAATATTTCATAGTACATTATCTCTTTAACGTTATACGATTGCTTGCGCTACAGGCAACACTGAGTTCAAGCGCATCACGACCTATAAAAATAGCAGTTTAAAAAGTTTTTATGAATAGTATTAAACTCATATTGAATTTTATATATTTCTTATATAATTTTAAAATTTATTTTTTGTGTCCCGTATACATTATATAAGGACAAATACATTTTTTAGATAAAAGAAGCATTTTAAAAAATGATGTTTTCCGACATTTTAATGGAGAACCCTTTTTAAATAAAATATTTGACACTTTTATATACTAAATTTGATGAGATTAAATTAGTCTTTATAATTGGGACATAAAATTTTAGTTTGGATAAATTTTTTGTAATTTTCGTATAGCTTTCATATTTTGATGAATAGTAAATAATACTAACATTTAATTGAAAACAAATTTTTAAATATAATTAATTTATAGCGTTAAATTATACATTTGAGTGGTTTTAATGAATAATTATATAGTATTTTTATCATTCACTATATTGTAGGTCATTTTAAATAATGTCACATTTAAATTTTTTATAAACACGTGTCATTCTTTTGATAGTTTTTACTTCCTAAAACCCCTCTTTCTGGTTTTGACAATTGGAATTAATTTTAATTTAATTAATGAAATTTATATGCTTTGAATTTTGAAAAATTGACAATATATTTGAATTTGAAACATCAAAAATTTGTTTTGGTGATTTTTTTGTATTGTTTGGAAAACATTCATTTTTTTAATGAATAGTGAAAATCATTGCATTGTAGATCAATACCGAACATTTCATTTAAATAATTATTTTAGTAAAAAATTTATCTTAGTGTAAAAATAGATACATAATACATTTATTAGTCCAATTTAATTAATTTGAGTAATTTTTTAATAAGATTAGACATATAAAATTTGAATTAAAATTTTAATGTATTTTACCCACCATCAAGGCACATTTTTTAATTTGCATAAAATGTAATTTTACTACTTATTTGAGTTGAATTTTAAAAATATGATTTACATGGTTGACATTAGTAAGTAAAATTTGGTTCAATAAGATAAAAATAATTTTTGTTGAATAGTATCGTTTGAATTTTATTTACCACGGTTAAAAGTTAATAGGGAAATTAAAGGAAACAAATTATATTATAATTACCTAACTCATGTACTAATTTTATGGGATAATTTTATTCTTACTAAAATCAATATTAGGAAAAAACTAGGATAATTTTTGATCCACATGGATTAAATTAAATCATTTGTTATATTTTATTTAAAGAAGTGTTAAAAGTGTTAAATTCAAATTTTAATAACTAAACCAGTTTTAATATAGGTTTACACAGAAGATAAATTCAACTACAAATTATAATTATAATGATATAAATATTTTCTAAATAATATTATTTTATTTCAAATTTTTATACCTTAAATATTTTAATTTATTTTTGACACAATGATGATGAATTAATTGCCTTATAAATAAATCATTAAAATAATTGATGTTATAATTATTAAAATAAATGTAAATTGACACTTTTGATGCATTACACTAATTTTCTAGTTTAATATGAAAATTTATTTTTGAATAAATAGATTGTTTTCTATGTGATAAATTTTTTAGGACTTTCACAAAATATAATTACTAAATAATGTCAAAATTGATATAAATGAGTTTTTAAAACAAATACTATTTTATTAAATGATATAATATTAATAAAAGTATATAGTTTGACCAAAAGACTTAGAAAAAGGATAGATATTTCAATAATGAACCACATGGGGTTCTTTTGGCATTTTATAGTATATTTATTAACCATTTATTAGAATAACACCAGAATACATGATAAAAGTCAAGCTAACTTACTAAGAGTTAAATATAATTTATCAGGTTAATATGGGGACATAAACAAGTCTAAAATATATTTTTTTGGAGTATTTCTACCCATACACATCTTATCCAAGAAATAAATTCATTTGGAGGCATTAGAAACCGAAAAATATTTTATAATAATAAAAATAATTCACGATTTTCCTAAAGTGACCCTCACCTTTGTAATAAAAGGGTACTAACCCTTTTTAGAGACCCAAAGATTGACGTATATAGGAATTAAATTACTTTTTCAGAATACATAATACATAACAAAAACATACACTAAAGGACTGTAATAGTTTAGTGCCTTTGGAAACTCAAAACGTAATCTTCTAATCATAGTGAAAGATCTTCAACATCTCCCATAAAGATCATTCCCTTTGGTTTTCGTACCTAAACCTTTTCTTGAAATCATGGGGAAAATAAAACATATAAAGGGTGAGCTCAAATTCTCAGTAAGGTTAAGCATGGAGAAAATAAAACAAACCATATACATTTGAACTTAAAAACCTGAACATAAAGATTAAACATCAAAATCTTGAGCAAAGACATAAATCATGGAAGTACGTAAGGCATGTATCATAATGGAACATCAGTCCTGATAAAATAAAATGGGAATAAATCATGTAATTCTGGAAACCATTCAGCACTTGTTATGATTTCCATAGTAGTCAAGGCATCGATGCCAAGACCATCTTAGTGGACAAATACCATTTCTGAATCGAGTTCACTCCTCGTTCCAGTCCTGTATCACTGAAACATATTAACTTACCATTCTAGCCATGTCTATCTCATGAGATATAAATCATAACCCAATACATTGGAGGGAGATATATATACCAACCATCTCATAATTAAATCATTCTTACTTTTCCCACAACATAAACATAAATCATTCATCATAACCCAATGAATAAAATGGGTTTCATAAACATCATCCCATCATAACATAATCCAAATAAAACAAATGGATATCATTTCATCATAAGAAAAGTGAAACCATTTAAATCATAGAGACATTATACTTGAAAAAAACACATATTAAATAATTTCATTTTAGATGGGAAATGGATTTAATAAAACACTTGAAAATAATTATTGAGGAAAATATCCTTTCTTCTTAAAAATCATTTTCTTTACACAAAATGCCACAAAATTTTTAAAGAAAATAATTTTATTGAAAATAACCATGAAATCTTGTAGAGTAAACATGATGAAAATAAGGCATTAATAAATCATAAAAATCCTTTCATTCCATATAAGTTAAAGAACACATTTTTCTCGTACTTTTGTTGTAAAAGTCAAAAAGTTCCTCGAATGGTAAACAAAATAATGATTCCTTCAATACGATGTGGTAAAAGTCAAAAAGGGTTAAAAATGAATTTTAAAATACATGGAAGAAAATTAAGAATTTTATGAAAACATTTTGAGAAAATATGGACATGGATGATAAACATAATCCTAGTAAATACTTATGAATAAACAAACTCGGATTAGAATAAGATTGGAATGATTATCCCTTACCTTATGTCTGAAATGCTTCGTATGTATCTGAACCTCCTGTATAATAATTTAAATAATTTCATTGACTTATTACAGAATCATATTCATTGTTATCATATCATATATGGTTTACTTATGACTTTATATTACCCGTTCTTTTGTAAATTTGTTGTAAAAGCAGCGATTTGGGTAAAATTGTTTCATTTATTGTATGTGTTTAGACTTATTGCTCATAATATTATTACTTATATCCTGATTTAAATAATTCAAGAATGTAAAAAATGATTTATATATAATATATATTCATCATATACATATATATATATATGATAGATCGATATATGGAATGAAATACACCGTTCATAGAGACGGTAGGCCGTACATACGCATGAACGCTGTTTTCGTTTCCTTATTGAATTGACTGGAATTAAGTATATGACCTACATATATATATATACATAAATATAGTATCACTATTGTTTCATATATTTCATTATTATTCCATATATATACTTTATAATCATTCATGAATGGTTAATATAGAGAATGAATCTCATCGTGTCGTGGAGACGGTTGTCCGTACGTACGCACGAGCGATGATATCATTCCCAAGATCATGGAATTGTATTGAAGTGTATGTATAATAATTTAGAATCAATATCTATTTACAATAATCATATATATTTATTTATTTACACCATTATACCCATCCAAATAATGTGGTGGTCGAAAACAGATTACACCACGGAGTGGAGACGGTATTTCGTACATACACACGCGTGGAGATTTCATTATCCGTAGGATGGATATAAGGTTAAATAAAGTTGTTTAATATTTATAATAACATATAATTATATACTTAATACTGATTTTATAACTTTATAATGAGACAAATAAACAATAATAAGAAGAATAATAAAGAAACTTGAGAGAATCAGAAGAAGAGATTACCTCTTCTTCGACCCACCTCCTTTATGATTCCTCTTAAGGAAGTAGAGTTGTTATTTTTACAAGAAAAAAACATAAAAAATGGTTATAGGGAAGTTTATGAGGTAAAAGGGCAGGGTTTGGCAGAGATTCAAGGCTCAAAAGGGTGTGGATAGAAGAGGGAAGGGGTGCCCTTTTTATAAGGGAGGAGAGGGGCACCTTTGAAAAAACTCAGAATATTATTTTATAATAAAGTAATATTCGGTTTTTAATAGGTAAAATTTGATTTATTTTGAATATAAGGTGGGTATGGGTCTAAATAATCTCAAAAAATATGTTTTATACAAGTTTAGGTTACTATTTTATCCTTATCATTTAGATTTATCTCTAAGTCAAATAATTTAACTTTTAACGTGTCTTTTTGTTTTCTTACACTATATGGTTAATAATCATACTATAAAAAGTATAAAGATCCCATAGTGGTTCATTATTAATATATATATCCTTATCTAAGTCATTTTTCAGAAACATTGAATTTTAGGACTAAAATAACAATTATAAATATAATATTTGTTTTAAAAACTATTTTATGTCAATTTTCACACTATTTGGTAATTGATTGTTGTGAAAATCATAAAAGTATTATTAGTTATAAAAAAGTTAATTAAATCACTACTAACATGTCATATTAATCTATAAAATTAGTGTAATTCATAAAAAGTCTCAAATTGCATTTATTTTGGTATTTATAACATCAATTATCTTAATACTTAATTAATATGGTAATTACTACATCATCATTGTTTCATAAATATTTTAAACTAATTAATGTTTAAAAATTAAAATAAAATACCATTATGTAGGAAAACATTTTATCTTTCTAATTAATATTTATAGTAGAATTTATCTTATGTATAACACTATATTAAAAATGTTTTAGTTATTAAACATTAATTTTAACTCTTTTTGCTCTTCTTTAAATAAAATAATTACAATTGTTCTAATCTATTCCATGTGGACCTAAATGGTCATATTTTATTTCTGACGATGTTTTTGGTCTATTTAAACTTATAAAATATAATAAATACATGTGTTTGGGTAATAATAATATCATTTTTACCCATAATTACCCTATTTACTTTTAACTGTGGAAGAAAAAAGTAAAAAGATACTATTGACCAAAAAATTATTTTCATCAAATTGAACAAAAGTTTAGTCCTTGATATTAACCGTGTGTCTCGGAGTTTCGAAATTCCACTCAGATAAGTGGTAAAATTATGTTTTATATGAATTTCCAAATTCTCCTAGGAGGTGGGTAAAAGACGGTGAAAAGTTCAATAAAATTTTAATATATCTAAAATTATTATAAAATGACTCCAATGAATTAAATTTAACTCATATAGGTATTATGTATCAATTTTAACATAAAATAAATTAAAATAAAATCAATAATTATATAAATAAAAAGTTAGTTTTTAAATAGTATCCCAGTGTGTTCACAATTCATCAAAAATTGAATATTTTCAGAAAAATACCAAAAATTTACCCTAGGCTAATTTCGATATTACGAATCCAAAAATGAAGTTCATTTTGAATGATAAAATATATAAAATTCCAAAAAGTGGGTATTACTATTTATAACGGCTAGTTTATATAATATTTTAATAACATATCTTTATTTAGTGAACCTCGGTATTGCGTACAACACACTCTATCATGGAAGGTCGCGATTGCATGTAATGTAAGCCAAGTCAGGGTTGAGTGTAGTCCAAGACTCCTTTGTTGTTGCCTATAACAGAATCCAACCATATTTAATTTATACATTGAATATATATAAGTATATATATATACACACTCAATGTTGTTTAGATAGCTAATATCAAACGAACTTGAAATTTTCTGTAACACGATCCAAGAATAGTGTTCCACACACTGAAAGCTAAACATGGTGTAGTGTATAATAGAAGAAATCAATGAAATTAAATGAATATTTTTCATAAAATCTTTGGATGTTACATTCTACCCCCCTTAAAATGAATTCCGCCCTCGAAATTTGTCGGGGTTATAAATGGTTTACTAATTGAATGTTTCTTTAATAGAAACCAACATCGTAAAAAGAAATAAAAAACATGACTTTACAAACTAAAGTATGAAACGTAATGGTTACCCAAATTAACTAATCACTGAGTTTCCACATAGGAGAACATAGTTGAAAATATGGATATGGAAGATAAATATAACTATCAACTTCTGATGAAGAGTGGTAGAGGGCATGGCTATGAAAAATACAACAATCACAAAGCCATAAATTTGTGATGATCTAAGTTACCATCCAATTCATCAGATATGAGAGAACTAGGACAACATTTTTTTTCAAGATCATTTCCCTAAAGTTGTAGAATTGTGGAATTAAAATAAATACTTACTTGATTTTGTTACAATCTCACCATTGTTCATGCCTCGAACAATTTCCACTTCATCTCTTAAAGAAAGGAAGTTGAATTTTTCTTCTATAAAGTGTTAGAAGATTATGCGATAGAATCATATGTCATTCCATATATTTCCATAGAAAAAAGTTTAGAACAATTATTTAAATATAAAAATGTCCATCTATGATGAGATTAATCGTATATGGTTGCTAAAATTGACATATACTTCATCTATCATAGCCCTTACTAAAATAAAACTAGTCTCTACTAACCAGGGACTTCATGTAGGCCAGTCGTAGGTGATAAAGGCATGTCGCACTTCGGTGGTGTGTTCAATTCTCACAGCCTTTTCTGATGTGAATGGTTGTCGCCCGTCCTGTAGGTTATCCTTTTTCTAAAACAATAATATTATACCAAAAAGTTCTAGCCTTAAATAATATTATCTGATTCCCAGCATAATCCATTCTAATCTTTTGGCTTATCCAAAATACATCTATCCAATCTCATAGTATAAATAAAATGATTACTTGAAATGTCACATAACAAGCACATGAATGCCATCATTTATCACCCATATATCATATGATATATCTTGTTGGTCACATTCCAAACATGTGAATAACATAATCATGTATTCTTTTGAAACATGAATTACCAAATAACATTAATGAAAACATGAGTGTTTTAAAAAGTTAACTCTTTCCACATACCAAAATCCCAAAAATTCTATATAATCTAACCATGATATCACTTAGTCCATATATCAATCATGAGCTCATGAATACTATCAAATAATTTATTTTCTCCTTATCCCTTCATTATGTGCATACTATCTGCTTTCCAAAATATTTGAATCACTTTCCATGGTTACATGTACCATATTCTTATAGAAAACCACAATGGACCAATACACAGATATTTCAATATAGTATAATAGTACCTCAACAACATTATTATTGAATTCCAATATTTATCCCTTCAATCCATCCTCTTCGATGATTGGATTTGAATAGGTCTTTCCTTGATTTAGAAGTAACTTATTAAGTCAGGGCATTGAGTTGGGTAATTCCCATGTTCTCCGCAGATAATACATTGGACAACATAATAGTCTGTCACTCTATGACCCTTTTCTCCACATAGATATCATATTCCCCTCCATTTTAGGTATTCCTCAAGGTTCTTCTTCCCTTCTTTATAAATCTCAATCTTTTTTTCTCTATGATCATCACCATGTGAACATGCATAAATTCCATCTTCCTCTTATTTGATGACTTAGGAATACAACTATAATTCACCTTGTTAATCATATATCGAGACGACTGATTCGGCATAATGACAATATCTTCCTCTCCAGGCGTTACATAATTTCATTGATTGTAGTCACCAATTTTTCCATTGGAATGAATGTTAACTGGATTCCTTCTCATTCCCTCCGTTGACTAAGACCAGAAACCATAGTGTAAGAAAACGTTAAAATAATGAGGAACCACATAATCATAAAAAGTCACTTAAGGGATGTCTAACTTATCAAAAATTCTTTAATCCATGACACCTTAGGTTCACCCTAGGTTATTCTTGATTTTCAACATAATTATAGGACTCTAACCTATATCTGTACTTAACCTTAGGGACATCCCTATATATACCTTAGAAATATCTCTAGGGATCTAACTAATGAATTCTCATCCTAGTTTCCAAATGTCAACTAAATATTTCCTCTGATACCAACTGTAGAGACCCAAAGCTTGACGTACATAGACATTACATTACTTCTACGGAATACTTAATACATAACAAAAACAGACACCAAAGGACTGTAATAGTTTAGTGTCTTCGGAAACTCAGAACGTAATCTTCTTATCATGGTGAAAGATCTTCAACATCTCCTAGAAAGATCTTTCCCTTTGTTTTTCTTACCTAAAACCATTATTGAAATCTTGGGGAAAAGAAATCATATAAAAGGTGAGCTCAAATTCTCAGTAAGGGTAAGCATGGAGAAAATAAAACAAACCATATACATTTGAACTTAAAAACATGAACATAATGTTTAAACATCAAAATCTTCCGAAAAGACATAAATCTCAGAAGTACGTAAGGAATGTGTCATAATGGAACATCAATCTTGATAAAATAGCATGGGAATAAATCATGTAATTTTGGAAACCATTCAGCACTTGTTATGATTTCCATAGTAGCAAAGGCATCGCTGCCAGGACCATATTAGTGGACAAAGTCCTTTTCTGAATCGAGTTCACTCCTCGTTCCAGTCCTGTATCACTGAACCGGATTAACATACCATTCCAGCCATGTCTATCTCATGATATATAAATCTTTACCCAATGCATTAGAGGGAGATATAGGTCCCACCCATCTCATAATGAAATCATTCTTACTTTTACCACAACATAAACATAAATCATTCATCATAACCCAATGAATAAAATGGGTATCATAAACATCATCTCATCATAATGTAATCCATATAAAACAAATGGATATCATTTCATCATAAGAAAAGTGAAATCATGCAAATCATAGAGTCATTATACTTGAAACATACACATTTGATATAATGTCATTTTAGATGGAAAACAGTTTTGATAAAAACACATGAAATGAATTCTTGAGAAAAATATCCTTTCATCTTAAAAATCATATTATTTTCACAAAATACCACACCATTTTTAGGCAAAATAATTTCATTTAAACTAACCATGAAATATTGTAGAGTAAACATCATGAAAATAAGGCATTAGGAAACCGTAAAAATCTGTTCATTCCGTATAAGTTAAAAAATCATTTTTCTCGTACTTTTTCCAGAAAAGTCAAAAAGTTCCTCATATGGTAAAAAAGAAAGATTATTTCTATACGATGTGGTAAAACTAAAAAAGGGTTATAAATGAATTTAAACATACATGGAATAAATTTAAACATTTTATGAAAAACAAATTAGAACATATGGACATGGATGATAAACATAACCCCAGTAAATACTTACGAATAAACAATCTCGGATAAGAATGATATTGGAATAATTATCCTTTAATTTATGTCTGATATGCTTCGTATATTTCCGAACCTCCTGTATAATGATTTAAATAATTTAATTGACTTATTACAGAATCATATTCATTGTTATCATATCATATATGGTTTACTTATGACTTTATATTACCCGTTCTTTTGTAAATTCAATGTAAAAGCAGCGATTTGGGTAAAATTGTTTCATTTATTGTATGTGTTTCAACTTATTGTTATTAATATTATTACTTATATCATGATTTACATAATTCCAGAATGTAAAACATGACTTATATATAATTTATATTCAGAATATACATATATATATATGATAGATTGATAAATGGAATGAAATACACCGTTCATGGAGATGGTAGGTCGTACGTACGCATAAACGCTGTTTTCATTTCCTTATTTAATTGAATGGAATTAAGTATATAATATATATATATATATATAGATACATAAATCCAGTATAATTATTATTTCATATATTTCATTATTATTCATTATATATACTTTATAATCATTCATGAATGGTTAACAAGGAGAATAAATCTCATCGCGTCGTGGAGACGGTAGTCCGTATGTACGGACGAGCGATGATATCAATCCCATGATTGTGGAATTGTATTGAAGTGTATGTATAATATTTCATAATAAATATAACTTTACAATAATCATATATAGTTATTTTTTTAAACCATTATACCCATCCAAGTATGGTGGTGGTCGAAAACAGATTACACCACGGTGTGGAGACGGTATTCCATATGTACGCACGCTTGGTGACTTCGTTTTCCGTAAGATGGATAGAAGGAGAAATAAGGTTGTTTAATATTTATAATAACATATAATTATATAATTAATAATTATGTTATTACTTTATAATGAGACAACTAAAGAAGAAGAAGTATAAAAAGATAGAAACGTGAGAGAATCGAAAGACGAGATTACCTCTTCTTCGACGCACCTCCTTTATGCTTCCTCTTAAGGAAGTATTGTTTGCCTTTTGAGAAGACAAAAACCTCCAGAATGTTTCTAGGGAAGTGGAGAAGAGAAATGGGAAGTGTTTGGCAGAGCTTCAAGGCTCAAAAGGGTGTAAAGAGAAGAAGGAATTGGTGCCTTTTTTATAAGGGAGGAAAGGGGCACCTTTGGAAAAACTCAAAATATAATTTTTTAATAAAGTCATATTCGGATTTTAATAGCTCCAAATTGATTTATTTCGAAGCTAAGGTGGGGATGGGTCGAAATAGTCTCAACCAATAGGTTTTATAAAATATTAGGTTTATATTTTATCCTTATCATTTAGATTTAACTCTAAGTTAAATAATTTAACTTTTACCATGTATTTTTGTTTTCTTACACTATATGGTTAATAAACTTACTATAACAAGTCAAACGAACCCCAAGTGGTTCATTATTAATATATATATCCTTATCTAAGTCATTTTTCCGAACCTTATATTTTTAGGAATAAAATAACAATTAATAATATAATATTTGTTTTAAATACTATTTTATGTCAATTTTGACACTATTTGGTAATTCATTTTTGAGAAAATCATAAAAGCTTGATTAGTTCGAAAAAAGTTAATTAAATAAATAATAACATGTTATATTAATCTATAAAATTAGTGTAATTCATAAAAAGGCTCAAATTACATTTATTTGGGTATTTATAAAATCAATTATGTTAATATTTCATTAATAAGGTAATTACTGCATCATCATTGTGTCATACATAAATTAAATTAATTAATGTACAAAAATTATAAATAAAATACCATTATTTTGGAAATCTTTTTATATTTCTAACTAAATTTTATAGTAGAATTTATCTTATGTATATCCCTATATTAAAAATGTTTTAGTTATTAAACATGGATTTTAACTCTTTCAACTCTTCTTTAAATAAAATAATAGTAAGTGTCCTAATATAATCCAAGTGGACCTAAATGGTCATATGATATTCCTAAGGTTTTTTTTGGTCGAATTAAACTTATCCAATAGAAATATGACATGTTTTAGGGTAATAATAATATCATTTTTACCCTTAATTACCCAATTTACATTTAACCATGGTAAAAAAAATGTAAAAATTTACTACTCACCAAAAAATTACTTTCATCTTATTGAACCACATTTTAGTCATTAATATTAACCGTGTCTCTCGGATTTTTAAAATTCCACACACAGAAGTGGTAAAATTAAGTTTTATTTGAATTTCCAAATTCAACTAGGAGGTGGGTAAAAGACGGTAAAAAGTTCAATAAAATTTTTATATATCTAAAATTATTATAAAATGATTCCAATGAATTACATAGAACATATATAGTTATTATGTATCAATTTTGACCTTAAATTAATATAAATAAAATAAATTATTATTTAAATAAAAATTGGGTTTTTAAATAGTAACCTAGTGTTTTCAATATTCATCGAAAAATTGAATGTTTTTAGAAAAATACAAAAAATTCACCCTAGGCTAATTTCGATATTCCGAATCCAAAAATGAAGTCCATTTTGAAAGATGAAATTTTTAAAATTCCAAAAAGTGTGTATTACTATTCAAAATGGCAAGTTTATATAATATTTTAAAAACATATCTTTATTTAGTGAAACTCGATATTACGTACAACACATGATATCTTGGAAGGTCGGGATTGCATGTAATGTTAGTGAAGTCAGGGTTGCATTTTGTGCAAGACTCCTTTGTTGTTGCGTATAATATAATCCAACCATATTTCATTTATACATTGAATATATATATATATATATATATATACACGCACTCGATGTTGCGTAGAATAACTACTATCAAACGAACTTGAAATTCTGTGTCACATGATCCATGAATAGTGTTGCGTATACTGAAATCTAAACTTGGTGTAGTGTATAATATAATACATCATTGAAATTAAAAGAATATTTTCATAAAATCTTGGGGTGTTACACCCTTCACCTAATTTCACACCTCCAAAGCCATTTGGGTCTAATAAAGCCTGCTCCAATATCCTACCAACTACCCTCACATCAACCTAAGGGCCTTAAATTGTTCATAAAGCCAGACTATGGAGAACTTTTGATCAAATTAAATGGAAGCACCAGAATAAGAGGTAATAATTTCACCACCTCATTCAAATATGATTTCATCTTCCACTTCCTCTTCCTATATTGTTTACAAATATACATAATAAATCCAGAAACTTCTATATACTGTGATGTTATTATATATATGGTACAACCATATTCATTATTCTTTTTATCCTATTAATTTCTATGTCATCATATGTGTGTACGCATGTATTACCGTCTCCACATTGTGGTGTATTTTGTTATTCAACACTTAATTTTTTGGATTGGTATAATAATGAGTATAATTGATTTAAATAAGAAAATAACATGTTAATTAATATTTATATATGATATACCATCTATATTATGGTTCTTTTTTACATTATGAATAGTAACCTTGTAATTAATTTTTTACCACAGTTAAATGGTAAATTTGGTAAATTAGGGTAAAAAGTATTATAATAACATAAAACGTCACTAACATGTGTCCTAATATTTTTATGAGTCATGGTATACCAAAAAATACTTACATTGGACTTTTGGAATTTGGGAGCCACTTGGGTGTGATAATTACTTGGTATTGTAATTAATTTAATGTTAATGGAAATATAACATAAAAATATAGATTTTTACTAAAAAAATTAATTCATTGTTATATAAGTGGTAAATTTTTCTATAAATAGTCATTTTAAGGATTAAAATATTTACTACATCATGATATTTTATTAATACTTTTTATACATTATATACATACTTTTCATATTCCACAATGATGATGTTGTTATTAACTTATTAATAAAAGATTCAAAAAAATATATTATAAATATTTATATAAATGTAATTTGAAAATATTGATTCCATCCGAAATTTTTTTGGCAACATTATGAAATATTATTATTTTTATAATTTAGTTTTTTCGAAAAAATAGATTTTTTAGGGTTTTATCATAAATCAATTAATAAATGGTGTCAAAATATTCAAAAATTAGTTTTTAAAAAAGATAGTATTTTATTAAATGATATAATAGTAATAAAAATATAATATATTTCCAAAATATATAGATAATGTGTCAAATGAAATTAATTATCCAATTGAGGTTCTACAATAATTTTATTGTAACTATATTAACCATATAGAGTAAAAATACAAGAGGACGTGGTATGAATTTATTTATTTAACTAAGGGTAAATGCAAAAAGATAATTTAAAATTTGTGATTTAAAATTATATAAAACCTATTATTGGATATGATTTCGACCCATAATCTATTTATACTCTATATATTTCACTTTGGAGCTGTTATAATTATAAAATCAATTCATAATAATATAATATTTCGAGATATTCCTAATTGTCCCCTCCTCTCTCTTATAAAATGTCACCAACTCTACCCACATACACACACCTCTCAGAAATCATGGCTCAAAAAATTTCTGACTAAATAAGCTACCGACATATGTTATTTCCTTCTAAAATCCTTATATTTTCATTAAAAAATTCCAGAATGTTTTCTCGATCAATCAAAAAGGAGTTACCAGATTTAGAGGTAACGTCTTCTCTCAAACTCCGCTCAATTTTTTTTTTCATTCTCCAATCCACTAACCTATTTATTTTCTGTTATTTTATAAAATACCCACTATAATTTATATACTAGGTTGTTTATATGATATGGTTTGGCACTAAACTAACACACACCTCCTTCTAATGGATATAAAATATATTGTTTCAGTATACAGCGAACGACTCCCTCACGATACGGTTATTGTTCCATTTTTACCTACCAACTCTCATGGTGTCCGTTATGGATCCACAATATTAATATATGAAATTTATAACATTTTTATTTCCTCTCTTATTTTGTAATTTTTATTATACCATACCTTTAGATCTTCCATAATTTTTAAATACCATCAATTCATTTGAGGAAATGTGAACTACCGTGCCCTCAAAGTGAAATGACTCGTTCATGGCATACATGGAACACATAATGGATGCTGTTAAAGATCTTATGTAACATACATATCATATATATTATACTGAAATTAGAATATAACCTTTTATCATTTATTTTTCATTATTTTAATATTCCAAATAAATCATAGTAGTAATCATGTGTACATACAACCGAAATTCTCCATGAATGGTACATATCATTTCCTATATCCGAATTTTATTGACCAATAAAAATACATATATAATATATATATATGATATTTAAATAATTAATACCATTTTGTAGATGATGGGATTATGAAAACATGGATAAATTTAATAAAAATAGGTTCATTTTTACTCATGTATCGAACATCGACAGAACATCCAATATAAACTCAAATAATTAATTAATTATTATAACATGGTAATAAGTGATATAAAATATAAAATTAAATTTAGAAATATTTGGAAGAAAATAGTAATTAAACTATTTTTATTATTTAGGAAATTAAATAATGAACGAGACGAGTCAGACTCAAGGTATAGTACTTTATCTCAATCTCTATTTATTTAGGAAAATATTGATTAATACATGACTTTCTTTTTTATGGTATATAATAACCCCAATTTATTATTACATTAATTAAAAAATACATTAAATGGAATATTTCTCTTTGACTAATTTTATGCAATGATAAAAGGAATGTTTATTTTTATCATACTAAGCAGAAATGACCTTTCAGCAACTGTGAGCATTGTATGATATCTGGCTTCTTCTATATAAAATAATGTTTTTAGAAGAAAAATAAATAAATAAAACATTTGTTTTGAAGATTATTTTGTTAATGGATTTATTATTCCATTATAATGAAATAATTTATTTTTATTTCAAAATGGAAATGTTATTTTCCCTTTAAATTTTTTTATTTTTTATGATTATGTTATGTTTCATGGTAATTGTTTATGTATATTGGTGGTTCTGCGATAAACTGAGGGAGACTAACTATGTGACTGCTTTCCAATGCATTTGTAAATGCGACGAAGGTAAAAGTGATTGTATCACCAAAATAGATATAGTGAATATACTGTGATGGGTATTCCAAATGTAACCATGAAGGTTAGTCCTTATGTAGTTAATGAAGTTACAATGCAATAAGGTTATGTATGAAAGAAGTTACCTTTATGATCTATCATTTTTATTATCTTCTGATTTCGAGAGGTATGTTAATGATCTTATGTTTTATGTGTGAATAGTATTATTTCAATAGTTTGTATGTATTCATGGACTAACGTTTTTATTCCATTGTTTATACCCCTTACTGAGATTTTTATGGTCATCCTATATTTTGTAAATTTTTTCATAGGGTATAATGGTGGATAAGAGATAGGAAGACTTCATGATGATTTATGTCATTAATTGAATTATGTTTTTATTTAGGAAGTTTTTTTTGTGAAAAATTTGTGAGTTATTAGAAAATTAATCATTGTATATTTTGATATTTAATGTAATATTTATGGCCTAATACTCTAAATTTATAAAATTGAAATAATCCTCGAAGTGAATCAAAGTAAAATTATTGAATTAAGTCAAAATTATGTAATGTTTTTGGAAAGAGAATTATAAATTGACCCCATAGAAATTCAAATATATGCTCTAACATCCTACCTAAAAAACAATGATTCATTAATAAAGATATAATATTTGAATACAATCGCAGTATATTGATCATCTTGTATGGGATAAAAGAACAATTTCGACCCTTATAAAACAAGTCCATAACCAAATAGAATGTATTATATAAAATACCTATCATGGAATACTATATTTAACTTAACTCCTATGGTAAAAACATCACTACATATTTATGTTTGGAATCGTCCTACCCTTTCATCATGTAAGATCATTTTTTTGGCACATTTTTAATTTTTCAATGATTTTCAATTTTTTAAATGGTGGATGATACCATGTTCATGATGAGATATTCAATTTCATTTAATTTTTTTGTACCATTAAAATATTATTTAAAAAGTTTTTTAGATTTCATGGGGATTCAAAAGATATTTAATGAGTTGTGAGAAAATAAGATTATAAAAATTCATTTTTTGGGGGAAACAGATCAGTCATGTGATTGGGATAATATTCTTGAAAAACATGAATCCAAAAGAATACATACAAAATTTATTATTATGTATTTTTTTTATCTATTATATGTGTACCAATAAACTATGTGGGTTTTGGTAGTGGTATAGAATGATTCTCATGATACTCTCATTGTTTTCCTAATCAGGAGTTGCAATCGTGCGAGGTAGGGGTGATTAGGAAGTGGGGATCAATTTATTGTTAATCAGATCTCTTAAATATGTTTCGTAACTATATTACTGGTAAAACCGGTTTAAATTTCCATTTTAACCCTCCATTTTAATTGGGGTTTACCTGATGTTTTCCCACATTAACTCAGGTTCCTATAAGACACATGGCTAGCACAACCAACATCACCACAATCTTGTATAAGATACTGAATAGTAAAAAATCATATATTTGATAATAATATATATATTAAAGTTATATAGTTTATAAACCTATAAGAACTAATTATGTTAAGATTTAAGTAGGAATTGAACATTATTCTAGGTTTTGGATGGACTTGGGGTGTAACTAAATCATCCATAGAAAGTTTGACAAACCTATTGGCCCTAGAAGAAGTTATATCCCCTGAATCCCATATTGAATGTGATACATCATGGTCAACACATGATATGGGTGGGGTGAGTCATCAGTCCCAACACTCGATATGGTGGAACATGAAATGTCCTATCCATAAATGAAAAAATAGTATAATGGTGAGAGACTTCATTCTTAACACCTCATGTGAGAAAGATTTAATCATCATTCCCAAAACATCCCTTAATCACCATTCACATACCAATATCAATGGAACCATGAAAATTAAAAAATAACCTGATTTATAAACATAAAATAATCATTATCATTAATCCCATACCTAACCAAAGGAATTACTTTTCATGGCATTCATATTTATAATAATATAACAAGAGGTACAACCTTGTCACATATTACCACTAAATAATACACTATACATTTTATTAAATTTTGAAAATAACACCATCATGAAGAAATAATTACAATTATATGTTGTGACAATTATACATCATAGAAATATAAGAACATATGACATTATTTTGTCATGTTAAACCATTATATGATAGTGGGAAAATCCATTTACAATCCAAGCAAAGAAATTAGGTTGTGTTCGATCAAATTAAAAATATATTAATGGTGTAAATTTTCCCATCAGACCGAAAGGGAAGGATATGATTTGGTTATACATCCTCTAATAATCTATATCTGGTAAACGAGAGTATATTATTATGAAAAATGTTGATTCAATGAAGAAGACATCATTTTATGGAAACATGCATCAATAGTCGGCGTGCGGGACAATATATGTGCTATGAAAAAATTTAAAATTTAAGGAAAACTACTACACCACCAACCTTATTGTCATAAATGATTCCTAGTCCAATATTAAAAATTGATTTGATCTATATTGGATGAAATTGGAACAATGATTCAATGCCATGAATATAGGGTGAATGAGCCTTAACCAATGTAGTGCAAGTGATATGAAGAGAAAACCTAAAATTTATAATGATGATTAGAGATACAAACTCAATTTATCAAACACTTCTGATGGATTCCAATTTAGAGTCCATATCTATCAGTAATTTTTATTCTTATATTAGTTGAATGAATGGGAAATGGGATAGGAGGGGAGTGTTGATGCATTTGAAATTGGTGGATAATAAAGAAAAATATGTTTTATATTCATTATGGGTAAAAATAAAAAATCACCCCAATCGATAGGGGGGAATAGTTTGGGGACATGATTGTCTAAAATGTTCACAAACCATATGCCACGGCACTTTCCTATGTTGACACCATATTCTCAAGGAAATTTTTTAGGTAACCATGTGTAGACCATTAAAATTACGTATGTAATTTTCCTTGTATAAATTTAACGACCTAACGCCCAGGCCTATATGACTTTATAAAAACATTCGACCTTATAAAATCCCCTGAAAACCCAACACTAATACCCATGATGGTTAGTAATAATTGTCTTATTACCTTCCATACTACCATTTTTTACAAATTCAGGGAGATCTTGGTTTCATCCATTCCTCAGATGATCCTGAAACATTTCAAATGTTTTAATGTATGTTTACAAAAATTAGAAAAATTTCAAACTTAAAAAAATTAATTTTAGCATTGAAAAAATCATAGTTATCACATGTTTTTTCCTCCACAATTTCTAGGGGGATGAGTATGGAATTTTCTATGTTTTCACTTGAAAATTCATGAACTATAGTTATCTGTTCA
This sequence comes from Viscum album, assembly GCA_963277665.1. Lineage (NCBI taxonomy): Eukaryota > Viridiplantae > Streptophyta > Magnoliopsida > Santalales > Viscaceae > Viscum > Viscum album. The sequence goes on from OY728159.1 coordinate 1,932,383,944, forward strand.
ACCACTTATTTATAAAATTAATTTTTAAATTTATTTTCTCTCTAGTATGAAGGAAAAAAACTAGAAATATTCTCTATGAGTAGATTTATTTTAATGTTTCATGTTGTGGTGATATTAGAATTTTTACAAGCCAATGATGATACATTTATTTTTTTATGTATGAGTATAAATCCATATTCAATTTCTATTGAGTGAAGAGGGACATAAAATTAATTGTGAGGTAGTTATTAATAGTTCAAAAATGGATTACTGATATTTCAAATTCAGAATGTGTTAGATTAAAATGAAATGATTTTTTTCTTTATAAATGAGTTAAAAATAATAGTTTTGGGAAAAGATGATTGATGTTTTATCATTTTTCATTATTATATGTATTTTGAATTGAATGTTTGATGATTTCATTAGAGTGAAATGCTTATGTGTGGTGGAGTGATATAGATAATATTTTCATAAATTTTATAGTATAATCAATTTTTTAATCCTATCATATTATCATTTTATGGTAAATTTTCACATTTTTATGTTTTAGTTGTATTTTAATATTAATTTCTAAAATGATAAAATTTTGAATTTTATCCAATTTATTTTATTTTATTATTTTGGACATAAATTTTTATAGACATTAAGCAATTGGGAAATTCATGTTTTAGTCCTCCATACTTCTTGGGATCCATTTCACTCAGAAGGATTCAACGGTATGTTAACCATTGAAAAGCTAAAAATGAGATAATAATATGAGGCTCAAAATTTACTCACATATTTGGATGCTTTTAGATATGAGAATATATCTCAAATATGGAAATCCCAATGAATCTCAAAAATCATATAGAGGTAAAAATAATATTAATAATAATGGTCATTAAATATATCCACTCTTGAGTATACCTCTATCTAGTCCATAAATTTATGTGATGTTTAAGCCTTGGAATTCAAACAACCACATTGATATAATACTTTTACAAATTAAAACGATTATTCCACCTCCATCTAGACTCCAATGGAGATTAAATTTTGAGGTTTAATTAGAATTATAATGTGTATTTTTTTAAGAATACCTAACAACCCAATTTTTAAATTTAATGTGTAAAATATTCTTAATCATTCTCTGACTTCTTTCCCTATAACTATGTAACTCCTATCCCATTACAAAGGATTGAAATATATTTAGGGAGAGGTGTATTATTTATTATATAAATGTTCTTCATATATAAAATATATATTATTTTATCTCTATCGATTTCCCTATTTTTATATTTTTTGATTCCACAACCATACTTTTTTTAACTTCATGTCTGTAGAGAGATAACCCAAACTTTTGTTTGAGGGGAAAGTGTTGGTGTTTGAATTTATTTTTATTTAAAGGATTATTATATATTTTTCAATGATTTTAGATATGGTTAAAATGATCATGGTGATAGGTCTCATAACTTTATCTTCTTCTATAATCTTCCTCTTTGTTCATTATTCCACATCATGTTTAAATATGAGTCATTCAAATGATGGGGATTAGAATAGGAATTGATGTTAGAGGGATAAATCCTATATGTAATGTTCTTTGTATTGGGTAATACAATCTGAACAAGAGGGTATAATGTGAGATGTATTAATCACTACATTGTTTAAAATAACATGGAAATAAAATTGAATAACAATGATAACATCACTAAAAACCCTCATTATATATTATTTTCTTATATTAATTTCATTGTTAACATTATTTAAATTATTTATACTTTTTATTTTAAATAATATATATATATATATAAATGACTACATTATTTTCTAATACAATCCCCCTCTATATTAGTTTTGTAGTTTTATAATTGTTATAATTGAAAATTAATAGTTGAAAATTCTGTGGGTGTTAGCAAACTCCATGAGATCTACCCAAAGTTATTGCACTATGGAAAGTGAGAAAAATCTATTTAATTGAACAAGGAATCATGAAAAATCGTTTCATAATCATGTTTTTGTATTTATTACCTATTTTGTGTTTACATATTTTATTTATCGCCGATTTATTCATGGATGATTGGATTTTATTTGGTAGTAACCCGATTTTTTTTATTTCCTATTAGTTATTGTTAAATTACACTACATTTTATTTGTCTAGAATTTCACTCCATTTCATACTAATTACTAAAATATAATCTCCACACTCTACTAGATCTATAACCTTGTTTTTAGTTGGCATCCTCTATTTTACAAGAATGCGCACTTAAGGCCTTGTTTCCCACCAGTTTGGATAGTGATTACAGAGTGGTATTGGTTGGAAAAAACAATACACCACTAAATAACCCATAACAGGAGGTGAATATCTAACTCCTTTTTTACTCAGGTATAAATAGTGATCTGTGGTTAAGAGAGGATCTAGCTCTTATTCCCTTAGATAGTCTCTAAAATAAATCCAGATAATATCCATATGTCACACATGTAACCCCATGAGATTTAATGAGATATATTATTTTAATGTATTCTATTATACACTACACCAAGATTAGCTTGTACTATATGCAACACCGTATTATCTTGCAGTATACACAACACTATTCTTGGCTCGTGTTACACACAATTTCAAGTTCGTTTTGTTGAAGTTATTCTACACAACATTAAGTATAGATTTTGTTTAATATATAAATGAAATAAGTTTTTAATTATGTTATACACAACACCAAAGGGAGATTTCACTACACGCAATCCTGACCTGTCTTGCCTTACACATAATTGCGACCTTCCTCGATAGCGTGTGTTGTACGCAATACCCAGTTTCACTAAACAATGATATATGGTTATAATATTATCACGAAATAGCCGTTATGGATAGTATTAACTAAATTTTTAATTTTTTAACATTATTTTTTATATTACTCATTTTCTAGAACATGGTATGTGAATAAAATAAATTTTTTGGGTAAAATAACTATTTTTCAAAAAATGCATTTTTGCCGCCTTTTTATGGTGCACAAACATTAAATGTTGTTTTTGGCATGTTTATAAGTTCAATTTTACCAAATAAAATTATTCTCTGGAATCAGGATAAAAAATTTTACCTTGGATAAATTTTTCATAATATTCTCATAACTTTCATAATTTAATGAATAGTAAAACACGCTATATTTAAATTAAAAACAACTTTTTTCATCATAATAATTTATGTGGTTAAATTATAATATTGAATGGTTTTAATGTATAAATAGAATATATTTTTACCATTCAATATAATTTATGTCATTAGAATTGATTTTACATTGAATTCATTGGTTAAATCAATTCAATCTTTTGCAATGTTTTAAACAAAAACCCTTTTTCTTTCCACAACGGGATTAATTTTAATTTAATTTCTGAAACTTCTATGTACTGAATAAGGAAAAATGGTTTCCATCTTTGGGATCAGTGGGTCCAAATTATATTAGTAGACTAATTTTTATTTTTGGGAATTATGAATAGTAACTATGATAAATTTTATTTACCATAGTAAAAGGTAAAACATGTAAAACAGGTAATTAAGGGTAAATATAATTTTATAAAATTACCCTTACACTTTTCTTAATACAATTTGATGATTATTTTTATTTCTAAGTCATATTTGGGTCGAAATGGAATCCATTAGAACCAACTTGGAGCTGATTAAGACCTTTAGTTTATTTTATTTAAAGGAAAGTGAAATATGTCTCACTCAAACGTTAATAATTAATGTATTTTTAATATAAAGTTATACAGAATATAAATTAATTTATAAATACTCATTTGAAATATAAAATGTTTTTATTTATCTTGGATATTTATTTGTAATTTTTATGAGTTATTTAATTACCTTATTAGCTTATACATTAATGATGCAGAAATTATTTATTTAGTAAAAAAATCAATAATTTTGTTTTTATTGAAATAGTAATACATATTAAAGGGCTCAAAAACCTGACAAAAACTTATTGGTAGTGTATATATACACCATAATCATCCAATGACCAAATATATGAGCTTTTGGAGTATTATAAAAGTGATTATGACACTTATATTATTTTGTTTTATATGATGTCAAAGTTCTAACCTTCATAATTAAATAAATGTTTTTTTTGATTTGGGTGTTTTAGAATATAAATCAGAATAAATGTATTCTAATGAAATATATACTATTTATCTTCATCCTAGTATTTTATTTTTAATTTTTATGCAATAGAGAAGTATATTTAATAATAATACAAAAATTTGTAGTAATTATTTTATTAAGGGAAATATCAAATAAATGGTTTAACAAATAGTAAAAAAAATATTTTATGAACAATTTAATGTGCTACACTAATTTCCTAGACTACTATGACATGTTAGGAACCTATTTAATATTTTATTTCTAATATATCCTCTGTGTGGATCTTATTTAAATTCAAATAAATGAATAGTGTCAAAATTGACACTATTATTATTTTATAAAAATAACATATTATTAAATAGTTTAAAAATCACAAAAAAAATTTAAAAATTATAAATTGAAATTTATATAGTCTAAAATTTCATAAATTATCTAATTATGGATAATCCAAAGCACGTACGTAATTATTTATAACAATTTAAAATTTAGAATCTTATTTCCACAAATAAAATTTAACAGATTAAATAAGGATAAATCAAGTTCATAATGTTTAAAATAAATTCCCTACATGTATAAATTTTATTGGATGGTGTTATTAAAGCCCTATATCCTCTAATATTAGAATATGAGTCATTTTTTGAGGTTTTTAGGTGGTTTTAGATTTATTATAAATTAATATTTTTATGATTTCCAAAGGTGCCCCTCTCCTCCCTTATAAAAAGGGGAACCCCTTCCCACTTCTCTTCACACCATTTTGTGCCTTTAAGATCGTCCAAACCCTACCCATTTCACTTCTAATCTTCCCTATAAATATTCTAGAGGTCTTGGTCTTCTCCAAAGACCAATTTTAGTTCCCTAAGAGGTGGTTTTAAAGAGTCGTGTCGAAGAAGAGGTAATATCCGTTACTAATTCTTTCAAATTTATTTCTTCTTATAATTCCTCTTATTTAGTTTCTTCATTATAAAGTAATAACATAAGTATTACTTATATACTGATATGTTATTATAAATATGAAACAACCCTATTTCACCTTCTATCCATCCTACGGAAAACCAAATCACCGCGTGTGTGTACATACGGAATACCATCTCTACGCCGTGGTATAATCTGTTTTTGCAACACCACCTTACATGGATGGGTATAATGGTGTAATTAATAACTATAAATAGTTATTATAACATCATACTGATTCTGATATATTGTTTCATCCACTCCAATTCAATTCAATAATTATGGGAACGATATCATCGCTCGTGCGTACGTACGGACTACCGTCTCCACGACGCGATGAGATTGATTCTCCATGTTAACCATTCATGAAGGATTATAAAGTATATATAAGAAATAATAATAAAATATATGACATTATAAAGCTACTGTATTTATGTATATATATATATATGTCATCTACTTACTTCCATTCAAGTCAATAAGGAAAGGAAAACAGTGTTCATGCATATGTACGGCCTACCGTCTCCATGAACGGTCTGTTTTATTTCATTTATCTATCTATTATATATATATACTGAATATATAATATATATAAATCATGTTTTACATTTTTGAGGTAAGGAAATCATGATATAAGAAATAATAATATCAATAACAGCAAGTCCAAACACGTACGATAAACGAAACGATATTACCCAAAACGCTACTTTAACATGCGTTTACAAAATAACGGGTAATATAAAGTCATTAGTGAACCACATATGATATAATAACAATGAATAAGATTCTTTAATAATTCAATGACATTATGTAAATTATTATACAGGAGTTTCGGATACGTACAAAGCATATCGAAGCTAAGGTAAGGGATAACTTTACCAATATCGTTTTTTATCCGAGATTTCTTATACGTAAGTATTTACTAGGGTTATATTTATCATCCTTGTCCCAATTTTATAAAAATGGTTTCTTGTATGTCTAAATTCCTTTTAACCATTTTTTACTTTTACTACATTGTATGTAAGGAATCTTTCTTTTACGGGGTGCTTTTTGACTTTTCCAACAAAAGTTTTTTAGAATGTTATTTTTAACTTATACGGCATGAACGGATTTTTTTAAGGTTTTATAATGCCTTATTTTCATGAAGATTCCTCCAAAATATTTCATGAATATTTTCAACAATATAATTTTCTTTTATAATTGCTTGACATTTTGTGAAAAGAATATGATCTTGAATAAGAAAGGATATTTTCCTAAAGAATTCATTTCATGTGTTTTATCAAAACCATTTTCCATATAAGATGAAATTATTTCATATGTGTCTCTATTATTTACATGGTTTCACTTCTCTTATTATGAAATGATTTCCATTTCTTTTTTATGGATTATGTTCTGATGGTATGATGTTTATGACACCCATTTTATTCATTGGGTTATTTGGAATGATGTATGTTTATTTTGTGGCACATATAAGAATGATTTCATTATGAGATTGGTGGGACCTATAATTCCCTCAAATGCATTGGGTAATGATTTTTATCTCATGATATAGACATGGATGTAACGGTAAGTTAATCTGGTTCAGTGATATAGGAATGGAACGTGGAGTGAACTCAATTTAGAAAGGGACTTTGTCCACTAAGATGGTCTTGGCAGCAATGCCTTGGCTACTATGGAAATCATAACAAGTGCTGAATGGTTTCCACAATTACATGTTTTATTCCCATGAAATTTTATCAATATTTTTGTTCCATTATGATATATGCCTTATGTACTTCCAAGATTTATGTCTTTGCTCAAGATTTTGATGTTTAAACATTATGTTCATGTTTTTAAGTTCAATGGTATATGGTTTGTTTTATTTTCTCCATGCTTAACCTTACTGAGCATTTTATTTCACCCTTTATATGTTTTCTATTCCTCGGGATTTAAAGAAATGTTTTAATTGAGAAAAAAAATGGGAATATCTTTATGGGAGATGTTGAAGATCTTTCATCATGATTAGAAGATTATGTTCCGAGTATCCAAAGACACTAAACTATTATGATCCTAGAGTGTTTGTTCTTGATAGGTATTAATTATTCCGCAATAGTATCGTAATGTCTATGTAAGTCATGATTTGGGTCTCTATAGTTGGTATCAGAGGAATGGTTTTGTTAACCTTTGGAAACTAGGATGCGAAAACTTTAGTGAGATCCCTAGAGATATTTCTATGTTATGTCTAGGGATGTCCCTAATGTTAAGTATATGTATAGGTTATAGTCCTAGAATTATGGTAGCTATATTATAATTAAACCTAAGATGTGAGATATTGAAGGTACTTCCCATTTATTATTTTGTTTTCCTAACATGATTTTTGCCTCTCATACTGTTCTTTTTGGGTTTTAGACGAAGGTTGGAACCTGTAGGAACCGTGTTGATCAATGTAATTGACAATGCAATGATTGTCCTCCAAAGAAACCAAATGTGATGGGATATAGAGTGAAAAATAATATTGCTATACCTACACAAGTTATGAATCATTCTGGATTTCCAAATGATCAGAGAAGAGAACAATATTCTATTGAGTACTTCATGAGGCAACGTGCACTGTCATTCAATGGGTCTTATGATCCACTTGTTACTGAACAATGGATCAGTACCATTGAAAATATATTTTCTATACATCGCTGTTCAGAACATGAAAAAGTCATTTTAGCTTTTTACCCTTTAGAAGGTGAAGCAGACCAGTGGTCGACTCTAATTAAGAATAAAAGGCCCCACGATGAAATTGAATCCATGGAATGTGACAAGTTCAAGAACTTGTTTTTCAGTATGTACTTCCCTAGTATTCTTCAAACAATGGTGGAAAATAATTTTATTGATCTTAAGTAGAAGGATGATGAATATGTTGGTATATACGAAGCGAATATTACACGACTTTCAAGGTATGCATCTGACGTTATCATCCAACCTGAAAGTAAAGTTGATCGATTTTTCAGTGGCTTAAAACAGAGTCTTTGATGGGCATTAGCTATAAGAGACTCCAGTAGCTATGAAGAAATTGTGTGTTGTGCTATCAAAGTAGAACTGGATGTTGGTGTAACATCTCATGGTTTTGACAAGAAATGAAATATGGAGTTTATAGAGAAATCTCAGAATAATGGTGAAAAGATGATAAATGTTTCTTTATGTTCAATGTGTGGAAAGAAGCATGGTGGATATTGTCTTAATGGGACTAGAAAATGTTTTAAGTGTGGAAAAGAAGGTCATCGAGTAGCTGAGTGTCGAATTAATGGAAAAAGGGTTGATAATGATGTGAATAAAGAAATGACTGCAGAGAACGCACCGCCAACACTTCAATTCATCATGTGCAATGAAATGGGGAATTATGCTAATAAATTCCCTAATCCAAGGTTTTAAGAAGTTCGACATGAGCAACCACTTAATTCAAAGGACAAAGGGAAGTCACATGTGATCAATATTGGAGATGTTGAACATGACAACGATGTGGTGGAATGATTATGTGTTTATGTAATGGGATTCCAAAATAATTTTGTATATTGTATCACGGAATATTTGAATATTTATGTATTGGTCTATTGTGGTTTTCAATAATTTTATGGTACCGGTAAACATGGAATGTGATTGAGATATTTTGGAAAGCAGATGATATGCTCATAATGAAGGGATAAGGACAAAGTAAATTGTTTGATAGTATTCATGAGCTCATGATTGATATAAACACTATGTGATATCATGGTTTGAGTATATATAATTTTTGGGATTTTGGTATGTGGAAAGAGTTAACATTAAACAGCATTCATGTTTTCACTAAGGTTCAATGGGTATTCATTTTCCAAAAGAATACATGATTAAGGTATTCACATGTTTGGAATATGACCAAGAAGATATATCTTATGATATATGGGGGATAAATGATGGTATTCACATGCTTGTTATGTGACCTCTCAAGTAAAAATTTTCTTTACTCTATGAGATTGGACATAAGTATTTTCGATAAGTGTAAAGGTTGGAATTGATTAATTTGGACATCAAATATAATTTTTTAAGGCTAGAATTTTCTTTTCGATATTATTTATCGAATTTTATAATAATGTAGTTTTAGAAAAAGGACAACCTGCTAGACATGCGATAACCCGTCAAGTCGGACAAGGCTATGGGAATTGAACCCACAACTAAAGTGTGACAGGCCTTTATCGCCTACCACTGGCCTACAGGAAGTCCCTGTTTAGTAGAAACCATTTTTATTATATTAAGCTTTATGATATATGAAGTATATGTCTATTTTAGGAACCATATATGATTAATATCAGTATATATGGACTTAAGTATTTTTTATAACATTTTCTAACCGTTTGTTTGAGACATATGGGATAACTTATCATTCTATCACATGATCTGCTAACACTTCACGAATGACAAATTCAACTTCATTTCATTAAGAGTTGATGTGGAAATTGTCCAAGGAATGACCAATAGTGAGACTGTACCAAAATCAACAATGTATTTATTCTAATTCCAATTTCTTCAACTTTAATGAAATGATCTTGAAAACTAGAAATGTTGTCCTATTTCCCTTATATACGATGTATCTGATGGTGCCTTAGTTTATCACAATTCTATGGCTTTGTGATTGTTGACTTTTTCAAAGCCATGTTCTCTACCACGCTCCATCAGGACATGATGGATAGATTTATCTCTCATATCCATATTTTCACCTATGTGGAAACCCAGGGATTAGTTAATTTGGGTAACCATTATATTTCATACTTTAGGTGTTAATGATTTTGGTATTCCTTTTTACGATGTGGTATTATATTAAAGAAACTTTTGAGTAGTAAACCATTTATAACCCCAATGAATTTCGAGGGAAAAAATTATTTTAAGGGGGGTAGAATGTAACACCGTGAGATTTTATGAGATATATTATTTTGATGTCTTCTATTATACACTACACCAAGATAAGATTGTACTATATGCAACACCGTATTAGCTTGCAGTATACGCTACACTATTCTTGGCTCGTGTTACACACAATTTCATGTTCGTTTTGTGGAAGTTATTCTACGCAACATTAAGTATAGATTTTGTATAATTTATAAATGAAATAAGTTTTGCATTGTATTATACACAACACCAAAGGGAGAATGCACTACATGCAACCCTGACCTGGCTTGCCTTACACGCAATCGTGACCTTCCACGATAGTGTGTGTTGTACACAATACCCAGTTTCACTAAAAAATGATATATGGTTATAATATTATCATGAAATATATGTTATGAATATTATTTACTAAATTTTGAATTTTAAAACATTATTATTCATCTTACTCATTTTCTAGAACATGGTATGAGAATAAAATAAATTTTTCGGGTAAAATAAGTATTTTTAAAAAATGCAGTTTTCCCACCTTTTGATGGTGTACCCACATTAAATATAGTTTCTAAATGTTTATAAGTTCAATTTTACAAAATAAAATTATTCTTTGGAATCATGAAATAATATTTTACCTTCGATAAATTTTTAATATTATTCTTCTAACATTGATATTTTAATGAATAGTAAAAACACGCTATATTTTAATTAAAAAAAACTTTTTTCAGCGTAATAATTTATGTTTTTAAATTATAATACTTAATGGTTTTAAAGTATAAATAGAATATATTTTTACCATTTAATAGAATTTATGTCATTATCATTGATTTTTCATTAAATTCATAGGTTAAATCAATTCAATCTTTTGCAATGTTTTAAACAAAAACACATTTTCTTTCGTCAACGAGATTAATTTTAATTTAATTTATGAAAATTCTGTGTATTGAATATGGAAAAATGTATTCTATATTTGGAATCAGTGGGTACTAATTATATTAATATACTACTTTTTATTTTTGGGCATTATGAATCGTAACTACGGTAAATTTTATTTACCATAGTAAAAGGTAAAACTGGTAATTAAGAGAAAATGTAATATTATAAAATTACCCTAACACTTTTCTTAATACAATCGAATGATTATATTTCTTCCTAAGTCATATTTGGGTAGAAATGGAATCCATTAGAACCCACTTTATGGTGATTAATACCTTTAATTATTTTTATTTAAAGGAAAGTGAAATATGTCTCACTCCAATTTTAATAATTAAAGTATTTTTAATATAAGGTTATATAGAATATAAATTCGGTTATAAATACTCATTGGAAATCTAAAATGTTTTTATTTATCATGGAAATTTATTTGTAATTTTTAAGAGTTATGTAATTTCCTTATTAGCTTATACATTAATGATTCATGAATTATTTATTTAGTAAAAAAATCAATATTATTGTTTTTATTGAAACAGTAATACATATTAAAGGGCTTAAAAACCTAACCAAAACATATTGGTAGTGTATATATACACTATAATCATCCAAGGTCCGAATTTATGACCGTTTGGAGTCTTATAAAAGTGATTATGACTCTTATATTATGTTGTATTATATGATGTCAAAGTTGTCACCTTCATAATTTAATAAATATAACATTTTAAAATTTGGATTTTTTAGAAGATAAATCCCACTAAATGTATTCTTATAAAAGATATAAAATTTATCTTCATCCTAGTATTTTATCTTTAATTTGTATGAAACAGATACGTATATTTAATAATTATAAACAAATGTTGTAGTAATAATTTTATTAAAGGAAATATCAAATAAATGGTTTAACAAATAGTAAACTAAATATTATATGAACTATTAAATTTGATACACTAATTTTCAAGATTACTATGACATGTTAGGAACCTATTAAATATTTTAGTTTCAATATATCCTCTGTGTGGAGTTTATTTGAATTCAAATAAATGAATAGTGTCAAAATTGACACTATTGTTATTTTATAAAAATAACATATTATTAAATTGTTTCAAAATCACAAAAATATTTAAAAATTAAAAATTGAAATTTATATAGTCTAAAATGTCATAAATTATCTAATTATGGATAATTCACAGCACATAAGTTATTATTTATAAAAATTTAATATTTTGAATCTTTTTACCACAAATAAAATTTAATAGATTAAATAAGGATAAATCAAGTTTATAATGTTTAAAATAAATTCCATATATGTCTAACTTTTATTGGTTGATGATATTAAAACCCTATATCATCTAATCTTATAATATGAGTCATTTTTTGAGGTTTTTATGTGGGGTTATATTTATTTTAAATTAATATTTTTAAGATTTCCAAAGGTTCCCCTCTCCTCCCTTATAAAAAGGGAACCCCTTCCCACTTCTCTTTACAACCTTTTTAGCCTTTAAGCTCGGCCAAACCCTGCCCATTTCCCTTCTCAACTTCTCTATAAATATTACAGAGGTCTTTTCTTCTTCCAAGACCAATTTTAGTGCCCTAAGTGGTGGTTTCAAAGAGGCATGTTGAATAAGAGGTAATATCCGTTACTGATTCTTTCAAATTTATTTCTTCTTCTACATCCTTTTCATTAGTTGTTTCATTATAAATTAATAACATAAGTATTACTTATATACTGATTTGTTATTATAAATATGAAACAAACCTATTTCACCTTATATCCATCCTACGAAAAACAAAACCATCGCGCGTGCGTACATACGGAATATCATCTCCATGCCATGGTGTAATCTTTTTTTCCAACACCACCTTACTGGGATTGATATAATGGGGTAAATAATAACTATACAAAGTTATTATAACATAACACTGATTCTTAGATATTTTATCATCCACTCTGATTCAATTCAATAATTATGGGAACGATATCATCACTCGTGCGTATGTACGGACTACCATCTCCACGACGCGATGAGATTCATTCTCCATGTTAACCATTAAAGAATGATTGTAAAGTATATATAATAAATAATAATGAAATATATGACATTATAAAGCTACTATATTTATGTATATATATATGTTTCATCTACTTACTTCCATTCAAGTCAATGTGGAATGGAAAACATCGTTCATGCGTACGTACGACCTACCATCTTCATGAACGATGTGTTTCATTTAATTTATCTATCTATTATATATATATATATACTGAATATATAGGATATTTAAATCATGTTATACATTTTGGAAGTAAGTAAATCATGATATATCTAATAACAATATCAAGAACAGCATGTCCAAACATGTATGATAAATGAAACGATTTTACCGTAAACGCTACTTTAACATGAATTTACAAAATAACGGGTAATATAAAGTCATTACTGAACCATATATGATATAATAACAATGAATATGATTCTTAAATAATTCAATGACATTATTTAAATAATTATACAGGAGGTTCAGATACATATGAAGCATATCAGACCTAAGGTAAGGTATAACTTTTCCAATCTCGTTTTTTTTATCCGAGATTGCTTATACGTAAGTATTTACTGGGGTTATATTTATCATCCATTTCCCAATTTTTTAAAAATGGTTTCATGTATCTTTAAAGTCATTTTTATCCATTTTTGACATTTACTAGATGGTATGTAAGGGATCTTTCTTTTACGAGGTACTTTTTGACTTTTCTGACAAAAGTATGAGGAGAATGTTATTTTTATCTTATACCGCGTGAATGGATTTTTTTTACAGTTTTATAAAGCCTTATTTTCATGAAACTTCCTCCAGAATATTTCTTGACTATTTTCAACAAAATCGTTTTCTTTTAGAATTGCATGACATTTTGTGAAAAGAAAATAATTTTGAAGAAGAAACGATATTTTCCTAAATAATTAATATCAAGTCTTTTATCAAAACCATTTTCCATATAAGATGACATTATTTCATATGTGTCTCTATGATTTACATGGTTTCACTTTTCTTATTATGAAATGATATCCATTTATTTTATATGGATTATGTGATGATTGGATGATGTTTATGACACCCATTTTATTCATTGGGCTATTATGAATGATGTATGTTTATTTTGTGGCATAAGTAATAATTATTTCATTATGAGATGGGTGGGACCTATATCTCCCTCCAATGCATTGGGAATAGATTTATATCTTAGGAGATAGACATGGATGGAATGGTAAGTTAATCCGGTTCAGTGATACAGGACTGGAATGAGGAGTGAACTCGATTCAGAAAGGGACTTTGTCCACTAAGATGGTCTTGGTAGCAATGCCTTGGCTACTATGGAAATCATAACAAGTGCTGAACGGTTGCCACAATTACATGTTTTATTCCCATGTAATTTTATCATTATTGATGTTCCATTATGATACTTTCCTTACGTACTTCTAATATTTATGTCTTTGCTCATGATTTTGATGTTTAAACATTATGTTAGTGTTTTTAAGTTCAATGGTATATCTTTTTGTTTTATTTTCTCTATGCTTATCCTTACTGAGTATTTGAGCTCACCCTTTATATGTTTTCATTTCCCCGGGATTTAAAGTAAAATTTTACTTAAGAAAACAAAAGGGGAAGATATTTATGGGAGATGTTGAAGATCATTCATCATGATTAGAAGATTATGTTCTGAGATTCCAAAGACACTAAACAATTACGATACTTGAGTTTTGGTACTTATTATGTATTAATTATTCCGCAAAAGTAACGTAATGTCTATATACGTCAGCATTCGGGTCTCTACAACACCTTAGTGATACACGTTATGACTATCCATTGAATCGGTTTTACTATGTCTCCTTATCCTTAAATATTTTTAGACCAACTTATATGTGTTTCTCACTCCTTCCACCAAAATACTACTAATCTTTCCAAATCCTTTTCCATCAAAAAAGAATAATCTAGCTACCTTATAATATCACATGTTCTCTATAGAGTCTTTTCATCCCAACAATGTAACCCATAATTATAGATTCTTTTTCCTAGACCTCCTCCAAGTCTGTAGTCACATAATTATTAGTAGTGAAAAAACAAGATTCCATAGACACAACTTGAACCTCCTAACCATGAGAATTTCATTTTATAAATGATCTTGAGATAGGTTTTCCAACTCAGAAACATGAGTTTCATACTCCACAAAAAATAATTTCCATACACCCATTTAATGAACTACAATTCCTTATTCATCTCAGTGTCTCAAGATTAAAATTTTATTTTACAAAATTCTAGAAATTATTACAAATGATACAATCATGAAACTTAGCTTACATGAGGTATTCCCACCACATTCCTAACATCCCTTCAGTAATACATGTTTTGAAACATATTTTGGAGTCTAACAGTTTTCTACAGTAGTGGAAAATACTCATATTCATCATGGTCTATTTTTTTGTTCCTTTGGTCCATTTTCCTTATGAAATATTTATTATTTGTACTTAGTAAATTCTGAATCATGATAATCCTGTTTGTCTAGTTCGAAATTGGTGACTCAGTCCAGAGTCTAGAATATTTATATGATTGTTTAAAAAACTATGTAAACAAGTGTATTTACATGCGGGGAATTCCACATAGCTTCATATAAAGAATTATAGATTGTTGATCATAAAGGATCTATAAATTTTAAATAATGATAAAAACTCTATTTGAAACATATTTCGATGTCTTTTCAAAATTTCAATCTAAAAACTGAATCCTATTGTCTAAAATTATAATCAATAAATATTGGTAGCTCGTTAATTCCCATATGATCTCATTGATGAACATTTAAATTTGAAGGATAATAACACTCTTATACTAGCTCTTGAGTTTGGACAGCCCTATGACCAAATATTCAATGACCCACTTACCAAAGAGGGAAAGACATAGGAATAAGTAAATTTTCATAATGTACATTGAGTCTTAGATGCCAATTCATTATAATATAATGTGGGTCACCCCATGACATCAAAATAATTTTACTACCGTAGGGGCTGAATCCCATTGCCAATTTCCATAAGCCATAGACAAGCACTAGGGTATCATACAATAGAACATGTGAATTATTTCAGAAACAGTAGACATGTGATAAGATGGAAGGATACATAGTGACCCAACCAATAACTAAAATATATCATATGATAAAAATGAAAAATGGTAAACACAAACAATTGTATAAGAATTTCTAAAAAAACATAAAGGGAATAAACACAGAACCATAGAGTGACCATGGAACCATCTCTTCATGAAAATATGTCACCATTATCAAATCCCAAAAAAAGAAACATGAACTATAATAATCAAACAATACATGATGCTCTTCCTTTTAATTGATTCTATTAAGGTAATGGATTCCAAATCCCAAAGTAAAAAAGATGGGCCAAATAAGTAAATCTCGGAAGTATGCCATCACGAATCTATACAAAGTATATCCGCATGAATCCATTAATTAAACTTTTAAAAATAGATTTATAAAACATGTTATGAAATCATTTTCCATATAAAATACATCATTTGGTCTCCTTTTCAAAACCATTTAATTCCTTTAAAAATCAAGATATATTCAAAAATATAGGGAAATATGATATATCACATATCCAATGTTACAAATAGATAAATATATAAAATTTAAAGAATCAATATCCTTATCTTTATCCTCATTATTATGTTCAGGAAAAAAACATCATGTATTTCTATCATTTGACAACGTAAAACCCATATCAAATTCATGCCCATATTTTATAAAAACATTTTAGAGCGTTGGAAAATCGATCCCATTTTTTAAAAACCATTTCCATTAAAAATCCATCTTTGAGAATTTTTTTCATATTGATAATGTGTATAAAATATATTTTTCCACGATAAAACTCTAACAACCCATTTCCATTACCACCAATATTTAAATACAATTAAAATATTCACAAATGATGGTAAAATCATAATAACATAAGTATCAGAATGGGATAGATCATATGATATAGACACCTACATCAAGAATGATGAAAATGGCATTGCCTCCTTAATCAGTAATGATAGAGAAGATATAAAATATTAGATAACCAATATTCAAGTAATAAAATTAAGTTCTCTATTACCATTCCATATTTATTGATCTAGTATCAATAAATATAAGAGATATGGTTTGGAAGAGAAACAAATATTTTGGAACAGTTCCACTTACCAGATTTCACCCAAAGGGAGAGGAAAACATCCAACAGCATTAATATTCATCAAATATATGAACATGATAAGAAAATTAATCACCACAGGGCTTCTAAAATGATATAATGTTAATTATGTAAAAAATGGTCTTATGATGAGTTATAAAATGACATTTTAGTGAAATTAACATATTTGCCTCATTGTAAATTTCACACCGAGTAGTGTCACATGCTAGATGCTAGGCCTCAATGGTGGGCTACTGACCCACCAGCAGTTTAGTGACAAACCACAAGTAGGCTAGTGGGTGAAAGAAAAATTAATGCAATATTATTCCATCAACAAGATGGTTAAGAGGTGTAGGAAGAATTAATGCACTTATAGGCCATCCAACAGCTAGCCACTGCGTTCAAGTAGAATGAATGAAACTATAGGACCACCATCAACTGGGGAATGGTGGCCCTCCAACTACCAAATGTAAATTAAATATTCATTTATGTTCTACCAAACTACATTGGATAGATGATTCCCTCCACTGATTTTTTTCTGACATCTTTCTTCCACTAACTACCTAAAAAATCTATTCCAACATATGTACGACAAAAAAACTCATATGACTAAATAAAAAAGTGATATTTCTAGAAAATTATTTTTACCAAGGTTTGATATATCTATATATGGTCATCAATAAATTTTTAATATAAGAATGAAAATTTCATTGTCATATTTTGAGGTGACCCTATGAGTAATGGGTTTAGAACCTTATGTAGATATACCAATGACGTTCTTGAGTCAATAACAAACTAATTGTCTTCAACTATCATCACCAATGACAATATAATAGTTATTATCAATACCATATTGGATCTAGTATGTCTAATTATGATTATATAGTAACCATCTCTCACCACTCACTAGGATTAGTAGGATCTGATTGTGGTAATATTAATGGGTGAAAACGTAGAATTTTCATCAAATGATTCAATAAATAATAAATATAAACCAATCACATATTCTCAACCCATATACCTACACATGACATGTCAAATCCATCATTATATTTTAAGGATTCCGTAGAGATGTACACTTTTATTAAAATCATTTCAAAGGTTCCTTCATGTACATACTCATATTAACTATTAAGGCTATTTAAAAAATCCCTTTTAAAACCATTCATAAAAAAATATAATTATTAGAAACTATTTTGAAGGTTCCAAATAGTATCAAGTGATCCAATTAGATATATTTATTTCAAACCCAACTATTAAAGTCACATTAAAAAAATTATAATTTTAGAACCTAAATAAATATGATGATGTATTATGTAATCTTATCAATAGGCCAATATAAAAATATATATATGTATAGACAAACATATAGAGGTTTATATATTCATGTACATATATAATAAAATTCATTTGATGAACCAAGGAGACTATCAATAATGAACAAATCCATCCCGACCATGGGAATCAAAAAAATAAAATACAAAATTTCCATAAGAAAAAGAAAACAAATAAAAAAACCATAATTCCCAAATAAAATTATAAAAGGAAATAAAAATCCAAAAAAATCAATTAAATATTCAAATTACACATAATACCCTATTTCTAAATGTTACACAACATATGACAGAAAATAATTTCCATTACAGGATAACAATGCCTATATGTTTTATTAGTTAAATTATAACCCAATAATAACCAATTATATAATAAAAATTTTATTATAAACACATTTAGTAATAAAAAAAACTATTGTTTCTGAAGAAAAAAAATTCATGGAACCAGATATATAAAACTATGTGTGAATTCAATGGAACCTTTAGAAACTGGATGAAAAATATTCTAGACATCATCCTAACACCATAACATCATAAACCAACACTTATAGCATCAATCATCCACTTGGTGGATCAAATAAAGAGTGATCAAGGCAATTGATGAACATAAAACAATGTAATAAAGAAAAGAGTGGAGGAATATAGGACTTAAAGTGTTGAAAACACAAATAATTTAAGACGGTTTCCAGAAAAATAATTTTTAGGATAATACTACACCTGAAGACCACTCACAATATATGAACCATGGGGTGGAGAAAACAACATTTTTATGTTAATTCATGAGGAAAATTAATAAAATCCACAATTTGTAATGATTTTACATTATAAAATGTTTGGTTACATTTTTTACCAACCCATATTCCAACTATCTTCCCCTTAATTATTGGAAAATGGATTCTAATGGGTTGGAGTACTTTGTTTAGAAAACTGTATGTCTGCCATTCCAAATGGTTCTGTTAAGGTTATGGATTCATTCTCCAAATTTCAGCATGTTTTGTATTAACTGTTCTGGCTAACCATGTTCCTTGCACAACGATCCAAAAATTATAAAAATTGAAACCAAATAGATAAAACAACCAATGTAAAAGACCCTATATAAATAAATAGCTAAAATAATATAGAAAAATTAGTTTGGATTCAAAAATATTATCTTATTCCATATTTTCAAGAGTAACCACTCAAACTAATCGACCTCTCAATCTCTTCATCCTTATATGTACTATAGAGATAATAATTTTCAACCTATGGATCAAGTTATTAGTTTACACAATCCATCATATATGCACCATTATCCAAGATCTAGTTAGTGTCTAACTTATCCTAGTCCTCCTTCATCTCTAACCGCCCATGAGGATTCCCTATAAATCTATGTTATGAATAACCTATAGAAATAAATTTTAAAAAATGATGTAATAATTATTATTTATATTTTAATAAAGTAATTTTTTTACTTATATTGGTCATAAAATTAAACATGGTTTAATATTATAAAAAAACCATTGAAAAAGAATAAAACCATTTGACACACTCACTATGATAATAAAGAGAAACTATTATTTCATTCTCTTTCCACCATAAAGAAGAAAATGAGTTTCTTCCACAGTATTCGTATTCTTTTAAAAAATGGATCATCATACAATTTCATTATATTTATACAATGGTATAATGGATAGTTTGAAATCATTTCATGTTCTCTATAGGGATTCACATAAAATGACAACCCCCCCCCCCCCCCACAAACACAACTATTTACCTTTTATTAAACTATACCTCCCTATAAAATAGTTCAAAAATCATTTTCCCCACCATTGGTTGTTCATATTTTACAGTATTTAATATATTATTGTTCATTAATAATTTTTTAGTTGTAAGTTATTTAGTTATATAATTATTTTTTTATTTTATATTGGTTATTTATTAGTATAATATTATTTGTGACAGCATGATTAATAAAAATAAAATAATATACATTAGTAATATTAGTTATAATGTTAAATGTTAAATTTCATGATAGTAAATAGTTTTTACTATTTTTAATTTCAAGAATTTTTTTATTAATTTAGAATATTATTAAATTTTATTCCTAATAATAAATTTCATGATTAACATTACTTTTGAATATGAAATTATAGACATATAACTTAAATTATTAGTATAAATGTTATATTATTTAGTTATATTTTTAAATTTAATGTTTAGTTATTAGTAATATTTATAAAATATATGTTTAATATTAAATATCATGTTCATAGTTAATTAGGAATATTAAATTTCTTGTTTAATAGAATAGAATGTTTAATTGTTGTAATGTTTTTTAATTACTAGTATAATGTTTCAAATATTTTTAAATTCCAGGAAAAAATATAAGGAATATTATGAAAGTAGATAATTATTATTCGTTAAAAATATTAAATTAAATTTTAAGTAAAGTCACATCATTAATTAAACATTAAACTTTTTATTAATTAATATATTGTTTTAATTATTTGAGCTATTATTGAATTAAATTTATGATTATTTAGAATATTAATATTATTTTTTAATTGTTAGACTCTTTAATAAATTCAAGATTGATTATCAAATTTCAAGTATAATTTTTTTATTATTGTTGATGGATTAAAATATGTTACAATAATGGATTAACAAAAATAATTTAATTATTATTTTTATTAAGAAATTTTAAAATAGGTTTCGTAATGAACATATATATAATATTTTAAATAATATATTAATTAGATTAATTTAGTGTGTGAATTTTCAGAAAGTTGGAATATAAATTAAGCAGAGTAAAACCATAGACCAAGACAAGAAATGTTTTTTGGATTGATATATTACAATATAGCCTAATTATACTCTAATTTTGATATCATCACTTGTGATCACTCATATCATGATGTGTCAATCATATTTGAAAACATCTCTAGTATCGTAAATACATATGATGCTATTTTTTTAATATATGGTGATAAATCATAGATTATGATAATATATATCATATCTTAAAATATATATAAAATGAATGAGATTGAATTGTATCATACCCCTGTTATACATTGTTTATATGAAATATTAAAAAATAAAATAATTTAAATGAATCATTATTTATGATATCGCTTTAAATTATGTACAATAGTTAAGTTCATAAAAAATAGAAAGAATAAATTGACAATAAATTGAATAAAAAGGATCTGATAAAATTGTTGAGTTTTGGGAGTGCAATTTAAAATAATTTAGTGTGGTATAAACCCAATAAATTCATAGTCTATCTTTAACATATTTAACTTGTAACAATATGATGAATATTAAATGATTAAACATTGGATTATTTGAATTGTACCTTTTACTATTTGATGAATTAATAATTATGGATATTATACTAGTAACTGCCAAATGACTCTAACCTAAAATTTATTACACAGAATCTATGGATCCATTTTCATAACAATAAGTCCTTCGAAAATATAAGTGTTGTTTACGACATTATCCAAGGCTAAATGATGACTCAATAATTAAATGAGTTGTAGATAATATTGAATGCATCTAAAGGATTACCCATGATAGTAGGGATCACATTTTTTATAGACTCTCTTCATTTAACAGATATATTCATTACATTAGAGTTTCAACTACAATCTCGGGGATGTCGATGTTTTACTAGACATTATAGTGTAATCATTTTAATGCATCAAATGGATTCCTATAAAATGAATATATAAATATTATTGATTCATAATCATTTAATTCTTTTTAGATAGATGTGGTAGTGCCATGCACATGAAGTTATAATCTCAATAATCACAAGAATATCCCACTGTAATAGTAATAACCCAATTTCAATCACCTTATCACAATTACATTGGTTGTTATTATATCCTTAATCATGATATGTATGATATGTGTATCACTAACAATGATAGATGGGGATATTTTAAAACATGATATCCCTTTTTGTTGAGAATATAATACAGGTTGGGATAATTTAAATACAAAATATACTATATAAATTCACTGTATTTGACCTAACACAACTGTTATAGTTTTCAAGTTATCCATGTTGAAGATAGTTTTCCCCCCATATCATTTATTGGTAGAATAAGATTCCATGATCGCATTATTAATGAATTTTCGATTATTTCATTTCTACTGACAATACATTTAGTAAATGATGTATACGTCCAAATTAAGCCTAAATGTAGGGTTCATTCCCAATTACAAATTAGATGAAATTATGATAATGATTTATGCATACTATAATCAAATATTATTATTTTTTGTGCGGAATGTGGCTATATAGTAGGTAATTTCTACTAGAAGAAAAAAATAAAATAACATTATATTGATCTGTTACACTTGTTAGAAATTAAACGATCCTCAACCACACTACACAAATTTGAAATAGAACATTATCTTAGGTTTTTATATTTGATAAATTTTTCTTATAAACATTTCTCATTAAAGACCTTGTATTTATATATCAATCAATATTATTAATTTAAATAAATAATAATAATTAAAAAATGTGTCCTCTTTTTATTATATGTTATGAATTTGATATTGAAATTATAGATATAAAAGGTATTGTGAATCCCATTGATGATCATTTCTTTTCTTTAAAATAGAATCAAGACATGTTAATGAAAAATTTATTAAAAAACATTCTGTGATGATAAAAATTATTCTACTATTTCTACCAAACATTAGTATGAAAATATAGGAAAATATATTGTTTTTGTTGTGGGGGTATCATGATATATCATATGATATGTGATGAAAATTTATAAATAAATATTTTCATTACTAATGGGACAATACATTACTAATTAATGACATTGTGGATGGAATGACTTGGAGATGTATCCCAAAAATGATAACGATTGAATATTTAATATAATTCATTTTGGAAATGTAAGAATACATGGGATTTATCACACAATAAAATGGTGTATCAATGTGGATTATATTTCCCATCGTTAAATTAGTGCATTGATGATTTTATCAAGAATTGCGATAAAATAAATTAACTACTAATATTAATTAAAATAATGTCATTCCAGAACAACCCATTTTGGGGGTTGAGATTTTATACATATAATGGATCATTATCATGTGTCTTTTTCCAGAATAATTTAGTAAATCACAACTCCTTGTTTGTTTTGACTATATGTAAAAATGATTGGAACTTGAATCTTGAATGGAAATATATCAATTGGTAATTAAATTTCTTAAACAATGCATATTTACTACGTTAAATCCTTTAATTCAGATCTTTTTTAATTGTGGTGTCTGAATTAATAGTTAAATGTGTTTAAGATAATGACTAAATATTGATGGTTTTATAAAAATAACACTACATATAATTTTAAAATTAATATCCAAGATGAAATTCAAAACAAACGTGTGGAATAATTCAACAGAAAATGTTGATTGTATCTTAAAATTATCTAAAATCCATGCTAGGGGTAGCAATATAATAATTAAAAATAACATAAAAATGATTATTAGAGTTTCCTATATTTTTTATTAAATGGAAATACATATCATAAAACAATAAATTTATAACATAATAATAACTTATCCATGATAAAACATAACATGGATATCATATTTGTTTACATAAAAAATCATTAGATGGAAAAGATATATGATGTAATTAAAGAAACATATGAATATTCAATGATTTATAAAATGATAAACTGTAAAGACCCTAAAATTTCAAGGAAATTTTTTTCTTAATTTCTTTGGGTTTTTACGAGTGCGCAGTTTCTGATGGCACCTTATTCCGAGGCCCGGTGTGCCTAGAATCAATTTCTGAAGTTTAGCTCGGGTATGTTCAGTGAACGAGCCAGCGGATTTTTCTAACTTTTGAACCGGTGCTCGGAATCTAAATCTGAGGGCACCGATGAAACCGAAGCGCCGGTTTTTTCTTAGGAATACTTTTCCTGGAGTTACATTTTCTTGGGATGTGATATATAAAATGTGAAGAATAAAAATATTTTTTTTACAATTATATTTTTATTACGCCACTAGTGGTTTATGAGTTATGGGAAAAGATGTTGTGAGGAAGTGGGGTGGGGGCCACATGAGCCCCCACCTCCTTAATTTTCCTAACACCCCATTAAACACCCTCTCCTTCTTTTTTACATGTCAACCCCTCATGTTTATGAGGAAGCTTCCCTCCCTTTCTTTAATTAAATGCCAACATGTTTAATTAATGAGGATCTTTCCTCCATTTTTAATCTTCCAGTGCCGTGGATTAATTGAGTGGGACCCTATGTCATAAATCCCCCATTTATGATTTGCATGCCAGAAACGAACCCACGACTCCTATTTAAAGGGGGCCAGTGGGAGGAATTCTGGAGGGCTTCATCAAGCGTCGGAATGCTAGCAGCGAAGCACGGCGCGCAACACTTGGAGAGTTTTCCTCTTCCTCCAATGAAGAACGAAGAACGCTGATGCCACCCTCGGCTTTACCCTTCACAACATTGAAGGAACGACGCACATCAATCGCGATTCCATCTCTTGCGACACTGACGAACGCCTTCTTCGAGGCAGGGGTTGTTATGATTATGTTGCATTACCGTTCAACGACGTTCTTTAATTCTTATGTTCTGTTTGGGCCACCTGCTATCAAATTAATGGGAGGAGGCCAGACCGCCGGAACACGGCCGATCCTCCTCCCCCTTGGTTGATGTTCACCGTTGCGGTTTGGAACGAAGGCGGCACGGTGCAACAACACTATGCGGGAACGAGGAATACCAACCTGGTGAAGGTGCACGATGCCGTTGCACCACACCGTTGAGGCCGAAGGAGGCCGCGGCCAGAGTTGAGCCGCGGAGGAGGGGCGCAGCGCCGTCGCGCCGCGCCGGTCGGGCAAGACAACGTACTAAGGCCGCGGCGGGGCAGGGAGGGGCAGCCGGATCAACCGGCCGCCGGCGCATGGAAGGCGGGACCCATGGGGCTCATGCGGTGGCTCACCGGCCGGTCAATTCGGCAGTCCAGTTTTTAGAAATTCCGGGGGTCGTAACCCCTGGCTGGCAAGAGGCGCCCCCCCCCCCCCCCCCCCACCAAGCAATGGTCGTTTCTTCATTCACGTGGGGGGCAGTCCCCCCCCCCCCCCTTTCTGAGATCGCTTGGCTAGCACCAAGCCACCCAGGCCGCACCGGGCCAGACCGCCGCCGCCGAGCCGGGCCGCCCGCGTCAGTTGGGGCGGGCCGCGCCAGCTGGGCCGCACCACACCCTAATGGGCCGGACCCGGACCCGGATCAGGTCGACCCGGTTCGGGCCGACCCAGGGTGTATTGGGCCGGGTCGGACCGGGCCCAAACCCCATACTTTCAGAAAATTCTGTTCAAACTCCAATAACATGGGCTACAGACCTCTGATCAACACACCATCAATTACACAGTGATTCATGGATCGAGACGGTCATTTCATTATACTATACTCAAGTATTTGGTGAACTTGGGGTATGGCCGGGTTGGTTCGAACCCGAAACCAACCAGGGCCTCGGAGCGGAAACGCTTATAACTTGAGTTCCGGACGTCCGATTGAAGTGTCGTCGACTTTGTTGGATTTATTTCGGTGAGAAGGATCTTTTGGTATACTTCACCTGAGGTTTGGATGTAGTTGTAATATGGCCGGGTTGGATTGTACATGAAATCCCACCGGGCCCCTCGAACCGAAAAGCCAATAACTTTCAGACCGGACGTCTGTTTGACGAACCAGCAGCCGCGTTGGTGATCACGCAAAGAAACGGTCCCTATGAGTATAACCAATGTGAGTTCAGGGTACTGTTGAGATACGGTCAGGTTGGTTCGTACACGAAACCAACCGGGCCCCTGGGACGAAAAGGCAAATAACTCACAGACTGGGCGTCAGATTGACGTGTCGTTTGTTGCGTTGAGACCCCTATGACGAGGCGGTCCTTTGAGATAATTCTTCATGGGACTTTATGACACTTCGAGTATCGACCTATAGCTCGTGGAGCGAACCCTCCCAGAGACGAGATTATGGAGTACGAAGACCGTGTAGCTGGCTGAGACCTGATGACTGCTTGTCTGATTTGATTTAGAGTGACTTTCATAGCCTAGTGGGGAGAGCTACTTTGTGAGGTTTCAGAACCATGGCGGAGGAGTACAACTTTGTGAGGAGGAAGACCTGCGGTACTCTACAGGAGGAGTACCTCTGTAGGCTATGAGGGTGAGCACTACTATGTGAGGTGGTAGACCCATGGCGGAAGAGCACTACTTTGTGAGGTGGATGACCTGCGGTACTCGACAGGAGGAGTACATCAGCAGTCTTAGGTTAGTGAGCAGTACCTCGGAGTCGTGACCGGATCACTGTACTCATCAGATACGGAGCTCTTCAACAGTTACAGTTCTGATAATGAAAATCCTGGTTTCAGCTGAGTCATTGACCTTTGTGTTTTCCTCATGATTGATATGGGTTACTAGATAACATACATGTATGTATGGGCATATACCTAAGTAGTGGTTATCCTTCAACTTCATATTTTTGTGATACCTTGTGATTGAAATGTGTTACTAGATAACATACATATATGTATATGTATATACCTAAGTAGTGGTTATCCGTCGACTTCATATCTGTGTGATACCTCATGGTTGAGAGGGGTTACTTGGAATCTTAGGTATGATTATGGGCTTATACCTAAGTAAGGGTTATCTGTTGAGAACATTCTATGTGATTATCCTAGTTGGATTTTGTGAGACCTATAGGTTCTCGGGGTCCCTACTGAGTATCGTATACTCACCCTGCATGGGCTTTTCCTACACCTCATTGTGTTGGTTGCAGACGACAAACATCACTAATCGTGGTTGATGCTTCTAGAGCTGGTTGGTACCCGAAGGTGGATCCCCTGACGAGTCGGTACCCGGAGGTGGATCTCATGACGAGTTGGTACCCGAAGGAGACGGACAGACGTGGACTGGTGAGGAGGACATTTGTACCTACCCTTCAGGTAGGAACCCGGAGGACGATCCAACAGCTGCTTGTCACCTTTCAGCTGTTGTCCTTTGAGTTGTACTTTACTTTCAATTTTAGCTGTATCTTTTTTTGGGGCTTGTATTTCCGGCCCCTCATACTTTCAGCACATTTGTTATACTTCTTTACTTACTATAGCTTCTGCTTGTACTCGGTTTGTGTGTGCTTTCATTTTGTAAAGGCAATGCCTTCCCTTTTTATTTGGATTTACGCCTTTGGTGCTAGTCGCCAGCCCCTGGCCTATGGAAGGCGGGTTTGGGGTAGTCACGTCATCGGCCCTGAGGACGGGTCGTGAAATAAACCATGTATATATTTATTAATAAATACAATAATAGAATTTTTTAATTGGTGATAAATTCATTCTACTTAAATTTTTTAATCAAATTAATATAATAAAACATAAATTCAAGTTGTCAAGAACAGAGATAGATAAAATTTTATGTCCCCACTATGTATTAAAAATTCCATATTGAAATTGTCACCATTAAAGATTAATGGAAATTGTCAAAAAATAATATAATTTGTAAATGATAGATTATGATGAATAAAATCATAAAATATGAGTTATTAATCATATTGATTAATACATTAAACGTAAAGTTAATCAAAAGGGATACAAAAAAATATTATAATTCAATGTTCACTATTTTATTTTTATAACATTGTGGGTATAGCCGAATTGGATGAATCATTCAAATGAACAGTAGATAAAGATTAATATTACCCAAGAAATTTACTAGGCTGATAATAAGAAGATCATTTGAAATTGGCATTGTTGTTTATATACTAATTGTTAATT
Organism: Viscum album; assembly: GCA_963277665.1. NCBI lineage: Eukaryota > Viridiplantae > Streptophyta > Magnoliopsida > Santalales > Viscaceae > Viscum > Viscum album. The sequence continues at coordinate 1,932,412,158 of OY728159.1, forward strand.
AAATTGAAAATTAAGAATAGATCCTTTTATTTAATAGAAACTTCAATGAATATGGAAAAGAAGTTAAATTTTTGACAAAACACACCAAAAATACCGATCACTTATATTCATTTGGAAAATTTTGTTTTCTATCAAATTAATTATCTTGTATAGATAATTTTTATTTTAACCCATAACTATGATAGATTAATAATTTATATATATATATATGTATTTACATCAAAATAATTATCCTATTTTTCCATTTTATTATTGATATGATGTTAATATATTATTATTTTATTAAATTTTTATTGATATATATAATTTATGTTACTTCACTTGATGAATATGATATTTTAGTGTTAATAAAAAAATTAAATATTGAATTATAGAATTTTTATACATGTCTAATTTATAGTTATAAAAAACAAAAAGAATAAATTATAAAATGTCCATCTATGAAAACACGAGAAAATGTGTTTCAAAAATGTGATACTCTTGAATTTGTAAAACTAATGTTATGTTTTATAAAATATGTTACAATATAAATATAATAATATAAAACAACATATTTTTAAGATAAAATTATTTATAATTCAATAATAAAAACTAATATGGTTAACCATTAAATATTTATAAGGAACATAATATATATGAGTAAATATTAAAAAATGAAATTTTTTAACAAATAAAATATATTTTTATTTATTATTAAAATTTTAATGCAATATTTTAATTTTTTAGAATTTAAAATTTATAAAATAAATATTCCTTTTTCTAAAACGAATAATTTTGGGCTGAAATAAAAAAAAATCGAAAATTATTTGTTTTATTTATTCATCATTAGGTAATATTATACTACGATATTTAAAAGGTATATGAGTAATAAAAACATTTTTATTGAATATATTTATCCTATTTAAAATATTATATGAACTTGTAATCTAGTGTACAATATATTAAAAACTAAATTATAATGTTACATTTATAAAAAAAAAATTTAGTTTATTCCACTAATAAGGTTTTTAGATGGTAAAATATTGTTTTGAACTTTCATTAACACATCATATCATTTATTTATTTTATATTGAATATAATAATTTTATTAAAATATTTATCCAAAATGATTATAACTTATATATAAATTGACTATTTTAAAAATTTATCATTTTAAAAATAGTTTTTACGATGATAAGGGTGGTAATTTTAGAATTTACATTTCAAAAATTTTGAATTTTTTATAGAAATTTTATTTTAATTTTTTATATCAAAAGTCTAAAATTATTTTAAATGACTGAATATTATTTTGTCTCATTAATGGAAATTTATAAGGTTAAAATTTATTTTTCAAGGTAAATGTTAATTTGGGTAAATAGTTCATGGTAAAAATATGAGGCATAAATTAATATTTGATTGTTTAAAAATTGATTTATGGGATGATATTAAACATTATTTTTTCCACACCCACTATTAGTCTAATTTTAATTAATTTACCCTGCAATGGTGTTATGGTGTTATTATAAAATGATTTGTGTTTCCAAATGTTTTATTTCCTTCTCTTATAAAATGATACCACTTCCACCCATCAATGTTACAGATAAACATTTAATTGATCCATAAAATTGTACCTCATTTACTATCCTATATACCCATCACACAAACATAATATTCTATTCACATTATATATTTTTAAGACCCTCAATTCCATTGATTTTTTCTAAAAGAGAACTAAATCATCCAAAATTGTTGTTTCATTATCTTAGTCATTTTATTTTTATTCCCCTTCCTAACATCATTTAGGTAATTGTAAAAATAATTTAATTAGTATATTTATTGAAAAGAAATTGTTTATATTAATTATTTAGAAAATATTGAATCAGTTCTATCTACTATAAAAAAAATAACATTGATCATGTGAACATGAAGACTACCACCTCCACAAAAAGATTTTGTTTATTGACCATAACTATATCTAAATGATAAATGGAAGATAGGTTTTATAGAAAATACATTTTATATGTGAAAAATAAAATGATTAAAATATCCTAATTCATATACAATCATTATACCCATTAATTGAGATGTGGGATCATTAATTATGTATACACGTGGACTACCACCTCCAAGAAAAAAATTACAATAGTTAGAACCAAACATATTAGACGAATCTAAGAATAAGATTAATGAATAAATAAGAAACCTATTAAAATTTCATGATTTTATAGTTGATAGATAAACGTTGTATTAGACTGTTCTCGTTCTCCTTCAATCATTATATCACACTCTTGATTAGGTTACTTTTACCCCTTATATAGTGTTATAATAAGGATTATGTCTTGGATGAATAATGAATGATAATTTCTATATATATCACGACAAAATAATGTATTCAATATTTTAAAATGATTCTGGATTCAAAATATTAATATCTATCGATGTTATTAATGCATAAACTTATATTCATTTCAAACACCAAACAAACGAATATTTGATTTCTTCATCAAAAAAATTGAATAAAAATGATTAAAAATGAAAATATAAATTTATAAATTATTATAAAACGTCATTTTCAGTTCAGATCATGATCTTATAATGATTAAATTTTATTATAATAATTAAGAACAACACCTCCATTACAAAACATGTTTAATATAATCATGTATTCTGACACAGTAATTTAATAAAAAATTATAAATAACTAATAAAAAGGTATTTAATATTTGTAAATGGTTTTTATAAAAGGATATATAAATTACTAAGGTTGTAAAATAGTTTATTGAGATAATTAATTTTGAGATACATGATGTTGGATTTCGGTTGATTTTTCGAGATTATAGTTAAAAGGTTTTCACAACGCAAATCCTTCCCATTGTTTATAAACACTTTTCTTCATTTAAAACATTTATAGGTATGATATTATATTATATATGGAAATTTTATGACTTTTTTCAAACTTATTTTTTATTAAAATAATGAATCACACCAAATTATTTACCCTTTGTGAGTTTTTTTGTAGATGTAATATTTATATAAGAATATATCTGATATTTTTTAAGCGATCATTCCCTCCATATCAACGTGATTAATTCCTAAAAATTTTCTAATTTACTTAGTGGAATGTAATATTATTTTTATCTCCAATGACCTTTATAATTCTAATTATTTTAAAACCATCTTTTTAATTCAGTTTTAACAATGTAGTTATTTAATAAAATCATTTTGAAAAAATTCAAAGGATTTTCCTATGAATATATATATTTATAATTAAATAATAGATTAAATTTTGACATATGATTTATTTCTATTCAAGTTGTAATGAGTTTTATTTGAGTAATAAGAAATTTTCTATCCCAATTCTATTAATTTTTTTAGGAATGTGAGTTGAGATTCACATATTTTTAAGATGAGATAAAGAATTGTATTTTTAGGAAAATAATTTTGGTGAGTAATCAATACTTTTGAAGGATTATTATCTATTAAATTAATGGTTTATAAATCACCAGATATATTCTATTTTGATGTGATAATATTTTTCGTATCAAATTATCATTTTTTTGGTACAATCTCAAAATGGTATGAAACCCATTTTTCCTCAAATTTGTTATATATTATTTTATTAATGATTTTTTATTTTGTAAAAACCATGTGTATGTATCATAATGGTTGGGGTCTTATATCACCCTATAAAACATTGGTAATGGTTTTATGTCTCATTGGATAATGGTATATGGATGTAAAAATTTATTCTGCAGAAAACTATATGGTTTAAAAAGATGGATTTGGTCACAAAATTAATGTTTCTACATACATGGATCTACTCACAATATTTCTTATGATTAATTTTCATCCACTAATTCTATAAAATCATAATTATTTACAAACAATGGAAATTTTTTATGATATTCACTATTTTAAATATATTCATTTTTTCTTATGAATTGATTTTATGTTTGATATATGTTTCCAATCCATGTTTTTATGAAAATTATGTTGTCATATGTTTCTATTTAGTACACCAAAATGATCAATAAATTTATTTTTTTTCTATTATAATCTCATTATATTTTTATATAATAGTACTCTCTTACTCATGTTTTCCATCATACACAAGATTTTACTATTATGAATATTTGATTTAGTTCCCATATTGAGAATTCGAGCTCATAATTTATTATGATTCCATTGTCTAGTTTATGAAGATAATTATATCATATGAGATGTCTAGAAGATGATTTAGAAGCGAATGGTTTTGGAGAAATATTCACAAGTGTTTTAAAATAATATTTTTGTGTATCTAGTCTATATTACACTAAACATTGTGGTCTTTGTTTGTGAGGATGTTTGTGGAATTTATTAATTAAAAATTGAAATAAATATATTATTTTCGTATGATGATATAGGGTTACAATAGATTGTATAAATGCTAAATTATTTTTATTTTATTACAATTTTTTTGAAATATAGTGATACCTCTATAAACAACTCAATGTAATTAATAACATCATGATTTTTTAAATTAAGTAGAGACTTTGATGTTTTTTAGAAATATACCCATGTTATAATACTGGAAATTGGATGTTGATGTGATACAGATTCCCCCAGTGGTAATAACTCAAAAAAAGGTTGGTTGGTCATTGACTATATCATAACCTTTATGCACTATTAGTGGGTCTAAGACAGAACAACTATCTAGAGAATCCCTATATTTATTCTAAGGTTAATTATTATTCTCATTATGAATCATGATGATGGAATTAAATACTTATTGATTAAATAACATGAAAATGTAACTTCCATGGATAACATAGATTAAATCCAATAAGTTTTTAAGAAAGTATATGAACATAATTTATGCCTTTCATATTATAAACTCATAGTTTACCCTGACAATATTTACTAACATTTATCCAAAAATATTATTCTATTTGATGTAATGTGTAGGATATAGAGAATGAGATCTAGTAATTAGTATGAGGTCAATGTGGAGTTTGACTGAATTATCAGAAAAATAGGATTACATTTGTGTAAAGAACATATTAGAAAAAGTCACACAATATTCAATTGTATTAAATAATATTTAGAATCACATCAAGCTCCCAAACAAGCGAAAAATAGACCATCATTATATTGAATCCATTATTTGACAATATATACCCTCATTAAGTGGATATTTTAATACACATATTCCTAATAAATGGATAAATATGAAGGAAAAGATATTTTATATAATAAAAATTATTGAGCATGATAATTTCATTAGGTAATTTATAATTTATCCGAAGATTCTATCAAATTTTGGATTCTAATTAATATTACAATGATAAAATAAGAATAAAACGTTATGAAACGGGAGGAGTTAAAGAACATGTTCTTCATCAAGAACATTCCTCAAACTCTTTATTCAATGATGGAAAGGGAATTCATTGAGATGATAAAAAAATTAGGTTGAATATATATATCCTATATGGAAAACTTCATGTGGATTACAAGGTATGACTTTCATTATATATCCTAATAGGAAAGAAATATCATTCATTTGGTCGGTGGATGAAAACAATGTCTTTTAAGGGAATTATCAAAAGATACTTTCAAATATTTGAGGATATTTTTGATGTGTTCTAAAGGTGGATATATAAATTCAGGATTTTATTTGTTTTGGGTACAAGAAATGAATGTTGGAGTTACATGGAAGATCCAATGATAATCCATATTTGAGAATGAAAGTCTGAAATCTTGTGAGTTTATAATATTGGTGTAAACACCCAGCAATTTTCCTCATGAGATATGGGAAGTGTTTTAGTGTGGTTTTGTAGTCCATACTGTACAAAATTATGGAAGTGTTTCCATTTGTATGATTAATACAACATTGGATAAGAAGTCTCCAAAAAAATTTATCCACACTTTAATGCTTCAAGTGAAAATATTTTTTGGATTTATGAAAATAAAATATCAAACCCTAGATCAACTGAAGAGGATATACCTTAGAAACCTCCTCTAGAACATCAATAAGGGAGATTATATTCTATTACAACTATTGAGGTGAGTCATGATAATGATAAAGTGAAAGATACACTCATTATTCACTATATATCTGTAAATTTGTTAGATTATTCTAGGTCTTCACATTATATTATATCAAATAAGTTTGTGAATAATTTTTATTTACCACCTCATAACAGTGGTAATGAATTTTATATTAATCCCCATGGGTGTGTGATGATATCATCTGTAATATATAAAGATTTTATAATTGATGTTTTTTGGAAGATTCTCACTATGAATCTAGATCATCTTACATTGATGGAATTTGATATTATATTATGTATGGTTGTGATACATCGTCATAGAATACAAATATATTTCCATGATTGGGATATATCATTTCATATCCATAACAATCCTACTATTAAATATTCATTTAATGTTGATAATGACCTCTATTCAGATGTATGTTCTATAATATGTGGTATTATACCCAGTAATGAGGGAATAATGCCTCACATGATTGTGGATGATGTTTAAATTAATGATATTACTATGATATGAGAGTATATGGATTTATTTCTAGATTAACTTCTTATAAATACACAGTATTGTAAGGTTATTAGTTAATCAAGATCATGCACTGATCTACGGAAATTAAAAAAGATCCCTTGTAGAATTGACAATATTGAGTTGTAATAATTAAAGAAGAATGAACAAGGGGACCTCAATAAGGGATTATTATGGATTATTTATTCCCCATTTGGGGTAATTGTGTTTCTTTAAAATATTGATGAATCAATAGACATCTTTGTTGATTATCATGAAATTAATAAGATCTTAATCGATAAAAAACCATCTTTCTTGTATTAATGATATGTTTCTCCGACTTTGAAGAGCTCAATATTACTGAAATATTAGACTTCAATACAAATATAATCAACTGACTATAAGGATAGAATATATACCCAAGGAATAATTTCACACATATTATTGACACTATGAATTTATAGTGATTAAAATTGTACATAAAAATAATTCATTTGAAATTTTGGATGTGATGATGAGAGTAGTTAGAGATTTCATTGAAAAATTTATGGTATTAATTATTTATTATTTTCTCATATATATGATTGATCATGAAAATGATGTGAATTTGGGATTTTTGATAACGGAATTATGAAAGAAAATATTATAAGGCATGTTCAAGAAGTGGTAATCTTTGTTCTAAATAGTATCCTTCTTAGGCTATGTAATTAGAATTATGGCTATATCTATGGACCCAATAAATATAAATGAAATAGAATAATGGTTGATACCATCCACTGTGACTATGATATAATGTTTTCATGGATTATACTGATACTACTAGGGTTTTGTGTGAACTTATCATTATTATGAAATCCATTATCTATATTGGCGCAAATGCAAGTAAAAATTCACTAGATAATGGAATATGAGGAATGATTTGGTAATAGTAAGAAGATATTGGTCATTTTCCTATGCTTACATTACATTATACTGGTGGATGAATTTTTTATATAGAGATAATTATTTTATGGGTTAGGTATGTGTTCTTATGAATAATTTTAAGTTAATTACTTATGAATCATTAAAATTGATGACACGTGATAAGAATTACCCAAATCATGATATTTAGCTTCTATTAGTAGTATTAACATATAAAATTTGGTGGAAACATCTCTATGGTGAGATGTGTGATATTTATACTAGACATAAAAATCTACTGTATATATTTGCATAAAAATTATTGAACATGCACCATATGAAATTGTTATAAATGATAAAGGACCACAAATAATAAATATGTTACCTTCGCTGGAAGAAAAAAAGGTGCCTGATTACCTATGTAGGAAGGACCATTCCATCTTATCTAGGTATATGATTAAAAAATATTCAGTACTCATGGATTTAAAATTGATGAATTAGGAAATATCATGGTAGGGCATTAATCCTATATTTCTCTAATGATATCTCAACCATCTATTCATGTTAATATCAAATTATCCAAAAATTAAAAATTCATATCTACAAAAAGGGTAGTGAATATTTTCATGTTCATCCTCAAAAAAGAAAACGTTATAAGGTTTGGAACTCTAATTTGTGTCTCACTAATACAAGAACTAAATTGGGAAATTTTTTATTATTCTAATACAACATACTTCTATACATAACAAGGATGACTGATGATTTATTGATATCTAAAAAAAATTAGATAATAAGAAGTGTGAAGTAACAGATTACACATCTTAATACTTGGTATTCCAAAAAGTATTGATTTAACGGAAAATGCCTAAGTGTATGTTGCAGAAATTACCCATACTAGTGTGGACCATGGACTCATTTCAATATATTTTATTATAGGACTCCCTAAAATATATAAGGGACCTAAGATTATTTCGGTTGTAGTCAATCAACTAATAACTTTTGGGTCTTCTATTACCCTCAATGTATATTTCACTCCTGACCAACTCTGAATGATATACATAATAGAATTAGTAAGACATCATGGGGTACTAGAATCTAGTTTATCTTATAGATATAAAAGGTTTTACTCTTAATTTAGAAAGTATATTAAAAAAATTAAGATATTAAGTTGTATTTCATCACTGATTATCACCCATAGATATATTCTCAGTTTGAGATAACCATTTAAAAATTGTAGTATATACATAGATCTTATTTTTTTGAATTGAAAGGATTCTAGGGAAAAAAATTTCATTTGTATTGTTATTATATAAAAAATATTTACTATTATCGAATTTCTATAGAACCATATATATTAGTTTATGAGAAAATATTTAGGCCTCCAATATGTGGGTGTGAATTTTGATTGGGGATGTTTATTGGTCCTAAACATGTCTATGAAATGATGAAGAATATTCAAACCATTCACTGGAATATGAATGTTAAAAGATTTCAAAATAATATCTATGTATATAATTTTCAATTAGACATATATTTTTTGGATTGATACATGGAATTTCTCTAGATATCTCTATGGAGGTGGGACATGGGATTTGGGAATAATGGGAAACTAAACCCTTAGTATATAGGTACCTTTGATAACCTTGATCTATTATATGAGCTACAACTAGTGTAAATTCCTGAACCAAGATATATAGTGATTGGGAACAAGACCACTCACAAAGTAAATTTCATAGAGTGGAATCCAATTATTGAGGAATCATTATGATATCCTAAAGATGATATTAGAGAAATGTACCTACTATTTTATCCACTGTGTAATAAATTTTTGAGTTAAAATTTATTTTCTTGACGATAGAATATTACGACATGAAATTCCAATCCTAATAAATCTAATGTTAATACTAATTAAGTGTTCTATACACTAGACCCAATGATAAAAAACCACAATATTTTTGATAAAATTATAAATGAATATACAATAATTGCTAATGTGGTAAACCATTAAAAATTTAAATTAAAAATACTTAATATGAGTAAATATTGAAAATTATTATTTTGATTAAAATGAATATGTCTTATATTATGAATTTTTTTAATAGGGAAATATACATTTTTTTTGATTTTAATGTATATTAGATCAAATTTATGTATGAATTTTTTATATTATAATTTACGTATTAATTTTTTTTCTTTTTTCTAAAAAGGTTTATTTTTAGTAAACAGTATTTTTTTTACAAAAAATTATCTATTTAGATTTTATCATTATGTAAGAATGGAATATATGATTAAAAAACAATTTATTTTAAAAAATATTTATTTAATGAATACAATTATTCATTTTGAAATATTATATTAACTTATATTCCAATTGTCCATATTTTCCAAACAAAATTAAAATGTTAATTTAATAAAAAAATATTTGTTGTCATTTATTCTATTTATGTTCTTAAATTATTAAATTCAGTATTTCCATTAAATCCACATACCATTTATTTTATTGTAATATTCTAAATTATTTCAATAAAATTATCTTCCGAAAAAATTATATTCTATTTATAAATTTTATTCTTAAAAGCAGTATATCTCTAAATATAATTTTTACATGGTTATGTGTGTGTTTATTTAAATTTACATTTCAAATCATTAATAATTATTATAATTAAAATTATTTAAAAATTATAAATTACATGTTTAAAATTATGTAAAATGATCTAATATTATTTTTTCAGTAATGTTACTTAATAATGTAAACAATTAATTTCAAAGATAAAAGTTAATTTTCAAAAAAGGAAAATTTTTTAAAAATGAATGCCCTAAATAAAATTTAACTTGTATCAAATTTCAATTTCGGGAGGATAAATGACCATATATTAACCCACACCACATAAATTTCAATTTTTAATACATTGGCCTTTGAATAGTTGCATATAATTGTTAAAAATGACATGTGCTTCAAAAAGATCCAATTTATTTTTTTTATAAAATGAATGAACTTACACCCTTTAATATTACACATAACATTATAATATCTCATTTAAAATTATTTTTTTCTACTAGTTTAACCCTTTTCTCCTATATAATCTTTTTCACCTTAATTTTACTCAGGGAATTCAAATCAAAGGAGTTTTCTATCAGAAAAATGAAGCTCCATACATGAGAGTTTCATTCTCTTAGTATTTTATTTTAATATATTGAATCATAAAATAATTTCAAAACTAGTTAATATAATGAAATAAACATATTTTTTATAATAATATCTTATTATATCATTTATAGAAAAAAAATCATTCATTCCCATCCACTATGAAAAAATAATATCGATCACACAAATATACAGACTACTACTCCCATAATATAATCTAGTTTTTTCTATTACCATATATCAAAGAAACTAATTAATGGATAAATGTGTTTTTTATTTCAAAAAATCAATAATTAAATTATCATTTTTCAAACACCATCAATCTTCCCATCCATTGGGTAGTGGAATCTTTAATCATGTGTATGTACGGACTACATCCTCCATGAAGAAAAAATTTCATTTTTCATGACCACCAATCTTAGATGTTCATAAGAATTAGTTTTATGAATATATATGATACTTATTACATTATAAAGATCATTTAATTTATTTAATAACAATATATAATAATATTCTAATACTAATTCAATCATTAAAACAGACTATTTTTAGGACATTTGTATCAACTACATGACTGATGTTGTATTATTTAGGACATGGATGATTAAGGAATGTTATATTCTAGTAAAACAAGTAATAATAATTTTTTGAATATTAATAAATTATTATATAGTAATAATAATAAATTCTATTTATGTTTTTAATATATCACATCTTATTCATTAAACTAACCAAATTGAGTTTTTTTATTCCATAATCACAAAACATTACCAAGACAATTACTAATTGAAAATATAAAAATATAAATTATTTTAAAACATATTTTTATGTACCTAGTATGAGATAGTAAGTATGAAATGCTTGATAGGAATTGTGAACAATAATTTCATTACAATACAAATATAAAATAATAATTTTTTCAAATTTTAGATTTTTAAAATATATTATAACTATGTAGTAATCATATATTTAATATTTATAAAATATTGTTAAAAAGGGTTATTGAAAATTTATATGGTTCGGAAATAATATGTTATGGTGGTTATTTTTGTGATACAATAGCTTTTGAGTTCCTTCCAATAAGAGGATATAAAGGTAAGGTGTTTTCATTGATAAAATCATTCTCTTATGTCAAAATGACATATATTTAACTATTATCATTTCAAATATGATAGTATCTCACCTATGATAATGTCATGATTTATTTCCACCTTCAGTTATAGGGAAAAAAACTTCATTCCCAAATTTTATTCCCGGTTGAACCAATTGTTTTTTGGAAATTAAATTTTGATGAGATTAATTCTTATCTCATTTAGTGTATTCTACCCACTATATCCACAAGTTTTAATTATGGAAAAAATTTATATTTCTCTTAAGAAAAAAATAATTGTTTTTAACTCTAATAATCAAAATCTTAACCATTATTCCTTCACAATGGTTTATATTTCCTATAAACATGTTTTTTCATTTCTTGAATTTTTTAATATTTTAAAGGCTTTTACATTAAATGATCATTTATTTTTCTATTATGCATTTAATTTTTACTAATAATTCATTTTCTCTTACAAGATTTGTTTATTTTTTTTTTTCAAGGAATCTTTTAAAGACATTTCCTCTAAATTTTCAAAAAAGAAATCAGTTTTTTGAATGTTTCTCAAATTGAATATCATTTTCTATTAATATTAGGAAAAAATTTAAGGTAAATATGTTTTTTTTATCATTAATTTCAATGTATTATTATCTAATAATGTAATGTCAAATGAATGTTTTTGGGGTAGTTTAGGTGCACTAGGGAGCGATTTTTTTGGTTGCATATTAAGTACCCATCAGGGTTTCATTATGGGGTAAGTATTCCATTTCATTGGGAATGGATGTGAAAATGAACCTGGGTTTTGGGATATGATAAAGGTGTAATAATATATTGTACATTATGGTTGTCATTCCTTATGGATAAAATTGGATTACACTAATTCGTTTTAACTTCCCAACGATCGATCTATGAGCGTATTAGAGAAAATGATGGCAAGTTGTATAGATTGTATAAACCTTATAATCATGACTTTTCTTGAGGTGATTCATGTTTTCATGGAGTAAAACCATGTTTCAAATTCTATTTATAATAGGGAGGTTATGGATGTCAGTTCTAGAAGGTCATTCTAATTAATAGATTATTTTTTAGACTTAGTGAGGTAGATTTTCATGGTGATTTACAGACCAACATTTGTAAAGCTTACATGTAATATTCTTTTCACTTTACATTTTTATTAAATATTGTTATGAGTAGAATTTTATACATACATAACATTATTTTTATAGGGTGGAAATAATTTTAATTGTCAAAAAAATAAAGGGATGACATAGTTTGATTTATCACATTATTTCCCTATGCTTATGTATGTTTCACTACTTCTTTTAAATTTTCATTATATTCAAACTATGGAAGTTTTTTTTGATATTATTTTTTCCAAATATATTCTACATCATCCTATATTTATTTCAAGATAGTTATATATTTTTCGAACATGTATTTGATGACCATTAACTTGTTAAAAGTTCATATGTAGAGATCATTAATGATAAATCAAAAAAATTGACATAAGATATGATGATATCAGTATCGGATATTACCACCTTGTCCAAGTATTACCTTATATTTAACATCCAAATCTTATGAATAGACAACATGTTTCCCTTAATGATAATTCTGGCTCACCCCTTTTTATGTTTCCATTCACTAGGTTATGAAGATGATTATGTGATATGAGATATCAAGAAGACGATCAATTTGAAAAATGTTATGAATAAATATTCATTTGTGTTTTTAAATAATATGTTTAAGTAACTAATGTCATTGAAATTAATATTTATAGCATTTCATAAGTGTCAATATTTTCTTTAATTTATTAATTAAATAATGAAATCAATATATTATTATTTTATGTTTGTCTCGTGTCATTAAACATATCGTCAATCCCATTTTGGGATCCTTGTTATTCACTGAAATTGATTTTATCCCTTGTACCCATTACTATAAATAATTTCTATTATCAAAACATAATTATGAAAATATTTTTGAAACTCATTTATTTTATAGCTTCTAATTTTCACCAATGCTCATTAATGCCTTCTGAGAACATATATTCATAATTGAGAGGGATTGAAAAGATTTTTATATTTTTTTATATTTTCCCATTTTATTATGTTAATCTAGTAGTATGATATGTATTTTATAACATTCCATGTTTATCCATTTTAACTATAAAAATTATGAATTTTTTATTAAAATGGATGTGGCATTTTTTTAGTTAGTTTATCGCCATTGACTGAGTATGTAGATACCATATTTTTACACTCCAATATCCCAAAAAGAATTATATAATTAATTTTACATATTATCCATTATATATATCCATTGTTAAACATAATATTATATTATTTCTTATTGAAAATACATAATGGTAATTTTGGAATATAAGTAGTTTCTCACTAGAGATTACACCAAGAAAATATCAAAAATAAGAAAAATGAAATTTGATCTTCATGAAAATAAACATATCCCTATACTTGAATCTTCTTTTTGTGAAGATACATGATTGGAATAATAAAACATCCTTTACTAGTATCAGCTCCCATATACTTATAAAATTTATAAAAAAATCATTTTTCCCCCTTTTACCCTATTTATACAATTATTTCTTCTCCTGTTAATATTTACAGTTCTTAATATTCAATGCCTCCGAATGAGGGATAATAGAAGGTTTGGATGTTCTATTGAGACTCTTTCCACTATTGTTGTGAGAATTTTGTTCATAAAACATCAAATTCTCCTAGTTATCCTTGATTATTCTAAGTCTCATATTAAATCCCATACGTTAAACCTATGATATAACCGAAAACCCACTAGCCACTATGGATTGGATTTCCTCATTTCCATAACCTAATATCTAGGAATTCTATGATGATTAAAAATCTTTACATGATCTAGAATTCCACTCTAATTATATTGTGAAATCACCATCATCCACTATAAAAATTATTCTCTTAATTTTAATTAGCCCTTTAATTATGGGGAGATATTATTATAAGATTAATAATATCCCACAACTATCATTAATAAATATTAAATATTTTTTGGGGAGTAAAAATATAATCCATGCCAAAACCGTAAAGGATTAGTGTATTTGGAGAATATATATACAATAATTTTATTTTAAGAAATGTACTCATCACTTTTCATATATATCATACAAGTTTGTACCCTTAAATGGAAGACAAACAAACATATTCTTTATATCATGGATAGAAGAAACATAAAAAGGGATAGTTTGGATTATCATTATGTGTAAACAAGGGAGATATCAAGAAAAAGAAGATAATAATAAGATGAGAAATTGAAACTAATTTTCATCATGATACTCTAAATAATATATAACATAATATTGATTCATTGAATAAATAATTATATTTCGTAAGATTTATATAATGTTAAATTAGGATCCATTAGAAATTAGCATTGGCCTAAAAACATGGAATTGTGGAAAACACATATGAATGGAGAATAATTTTCTTAGTAATAAATTATATTTTAAAATTCTATCATTGATTAATGGTTTCCCTCCCCAATCCATCGTAGTATACATGGTTCAAATCCAAGACTATCATAGTGGAAAAGTTCCTTTACTCAAAAGAGTTCACTCCCAATTTAAGTTATATCTATCACATGAGATATAAATCATTAACCAATTAATTTGAATGTTATATTTTTCCTAGCCATAATATAATAAAATTATAAATTCTTGTGACACAATAATATAATTCACTCATCATATCATAATCTATAAAAATAAATGGGTTTTGTGAACATTTCATTATAAGATAACTCATGGTAAAGAAAAATAATTCAAAAACATCATTCCATCATAAACAAAAACCATTATGAGAGAGAATAAAAATTGTATCATTGGATCATACTGTAGAAAAACATCAGTAAAATAAAATACTATTTTTATAGATGGAATATAATTTTTAATGATAACTTGTAATAGTTCATGAAGGAAATGTCCTTTCTATTTTGAAAACATTTTTTTAATGACACCCAATTACAAATTATTAATATTTAATTTAAATAATAATTTTAATATTTTGATGTTATATTCATGATATTATGACATAATGAACGATTTAAAATATTGAAATTCCAAATAATTATAAAAAACATTTATTTTGTATTATTTTTAAAAATGTTACGAAGTAACTTATTTGGAAAATGAAAAAATATCCCTTCAAACCATTTTGTAACATTTAAAACACTAGTAAAAATTAATTTAAGCATTCATTGGATAATATTAAAACCCTTTTTGAAATTATTTTTAGAAAAAAATGAAATGGAATATAAATATTCCCCGGAAGATATGAAATCTCAAAGAGTAATGATATTGTTAAATACTTCCTTACCTCTTTTTTATTACATTAATGATATTCCCTAAGAAAGAAATAAATTTATATGGATTATTAATGACAATAATTTACAGGATAATACTCATAAAATACATTAATTTTCATTATATACACAAAACCATATAAATAAGTTGTATCTAAGGCATCTGTCCCAATTAAATAAAAGTGAGACAGAAATAAAATCCCTTACCTTCTGTACTACTTTTCATTATACATGTAGAAACCTAAGGTTCCATAAATATTAATTTTTTATAAATTAATTCTAAAAACATATATCTATAATATAATTTATTATTTTTTTTATTCAACTTACCAAAATGTTATTAATAATTTGTCAATCAAATCATTACTTTGGGTGATAATTGCTTCATTTTCAATGCATGTTTTAGATTGGTAGTCTTGGTCCTATAATTTGATCATGGTCCCATACATTTCAAAATTATACTAATGAGTTAAACATAATATATATTCATAATATACATATTTATAATAATTAAAAAAATAAGGGATTAAAACATGAATTAAACTATTTATGGAGATTGAAGGCTATATGTACCCATAGACACTATTTCCATTTTTCATTTAATGAAATTAATGAAATGTAAATAATAATACACAATTATAGAAACATTATTATGTAATATATATATATATCAATAATATATGTTAGTAAAATTTATCCTTATTACCATAAATCTAAAATATAATTGAAAAAATAACAAGACATTGTAATACGATAGTCCATACGTACACACAAGTGACGTTATAATTTCTCAATAATATTGGAAGATTATATGGTAGAAATAATATTATAATTTCATAGGAATCATTTTATTATTATTAATATTTTTATTGACTAATACATTGATAATACCCTTCAATATAATATGGTGATGAAAATTGAATTTCATCACTAAATGGAGATGTTTTGATGTACGTATGCACGACCGATACATTCACATCATTATTAACAGTAAAGACTATGTATAATGGTGTTTCAATAATAATAACAAAATTTTTGTATATTTATAAAACTAATGATATAATTTTTTGATTAAATTAATATATTTTCTTGATATAAGTAAGAGTAGACAGGGAATGTGATTAGTCATAGTGATTATATCTTCTTTAAAACGCCTCCATTAGATTACATCTAAAGTTTACTTGGGTTTTTCTTTTAAGAGGAAAAGTACATATAAAACATGTTTAGGTATGTTTCAAATAGATATGTATAGGTTATTTTCGAGTTATAAATCTCAAAATGAAGCGACAATGTTAGGATGGTGGTGTCCATTTATATTTTAGGTGGCAGTAACTTTTGGAATTTTTCAAAATATTAATTTATAATAATTTCATTTTCAATAAAAATTCCACAAAATTAAAAAAGACTGGAAAATAAAATAATATAATATTTTAATTTCATTATCCAATATATTTTTTACATTTTATATTATTATTATAATCCATATCATATTGATTAACCATAAGTAAACTAATTTGAATATTCACTATGGTAACAAATCTTTCATAATTAAACAGTTGTAGTATTAACATATTTGATATAAATTGGATCATAAATGAAAAATCAATTACATGTTAGACCATATAGTAGTCACCATTTTTTAAATTATTTTTTTATTAAAAAATTAATTTAAAATATATTATTTTGATAAAATATCATTTGTGTGAATTATCACAATATTTATCACATGGACATTAAAAAAATCCTAAAAAAATATAACATCAATAAATAATTTTAATACATCCCTAATTTTCCCTTATAATATATATAATTTTTTGTCACCTTAATTAATTTAAAATATAATTATTTTAATATTTTTAATATATTTATTTTATTTTTTCATTAATTGAATAATAACTACATGATCTTTGTGTATTTATTTGATATACATATTTCTACACAAAAAATTTTAACAAATATTATGATTTATATAAAAAATATTAATTTTAAAATAATATTTATATTCTAATATAGATTTTGGATAAAAAATATTTAAAATGAAATATTTATGAAACTTATTAATGCAACATCATTAATTTTTTTTAAATAAAATATAATTGACATAAAAATCTCATCGAAGGGGCCCCAAAAGTCATTAATTAATTTACATCATGAAAATTATTTTTAAGTTAAATATTTATACTTATATGCGTTCATAAACTACATTTTCTCCATGTGTACAATATATACCCAAAGCTTGACGTACATGGACATTAAATTACTTTTGCGGAATACTTAGTACATAAAAAAACACACACACAAGGATCGTAATAGTTTAGTGTCTTTGGAAACTCGGAATATAATCTTCTAATCGTGGTGAAAGATCTTCAACATATCCCATAAAGATCTTCCTTTTTTTTATACCATAAACCTTTCTTTATATCCTAGGGAAAAGAAAACATAAAAGGGTGAGCTCAATTCCTCAGTAAGGGTGAACAAAAGAAATATCAATCACATCATTTTCATAAGAACATAACATTTTGGAAATCTTAACCAGCAAAAGAGAGCATAATTTCATAACATGGGATAAATCAAAGTAGGGAAATGAAATCCCAACAATCATAAATTAAAACATGAAACTTGGTGGCATACACACATAATCATAGAGAATCATTTCGTATTAGTCAAGACTCATTGCCAAGACTATCTTAGTGGAAAAAGTCCCTTTCTGAACCGAGTTCACTCCTCGTTTCAGTCATGTTTCACTGAATCGGTATAACCTACCGTTCTAGCCATGTCTATCTTATGAGATATAAAATCATTACCCAATGCATTGGAGGGAGATATAGGTCCCACCCATCTCATAATTAAACCATTCTTATGTGTGCCACAAAAATCATAAATCATACGTCATTGCATAACCCATGTAATAAAAATGGAATTCTTAAACATCATGACATCATAAAACAATTCATATAATATAAATGAATTCATAAAAATAATTCCATCACAACACAATCAAATCAATGTAATGATAGGGATAGAATCAGAACCCTTTATTATCTTAGATGGAAAAAAAATTACAAAACACTTAAACTCAAATCTTGAGGAAAATATCCTTTCTACTTCAAAAATATTTTTCCTTTCTTAACATGTCATAAAATTTTAAACTAAAAGAAGTTGATTAAAAATAAACTTGAAAACTTGTAAAGGAAGCTTCATGGAAATAATGCTTTAAAAATCCATTCATGCCATATAAGTTAAAAAAACATTCTTCTTGTACTTTTGTCGGAAAAGTCAAAAAGTACCTCGTACGAAAAACGACAAAAGATTCCTTTCATATCTTTTACTAAAAACTCACCGAAGGGTAAAATTAGATTTAAAAAATTGTAGGTGGATGGAAATAATATTACATATTGAGTAAACATGGATGTGGATGATAAAATACACCCCAGTAAATACCAAAGTATAAACAATCTCAGATAAAAATGAGATTGTGATATTTCCCTTACCTTATGTCTGATATGCTTTGTACGTATCCGAACCTCCTGTATAATGATTAAATAATGTCATTAACTTATTAGAGATTCATATTCATTGTTATGATATCATATATGGTTCACTTATGACTTTATATTACCCGTTCTTTTGTAAATTCCTTGTTAAAAAAGCATTTTGGGTAAAATCGTTTCATTTATCGTAGGTGTTTGGACTTGTTGTTCTTGACATTATTATTACTTATATCATGATTTACTTAATTCAAGAATATAAAACATGATTTATATATCATATATATCTAGTATATATATATATAATAGATAGATAAATGAAATGAAACACACCGTTCATGGAGACGGTAGTCCGTACGTACGCATGATCGCTGTTTTCCTTTCCTTATTGTCGTGAATGGAAGTAAGTAGATGACATACATATATATATACATAAATCCAGTAGATTTAACATGTCTTATATTTCATTATTATTCATTATATATAATTTATAATCATTCATCAATGGTTAATGTGGAGAATGAATCTCATCGCGTCGTGGAGACGGTAGTCCGTACGTACGCATGAGCGATGATATCATTCTCATGATCGTGAACTTGTGTTGAAGTGTATGTAAAATATTTCAGTAACAATATCACTTTATAATAATCATATATAGTTACTCATTTCACCATTATACCCATCCAATTAAGGTGGTGGCGGAAAATAGATTACACCACGGCGTGGAGACGGTATTCCGTACGTACGCACGTGCGATGATTTTCTTTTTCCGTAGGATGGATAGAATGTTAATTAGAGTTGTTTCATATTTATAATAACATATCAGTATATAAGAAATACTGATGTTATTACTTTATCATGAAACAACTAAAGAAGAAGAAGTTGAAGAAGAAAGAAATTGAAAAAGATCGGTAATGGATATTACCCCTTTTTGACGCGCCATTTCTTAACCTCCCCTTAAAGAAGTAAGGATGGTCTTTGAAGAAGACCAGGACCTCTAGGATGATACTAGGGAAGTGGAGAAGAGATTTTGGCAGGGGTTGGCTGAGCTTGAAGGCTCAAAGTAGTGTGAGGAAGAGGGGGAGGAGGTGCCCTTTTATAAGGGAGGAGTGGGGCACCTTTGGAATAACTAAAAATGTTATTTTATTATAAAGTCATGTTAGGTTTTAAATAGCTCCAAATTGAGATATTTCTAAGATAAGGTGGGGATGGGTCGAAATCTTCTCATCAAATAGAATTTATACAAGTTTAGGTCATTATATTAACCTTATCTTTTAGTTTAAACTCTTAGTTAATTATATTGACATTTACCATGTCACTTTGTATTTTTATATTATATAGTTATAAACTTATCATATACATCCAAGAGACCCCCAAGTTTTGTTTTATTAATATATATAACCTTATCTAAGTCATTTGGCCGAACCTTAGATTTTTAAGAATAAAATATCAATTAATAATATAATATTTGTTTTAAAAACTATTTATGTCAATTTTGACACTATTTAATAGTTGATTTTTTTGAAACTCATAACAGAATTATTACATCGACCAAAGTTAATTAAATCAATCCTAACATGTCATATTAACCTAGATTATTATTTTAGTTCCTAAAAAGTCTCAAATTATATTTATATGGGTATTTATAACATCAATTATGTCAATATTTTATTAATAAGATAATTACTGCATCATCGTTGTGTCATAAATACATTAAATTATTTAATGTCTAAAAATTACAAATAAAATACCATTATGTAGGAAATATTTTTATCTTTCTAATGAATATTTATAGTCAAATTTATCTTATGTATAACCCCATATTAAAAATTATTTACTTATTAAAATTTGATTTTAACTATTTTAACCCTTTTTTAAATAAATTAATAATAATTGTCCTAATCTAATCCAAGGGGGCCTAAATGATCATATTTTATTTATAAGGTTTTTTTGGTCGAATTACCCTTATCCAATAGAATTAGGACATGTGTTAGGGTAATAATAATAATATTTTTACCCTTAATTACCCTATTTACTTTTAACCGTGGTAAAAAAAAGTAAAAAGTTACTATTCACCAAAAATTATTTTCATCTCATTGAACCGCATTTTACTAAATAACATCAATCGTGTCTCTCATATTTTTGAAATTACACTCACAGAAGCGGTAAAATTAAGTTTTATGAAAAAGTCATTTTTTTAACTACCACTTAGTGGTTTCACTATTCATCAAAAAAATGAAAGTTTCCTATAGAAATACCAAAAATTAGGCCTAAGCTATATTTGATATTATGAACTAAAAAATGATGTCTATTTTACCAAATTCAAAACATATTAGTTGCATTAATTAATTTAAAAATTAATTCCCGTCGTCAAAACAAATAGCGTGTTTTTAAGAGATAACAACCATCAAAAGATTGACACTTGTTTATGACTGGTTTAAATGTGAAATTACATCCAATGACCAAAATTGTATTAAATTGTAAAAATATATTATAAATATACTTTAAAACCACTCAAATTAATAATTTATCACTATTAATTATTTCGATTACAAAAGTTGTTTTTAATTAAAATTTAGTAATTTTCACTATTCATCAGAATATGAAAGTTATCCGAAAAGTACCAAAATTTCACCTTAGGCTAAATTCGATACTCCGAATCCAAAAATGATGTCCATTTTGAGATCTAAAATTTATTAAATTTTAAAAGGTGGTTATTACTATTCATAACGGCTAATTTTAATAATATTTTAATATCATATCGTCGTTTAGTGAAACTCAGTATTGCGTACGACAGAAGCTATCGAGGAAGGTCGCGATTGCGTGTAATGCAAGGAAAGTCAAGGATGCGTGTTGTGAAAGCTAATTTTGGTGTAGCGTAAAACAAAAGACATTAATGAAAATAATATTTTTCATAAAATCTCGGGGTGTTACATTCTACCCCCCTTAAAATGAATTTCGCCCTCGAAATTCGTCGGGGTTATAAATGGTTTACTACTCGAAATTTTCTTTAATAGAAACCCACATCTTAAAAAGGAATACCAAAACATGGCTTTAAAAACTAAAGTAAGAAATGTAACAATTACCCAAATAAACTAATCCCTGGGTTTCCACATAGGTGAAAATATGGATATGGAAGAGAAATCTAACCATCATGTTCTGATGGAGAGTGGTAGAGAACATGGAAATGGAAAAGCCAGCATTCACAAAGCCATAAATTTGTGATGATATAAGGTACCATCTGATTCATCAGATATAAGAGCACTAGGACAAAATTTTTGGTTTTCAAGATCATTTCCCTAAAGTTGATGAAATTGGAATTAGAAGAAATACTTTCGTGATTTTGGTATAGTCTCACCGTTTGTCGTTCTTTGGACAATTTCCACTTCATCTCTTAAAGAAATGAAGTTGAATTTGTCATTTGTGATGTGTTATAAGATCATGTGATAGAATGATGGGTCATTCCATCTGTCTCAAACAAAAGGTTAGAAAAGTTATCAAAAAATATATAAGTCCATCTATAGTGATATTAATCATATATGGTTCCTAAAATGGACTTATACTTCATATATAATACTTCTTAATATATTAAAACTAGTTTCTACTAAACATGCACTTCCTGTAGGCCATTGGTAGGCGATAAAGGCCAGTCACACTTCAGTTGTGGGTTCGATTCCCACAGCCTTGACCGACGTGATGGGCTGTCGCCCATCCTGCAGGTTGTCCTTTTTCTAAAACTACATTACTATAACATCACATAAATAATATCAAAAACAAGTTCTATCCTTAAACAATACTAAATTTTGGTTAACATAATCCATTCCAATATTTAGGCGTATCTAAAATACTTCAATCCAAGCTCATAGTATAAATAAAACGATAACTTGAAATGTCGTCAACCAAGCATTTGAATACCATCATTTATCCCCCATATATCTTGTTGGTCACATTCCAATCATGTGAATACCTTAATGATGTATCCTCTTGAAAAATGAATACCCATTAAACCTTAGTGATAACATGAATGCTATCAAAAGTTAACTCTTTCCACATACCAAAATCCAAAAATTCTATATACTCAAACCATGATATAACCTTCTCCTTATATCATTCATGAGCTCATGAATACTATCAAACATTTAATTTTCTCCTTATCCCTTCATTATGTGCATATCATCTACATTCCAAAAATATCTGAATAACCTTTCATGGATATTGGTAACATTAATCATACACTTTCAAAACTCAAGGAGTCACAATAGTGTAACAATCCTTAGATGTCTCTTTATTCCATAGTACCATTAGATTACTTATAAAACATTACACATGATAAACATGTAATCATTCCACTAAATTCTTAAACCATTCACCGAGCATCAAAAATTCTTTCATCTCACATATCATTTGTAATCTATTCATCATCATCCAAATAAATACTACCCATACGACCATACATATTCTCATCGTGAGACTTTCCCTTAGGGCATTGTTTTGCATAATGCCTGTACATTCCACATTTAAAACATTTAACCATTGTTGATATCGTAGCAATACCATTATCCTCATCCTTGGTGTCAACTGAACCTTTTCCATTGCACTTACTGGCTTTGTGTCCTTCTTTTCCACACACAAAGCATCTTCCAGTTCCTTTGAAACATTCTCCTTGATGCCTCTTCCCACATGATTTACATAGGGGAAATTGAACTTTCTTTCCTCTATGATCATCATGAAACTCCATCATTCTCTTATTAGCCGAGTCAGGAAATTTTCCAAATTTTACTTTATTGATCATATTATGAGATTGCTGATTCGGCATAATAATTATTTTTGGACTTCCAAATCCCATTTCATTTGGTTGATCATGAAGAATATCATTCCATTGTCCATCATATCCTCCATTATCGTGAATCATCTTGTTTCCATCCATTTTCTAAAACCCAAAATGAATAGTGATAGAGGCAAAAATCATAATAAAGGGGGAGTAACATCAATATCTAACATCTTTGGTTTAATCTAATATCGTTACCATAATTCTAGGACTATATCCTATATGTATACTTATCCTTAGGGACATCCCTAGACATACCTTAGAAATATCTCTTGGGATCTCACTAACGTTTTCGCATCCCAGTTTCCAAAGGTTGACTAAACTTTTCCTCTGATACAAACTGTAGAGACCCAAAGCTTGATGTACGTGGACATTAAATTAATTTTGCGGAATAATTAATACATAACAAAAACACACACACAAGGATCGTAATATTTTAGTGTCTTTGGAAACTCGGAATATAATCTTCTAATCGTGATGAATGATCTTCAACATCTCCCATAAAGATCTTCCTTTTTTATACCTAAAACCTTTCTTTTTATCCTGGGGAAAAGAAAACATAAAAGGGTGAGATCAAATGCTCCGTAAGGGTAATCAAAAGAAATATCAATCACATCATTTTCTTAAGAACATAACATCTTGGAAATCTTAACCTGCAAAAGAGAGCATAATTTCATAACATGGGATAAATCATATTAGTGAAATGAAATCCCAATAATCATAACATAAAACATGAAACTTGGTGGCATACACACATAAACATAGAGAATAATTTCTTATTAGTCAAGACTCATTACCAAGACTATCTTAGTGGACAAAGTCCCTTTCTGAACAGAGTTAACTCCTCATTTCAGTCCTGTTTCACTGAACCGCTATAACCTACCGTTCCAGCCATGTCTATCTCATGAGATATAAAATCTTTACCCAATTAATTGGGGGAGATATATGTCCCACCCATATCATAATGAAACCATTCTTATTTGTGCCACAAAAATCATAAATCATACATCATTGCATAACCCGTGTAATAAAAATGGAATTCGTAAACATCATGACATAATAAAAAAATTCATATAAGATAAATGAATTCAAAAAAATAATTCCATCAAGAAACAATTAAATCAATGAAATGATAGGGATAGAATCATAACCCTTTATTATCTTAGATGGAAAATAATTTTGATAAAACACTTAAACTCCATTCTTGAGGAAAATATCCTTTCTACTTCAAAAACATTTTTCCTTTCTTAACATGTCATAAAATTTTAAACTAAGAGAAGTTGATTAAAAATAAACTTGAAAACTTGTAAAGGAATATTCTTGTAAATAATGTTTTGAAAATACATTCATTCCATATAATTTAAAAAAAACATTCTTCTCGTACTTTTGTAGGAAAAGTCAAAAAGTACCTCGTACGAAAAATGACAAAAGATTCCTTTCATATCTTTTACTAAAAACTCACCGAAAGGTAAAATTTGATTTAAAAAATTGTAGGTGGATGGAAATAATATTACATATTGAGAAAACATGTATGTGGATGATAAAATACACCCCAGTAAATACCAAAGTATAAACAATCTCGGATAAAAATGAGATTGTGATATTTCTCATACCTTTTGTCCGATATGTTTTGTACATATCCTAACCTCCTGTATAATGATTAAATAATATCATTAACTTATTAAAGAATCATATTCATTGTTATGATATCATATATGGTTCACTTATGACTTTAAATTTCCCGTTCTTTTGTAAATTCCATGTTAAAGAAGCGTTTTGGGGGAAATCTTTTCATTTATCATAGGTGTTTGGACTTGTTGTTCTTGACATTATTATTACTTATATCATGATTTAATTACTTCCAGAATATAAAACATGATTTATATATCATATATATTCAGTATATATATATATATAATAGATAGATAAATGAAATGAAACACACCGTTCATGAAGACGGTAGTCCGTACGTACGCATGAAGGCTGTTTTCCGTTCCTTATTGTCTTGAATGGAAGTAAGTAGATGAAATACATATATATATATATACATAAATCTAGTAGATTTTAAATTTCATATATTTCATTATTATTCATTATAAATACTTTATAATCATTCATGAATGGTTAATGTGGAGAATGAATCTCATCGCGTCGTGGAGACGGTAGTCCGTACGTACGCACGAGTGTTGATATAGTTCTCATGATCGTGAACTTGTGTTGAAGTGTATGTAAACTATTTCAGTATAAATATAACTTTATAATAATCATATATAGTTACTCATTACACCATTATACCCATCCAATTAAGGTGGTGGCGGAAAATAGATTACACCACGGCGCGGAGACGGTATTCCGTACGTACGCAGCGCGGTGATTTCCTTTTTCCGTAGGATGGATAGAAAGTTAATAAGAGTTGTTTCATATTTATAATAACATATCAGTATATAATAAATACTGATGTTATTACTTTATCATGAAACAACTAAGAAGAAGAAGTAGAAGAAGAAAGAAATTGAAAAAGATCGGTAATGGATATTACCTCTTTTTGACGCGCCTTTTCTTAACCTCCACTTAAAGAACTATGGATGGTCTTTGAATAAGACCAGGACCTCTAGGATGATACCAGGGGTTGTGGAGAATGGATTTTTTTGGGGTTTGGCTAAGCTTGAAGCCTCAAAGTAGTGTGAGGAAGAGGGGGAGGAGGTTCCCTTTTATAAGGGGGGAGTGGGGCAACTTTGGAATAACTAAAACAATTATTTTATTATAAAGTCATTTACGGTTTTAAATAGCTCCAAATTGAGTTATTTCAAAGATAAGGTGTGGATGGGTCTAAATCATCTCATCCAATAGAATTTAGACAAGTTTAGGTCATTATATTAACCTTATCTTTTAGTTTTAACTCTTAGTTAATTAGATTGACATTTACCATGTAACTTTGTATCTTTATATTATATAGTTAGTAAACATCTCATATACATCCAAGAGACCCCCAAGTTGTTTTTTATTAATATATATAGCCTTATATATGTCATTTGGCCGAACCTTAGATTTTTAGGAATAAAATAACAATTAATAATATAATATTTGTTTTAAAAACTATTTTATGTCAATTTTGACACTATTCAATAGTTGATTTTTTTGATACTCATAACAGAATGATTACTTCCACCAAAGTTAACTAAATCAATCCTAACATGTCATATTAATCTAGAAAATTAGTTTAGTTCATAAAAAGTCTCAAATTATATTTATTTGTGTATTTGTAACATCAATTATGTCAATATTTTATTAATAAGATAATTACTGCATCATTGTTGTCTCATAAATAAATTTAATTATATAATGTCTAAAAATTAAAAATAAAATACGATTATGTAGTAAATCTTTTTAGCTTTCTAAGGAATATTTATAGCCTAATTTATCTTATGTATAACCACATTTTAAAAATTATTTACTTATTAAACTTTGATTTTAACTATTTTAACCCTTCTTTAAATAAATTAATAATAGATGTCCTAATCTAATCCAAGTGGGCCTAAATGATCATCTTTTATTCCTAAGGTTGTTTTTGGTCTAATTAAACTTATCCAGTAGAATTAGGACATGTTTTAGGGTAATAATAATAACATTTTTACCCTTAATTAGTAAAAAAAAGTATAAAGTTACTATTCACCAAAAATTATTTTCATCTCATTGAACCACATTTTACTTACTAACATCAACCGTGTCTCTCGTATTTTTGAAATTCCACTCACAGAAGCAGTAAAATTAAGTTTTATGTTCATTTTTTTAACTACCACTTAGTGGTTTCACTATTCATCAAAAAAATGAAAGTTTCCAGAAAAATACCAAAAATTAGGCCTATGATATATTTGATATTATGAAATAAAAAATGATGTCTATTTTACCAAATTCAAAACATATTAGTTTCATTAATTAATTTAAAAATTAATTCATGTCGTCAAAACAAATAGCGTGTTTTTAAGAGATAATAACCATCAAAAGATTAACACTTGTTTATGATTGGTTTAAATGTGAAATTACATCCAATGACCAAAATTGTATTAAATTGTAAAAATATATTGTAAATATTTTTTAAAACCACTCAAATTAATAACTTATCACTATTAATTATTTCGATTAAAAAAGTTGTTTTTAATTATAATTTAGTAATTTTCACTATTCATCATAATATGAAAGTTATCCGAAAAGTACCAAAATTTCACCTTAGGCTAAATTAGATACTCCAAATCCAAAAATGAAGTCCATTTTGAGAGCTAAAATTTCTAAAATTTTAAAATGTGGTTATTACTATTCATAATGGATAGTTTTAATTGTAACACCCCAGGTAAATAAAGAATATGACATTTTCATATTTATCCCTATTTGTGAATAAAATATTGATATGACTTTAAAGGGGACGCTATGCTCGATGGCGTACCCAACACGCGACAACGAGTTTCGTGGGAATCTTACGTTGCACTCTAATAATATTATTTTAAAAGGTAGTTAACATTTAGCTGTTGTATTGGCGGGAATGGATAGAAATGACTAAAATATGATTATATATGTTTTTAAATGTTTTTACATTTATCCAGTAAAGGATAGAGGCTTAAAATACGGAAAGAATTCAATTTTAGGCGTATATGCCCTAGTTTTCACTAAAGGTTCACTTATCACCTTTTGATGGTGAACCATCCTTAAATATAGTTTTGATCACTCTTATACATTATTTTGGACCAAATAAAACTTTTATTATGAATCGGGACATCAAATTTTAATTTCTGTAATTTTTTGGTATTTTTCCGATAAAGGTCATTTTTTAATGAATAGTGTAAAATGTTGTGTTTTAATTCAAAACCTCTTTTTAATCTAATTTATTTATATGATTAGATAATATTTTGAATTGGTTTTAAAGTGAAATTATAAAATATTTTTACCATTAAATCCAATAGTGGTCGTTGGAATTAATTTCACTTTGAAATCAGACTTAAACTAGTGTCAATCTTTTGATACTTATTGTTTTATAAAAAACACGCTATTTGCGCTGACAGCGGGAATTAATTATTAAATTAATTAATGTGACTAATATGTTTTGAATTTTTTAAAACGGACTTCATTTTTGAATTCGGAATATCAAATATAGCTTAGGGTGAATTTTTGGTAATTTTCTGAAAAACTTCAATTTTTGATGAATAGTGAAACCACTAAGTGGTACTTATAAAAGATGATTTTTCGTTTAAATGAAATTTTACCGCTTATGTGTTTTGAATTTCAAAAATCCGACATACATGGTTGTCATTAAGAAGTAAAATGTGGTTCAATGGGATAAAAATAATTTTTTGGTGAATAGTAACTTATTAAGTTTTTAATCGCGTTTAGTGGTAATTAGTGTAGTTTAAGGTAAAAATAAATGCTTTAATAAAATGAAATGAACTTGACACATGTTCCAACCTCATTGGTTGTGTCATGGCCGACCATGACAAGCCATGGGTCAACTTGGGGACCCCATGCATCCACATTTGTTGGGAAATGACATAAATTACTTTTTATTTAATGTTAAAGTGAAAATGACACAAACATAATATGTTTTACAAAACCAATTTTTAAGTGGGGTAATACAAGTCCAAATTTTGATTATAAATAGTCATTGGAAAGATAAAAAGCTTTCCTATATCATAGTAGTTTTTTTATAATTTTTAGACATTAAAGAAATTAAATTATTTATGACATAATAATGATGCAGCGATGACATCATTATTTGACGATTTAATTAAAATGGAAAGATAATGAAAAATATACAACCTACACATGGCCAAAACCAATTGGATGAGTGGATTTCGATGCCTTATCACCTTATCCACGAATTATATCAATGTGGGACCTTTTGAAACCGAAACACATTTTCAAATAAAGTAATATTTCTTACCTTCCAAAAGTGCCCCTCCTCTCCTCTTATAAAAGGCCCCCACCTCTACCTCATTTCGCACACTCCTCAAGCCTTTGGCTCGGCCAACCCCTGTCAATTTACTCTCTCCACATCCCTCTACTCATCCTAGAGGATTCCATTTGGGCAGAATCCTTTCAAAGGAAGTCTTTAGGCTCAAATCAAAAAGAGTTACACTTTTAAAGGTAATTCATTCTCTCATGTTCATTTGTTTTATTTTGCTTCTCCAACCCCCTAAACTCTTTTTATTTATTTCTTTTGTAACAACACCAGTATATTAAATATACTAGGATGTTGTTATAAGATTTATTCGAGCTACACTCTCACACAACTACATCAAATGGTTAAAGAACATACGGTTTCCGTGGATGGCGAAATTCTGCCTCCCGAAACGATGATTGTTCAATACTCATTTAACACCTTCAAAGGTGGACATTATGATGTCACTATTTTTATATATGATATATAATATTTTTATGTTTTACTTATGATTCTGTATTTTTCATTTGTGTCTTACCTTTATGGTTTCCATTATGGGTAAACGCGATATCTTCATTTAAGGAAATGCGGACTACCGCCCCCTCAAAGTGATTTGATTCGTTAAATACCATATGTGGGACGTATAAAGGATGGAACTATGATATTATATATGATATTATACTGGAATTATAATATACCTTTATATCATTATTATTCAATTCTATAAAATACGAAATAGAAATGAAAGTAGCGTTCATGCGTACGTACGGCTTACCGTCTCCATGAACGGTGCATTTCATTTCTTACCTCTAAATGATTATGTAATGTTATAAATGCATGAATGTATTGGATATATATGACATATATTATATCTACATCATGAATACAATTCTGGATATAATAAACATTTGGCCACACGAACAACATGTAATGGTAAGAAGTCCACTTTGGACTTAAGAACCAAATATCGGCAAAACAAATATTATTAACTTAAATGATTACATAATGTTTATGACATGGTAATAAGTGGTATAAAAGGAATAATTAACTTGAAAAAGGTTCTTAAGGAAGTATAAATTAACACAAGTTTATTATTCAGGAGATTAAAGAACGATCGAGTCAAGTCGGACCCGAGGTAAGGGATCCTACTCCTCTCTTTCTATTTAAGTACACACTTTTATGTCATTACTTTTAAAGCTCATATTTCTTGTTATTGGGATGATATTTTATATTACACTTACTGTAATTTCTATGTTCATGTTATTAGAGACCCTATTCTCTCTCATCAATCCATTTTGGATGTTTTGAGTGGCGCCGTTAGGCTGCCGAATTTTCGTAAGGGATTTTTCATCTCACTTTTATTCCCGTGAGATTTATGCTACATTCTCCACAAATTCCATTGAGTGGTGTATGTACTGCCCATTATTCTACTCTTTGTGTAATATACTTTCGTTTATGAGTATTTACATCAATGATCTATTGTCCTTCTTTCATGGGGTGTATGTTTTGAAAGATACCCAAGTCGGTAAGGGAACCTTTCACCCTCCTCTTTTTTTAAAAGACTTCTTTTGTTGGGTCTTTTAATTTACATATTGTTATGTTGGGATATGTTCTCATATATCCTTATTGATGTAAATTTTATGTCCAAGTGATGAGATACACTTTTTATCTCTCATCAACTCATTTTGATGTGACAACGTTAGGCTGTCAAGGGAACTTTCAACCCAATTTCGATTTCTTTGGGTTCAACATGTAGTCATTGAATATGTCATCCATTGAATATGTGTGAATGACCTTTTATTGTTTTACACTTAATATCCACTTATATTGGGTGTATTTATATTTTTCACACATATTTTGAGATTGATTTGTTTTTTAATTTAAGGATACCTTCTTTATAAGGGATTTCATCACATTTGACATTTCTATTGAGGGTTCATTGTTGTTATGCACCAATTCACTCTTATATAGTGTATATACTGTCCTTTGGAGTATTATATCATGAATCCTTTTATTCTCATGATATTATAAAGTTCTGAATAAATGTTATTCCTCGATTATTGCATTCAAGTGTCTCTAATTTTGGTAAAACCCCTTTAACCAAAATATCATTTTAAATGTTTTAATTATTTGTTCTTATTAATATCCATGTTTTCAAAATGGTTTTAAGGATTTATTTATATGGATATTAATGGTTTAAAATGTTAAAAACTTCAAGGTGTTATGGGACACTTTGATTCAAAAATCTCTTTATTAAATGTTTTAAACGGTTTTGGAAATGGTTTCATTTTGGATTCAATATTTCGATATATTAAAATGTTATATTGTGATTGAAATATGGAAATGTTATGTTTCCTTTATGCATGTTTTATGTGACACATTTATGTTATGGTTCTTGGGCATTGTTATGAAAACGGGTGGTTCCGTGATAAACTAAGGGCGGGTGAGCCCGTTATAGCTCTCCAATGCATTGGGTAACGCGAAGGAGTGAAACGTTAAGGTTTCTCCGAAGAGATTTAGGGAATATACTGTGATGGGTATTCCAAACGTAACCAAGAGGGTTACTCCCTACTTAAGAATGTTATTAATGCCTCAAGTTACCTCCATGTCTTATGTTTTCTATGATTTATTCATGATTTGATATGCCTATGTTTTATGGGTAAAGTATGATTTCATTCTTATGTAAATATGAACTCGTGTTTCCTTTCCATATTTTTTATAACCCTTACTGAGCCTTTTATGCTCATCCCAAGTTTTTGAAATGTTTTTCACAGGTCAAGGGAAAGGTACATGATGTGATGATAGTGTCGAGGATGTGTCAAGAAAAAATCCATGTTTCATTTATAATATGATTTCGTTGATAGGAGGAATGAATAATGTCTTTTATGTAACCACTCTTTTTTTATGTGGAATGTAATGCAAGTTTTATGATCTAATTCTCTAAAACTCTAAACCTGAAAAGATCCTCAATGTTTAATCTTGTATTAACACAAGATTAAGTGAGGTTTAAGGCTGGGGCCTTATATTAATAATATTTTAATAGCATATCGTTGTTTAGTGAAACTCGGTATTGCGTACGACGCAAGCTATCGAGGAAGGTCGCGATTGCGTGTAATGTAAGGCAAGTCAAGGATGCGTATTGTGAAAGCTCCTTTTGGTGTAGATTACAACAAAAGACATTAATGAAAAGAATATTTTTCATAAAATCTCGGGGTGTTACATGTACAAAAAGATATATTTCAGAAAAATAATGTATCCTTTTGTGGCTTTAATTTATTTAAATAATATATCAGTCACATTAATGGAAAAGTTTTTATTAATAAACCATATATCGATTATTATGTGTTAAGGGTAAAATTAAATTCATCCAATAAGATTTATTCAAGTGATCGAGTCATGTTATAGTCCTTATAATTTTTGTTTTCCTATGAATTACCCAATTTAGCCTTTAATTCAATAAAAAATTTTAAGAAGATGAATATTTATATTGGAAAAAAGATAATTTTGTTTTATTTACTAGAGTTGGAAATTTTGAATCCAAATATTTCATCAATTTAAAAAATTCATATATATATGATTTAAAATTTAATTTAATATAAAATCAAAAAAAATCCCGGAAAATTCTTTTTTTGTAAAATGTTAGTTAAAATATTAATTTTTCACATTCAATTCATATATAAAATCCTTTTAAAAACCATAATTTCGTTATTGTAAATAAAAAAGAACTAATAATAATTTGAAACCATTCCAAAAATATTTTTTTATCTTGTAAATACATTAAAAGAATATACAATTTCCAATAAAAAATTACTATTTTCAATATTCCATGAAAAATTATGCTATTCAGAAAATTATAATAAATGAATTCCAAGATTTATTTTAAAATTAAAAAATAAAATTATATCTATTAGATACATTTAACATATATTCTAGAAAATAATATTCACTCATAAAAATAGATAAACTCATTTTTAAAGAAGACGTATTTTTTGAAGAATAAAGTGACATACTAAAAATGTTTGATCATTTTTCTAAGTACATAGAAAAAAATTCATAATTAATTATACCTTTATATGTATTTTTAATTTATCAGTTTTTATTTTTTCCCAAAAATTTAACAGATATTTTATAAAAGATATTTATTAATCCACAGTTAGTGTAAATTAGATATTGTGTGACATAGAATATATCAATGAAATCATGTTATTTAATAGTATAATTTATAAACATATCAATTAGTTACATTATACCCTACTTAAATAGAATTGCGGTTGTTAATTTTTCTCAGTAATCAAATGTATTCACATTATTTAATTTATTCTTAGACACACTCATAGTAAAACTGATTAATAAAACATATCATCATAAGGGAAAGTTGGGAACATAAGGGTTACTTGATTTAATGCCTATCTATGATTCATTATTGTAATAAAATCAAATGATGGATTTGGTTAGGAAACATAATCCACAAGAACTATTATAGAGTTATAGAAAACGTGGTTAGCATATGGTTAATTACTACATAACCATACACCACTTTGGTATAATAAATGTGATTGATATCATGAAAAATGAAGATAATAGGATAAAAATTTAATTCAAAATGATTGGAAAATACAATCTTACTTCATTCCATTTAATAAGTACAATATCACTCTTTGGATGTACCTTCATCAATTTCTTCTTCATCTCATACACTATGAAATTAAGATGAAAATGTAATTCCTAAAGAACAAGTGGATCATAAGATCCATAATGGGATTATTATCCATTCCTTTTTTATCTAGTCATCATTATCGGAAAATTATCATCACATGTTATCCAATATCTATAAATATTAATATGGTTAATAAATACATCAATCCCCAAAAATACATCCAACTTTTGACTTAATAATTTTCATATATGGTTACCCATATTATCCTTGAAATATATAAAAATATAAATATTTTGAAATATGATAACTTTATTTCAATATAAAAAATTCATTAATCTCCCATGAAAAATCATGTGTCTCATAATTCTCATACACATAACATATGAATACCATTAAAATTTATTCTCATTGAACATAGTAATAATCTAAATTAACATAAAACCATAATAAAAACCTAATTTACTTCAAAAATTAACTATTTACTCATACCATAAATGAAAAAATTCTATAATGTCAGTCCATATTGTTAGAATACACATTGTCATCAAATTTCTCATCAATATCAAGGTCATCAACACAATCCCATTTATTTTATTTCATAAAAATATATTTATCTCATTATCCCAACATCATGTACATATTATGGGTTATCCTTCACATAATCATTTGATATCAATACATATCACATCAATAAGATTTCAAGGTTAATATGACCATGTAATATATTCTTGAAAATCCTTAATGAAAAACTATATTGGGATAACAGTTTGAGGTTCTATAATTCTATATCATCATAAAAGTACTTCCCCAACATTATTCATGAATTCCACAACATAAATAGTCAATTCTTACACAACTTCATTGATGTACTCCACATTACAAATAGTGATAACATGATATTTCCATTTGCCTTTGGATTTATGGGGTGTCTAGCATAGATCATCATTGCTAACCCTTGTATTTGGGGAATGATTTATATAATTCCAATTTCCTTTACACATGATTAATTTATGTGGGGGTGTAGATTCAATGAAACCTTATCTCTATTAGCATCATTTTATATCCTTCTCATCACTGCATCATTCATTTAACAGATGAACTTATTTCACAAACATTAAAAATTTATTAGTCCCCTAACGAAAGTTTCATCCATGTTTCATTCCCACATTGAATATAAATAAAAGCACATCTTATTTTCTCTATTGGTTTTATAAATTCTTTTATGTACCATATTACTTTATTTCTAAAACCATTGTATATATAAATAAATGCATGCTAAATTTCTATGTATACAAAACATCAACCTATTTCTAAATTGCTATAAGTGTAACTTATATATAACACTCCTTAGATACTTGGTTTAAAAAATAATAAGAATCTATCATCATTACATTCAGGTTGGAGGATAATTCCATAAGCCAACATCACATGTCTTGTAAAATATTCATTATAGGGTCCAATAAATTCATCACCCTTTTGATATAACTCATGGAATTCCTTCTCTGTTTTAAAATGAATTATAAATAGAAAGTACTTATTAAAAAATAAGTTATTAAAATAATCCCATTCCATGGATTCAATATCATCATTTTCTTAAAATTATTGATACACAAAATCTCTGACCCGGTGGGTATTATATAGTGCCCCAAGCTGGCTCATTACATGATCTTAAGTTCACCTACCCATATTCCATAGGCCTCCATCTATTAGTGGGGTTGTATAGAGATGTCGGAGAGATTTTACATTCTTATAAGTGTAACTTCATAGTTGACATAATATTAATAGATTTATTAACAAGCCAAAACAAATAAAAGTAAAACATATAACAATGCAAACAAGTAACCAAATAACACGTAATTTGAAAACATGACGGATGCCCTATAAATCAGGAAATCATATAATCATTAACCAAAACCAAAAACACTTAAATACTGAAAACATAGAAATGATTCATAACCATGTCATGATATTCCATTCTCCAACCAATCATCCCCTACACACCCAAAAACCAGGTCCCTATCCTGAACAAGTATCAGAAAACATGTAGCATATTCATGGGTAACCAAATCCCATGGAGGCTCATGTAGTGTGTTTATTACAACTCAATAAGCCACTAGAATTAGTGTCTACATAAATAAAAAGTCTCTACAAAAATGTATGAAAGGAAAAAAGTTAATAAACAAACATGGAAAGATAGAACATGTTTCACCTTTAGCAATTACCCATTTAACAAACTAGTAGAAAGTATCAATTTTCACTATTAACAATTACTAATTAACAAATTTATAACATGTCCCATATATAAGGCATTTACATCAACTAAACTATGACCTATGTCGGTCAATTACTAAAAATTATAGAACAATTCAAGTTCATATGTCATTATGGATAAAAATCTCATAATCAATTTCATCAACCCTACCATGGAGTATTATTCTAGGTAGTCTCATAGAATATATCTATTAGGGGAATAGAGTCGAATCCCTATTCCTATGACATATATTTTATGGTTTGGGTTCAGAACCTTGGTCTAATCGGACATATGATATCAGATTCTTAAGTAAAATACCCAAATACTATTGGTCCATGGTCAAATGTTTCATTGGACTATTTACCACATATATCATTCCATAAACTGTTCTCAAACAATACACTTAATGTTGAAAATTAATATTTAATTCAACACGTAAATCATCATTATTCTTTAACACATTAACATGTTTACCATATCAGTTTCATAACCAAATAACCGACATTCCTTATACCAAACACTCACTTATTCAGTGTTTTCAATTATACACAGTACTCATTATTCTAATCTATAGATAATTTCAAATTTACAAACAAATACCATAATAATTAAACACATTTATCATTATTCCTAACACCACCTAAGAATATGTAATAAACTATAAACATTCATCAATTAGTTCATTTCATAATCATGTTAGCATTCCAAACTTATCTCTCTGGGTCCTATTTCACTAGGACATATATCAATTCAATGGTTTTTCCCCATCATAACATTAAAAAAAATTCACAGTGTGATAAAAATTTAAATTCTAAATTTGTAATCACCATTAATCCAATCATTAAAACGTTGGTCGACATATTTCAAAACTAAAACATTCCCAATGTATTTTATTTACATTTTAACCATCCAAATCAACCATTAAACCATTTTGATAAAGGTAACCTAAGAATAATTAAATATTTTATTTTAAATATCTCAATGAAACCCATTTTTGATTCACATTGTGTTCAACACCTAATTTAAAAACATTACTCACTTTCAAACTGATGGTTCATGGCATTGTAGACGCATGCAGATGTGAGTGATTCATGGAAATTTCATTTAATATTTTTATATTTAAACCATGAGAGAAGATCTTGAATGTAAAATTTATAAGTAATTTAAAAAATATTTCATGAAATTAATAGATGGTATTAGGAAAACTATTCATTGTTTAATGATTATTATGCAAAAGGACCCATCTAGAATATATTCATTGTGTTGTCAGGTTCGATGGATAGAATCAATATATAGTTGATCCACACATTATCATATGATATACGAACAAAACCACTCAATATCCATGTTCTATTGAGGTGATTCAAATGTCTTGAATTATTCATTCGTGATCAATCGTTCTTCATCCTGGAATAATTCTCTCTTTCACTTCTCTTTGTTTAGAGGGAGATAGA
This sequence comes from Viscum album, assembly GCA_963277665.1. Lineage (NCBI taxonomy): Eukaryota > Viridiplantae > Streptophyta > Magnoliopsida > Santalales > Viscaceae > Viscum > Viscum album. The sequence continues at coordinate 1,932,450,760 of OY728159.1, forward strand.
ATGAGGAGTTGAGAGTGAATTTTTTTATGCATTAATTCACTATTCTCATTTTTGAAAAATATACACAGAATACATATCCCTATATTTATAGAGTTCTGAATTATGTTGAAGTTTTATTTTATTACTTACCGGAAATTATATTATATTTATTATCTTTAATAAACCCCATACCACAAAATAATAATTACATTATTATTATATTGTGGAACGCACCAACATGTGAAATAACAAGTATCAAGTAACAGTCTTTTTAATTAATATTAATCACTAGACTTGATATTGGACTATTAAAACTACTCTTTCCATTATTGAACTACTGAATTAATATTTTATTTATAAATAAATTTTTTATTCACCATCTTTTGAAAAAATATTTACTAACCTATTGAATTAAAAAAATAATAATTTATTCACATGGATGTAAATAAATATTTATTGAATTTATGCAATCAATACAAAATGAATAAATATATCACTAAATATTTTGTATAATAATTATTCTATTTATGAAAATAAAATATAGTTTAATAGAGATCAATTAAAAACAATAGTTTGTGACCCTCTTGGATTATTTATCATTGGCATTAGGAAGGGTTGACTAAGGATGAGAATTTCAGTCTGGAAATGGTTTAAGCAACCGAAGTGAAATTTCATAACATCACAACATGGAAAAACACATATGAATACTCCATGTGCATTATAATTACATTGTAATAATATCTCGACATACAGGTTTCATAATAGTGTCACCAACCATTATGGTATATATGTCTTTAATTAACTATATGAAATAAACATGTCATTATACACTGGACCTGTAAATTCATTCATTGTTTCTATTTCATCTGAAGGGACATGATATAAGCTTCCATAAATATAGAAGGTTAAAATACTTCTTTGACATATTCAGTATTGACATGTCACTCATGACGCACCCAACGTATCCACATTGTCCATGAACGATTTTCATCATCAATTGTCTAATAAATCATGGTATGTGAGTTATAACATTCAATAATAATAATCTTAATGTCTATGGACCATAACACATGCTAATAGATATTATTATATGATGAAAAAAATTTGGAATTTCTACTCATGGGTATGTTCTCATAATCTATCATCATAGAGATTACCTTGTTCAACAATCATGAGATGAATCCTTATCTACATAAGAGTACTCACACCTAGAAGTCTATAAACTATGGGTCCCATAATAATATTTTGTCAAACCACAGAACATTATTCAAGGATATAATCATAGAACATCAAGGTTATCATCATAGTAGGGAACTAATATGACCATATCAATGTGACATATATTCTATTGAATTATTACATTATATCAATGCATTAAAACATGAAATTTGTAATATAATTTTTTTAAATATTCAATACATAGAATATTCATGTAATCAATGTAAAATGTTAGTCCTAGAAAAATAACACCAACAAAATACTCCTTCGACAAGAGATGACAACCTAAAATATTTAGTATTGTAATCCTCACATGATATTCATGTTTATGATAACTCTTGGTTTTATTCAAGGGTACTACAATTTAATCCTCTAGGGAAATACTGAAAATTGAAAAATCACCACTATATGAAAATTTCCTCAAGGGATGATACTTCCATTGTATGTTCTTCATCTATCGATTTGAACTTGGATATATTTAAAGAGGCACCACTACAATTTTATCATAGTAGAATGTGATAGGATCAATACATATAGGTATCACCTCAATCTACAGGATGATTTTGTGAATATATACTTCTTCTTTAACGGTGTGAAAAGACCTAATATACTCTTACTCTACTATAGAATATAAAACCAGTTCTTTCTTAGAGATATGTTTTCTGAAAACAACTCCATTAAAATTGACTATGTATGGTATTTGAGAGTACCTTTCATTTTGATCTTTTTGGAAACTAGTATATTCATATCCTCTTCTTACTAGTTCCTTATCCCCCCAGTAAACAAGTAACATATCCTTAGTATGTATCAGATACTTATGGATAGGATTACGTTCTATCCAATTATAGTCACCTAGATCACCTTTATATCTTCCTACAACACATAATGCAAAGGAGTCATCCGTCGTAGTACATGGAATTTCATATATGACTAAACCAATCGATGATGAGTATAAAATAAAATTCATTATGTTTCATTATTGATGTTACTGAGAATTTGTTTTCCTGGAATGTTAAATACCATATGACACTGGAAACAATACCCTCTTTGATTATTCCATACAAAATATCGTTAGTATCTTACCAATAAATGTACTTAATCATAGGTCGAGAAACCTCTTGGATAAATCATTATGTATCATGATACTAGTAATTCAAGTTTTCTTTCCATGGTCCTTTATAGAATTGATTTTATTTAACAACACCTTAACAGACTGTAAGACAGGTATTTCATTTCAAATGAGTAATATGTCATCACATTATAATATGATGAAATTGACGATGCTCCCAATAAAAAATTTATTTACATATGGTTTTCATTCATTCGTTATGAAACAAATTCTACTATAAAATCATAAAAATGAATGTTCAAGGGAATTGATTCATTAATTAATCTATAAATGGATCATTGAAACTTTCATAGCTTATTGGTATCTGTTGTAGTAAATAAAAACCATGTTATGTCATATATATATATATATATATTACTAAAGGTTCCTTTAAGGAGGGTGATTTTGACATCTATTTTCCAAATCTCATAATCATGTAAATTAGGAATGTCATGTAGTATTCAAATGGTTTTCATCATTGGAATTGTTGAACAGGTTTCGGGATAGTTAATTACATGATGTTGTATTATCCCTTTTATAACCATTTACACCATACATGTATTTACTTGTCCTTACATGTCGATTTTCTTATGGAATTACCATTTTCATTGAATTTGATTAACCTCTACAGGAGGGTCAACCAGAATCTGGACATGGTTTTAGTGTATGGAATCATTTTCAAAATTCATGGCTTCTTGCCACTTTGAAACTTATATGGAACTTACTACTTCCTTGTAGTTTAGACTAAAATTATTATCAACTAATAATTGGGAACCATTCTCAGTGACTAGAATACCATAAATTTCTAGTACCTTATCTTATCTAGTACTCCTATGCATAAATTTCATCTCTGAAACAATTTCTTCTCCCATGGGGCTTTGTGGAATTCTTTCATATATGAACACTTTTATACTTTTAATCTAGAAATCATTTAATTCAATCTCACTCCCTCCATATTTATTAGATATAACATCCCCCTTATGAAATATTAGATGTATATAAAGAAAAACATTTTTTTGAAGTATTGTATATGTGTATACCTTTTTACCATTGGCATATCATTAAAAGATAAACTTTATTCCTCAGGCTGAAAACTTCTTTCCTAAAGAGGCCTTAACAAATTTTTTAAAACTCCCCTAATGTATGTATGGCGTCATAGTTTTCATTTCACAACATAGTTGTTATGTAAAACTATATATTTGTCTATTTTGAACTAACTATGGTATATATGTTGATGTTTGTATTGTGCATCCCCTAAAGGATAATGGAAGAGACACATGAATCATCATTGATATCAGCATGTCCACCAAGGTGTAGTTTTCTATTTTACTAACACCATTCCATTTCATAATATAAGGAGGAGTGATTTGAGATAAAATCCCAAAATCCCATTGATTATAAATGATGTTTTTATTATGATATTCTACACCATGGTATAAGCAATGTTTTTTAATATTCTTACCAAGCTGTTTCTCAGCTTCAATCTTATATTCATTGAATATTTCAAAATAATCTCACTTATATCCCATTAAGTACACATATCTATATCTACTAAAATCATATTTAAATCTTTTTTAGTAAGATAACCCAATTCATTCGTCAATATGAAATGGTAAACACATATAATTATGAAAAAAATCATCAATCACTTTAGCCCTTTCAGTTTTCCCAGCAAATAAGAATTTGACACATTTTTTAAGAACGTGTGACATAAACCAAGTCATTTAATTCAATGAATCTAAATTTCAATTTCATTATAATTAATCATGAAATTTTCATTTTCATTTCCTAAATAGTTATGCCATGGTTTGGTCTGGTATGATTCATGTAGAGTAACATCATTACCTACTTCAATTATATAGTTCGTGTAATCCAACACATTAATACGATTATTTAAATGATCCTTACAATAAAAAATGATATCTTTATAAAATGAGAAACATTTATTAAAAAAATTTAAAATTACTTCCATTTATATCATGTTTTGAAATAAAAATAATGTTTTTTGGTAACTGAAGGTACTTAATAATAACAATTTAAAACAAATATAATTCCCAATGGAATCATGATGTGGTAGAACTGATATATACAACCATCGGTTTAGTTATTTTGGATTCTTATATATATAACTTTCCTCCATCAATATTTGTTAATATACATGGTTTATTTATTTGAATATATAATAGTGAACCATAACAAATTATAAAAAAAAGTTTATAAATAGATATATTTCACTTGATAACAAATAGACTTGAAACTTGCACTTCCTTATTTGGATGGGTGCATTTTTTCTTCCAGTGACACTTTTTCCACATGAGAAATAGGAAACATAAAGTTCCCTTGATTTATACTTGATATTCCCCATCTTGGATGTGTTTGATTAATCCTTGGGCATAAAAACCTTCACAATAGATTTCTACATTTTCACTATAAGTATGGATGATTTTTAAAACATCGTATGCTTATCTATTTGTTGAATAAAAGTAAGATGATTTGGAAGAGTCTTATCAATATTACTCACATTAAAATTTATATCAAAACTAGATTATATCTGAAGGAGTATTGCTATAATTAGTCTGGTGGGAATTTATTTTTGGCGTTTTAAATCCTAGAACCTCTAAAATCATAAAGTTTTAAATGAGACCAACAATAAGAGGCCCAGATGTGGACACATCTTAATGTTATCAAAGAATGTGCAGCAAGGAAATCAAAACCTATTTTTGCATACCTCTCTCATATTAATGACCACAGAGGATATCATGAATTCTATAAACATTTATTTTTTCATGGGACTACATTAGATCATTAGGCATTGTTTAAAGCATAAAACATTAAGTGTCGACCACATCACTCAAAAAAATTTCATAGACTAGGAACACTTCATCACTCTTCTATTTAGTTGACATATTAGGCATTATGGATTCTAGAACTATGATTTATATTCATTGCATACTACAAATCATAGGTATCTAAGAAACTCCTAGATGTTTTATCCAGTTAAAAGGTAACCTTTATGAAATATTGATCCTAGGAATTGTGTAGATTATATAGTTGTAGTTTTATTTTACAAATAAAAATATTAGATTATTAAACATTCGTTAATTACAAACTATGATTGATATTAAAAGTTAAATGTTTTTTTATTTATTTATAAAGTATTTCACTGTTTTTTGAAGTCACGATATCTTTAACCACTTAGATCGATATGTCTAGTTACATTAAAATCATAGTAGAAAGGTTCCATAATATGATTCTTAATGATCAAGATTTTTTCCGTGATAAAAATAATAAAAAGTTCTAGGTAGGTGATCATTACAACTACAGACTTGGTGCTCCTTGATCAATTGAGTCGATTCCCCTCTCCTGAAATCCTAAAATATATAACCCCAAAAAAAAGATCCCGTATTTTTATTGATTTTACATTACTTAGAAAATTCAATAATATTTTTGATAAGTCAACCAAAAATACTGATGATAACTATATGATAATAGTATATGTGCAGAAATTTTAGATATACAATTGTTAGTTATACTATATCATTCTAAATCATGTAATGGAAGGCTTAGTCTGATTAAATATTTAATTGTGGGGATCTAATTTATTATGGAAATAATTTTATCTTATTTTATTTTTTATACTTATTCTTAATATAATTATGATATTACAAAATTAATTAACAATGATATATAGAACATTTAAACTTTTTTCATTTATTTAATTACCATATTTTCAAATTAATTAAGTTATTTATGTGATCATGGTATTTCATCCATAAAATAAGTAAAATCATAGATAAAAATTATTAATTAATTAATGGACTTGTTCATGAGTTTATTTGATGGTTGATTTGATGAACGTGCCATAAATAAACCATTAACCAAGGGAAAATAACTCATATTTTTTGTCTTGGAATGAGTTACCACATTCCACATGTCCACATGTGTATCACTTGTGATAGAATCATTATGGTTCCATATTGATCCGCCTCTATTTTCCTTGTGATGACATTTTAATTGCAAATATTTATAATTCACACGTAGGTGAGGGGGCCAAGGATTTGTTAAAGGGTATAGATAAATATCCTTGGAAATGTAGGACCTACATAATTATGGAAAGAGGGATAACCCACATTCAATGATTTAATATAATATTAAATAATTTCAAAATAATGCAATAAATTAAATTTAAATATCCATCACATACATAGGTCTTACTCAAGATCTTAAATTGTTATACATGTAATGAATAAAAAATAATAGATTACAATCATTCATTTCTTGATTAACTATTTTATTATTTAAGATGAAATTCCATTCTTTAATTAGTTAATTAAATAAATAATAAATTAATTCAATTTCGTCAGAATGATTATCAAATTATTTATTCTGATACCCATAATTAATGTAATTCATGGAAAATAAATAATAGGACCAATAATGAAATATTAATTGTAATAAATTAATTAATCATTTATAATTTGATAAAACCTTTATTAAATTTTCATACACATAGTAGGATTAAAATAAATAAATAATATTTTTAATGATTTAATTTTAATATTTATTTTAATATTATTTAATTCCATTAATGGGAGACAACAGAAACTGTACATGCAACTACCCACCATGTACCTTGATTACCTTATATAGAAGTCATGTTAATGGGGATTCTGCATTTAAACTTGGTCTGACTATATGGTGTGTACATGATAGTTGCACACCATGTATCTTCTTTTCATGTTCCAGGTCGGCAAGGTTGTCATGTTGTGTTAAATAAAACAAATTAAGGTAATTAAATACTATTCATATCCTTATATAATGTGAATGGATATATGATATGTTATCTAGTAGAATTCCACACTACCTAGTTTTATCGACCAATTATTTCTAACTTCCCAATAACATCTCTTAATGTTCTTAATTTGTTCTCAACCATTTATAAACATGAGACACTAAAAACATGATAAATATGTTGATAACAAGATAATTCATATTTAATTATATAAAGAATAACTTGAAATGAATATATATCAAAAAAATTCATAGATAAACAATCAAATAAATAATCATAAATTTATACATGACCACTCTGATATCAATTGATTATTAAGAGCACAATAGAAGCATTCAGATGTGGGACATATATAAAAATATATTTTAATAACCATTGCATGAAACTAAAGGTGAATATATTTAATGTCATATTTTTATTTAGTTTGAATAATATATAATTAAAAAATATGTGGCCGTCAGAAATTAATTTATTAGTTAATGTAGGCCTTATAAAAAGGAGCCTTTTAGAATACCTTCTTCATATTGTGAGACACCTTGGATATAATCCTTCTAGCATTGATCTACATGACTTCATACGATATCTATGAAACAATACTCGTTCTCTTAGTAATAGCATGGAAATTATAATGTATTAGGTTGTTCTTTTCTGATCACTCATTGTTCGACAGTGAATAAATTTCTATTACACGTATCATTATTGAGAGGTAGAGATAATGACATTTTTAGGGTGAATTCATTGTGAGAAAAATTTTAATTCTAAATTTTTGATACTCTAATCAATAGAACTAAACGTCTATTTATACAGAATGAATTTAAGTTATAATATTATTTAATTGCATATAGTCCATTAATTAAAAATAATTTCCTTTAATTTACCCCATTATAGATAATAATAACTATATTAGTATTATGTGGCATGCACCAAATTTCGTAATAACAAGTATCACATGAGGATATTGTTAATTAACATTTTTCACCAGACACATTTATTCTCCATTCAAAATTCACTATTATTTATTGAAAAACCAAATAAACATTTTTTTCATAAATAATTATTTTGATCACAATATTGATAATAAATATTAATTATAATAGTTAATCTATAAAATATTATCTTTCATAATTCAGGGACAAAAAAATTATTTAATATATGTGATAAATTTAAAATAGATAAAATTATACATCAGACATGAGAATAATATTTCCTCTATTAATTATACTCAAATAGAATTTAATTTAGATAAAGAGATACTCGTAGTGTTTCACCCTCTTGGATTATTTCTCGTTGGAATTAGGTGGGGCTTCTTAAATTCCAAGACTATTGCCTAGAAAATGGGAAAATGCGTGTACGATAAAGAATATAATGCCACAATTTCAACAACCAAAATAAAAAAATTATGGACAAAAATAATAAATTTCACAGAATATGTCATTAAGAAAGATTCATAACCATGTCAACAAACTATATGATTGATATTTATTTCTTTTTCGATTTTAAATAAACACATATTTATAAAATGTTCATATCATTTAATGTGAAATTTATATTCTAATCAACATGTCAAGATATCAGCATCCATAAATATGGAAGGGAAAATCCATCCTCGATTTATTCATTAATGAAGCTTAACTTGTGACACACCAAATATATCCAGCTTCTCTAATAACTATTATCATCATGGATTAAGGAATACAACAATGTATGAAATTGGTAACATGAATTAATAATAATTTTACAGTCTAAGGACTATCACACATGCTCGTAGATAGAAATATATAACGATTCAAAAACGTTTAGAATTACCATTGGTATGTATGTTATCATAATCTATCATCTTTTATATTACCAATTTTGGAAATCATAATCAGGATACTCATCTTCTTATGATTACTCTTACCTAAGAGTCTGTGCAAAATGTGTCTAGGGGAAAACAATTATGGCCACCTACATCATGTTCATTGACGAATTTTGTCTAACCTCCACCCGTGATTCAACCTCAAACACCCATCAAAGACATGTAATATAATATATTGTAAGAGTGGGGGTTTTTATAATCATAGGAAGAGTAATGATTAATCAATCACTATTCTAGAATAATGATAAAATAGGAGTGTTTGGCTAACCTTGATCTTCGATTTTCACCAAAATGAACATAAGATAACTTAAAATGAAAGAAGAATCATCTCTTGAATCTCCTAGAGGTTTTGATTCATCACCCATGATATTTTAAGAGGAATAAAGTAGAAAATAGATTTAAAATCCATAATTCCTGAGAGGACATGACTGGAATTTCCTAATTTTTAAGGGCAACACAATTTTTCCACACATGTTTTCATACTTCATACCAATCATGTGCCTCCCTCTATCCAACATGGGAAGATATGAATGGTTTCCTAGAAGCACCTATAGAGTATAAAACCATGTGTTAACTATAAACCAACATCTATCTAGATGTGTCCCCACGCCATAGAATCGCCTCATTACCCATCAGATTCAGTAATAAGGTGGTTATTTTGGGTCCGAAACATTTACTAAATATGAAACAAATAGTAGGATCATCACTAATAATAGCAGGTAAAGCACATTATCATTAGAGGTGATGTATAAATCATGAAACCATATATTTTTTTAATAAATGAATCCTTATGTTTAACCTAGCTCATTAAAGATAACTATCAAAACATTATTATTTTATCCTATACATTTTCCAATCACCATGGATTTCATAAAAGTTTTCTAACCATAATCTCTAATGATTTTATAAGCCTTCTCTGATTCAACTATAACAACCCAATAATTTCATACATAGATAATACATCTTTTTATATAAACCATAATATAATCCAATCCATATCTGTAAATTTGTAGAGTCCTTGGATATTAGATATAAAATTATATTATTTTATGAATGATCATCCACATATCCCATAGAGATCATCCCACATATCACCCTTAATATGAATATCTACTAAAATCATTCATCATATTAAGGGGTGAAGAAACATAAAAAGGGTGAGGTCAGATTCATTGTAAGTGTTAACAAGCGAGATATCAATCAAAACACGTGAATAAGGATTTAAAAACATGAAAATTACTTTTCATCATAATACCATGTATAATATATATCATAATCTTGTGTCTTGGAATAAATCTGGTTAGTTGAAAAGAAATAAACCATATAGGAAAATGAGCCAAGAGAAAATATCATCGGCATAAAATAATTGAATTTTGTTTTAGAAAAAATAATCATATAATATATATTCATTTGTAGTAAATGATATTATCCATGACTATAATATTGGAATGGGTTCACTCCACAAAAAATAATTGTTTTAAGGGTTCATTCATAAGAATATCATGGTTAACAATGTACCTCACAAAACTCAGTTCACTCATCCTTACAGTTCTATTTATCTAATTTAATTTAAATCCCTAAACAATGCATTGAATGGAGATATTGGAATCACCCAACATATTATAAAATGATACAAATTTTATCCATGAGAATATAAATCATTCATCATATTAGAACATATAAAATAATTGGTATTCAAAAACATTTCTTTATTACATTACTAGAAGAAAAAAATAGAATACATGAATATCACTCCATCATAAACATAAATTGTCCATAGAGAGATTAAAAATGGTATAATGTGACCATACCCTAGTAATTAATAATTAATATCAAACAGTGTTGTCATATATGTAAAATTATTTTTAAAGATCACATGAAATAATTCAGGAAGAAAAGGCAATTTTTAGTAATGAAAACATTTTTTATGAAATGCCATAGATTTAAATTTTACAACATTTTATTTTAAAGGAACCATGAAATCTTGTAAATAATTCATCAATTTGGTGAGGAATCATGAATGTGGGAAGATCTAATATTTCTATACAAGTTAAAATAACATTTCATTCTTATATTTTTTAACTAAAAATCACAAAGTACATAGTTTGGAAAATGATAAATATATTAATTTTAAAAAATAAAATAATAAAATTAGTAAAAAGTACATTTAATATTCATAGTATAGTAGTAAAAAAAATTGGATACAATTCTTTTGTAAAAAATGGACACTGAAGATAAATATTACTATATGGGTAAAAAATCATGAATAATATGGAGACTGTGAAATAATACGTTAAAACATTGTAATCAGTTGAATTGAATGCCACATGAATGAAATAAAATAATATTGATTTTTACATACCATGATATTCAAGATACGTCTCATAAAATACATTATTCGGTATAATACACACCGCATAAAATAAAAAATTAGTGAACAAGGCATGTGTCACAAAGAAAAAAGTGAGAGAGAAATAAAATTCCTTTTCTCATGTCTTGAATTTCAAAATACATGTTGAAATATTCTAACATAATAAAAATAAAATTATAATAAATTTATTCCATAACCATTAATCTTTCTTATAATGTATTATTTTTTATATCATCTTATGACTAATTTATTAATAATGTTTTCTTAAAATCACTATTATTTTTTATATGTTCATCATTTCTTAAGATTGTTTCATATTGGTAGTCCCGGTACCAAAACACAGATCATGATCGAATAATTTAAAAAAATTATATATGGTTTAAAAATATTATATATTCGTTATATAAATATTTATCATAATTCATCAAAATAAGAGGGAAAATTTAATTACATCGTTTAAGGATGTGGTAGGTCGTATGTACGCATGAAAATTATTTCCTTTTTTCATCTAATTGACTAAAATAATGGTAAATAATATTAAACCATTATAGAATAATTATTATCATATTTCAATAATATATGATCATAATAACTATTTTTATTACAATTTGTGTGAAATATAAGGGAAAATGAATCACATTGAATCATGGATATGATAGTCCATAAATTCCCTTAAGAGACATTATCCTTTATCAAACAATTGGTACTAATAAGGTATATATTAAATTATCATTATTGAGGTACACATATATTATAAATATCATAAGGAATCATTAGTATTACAATAACACCCTTCTATATATGACGTTGATGATAATAGTGTTGTACCGCTATGTCAGGACGGTAAGTCATACATATGCACAAGCGATACATTCATTTCATTTCTGATTAGAATCTGAGTGTATAATGTTGTTTTAATAAACATAATAAAATTTATTTATATTTATAATACAGAATTTATTATTTTTTGATAATTATAATAAATAATTATGAGTTATGATTGAGTTGAAATAGAATGTGATCGGTTAATGTGATTAACTATTATTAGAAATATATCCTTTGGGTCTCCACTAAAGGACTCTATGATATTTATTTTTAGAAGACTAGTTCTTCTATAATGGGTCTAGGGTAGTTTAGAAGAGAAATTTAAATGTATTTATTGAGTTATATGGCATAAATGAAAGGAATTGGTGGGGGAGGAGGTGTCCTATTATAATTTTTATGACTGGGAATTTTTAATTTTCAATATAATTAATTATAATAATCTAATTTTCTATTCATATGTCATAAAATGTACATGTTTTAGAAAATAATATATGATAGTATCTTTATAACGTTAATGTGTATATTTTAGAATAGTTTTGTAATTATTTTAATCTATATCCTTTTGATTAACACTTATTTATCATATATTATTTTTTACTTTAGTAACAAACATTTTCAATATTAAAATGTTATAAATTTATTTAAGTGATTCCAATTGGACCATAAATGAACAATTCATGAAATTTCAGACCATATAATAATAACTTTGTAATTTTATATATATTTTTATTTATAAATAATTTAATAATATATTTTTTTAAATAATTTAATAATATATAATTTAAATAAAATATCATAACTATCAATTTTCACACTATTTATTTAATTGGGATTAATAATAAAGAAATCAAAATAACATCAAAACAAATATTTTAATACATCAATAATATATTATAAAAATCTAAAACATTCTTGTATGTCCTTAATTAATTAATATAATATTTATTTTAATATTTATAATATCATTTATCTGATGGTTTCATTAACTATATAATAACTGCATCATTGTTGTATAATTATTTAAGATACTTATTTATCCAATAAAATTTAAAAATAAAAAATTATGATGTATATAAATATTTTATTTATTAAACTAATATTTAGAGAGAAATATATCTTCTGGATAATAAGATATTAAAAATGATATAATTATTAATTACCTCATTGTGACATAATTGAATTTTTGTCAAATAAAATATTATAAACATCATATTCGTATACAAGTGGCCGAAAATGAAATATATAAATTCATATCATAAAAAAAGTTTAATATGTTAAAAATTTATAATTATACTAGTTCATAACTATCCATTGTCCACATGTTTAATCGTTATAAATATTTAAGATAGAGAATGTTTCATTATTTGATTTTCCTTGATTTAAATAGTATATAAGTAATAATTATTGGAATGTGTCCATGAATGAGTAAATTTATTTCATTATTTGTTAAGGTTATAATTAATTCTATTTAATTTAATTATTCAATGGTTTATGTTAATTTTATAGTCCTTATCATTTAATTTGTAACATGATTTATCCAATTTTCCATTTTATGTCGTATCAAAAATTACCATTATTACTATTCATATTTTCCAAAAAATGGCCAATTTACAAAATTTGGATATTCTTAATAAAAATTTGGAAAATTTTATAAATTAAAAATAGTGAACATTTAGAATTTAATTTAAAATAAATCTAGAAAAACACCCAAAAAATAGTTTTCTGGAAAAATTCTTTTTTAAAATATAAATTCATTTTATAATTAATTCATATATAAAAAAATTTTATTTAAAAAATAATAATTATTTTAAATCAAAATAAAGTTATTGAAATTTAAAAACTAAATAAAAATTTAATTTAAATTTTTAATTGTTTTAAAATAAAATACAGTTTTCAGTAAAAATATGAATTTTCATTATTCTCTGAATAATAAAGGTTTTCAGAAAATTATCAAACATTCATTTTATGATAATTTTGACATTAAGATTCAATAAATGAAATTAGTTTTACTAAATAATTTTTCTATAAATAATATAAATTAAAATTATGTCCTAAAATAGTAGAAATAATTATTTTCTAGGAAAGTGAATTTTTTTATGAATAATCGGTTTTATTAAAAACTGTGTAATCACTTTTCAAATAACTTACCAATACATTCACATTATGTTGGAACATTATATTTTATTTATATTCTATTTATATTTTTTCTCATCAAATTAATGGTTGGGTTATAATGGAAATATAATATCTTACTGTTTATCTAAACATACTATTGCATGCAATAGGTTTTAACAAAAATAAAATTATATAAAATTGAATTTCATAAATATATCGTTGTTTTATAGGATTTTTATGAGATTATTCATCAGTATAAACAAATGGAGGGTAAACCTGCCCATTCACCTCAAGACCTATGCATTTTTTAGACATATTTATCCAATATTTTTGGGGATATTCTAACTAGAATGCTTCATAATGGGGAACCTGAGGACTAAAGCTCCCCATTTTGTAGCTTACTTAACTGATAGTTAGTGCATAGGACCTCCACCTTAGGTTAAAACAATACATGAAATACATGAAAACTCCCTAAAGATAACAATATTTTTATAATGTTATTTTTTTGTTGGTTATTGGTGGATTACATAGGGAGGTTACTTTTTCAATAGAAGGACACCCATGTTCTAGAATAAGGGCCATCAAGGTCAATTATATACCCATATATTGGCCTTCTAAATCTCTAGATTAGTGAGTTGGAGCCAAACAAATCTAGAGTTCCTTGATATGTCATTATATAAACCGTATATCCCTTTTGGTATTGGCCTGTGATTTTCTTATTCACACAAGATGTGGTCCAGTGTCCTTCAAAATGGAAGGATGAGAGCCTTTCATTGGTAGTTTTTATGATAAAACGTTATTCATTTGTATAATTTATGGAAATTATCTCATTATTAGAAAATAGATTTTTTTATTGTGTAACTACATCTAGTTTACTTATTTTTTTGAAGAAACTATTATTTCATTTCGTTCTAAAAATATTCACATTTTTTATTATTTTGTGTTAACCAAACTTTATGGGGTACCTATAAAAGTGGAAACACATTATATTAGGAGGTATAGTGATTTATTTGATATACATTATGAGATATTTAATATTTTATAATTTAGTTGTGTTATATTTATGGGATGTTTTTTAATTTAAATCATGGGGTTTCAGTGTGAACATTTTATAGAACACCTCTTATACATTAATATATATTTAGTTGGAGTGAAAACATCCCTTTGACCATCTCATTATTATTTATTTCATAAAATTCAGGGGGAAATATAATATTTCATATTTTTGGAATGGATATTTTAGGTATATACTTTTATTGACATATCAGGATTATATTTCAAGATTTCACCCTCATTTTTCTAATTTTTTTTAAAAAATATTAATCATCAACCTATAACCATAATGATACTTTCAACACAATTTTGTTCCCTCAATATTAGTTTAGACATTTAGTAACTAAATAGTAATGATGTGAAATTTGAGGATGGGATATGGTTAACATTTTTGTGTGCAATACCTTTTCATAAATTTGTTGAAATCAAATGTTGAGTGATTACTATGATGCTTTTCATGGTCACAATAATGCATGGATATAAATAATTAATTTTAAATTAATAAAATTATTAGTGGAATTGTTTTTTAAAATTATAACTTTAATAAAAACATGATATTTTATGTGTATAAAGTTTGAATTTTTTATTTAATCTTTCAATTTTGTATTTGGGATTTAAATAAGTGTGAATCCATAATTTTAATCTTTTTTTTAGTTGTTTAAATTTTTAAGAGTATATTTTTTACACGTTGAATTTTACTAACAATTTTATAAAATTTTCTTATAATTATTCTTTTCTTTTGAATTATTCAAATTTTTTATAATATTTTTAGGTTATATTGTTTATTAAGGTATTTTTATATATTTTAGTTTATATTTTGTAATATTTTATTTGATTATCAATTATTTACTAATACTTCATTTTTGAATTATTTAAATTAATCCACTGATCTAGGTTCTAGATGTCATGAGCATTCTCTAAATCCCTACCCACATTAAATAAGTCATTAATATATATTCAAAAAGAGATGATATTTATCATGATTAATGTTTATCATAGTGTTCATTTATAAACTATTATTTTCCCCATTGGACTATGGATGTTCATGATGGATGTTACTTGATGATAACTACTCTATGGATTCAGTTTATAGTTCTCCAATTTCTTTTATATAATTATATATTTTTTTAAAATTTGAAAAATTAAATTAGTAATTTCAAATGTGTGAATTTTAATACAGGTATTGCTAAATTAATATTAAATTTATTTATGTGAATGGATTATTATTTATCTCACATACTTCCCTCCATCATGAGTGTAATGACCCAGAATTTCTATGGAAAATATTTTCATAAATACATGTGAAAGTGTGAATCAATTATCGGCACATGATTCCTTGGCCCGATGTGCCCGAAATCAATTTTTTATGTTTTTTTTTCGGGTACCTTCAGTAAAAGTACAAGCGGGTTTTTATAACATTTGAAATGGTGCTCGGAAATGAAATTTGAGGGCACCATTGAACTCACCATGCTGATATTCTCTTAAAGAGACTTTCATCTCGACAACAGTGGGTTGAGAGTGAAATATAGTTTTCGGGTTTTTAGTGAATGAAGAAAAAAAATGATTTGAAGCATTATTTTTATTTTTTGGTTAAATACCTCCTTGTGGAAATTTGAGGTGATGACCACCACACCTTAACCACCCATGAGTGGTTATGGTGGTGGTTCCCACCTGAGGTCTAAACCTCCTCTTCTTGTTTCTTGTGGTGGGTACCACTCGGGGTTAAACCCCCTTGAGACCCCCCTTTAATGGGGAGAAACCCTATACCTTCTATTAAGTGTAGGGGAGCCACTTCAACTCCCCAACACAAAATTATTGCCAAATCCGCCACATTAATTAAGTGAAGACAGCCTAATTTAATTCACCCATTCGGAATATTATGAAAATAATTTAATAGGATACTATAATTTCTCCTTGGAAATTGTTTTTGGGTGAATCTTTGGAGAAGAGAGAGCATAGGAAGAAAAGCTCCCACCAACAAAGGACGTTCCCAATGAAGAATGCCTTCGACTTCGAAGAAATATCTCCTTCGACCTTCATCCATAGACTCCTACCGACGTGGGACGTCTTCGACCGAACTTCCCTCTTAATATTCATCAACAAAATTATGCACGTTCTTGGGATTGGAAGTGTGTAGCAGATGCGACGAACAAAGACAACATCGTCCTCTTCCCCGCGACTCAGTCAACCAAAAATGAGAAAAGGTAGGGTTTCGAACATTGTTTTTGTTTCTCATTCTTCATTTGCTGTTGCAGATTTTTATTCAAAGCCACATGCTATCACTTCAACTAGAAGGGGCAGGATGAACAAACATGGCCCGACCCCTCCACCTTACATTGTGGAATTTGACACTAAACGCGACTTGAGTCCGGGATGAGCGATTTTCATCAACAATGGTTACAAGTCAAAGGATATATCCTGAGAAGTTCACGGCTACTTCCAGAAAGATAATCTGGCCACCGGAACTCGTCACGTGACCCATGGAAGGTTCATCGGCGGTCGGAACCGATGAGCGACACCGGTGGGATGAAGGGAAGGGTGGCTGCACTCCAGCTAACCGCATTGACACTGGTGTTGCAACCGCACCATCGAAGGAGAAGATCGCGGTCAATGGGGAGAGGTAGAGCAATGGCAGATGGCGCATGGCTGGCCACGAGATAAACTGGCTGCATGGGTTGTCAGGTTTTTTGGGAAGGCACGACATAGGGTGGGTCACATGGCGGAGGCGTAGGCAGCGACCTTGGCAGCAGTGGCATGGGACGGGCGGCAGGCTATGCCAGACACCGGAGGAGGCGTGACCCAACCACGCCTCCCAAGAAGCGGCTGGCCGCTTGGCCATCCGGAAACAGAGGTACCCAACCACGTGGGTCCTGCGTGACATGGACCGGTGCCACATGGTGCCAGTTTTGACCCCCCTCCCCCCCCCCCCCCCACCCCGAACGGCTAAGCTATTCGGGATTCTAGGGGTGCGACCTCACCCTAGATGTGGCTAGGGAGAACCCCATGAGCCGCCAGCCACCAGCCTTGAACGGGCCGTGCCCAGCACTAGCCAGACCCAGCATGGCCCGGGCCTCCCCCGTGGGTCGAGTCGGACCCATAGACCGGTTCAGACCTGCTTTGACCTGTTTCCACTCTTTAGACCGTAACATGAGTTACGAGGGTCTGATTGACGAACCGTCTATGGCTACAGAAACCTTCGAGGGAGAAGGTTAATTTAGTATACCCAAAATGAGGATTGGACATAGTTGGTGTATGGCTAGGTTGGATCGAACGTAAATCCAACCGGGCACTCGGAACAGAAATGCCAATAACTCTCAGATCGGGTGTCTGATTGACGTGTCGTCTTAAGAGTTCGATATCTTATGGAAGGATGGATATTGTGGATACACCAACATGGGACTTCGTGGAATTTTATGTATAGACACTTGGCATGAGGACTGGAACCTACCATATTCAATAATGCTATGTATGGAACCCTATGGTTGGCTGCGTTGTGATAAAGGGATCCTACGTGGGTTCCATAAGACAGACTACTGTTCCAGGATCCTAAGTCGGTTTGACAGCTCTGACAACTATTCCAAGATCCTATGTGGGTTCGACATCTCGTACTACTTTTCTATGATCCTACATGGGTTCGACAGCTCTGACTACTATTTTAGGATCCTACGTGGGTTCAAAAACTCGGACTACTGTTACAGGATCCTATGTGGGTTCGACAACTCTGACTAATGTTCTAGAATCTTATGTGTGTTTGATAGCTTTGACTACTGTTCCATGATCCTACGTGGGTTTGACAGCTCTGATTACTATTCTAGGATCCTATGTGGGTTCAACAACTCTAATTTATATACCAGGATCCTACATGGGTTTGACAGAATAGATGATTTAGTGGCTACATCTATTCATCTCTAACACTCTATAAATGTTGTATACCAGTGTGAGCTAAGTCATTAACTTTATTATTTTCCTCATGACTGAGATAGAATACATGATAACTTAGGTATATGTATGGGAATATACCTAAGTGAGTTCATCTATTTATTTCATACTTTGTAGTTTATCATTGTTGGATTTTGAGAAACCTTGAGTGTCTCAGGGTCCCTACTGAGTATCTTTATATTTACCCCTGCGTAGTCTATGCCCACACCTCATTGTGTTGGATGGAGAGGACAGACAGTGCTGACTGAGTCTGAGATTACCAGGACCGGACGGTACCTGGATATGGACCATACGACATGACGGTACACAGAGGAGACAGGCGGACCTGGAGTATTGAGGAGGTGATCTATACCTATCTCTCAGGTATGAACCTCTAAGGACAACACAATAGTAGTTTTTTCTTTTTTGAATTTGTAGTTTTAGTTTCTTTTACTTTCCTGTTATTCTTGTACTTTTGTCCTGTTTTACATTCAACACACTTTTGTTATATAGTTTATACTTTGTGTTTTTTCCCAGATTGAGCGTTGTGTGTGTTTACAGGTTATAAATGAAATTCCTACCCATTTTATGGAATTATGCCTTTGGTTATAGTCTCCAGCCCTTGGCCTATGGAAGGCGGGCTTTGGGTAGTCATGGCATGGGCCCCGGGGGATAGGTCGTGACAAATTAATATCAGAGGAGTTGGTTCTACCACAAAACTTAGGAATCTGATATTTTCTTTGAATCAATAGTGTTTTGTATAGTGAGTGTAGTTTTCTGTTCAGGGAGTCCAGTTTTGGTGCGGCGGCTGCCGTATCCATACACCAGGACCCTGACTTATAATTTCTGACTCGGTGCATGAAAACACTAATTGCATGTGTGTTTTCAAGTGTCTTCAATGAGAATTATTTGTGTCGGTTCACCAGGTATAACTTGTATACCATGGTGCACTTGTTACATTATCGGTTGGCTCCACAAAGACAGCCAGTCAGGGTTCTGGGCTTTGTATGAGATGGCAACCCACCGAGCGACAAAGCCTCGTTGCATGGCCCTATCACAGCGGAGGAACCAGCGGTACAACTACCCGTTGGGCCACCGAAGCCACCATCCCCAGTAGTATAGAGTTCACTCTTCCTGAGCATGTTTTATGAGTTCCAGTGCTAGAGGGCACCCAGGTTCAGGTGTGAGATAGACCCACAGGCCGCTGAGGTTTGGCTGGAGTTTGTGATGAGAGTCTTCAGACTGGTATGGACACCATACGACCTTATGGTGATCCTTGCTGTGAGTCTCCTTTAGGCAGAGCATGCAGATGGTGGAGAATGATGCTCAATGTTCATGCAAAGGTGACACTTCTCTTGGTAGACTTAGAGAGCCTATTTTGGGGAGAGTTTGTCCAAGCCACCCTTCGTGCAGTGTGGATAAAGGAGCTACTTCATCTGCAGTAGGGAATCATGACGATGGAACAGTACTCAGCGAAGTTCACCGACCTCTCACGCTACTCCATAGATATGGTGCAAGACCTATTCTTCAGGGTGTAGAATTTATAGCATGGGATATGTTAAGAGATTAGGGCTCTGAAGATCTTACTCAGCATCTCGATATAGTTGCGGGTGATTGAAAGAGCCCTCTTACTGTAGAGTTTTCTTGTTGAGTAGTCACCATCAATGTGACCCCCCATTGGGCGTCACATAGCAGAGTCTTATGCAGCTAGCAGTAGACAGATGTCACCGAAATCAAAGCGAACCAGACCATCTGGTGGAAGACCTCAGGACACGGGTTTGGTTGTGAGAGGCACACGATATTGAGCCAGTCATAATGGGAATAGGTAGTGCTATTCATGCGACGGGCCTGGTCACATGGCTCGATACTATCCGACCCTCCATGCATATAATCAACAGACAGTTGAGTGACATCTCTGGTAGAGGCAGAGGTTCGATCCAGGCGATCCGAATGGTGAAGGAGGATGTGGCAGAGGAGCTGGTCATGCAGCTGGCGATGGATGATGTTACAAGGTGATACCACCACCAACACATAAAGGTCCACCCCAACCGCAGGGAGCAAGTTGAAATGTGAGATCTCAGCTCCAGGAAGCTGAGTTTTATGATCATGGCGCTCCGGAGATGATTTGAGGTATGATCTATGTCTACTCCACCTTAGCTGCAGTTCTTATAGACACAGGTTTCAGTCACTCTTTCATTTCCACTACTTTCTTTTGGAGTTTGGTGTTTCCCAAGGAGTCATTGGCTTGATCCTTATGTCTAGAGATTCCTAAAGGAGAATATTCGACGATTGTCCATTGGTGTTGGTTGGGTGAGATTACTCTAGGAGTTGAGAGGTTCGACTGGGATATCATAGTAGCAGCATCGAGGCCTTATGATGTCATCTTGGGTATGGACTGGTTTTCGATAGTCTATGCTCATATTGATTGTATTAGGCACAAAGTGCTATGTGTCTGCACAAATGGGACTAGGTTTACTTTCCCCAGTGAGAAGGGAGCCCTTTCAGCACAAGACAGACTTACTCGGAGGAGGGTTTAGCTGATCTCTCATCAGCTGGCCTGCCTTACCCATAGAGTAGTTGATGGGGGAGTCTGATCTATCCTGTAGTGGTGGACCAGTACACTGATATTTTCCCTAGTGATGTCCCAGACCTACCTCCTCGCAGAGGGGTGGACTTTTTCATTGACCCTATAACCTGTGATGACACCCATATCTACACCAGCATATCGGATGGCTCCCGCAGAGCTTCACGAGCTGTGGGTACAGCTAGAGGACTTATAGGGGAAGGTATTAATCTGGGCAAGTGATTCTCCATGGGAATCCATGATTCTATTCGCCATGAAGGTGGATGAGAACTTGATGATTTTTGTCGAATACTGTCGCCTGAACACAGTGACCGTGAAGAACAAGTACCCACACCCAAGGATTGACGACCTCTCTGATCAGCTGAAGGGAGCACGATGGTTCTCGAAGATAGACCTCAGATCAATCTATCACCTGCTCAGATTTTGAGACAAATATTTGCAGAAGACAACCATCAGATATCAGTATGGCCACTATGTGTTCTTGTTTATTCCATTTGGTGTAACCAATGATCCAGTATTGTTAATGGGACTCGTGAAACGGATTTTCCATCCATACCTCGACCAATTTTTTGTAGTCTTCATCGACGAAATTCTGATCTACTCGACTACTGAGGAGTAGCATGCCTACCATTTGTAGGTAGTACTAGACTCACTCTGAGAACACTCGCATAATCATATTCTCTCTAAGTGCCAATTTTGGATCTAAGAGGCTCACTTTTTGGGACATGTCATCTTTGTAGGATGGAGTTGTGGTAAATGTGGTGACGATTGAGGTAGAACTTGCTTGGGTGGCACCCAGGAGTGTGACAGAGGTACAGAGTTTCCTAGGTTTGGTTGGATACTACCAGAGGATTGTGCCACACTACTCCAAAGTTACAGCACTCCTCTCATCCATGACAAAGATGGGGAATCCCATTGGGTTTTCGGAGATATGACAACAGTGATTTTAGTAGCTAAGTAAGAGGCTGATTAGTGCCCCCATATTGAGGCTTCTAGAGGAAAGCATTGGGTAAGTAGTCAACTACAACGCATCAGGGGCCATACTTGGGTGTGTCTTGATGCAGGAGCGAGCAGTGATCACTTATAGTTCTCAGAAACTGAGACATCACGAGTTGAACTACGCTACCCCCGACCTAAAGTTAGCAGCAGTGGTCTTCACCTTGAAGATGTTCCGACACTATTTGATGGACAAATGTTTTTCCATGTACTCAGATCACAAGATTATCATATTAATCTTCTCATAGAAGGACATAAACCTGAGATATTGATGTTTTCTTGAGATTCTCCAGGACAATGACTTCGAGATAGTCTATACTCCTGGGAACAAGAATGTTGTTTCAGATGCACTCAGTAGGAGAACTGGTATACAGTTTCTAGGCAAGGCGACAGAGCATCTAGCTGCTTTATAGATATCCTTTGTGGATAGATATGGATTATCCTTTCTTTAGTCTCTTATATTCACTCCCTGACTCCTTCAGCGAGTCAGGGAGGCACAACATGGGGACACTGACTGTGAGACATGACGTGCTCAAATATCCACAGGGCAGGCACCTGATGGATTTTCTGAAGGTGGGAAGCACGTCATCCTCTTTAGAGGATGTACCATGGTACTAGTTCCATTTCAGGGGGAATTATTGAGTTAGTTCCACATATCTTCTCTAGAGGTACATCCAAGAGTGTAAAATATGTACCAAGATCTTTGACGACATCAATGGTGGCCGGGAATGAAGAATGTTGTAGTAGAGATCGTCCCTCGATGCCTCACTTATCATCGAGTAAAGGCGTAGCATCAGGTACCCACAAGATTGGATCAACCTTTAGAGATACCAGAGTGGAAGTGGTATGTCATATCCATGAACTTGGGGACAATAATTCCACATATAGCCAAGGGTCACGACTCGATTTGGGTGATCGTTGACCGACTCACTATGTCTGTCCACTTCCTACTAATCAGAGAGCCGGGTTCAGTAGGGAGCTTAGGACGCCTCTATGTGAATGAGATTGTTCTGCTACATGAATTACCTTCATCTATTTTCTTTGATTGTGACACACATTTTAAATCCCTTCTATGGAAGGGGTTGTAGGATGCTTTTGGGATGTAGCTACGTTTGAGCATCGCCTTCCATCCTTAGAAGGATAGGCAGGCTGAACAGACCATTCAGACCCTTGAAGACCTGCTCTGGGCTTGTGTCCTTGACTTCAGTCGCAGTTAGAAGGATCACATAACCTTGTTGGAGTTTTCATACAACAACATCTATCACTACACTATAGAGATGGAACCTTTTGAGGCCTTATATGGCTGACCTTTCAGAACACCCTTGTGTTGGACTGACCCAGGGGAGTCTGCACTGGTGGGACTAGAGATGGTATCAGCTACCATAGAGAAGGTGAAAATCATCTAGGAGAGGATAAAGACTGCATAGAGTAGGCCGAAGTCATTTGTTGACAGGATACAGATACCACTAGAGTTCGAGGATGATGACCAAAACTTTCTACAGGTCTCACCTCAATGTCGTTTATGGAAATTTGGACGAGGCGGATGTTATATCTGAGATTCAGTAGACCTTTTCAGGTCCTCAGCAAAGTTGGTTAGATGGCTTATCACTTAGCTCTTCCACCTTAGTTGCACCGGGTGCACGACGTGTTCCATGTATCTCGGCTGAGGAGATACATGAACAACCTTTCTCACATCATTGACCATGGAGAGCTAGACATCGATGATGGGGATGATTTTACGGAGGATCTAGTGGAGATTGAGGATCGACAAGATATGGTCCTACATGTACAGTCGATACCTCGGGTGCGCATTCGCTGGCAGTATGGGAACCTCCAGGAGAGCACATGGGAGCGGGTGGCTCAGATGCGTGCTCAGTACCACCACATGTTCCCTTAGTTATGTGATGTGGCTTATGGGGACGTGGATCCCTGAGGTGGGGGGAATGTAAAGACCCAGAATTACTGTGGAATTTTTTTTCTTAAATACATGGAATTTTACGAGTCTGTGAAAATTGACGGCATGTGATTCTGATGACCGGTGTGCCCGAAATAAATTTCTGATGATTTTCAGGTATGTTCAGTAAACGTATGAGTAGGTTTTTATAAATTTTGAATCGTTGCTCGTAATTGAAATAAGAGGGAACCGTTGAACTCGCAACGCCGGTATTCGCTTAAGGAGACTTTCACCTCGACGATAGTGGGTTGAGAGTGAAAGATAGTTTTTGGGATTTTAGTGAATGAATAAAATTAAAATAAAGACGTGAAGCATTATTTTTACTTGTGGGTTAAAAACATTCATGTGGATGTTGGAGGTGGGGACCACCACACCTTAACCTCCCATGGGAGGTTATGGTGGTGGGTCCCACACTAGGTCTAAAACTCATCTTCTTATTTATTGTGGTGAGGACCACCTGGGGTTAAACCCCCTTGAAACACTCCTTTAATAGGGTGAAACCCTCCACCTTTAATTAAGTGTAGGGGAGCCTCTTCAACTCCCCAACAACTAAATTTTTTCCAAATACTCCACATAAATTAAATGGAGCTAACCTAATTTAATTCACCTATTTGGAATATTATTCCAAAGATTTAATAAGATATTTTATTTTTCCCTTCAAATTTGTTTTGGTGTGAAACTTTGGAGAAGAGAGTTCAAAGGAAGAAATGCTATCGAAAATGAAAGATGATCCCAACGAAGAACGCCTTCGAATACAAAGAATGATCTCTTTCGACCATCATCCATGAGATCCTACTGACATGGGACTTCTTCGACCGACCATCCTTTCTCATCATCATCAATGAACCGACGCACGAGCTCGGTATTGGAAGTGTGTAGTGGACGTGACGAACGATGACAACACCATATTTTTCCCTACAACTCTATAAATGAACAATGAGAAAAGGTAGTAGTTAAAATAATGTTTTTTCTCATTCTTCATTTTCAGTCAAGGATTATTATTCGAAGCCACATGCTATCACTATAACGCAGATGGTAAGGGCCGAATGAACATGACCCGACCCCTCTTCCTTACATTGTGGAATTTGACGCTAAATGCTGCACAAGTCTAGGAATAGTGATTTTCATCAACAATGGTTGCAGATCGAAGGAGACATCCCAGGGATTTTGTGGATACTTATGAAATGAGAATCAGACCCCCATAAATCATCCGGTAAACCACGTAAGGTTTGCTGGAAGTCAGAACCGACTAACGTCACTAGTGGGATGAAGGGAAGTGTGGTCGGCACTCTAGTCGGCCACATGGACAGCGGACGCACAACCATGCCACTAAAGGAGTAGACCATGGATGATGGGGTGTGGAGGGGAACAAGAGGTTGTTTCATGGCCGACAGTGAGAAGAACCGATGACACGGGCCACCAGGTAGCCGAGGAAGGGGCGGCGTAGCGCGCGCCGCGCGACGGAGGAGGAGGTGGTAGCGGCATGGGACGGGCGGCTGGCTCTACCGGCCGTTGAAGGTGGCACGACCCAACCGCGCTGCGCGGGAGGATGCATGCCACTCGTCCTACCGGGAATAGCTGGACCCCACCGCGTGGGTCCCACATGACACAGACCGGTGCCACGTGGCGCCATTTTTGAACCCCCCCCCCCCAATGGCTATGTCGTTCAGGATTCCAGGGAGCATGACCTCCCCCTTAGATGTGGCTAGGGTGGACCCCCTAGGTCACCAGTCGTGGGCCACACGTAGGTCGGAACCAGCGTGGGTCGGGTAAGACTAACTTTGACCTATTTCCACACTTTTTCCCATAACATGAGGTATGAGTATCTGATTGATGAACTGTATAAGGTGACAGAATCCATGGAGGGATGCGGTTCGTTTGTTATAACCCACATGAGGTTTGGACACAGTTGGGGTATGGCTGGGTTGGATTGAACGTAAATCCAACCTGTCCCTTAGAAAGGAAATTCAAAAAACTCTCAAACTGGGCGTTTGATTGACGCACTGTCTATCGCGTTGGGTATATTATGGGAGGAAGAATATTATGGATACATCAACATTGTTCTTTGTGGAAGATTATGTATAGACACTTGGATTGAGGAGTTGACCCTCCCGGAATTAGGCATGCTATATGTGGAACCCAGTAGCTGGCTGCATTGTGATAAATGTATCCTACATGGGTTCGATAAGACTGAATTTTTCTCCAGAATCATACATTGGTTCAACATCTCTGACTACTATTCCAGGATCCTACATGGGTTTGACAACTCTGACTACTATTCCATGATCCTACATGGGTTCGACAGCTCTTACTACTGTTCCAGGAGCCTGCGTGGGTTCGAAAGCTCTGACTACTTTTCTTGGATCCTATGTGGTTTTGACAGCTCTGACTACTGTTCCAAGAACCTACATGGGTTCGATAGCTCTGACTACTATTCCAGGATCCTACGTGGGTTCAAAAGTTTTGATTACTATTCTTGGATCCTGGGTGGGTTCAACAGCTCTGATTACCATTCTAAGATCCTACGAGGATTCAACAGCTCTGATTTCTGTACCAAGATCCTACGTGGGTTTAACAGAATATAAGATTTAGTGAATAAATCTATTCATCACCAACTTTCTACAAAAGTTGTATATTTTTGTGAGCCGAGTCAGCAACTTTTGTGTTTTCTTTATGATTGAGATGGATTACTTGATAACATAGGTGTATGTATGGGCATATACCTAAGTGGGGATATCTATTGATTTCATAAATGGGGGTTTATCCATGTTGGATTTTGAGATATCTTGAGGATCTATGGGTCTCTACATTGTATCATTATACTCACCCCTGCACAGGCTATGCCCACACCTCATTGTGTTGGATGCAAAAGACGGACATCATAGACTAAGGCTGAGTATACAAGGATCGGACGGTACCAAGAGGTGGACCATATGGCGTGACGGTAGACATATGATATGGACAGACCTGGAGTGCGGAGGAGGCGATTTGTACCTGTCCTTCAGGTAGGAACCTCATACGATGACCCAGTGGAATATTTTTAATTTCATCAGTTGTAGTTTATGTTTCATGTACTTTACAGTTGGGCTTGAATTTCCGTCCCCTTTTACTTCTAGAAAACTTTTGTTATATAGTTTTTACTTAGTGTTTTGTGCCCAGCTTGTGCTCTCTGTGTGTGTTTACAGGTTATAAAGGCAATGCCTTCCCAGTTATTGGAAATTAAGCTTTTGGTGCTAGTCTCCATCCCCTGGCATATGGAAGGCGGGATTGGGGTAGTAATGGGATGGGCCCCTGGGGGCGGGTAGTGAAAAATTTGATCCTACCAGTTGTGATTGAAATCGACGACACAAGCATGGAGCATGTACTTGAGGTTCTGAATGGTCCACTCAGTATAGCCATCTGTCTGAGGATGGAAGGTGGGCTTGGGGTAGTCAGGTCACGGGCCCCGTGGGAAGGGTCATGACAATGGGGTTCATGCATAAAGATGAATTTAATTTGATATAATGTATTTTATTTAAATTAATGTTTTTTAATTACATTCCCAACAAAATATAGGATAATTCTAATGAATATTGACACAAAAGAGGTCTTCAATATTTGAAATATGGACTGAATGAGATTATGTGAGGAATAAATATGTGAATGATGTTTCTACCCAAGAAATAATATCTAAACAAGGGGGAAAATGTTATGGTTATGTGAAAAGGGTATGTTTTACAACTATTGAAACTTATCAGATCACAACCAAATATGGTATTTTGGAAATAGGAGGCACATATTTCTAATATGATCGATACGAAGAGGATTGGTTGGATTCCACTGGAGTGGAAACAATTGGAAAATTCAACTGACAAGGATTATTTGTTCCATCATTATGATCATGTACCGCCATATTCAAATTTAGTTCTACAAGATAGGATTCCCCATAAATTAAGGGAGAAACATTAAATGTGGAAATGGATTTTCTATAATGGGACATTTAATCAATGGAACTTATATTGGAAAAAATTTTAACCACTCAAGAGTGTGATTATGATATGATAACTAAATGTATATTAATGAACAGTTTGGAACCCTGAAAAGGAATAATCTGTTATACAATGAACAATGGTTACTAATTTTTCTCCTCATATGAATATTCATGACAAATCTAATGATTGGGTATGAGGGACATTGGTGACTCTTTAGTAATTCATGTGGATTGTCATGATGATGGAATAATAGAGTCATCTAATGATTACTCATCATTTTATATTCTGAGCGTCCATTCTCCATTAATAAACATTTGTATTCCAGTGGATATGAAGAAGTATGTTTCCAGCACTAGAAATGAAAATATTTTTCACTCTATGTAATGCTATTCTAAATAAATTGGTGTATATAATCAATATTTTTTTAGAGGTTATTTCAAGAAGAATGGGAATGATTCTTACAATACAAACCTCAAACAATATGATTATTTTGGTTCTAATAGTGGATGAAATATTCCCTCCTTATATGGTCTCCTAATAGGACAATAAATATTAAGTAAACAATAGTAATTTATCATGGTTTTATTTCTAAATTTCATTTTTTATATATTATTAGTATTTTGTTTTGTGGTGGGATATCTATAGTCGGTTTTTAGGTTGGTTTTGGTTAGTGTGGTTTCCCTCTTCACATTTTAAATAGGAATGGAAAGTGGTACAAAGGGATTTTATACTCATAATGTGTACTATTTACGTTCCCCCCTTGGAAATTTCTATATTTTATGAGGTTGTGGTTTAGATGTTTTGGTTATTTTTTTCTTGATGTTTCCGAGTCTGTTCAAAATCCCTTCAAACTATTTCAACTACTATTAAGTGTTGTATCGACTCTAAAAATATACTAATCAAGTCAAGTGATAGGATCAATTTGAAAAAATAAATAATATAAAAATAATTAAATTTCATTATATTAACATATTTAAACATTCAATATTGTAACATGTTTAATTAATATGATACTTATATAAAAATAAATTCCGAACACTAGTTTTATTTTGCAACAATCATTTAACTTCTAGTAATAATTTGATATATAATTATGGGTGAAATTAATAATAAACAATCCATAATGGAAAAAATATGATTAATTGATAATAATTATTAATTTAAAACAATTTATAAATAAAAATATTCATTTATGGTCAATTTGAAAATAAGATGAGTCACCTTGATGTGTGGTTTTTTTCAACATTCCCCAAATCAATCAATGGTTGTTTTCCTTGTGTTTCATGAATATATATGATTTTTCACTCAGAATATAAAATTCAAAAAATATATTTAATTTAAAATATCACTTATTAAATTTATAACATGCATTCTCATTAATTAACACCACAAGTAATAATAATACTTCTTCATTCCTACATTCCACAAATCGACCGGTAGTCATTTTCTGATATTTAATTGTATTATGAGCATGTTTTCTAAACAATTAGCATGTGAAACGTGAATGGAACAAAAATGTCACATTAAAATTGGAAAACCATATTTTTAGTCATTCATACCATATAGAGAGTCAAAATGTTTTATGGGTCATTATAACATTCAAAAAATGTGTCAACGGTCATTTTAAAATAATTTCATTAAAATAAAAACATGTTTTCTCATAATTGATCATGTGAGAGTTCATTGGATGAAAATGTAACTATCCAATTTATTTCCCATGTTCTCAGCTATTTTGGCCACATATCATGAAAAAATTATTTTATGTCAGTTCCTCAATGGAAAAAATGCCTCAATAGAAATTTCGCAAGAGATTCATGATATTCTGATTGAATTTTATCATAATTTAAAATGTGTTAAACATTTTGAACAAAAATTCCTCATAAATGATAAACAAATATTTTCAATAGTATACAAGTTATTTCTCTTTGTTTTTCATGATATTATAATAATATTTTTATGGAATTGTGCATGTGATGTATGTTTTTGAACAAAAATATTCATTTTAAAATTATAATATTTGTTTTTTGTTCATGAAATTCTTTCCTATATGAATCAAATTAATCAGTTGTAGTTTTCATATTTATTCATTAAATAATGATCATGTTTTCTTGGAATTGACCATATAGAATGCGTTCTGAATAAATGTATCTTTTAAATTTAAAACACATGTTCTCTTTGATTCATACCTAATTTTTTGTGTGAATGATGTTCACTACCATTATAAATTACATAGATGAATCAATGATAATTTTTCTATATATTCATTACATTATTAGTGTGGTTTTATTAAATTATTAATGTGATAAATATTTTGAAAAAAAAAACTTTTAAATTAAAAATTTATGTTTTCAGTCATTCATAAAACATCACAGGTTGAAATGAAATGTTTTTTGTATCAACATTCCACAAATTCAACAATTGTCTTTTCTATAGAGTATCATGATATTCGTTGATTGTTTTTTTAAATTATCATGTGATGCTAATTTTTTAATTTTTATTATATACTCAACAATAACACTCATTTTTAGAGTACCAAATAAACATGTTGTAGTGAAATATTTTTTTCTTGTATTTTACGAAGACCAATACATAAAAAGCCCAACAATTTTACAACTGAATTTATCTATATGTTCATTAGAATAAGTGTTTTAAGAACAATCCATATTTTAAAAAATATATAAAAAATTGTCAATAGGGATGTCATATCAATGTGTATTTAATCTATATTGGAGAAAAATAATAGAAACATTTATTTGGATTTGAGTAGTTCTAGGGGTTCTGATATCTATAATGAAAGAATTATGTTATTCTCTCTAAACAGTATAAGGCATTTTAGCATTGATTTCTCCTCTCCTTGTAGGGGGTTTCCACTATCAAATAAGTTCAAAAAGGCCCAAATTGGAGATCTAGTGTGACCCTTGACTATACCACCACCATGCATGAAACTAAACACACAAGAAACATCCATGTTATATCTAAAACCTCTATTAGGTAGGATCCAACAAACCCAATGCCCCTTTGTTACTCTAGGATATGTAGCTCTGGTCACCAACAGTTCTGTACAGGAAGGGGGGATCATCACCATTTTTTATGAGCTGAGAAACATAAATGGGCAAGGGTCTTTTCCTAAATTTGTGTGTTGTCTCTGAACATAGGGTGTCCTAGTGTCTAGCTCTATTTCACAAATTTCAAATACACTAACATCCAACTAGATGAATATGAACCATTTTATTCTTTTCAATGGATTTTTTTCTCCCTTTAACTAATAGGTAAGAAAAGCAGTGTTGTTATTCACATAAGAAGAAAAAAAATAAAAAAACACTAATAAAATCACTAAATGGTCAAAGAAATCAACCTTTAAAAAATAGGTGGTCCAATGATTCCTCTTGATCATCAAAGAAACAAATACATCTAGATACTAGATAGATACCATTGTGTTTCACATTATCATACGTATACGAGAATGATTATTTACAATCCAAATGATAAAAATAAGTATTGCATGATCTTACATCCACTATAGAAGATGGCCTCAATCATCAGACACTGATTCATTCACAAATAGATGACAATACACTCTAATATAGAAGACACAATTCGTGGAATCATTACAAATATATGAGTTCATATCATTATTTATAACAATGGATTCAAATAGGTCCCACTGCATGTCATCAATAATAGCATTTATAAACCATGGACAAGCACTAACATCCATGAATATGAATTTGAGGAAATGATAGCCAACTCAGGTAACCTAGAACGAACACAATTTTCATTCCGTAAACTGATGTTAATAAATTTCTATAATCCATCTACTATATTGCTGACTATTTTCGAGATAAGGATGAACAGAATTACTGATAGAAGAAGAGGCCCACCTTATTGTATTCATATTTCTACAATATTTTTACTTGGTTAATAATACCTATAGAGTATCCTCAACTATTTTATCACATGAAATATCTACAAGCATACATTGCATGGAGATGGAAAGATAATGCACATTGATTCCTCCCTCCTGTATACATATTTATAACCTCCAAAATAACACCCAATGATATATCCCAATCAAATGTGCATCTCATATGAAATAATTAAGTATATTTTCGATATTATGTAGGAATTACTTTGGTATGTTGAGGGCAGAGAGGACATGTATGGGAATTGTTGAGAAGAAATGATTCACTATAGTATTCCTACCGTTGATAAATAGGTATATGTTCTTCTAGTAAGTGATACAATTAGTTATTTTAGAAACACTTTTGTCAAAATTCTAGATCATGAGACCACTAGAAGATATAAGATCACCAATGAAGTCAAACAGGATGGACCATATAAGAATTACGAGGCTTTGTTCCAATTTTACCACACAACTAATAGAACACTATTTGGATATAAAAAAGAGTATTATTATACCTATTAACAACTTGACCACTCCATTTCACACAATCATATAAGACAATGTTCATACATTCAATAGACCACATTCTAGCATTGGGAAACAATATAGTGCCATCGACAAACATTAGATGTGAATTTCAATTTGTGGTCGGCATGCAATGATACTGGAGAATGGAACCCTCATTAATACTCTTCTTGGATTAGTGGGAAAGAGAGTATTTGGAGATGATAAATAATTTTGGGGAATGGGGGTCTTTGTGCCTCACCCCACACACATATTTGAAAAAACCACAATTTATCCCCATAAATGAAATAAAAATTCACGATGATATAATACAACTGAAATGTAGATAAATGGACCGATTCGATAAATCAATGCATCACAACACTTTGATGATGACATTCTATTTGAAAATTTCATAATATTTCTCTATAACAATCTGGAGTACCATATTCAAACTAGGATTTTTGACATTGATTTCATGAACCATATCTTGTTCCAAGCCAATCATACCCTGCATGTCCCTTCCTTTGAAAAAACCATATCATTCAAAGGATATCCATTGAGGGATATGTATCAAAATCCTTTAACTGATCACCATTGAAAACACAATATATGGAATGAATCACATTCTAATTGTAAAAAATGTATTAGAGAGGATTGGTTCTGAACTTTTGAGTTGAGCATATGTGAGGTGGCTCTAGACACACGAGGATGATGGTCAATGATTCAAATAATATTTAACTACATCAACCTAATTATATTTAACCATGTCCTAATAGGATATGTAGAAAGACCCCTATATGTCATCTGTGTTAGGGGGTGAGCTCTAGATTAAGGGATTTCACTACCACACAAATCACCTCATCATATGGACTTGGGAAATCTTGAAGAAGTCCTGACCAGAAACCTGAAGAGGAATGGTTTCAAGAAGATCTGTATGGCCCGAGGGGTATCTGTCATGCATGCTTGAGTTGTGAATAGTTATAATGGTAGAGAAGTGTGTCTTATCAATGTCACTAGACATAGTAGGATCATCGGTGTATGTTCTTCATGAAAGACAATATTAAGATGGATCATCCTTATTTTCTCTTTAATACATTCATGAAAATAGGTAGTATCACAATCTCTCTCCCTTAACCATTTTACTCTATCCTTATCTCGAGAAAGATTCTTCTACATGAGAAGAATTTTTTCCAGCATATCTTTCTTGAGAACAAGAACCCCAAACTGCTTTTTGTTCTGGCCTTTCTGTACATAAATTTTAAGTTGATTAATATCCTATTTTATTGAATAAATGTCATGAAGAATAGAGGGATGGATGGTACTCAACTTTTTAAGATCATATATTAAGAGAAAATGTCTTCTATGTAGATTGGACCAGTAACTAAACCTTGAAGGATTCTTCTATGATGATTTCAATTTCTGATGAAACCCATTAAACTCCAGCCATGAATTATGGTAGACGATGAGGTATCGATTCCTTGTACCAGAGATTGAGAAACAAGTGTGGGTGAATTATATGAGATAATATGGAACACATGAGAAACCATCACATATGGTAAAGTGAGGATTGTTCTATAATTAACCACAATGAAAATGATACAGCACAATGTGAAACCACTCCCCTTATGGATGTTATACTAAGTGAAGTTCCCCCACATATTTTACATTTCCAAGAGACCTTCACTAGAAATAAATGATGATAAAACTAGGATAGATTCTCTTTGGAAGGACCCTTTAACATTATTTTCTTCTGGATTTGTAATGATGATGAAATCAACACGATTGAGCCAGGTTTTGTCTCAAGTGTCGAGAGAACTATGATCGGCGCATAATCATATTATAAAATGAGCTTAACAAGTCTCAAAAATGATGGATATGGTCAATGAAGGAGTAATAGAGGTATCCTTAGAGGTAACACAGTAGTCTAGTTCCATGATAAGTTAAATGCTAACATCAAACCATGAGAAGATCTAGATGTGGATGTTATGTGTTTCCGCATGGATTTAATCACAAAACATTTATTAATCATGCACATTCCATGATTTTAGATGCTGATGGATTTGGATTGAGAACAGTGAAGTTATATGAATTAGGAATAACGAACTCGAATGAGATGAAACCTGTTTTAGAGTGGTCTTCATGAATTTATGTATTCCACACAATAAAAGAGTTAATTTGGCATTGGATCATCCTGTTTTTGGAAAAATATTTTATTGGGCCATTTGAACTAGAGGATGAAGTAATAGAAAATATTCTATATTTAGATATGGTAATAATTCCATTAGATTCATGTGAGCTTGTGGATTCATGGTCTTTTGATTCATCCAACTCCTAGGATAAAATATTGAAGAAATTTTTTAATAGAAGATGGGTGTTTTCATGAGGGGAAAGTGTGTGTGGAGGGACCATATGTTCCAGGGGACAAGGGGGTGGGCGATGGGATATGTTCCAAAAATCCACAACCACATTCAACTATAGAGAAAACTAAATAACCATGTATATTCATGTAGCGTGAAATGATGACCCTATGTCCAACAGATCATATGCCTGACCTGAATGTTGATAAGGAGAAGTGGAGAAGGGGACAATCAAAACATTAAAATCATAATCACAATCAACCTCCATCATATCATCCAATACTGAGGTAACTGAAGAGGATACCCCAGGATTTGAAAATGATCAAGGATCTGACCAGGGAACTGGGAATTGAATGGTATGATGAGGATGAAGCTTCCTGAAAACTAATGGAGATTGTTCATAGAGGCGGAATGTTTTACAGAAGTTACCTTGTCTGGAATTAACCATCATCTCCCATCATGATATGGAGTCCCCACCCTAAAGAAGAATAATGTCTTAGTTAGGATGCTAACAATCCATTTCAACATATATATTGGTCGAGGAAGAATACATAAGATAATAGGTATTGTCTTCCATGCATAGAATGGATATCATGGAATCTCTTATCGAACATAAGAACCCCATGTTGAAGAACAAAAATGGGGGGAGGCCTTGTAGAATAGTCAATATAGCCAATTGGGGAGCATCTAAGATATGGTGAACCTATAAAGACCATCCAAATAGATGAATCCTACACCGGTCCACTGACCATACCCTCCTCGACCATGCCCGAATGTAGTCCTCCATAGAATAACGAAAAATTTATAGAGCCTTCCTAGAGTGATCTGAAACATGTTCCTCTTCAAAATGACCACACGAAGCAACACCATTCAAGGAAAAAATAAGATATGTATTCTCGACTCCAAAGTGCACCACCAAGGTCCATCGATGGAGATCCACAACTGCATTGAAGATAGAATCTGTGAAAGGGGCCACTGGGAATCCTCCCTCCATGCTTGAGAGAAAATCTCCAAAACGGATCTCCAAGAATGAAGGGGTTAACAAGGGGGTGGAAGAGGCCGCAAGAGGACCTCCTTGAGTGTGGGGTCCATAGTCGAGTCCAAGCCAGAAACATGAAATTGTAACCTATACATAATACTACCAAATAGAAGAGGGATCTCAACAAACAACTTTGGTGAGTTGGTTGTAGAAGAGGGAGGGGAATTAGATGCCGGTGATCCAACAGTTTGATAAATTTTGAATTTGGGACAGTGTGTGTCGTGTATACTAAGAAGATATGAGAACCATTTTATGGGTTTCTTTTACAAAATTTCTTTGTCTTCATTCTGATATCAATCATAAATTTTGAAATGTAATAACCACAATCCTTGAGAATTTTATTATTTGGGCCCTATAACAAAATTTTAATTTTTATGAAATTTTTTATGACATATGTATCAATACTAAGTTGTTATCTTATGTGGATTTAAGTTATTTTCTGTCCAAAATTTCATGAGGGTTTCAACATTAAAAACAAATCTATTTTTGAGATATAAATTTAAATAATCTATCAGTATATACCTAAATAGAGTATATATATTATATTTTTCTATTAGTTTCTTATCATTTTTTATTTTCTATAAAACCCTTTACCTGCTCGATAAGTTATCACTGAACTGTCATATAATACATCAATGTTATGAAATTTTATGTAGCACATAATATAAAGGCATTAAAATATTTAAAATATATTCTGTACTATTTAATATGGTACATCATGTGTAAATGATTTGTTAGATATCAATGTATTGGATCAAAAAGGTACATCATTGGATTAACTTGATTTACCATTAATACAATCCTTTGACATCTAAATGAAAATAAATATTAAAGTTTACTACATGATAATAATAAATTATTATTGTAAATATAACCAATGTATATTTTTGTTACCATTACATGGTAGTAATTCTAAATATCAAATCATATGTTGACATTTCTTCAAGCATGGAAACATTTTTTTCTACTATGTTATTTTAAATTTAATGTTATTTCATCCTTATTCATTATAATGATTGAATATAAGGAATAATGAATCCTAAAATATTATTTAATTCGTATTCAATTATAAATATATCATATAAAAATCAATAATAATAGTCATGTAAATAAAATTATAATATAAATCATATATGTGTAAAAATTTATAAATTTTTTCAACATTCAAAAAATATAATTTTTTTGAAGATTCCCCTAACAATCCACTCTTCTAAGTTTCA
Organism: Viscum album; assembly: GCA_963277665.1. Taxonomy (NCBI): domain Eukaryota; kingdom Viridiplantae; phylum Streptophyta; class Magnoliopsida; order Santalales; family Viscaceae; genus Viscum; species Viscum album. Next base: position 1,932,488,529 of record OY728159.1, read on the forward strand.
CACACACAAGACTGAATGATAAAACGGAAAAACTATGTGTTGTACATGTCTAATATGAAATAACATATTACTGAATTATGCTATTTAAAATATTAATTATAAAGGAGATTTTATGATGTCATGTTAATATTTATGAATGGTAAAACACAATTAGTTCTAAAAGTCATAATTTTTTATGCACCCACAGATCCATTTGAATTCCTCTCTAAAACAGATAGTTTACTATTAAAAATTTACAAGTAGTAGTTAAAAAATATTCTATTTATCATAATAGTTAATGAGTATAGTATAAGTGGTAACTCTCATATCCATTTCTTATATAGGATGTTTATAAGTCGATTTGCCATCATATGGTCCAAGAACCTTTTCGATAATTTGAACATCAACATCAAAAATGTGTGTATGTTGGAATGAAAATAATATTAAAGAATAAAATTTGGGGTAGATTTGGTTCAACAAAATTTCGTTTTCCTCACCATCTGTTATATCTCCTGTTATGAAACACAATCTGAATCAACTAGTAATCATTCATGAATTAAATTTTTTAATATATAGAAGTATATGTGGTGACATAATGTTTAAATGGTTGAACTCTACATGATAGTCCAAGGAAAGTACATCAATAATGTGTTGACATAAAAAAGGTAATACTATGTAATTTAGTAATTAGAAATGATATTGAAGGATGCACTGTCCTTCCTGGGAATAATTCATCTTTTTGACCTCTCATGAAATGATTCAAATCATGTGTTACAATTTATAACATATATAACATGCAAGATACATAAAATAATTTTAAGGTCAAAATATTAACAAAAGACTAATGTAGGTCTTATAATTCTCCTTATTTATTATTTTTAGATTCCTATTCATCAAGAGTTTTCCCAATTTTCATCCAAAATCTCATCTTCTTCACTTTTTATGGATGTTCCTAATTATCTTAGGGATTAAACAAAATAAATTTTTCAAAAAATATTTCAAATATATTATATATGGAATTATCCACGAATACAATATATATATTGAACCTATATTTTTTATTTAATCTAAAATAATTTACATATTTTAAATCTAGGATTTCCATGATTCAAACAATATATAATGTTTTTATTTTTTTTCAAAAACATCATGATATTCCCCATGAACCGTGGTCTTAAATTTTACACAAAATCAATTAGATTACATCAAATTGTATGAATAAATTATGAAACGTGTATTATGAACAATAATATTTACATGAATTATGACATTTAATGTAAATACAATTAATGATGACTGAATTATAGTTAAGAGAAAATTCAACATTTTTAAACTCCCAAAAAAATCACAACACATTATTCTCGATTATTTTGGGTTTTATTAACATTTAAATAATTAATTAATAATAAATTTATGATTTATAATAATTATTTTATATAACGTTTACTAGACTAATTCAATTATATAAACATCTATGTCAGGGAATAATAGTATTTCACTTCTTCTAGAAGAAGAGTAAAACATTATGTATATACATCATCTTCTTACATAGTGCCCAAATATATTACATATTAACCAATGATATTACATATCATCTAAACCAATCATATATCAAAAAATATATTACATATTTTATAAACATATTGTATATTATCCAAATAAATTATTTATATCTTAGTTTTTTCAATTTCAGAAATTTTGAATAAAAACATATTACATTTTTGTATAATAATCAAATGTATAACTAATAATCATTTTAATTATCAATAAGAATTATATTAACTCATTCCATAAATAAATTTTTACTTATATACCTATATAAAATCACCTAACGTAATGAATTTTTTACATATTATATGCCTTTTCCAGATTATCAGAATTAACTCAAAAAAATATCTTATATACTAGAGAAGTTTTAATATAACCAAAAATATTATCAACTTTTTATCCACTAACATATCAAAAAAATTTATGCAGGAAAAATTATATTACGCTTGTAGTGACTTATCCAAATTCTCAAAACCTTCTCAAATATAAAATTTTAGAAATCATAACAAATTGTTCCATAACCTCTTACAAGAATAGAAACCATATCCAAGTAAATAGAAACTAGAAATAAAAATAATTAATCCCTTTTATTATTTTCTATACTATTATATTTTAAGCTATCAACATATTTTCTATGTTACAAATAAGTGAACATGAGAAAAAATCAATAAAATATATTTTTTCCATCATCTGTCTGCCCATTGGATTATATTTTCAACATAATAATAATCTCAAGCATATAATATACCAAATTATTTACATTCTCATGGTTCAATTCATAGTACAACATCATTTATAGTATCCCCATTCATCCATCCACCAATTTTAAAAATAAAATTAATACTGTATTATTGATCTATAGACCTAATGTCATCCATGCTTCAAAAACTACCATATTGGCCTAAAATAACAACAAATCCATAAATAAATTTTCCTAGAATTTATGAATTAATTCTATTTTAATGAATAATTTATCAATTTTAAATGAATACAATGATGTCCAAATAACTCATTTCAACTATTTCTTATGTGTTACTCATGGATAAAATATACCCCATTCATACTGAATTTCTTAAATATAAAAAACTATGTAAAAATTTAAATAAACACTTAAATATTAAATGGGATATGAAAAATATCATAACAAATTAGGTCATAGGATGTTATTTGAAAACCAATGTTCACTATGTCTTTCTGAAATTCTATATTATTAAATTGGTTGTTCTTCTTGTTTAATATTTCCTAATCATTCCCAAAAAACATAATGATACCAAAGTTCTAATTATGTGATTGATGAACTTGATTTGTTATTATCTCGATAATAGTCTTATTTTCACAAAAAATATTACGTTTGGGATTTTAATATTTCAAAATGACCTTGTAACTGATATATCATTTATTGATCCTATATGAATTCCTTGGTTACTGCATTGTTTTATGACTTAGATGTATTCTAAAATATTCTCCCTTTCATCATACTTATCTATCACAGACACATGGATCTATTAATAAATTTCCCCCACTTGTATACATCGGATATACAACATTATCATACCAATCAATATCCAAGATGTATAATAATTAATGTATTCTCTCTACATTAATGAACAAACCATTTGCGAGAGTACCTCAGTTGAATCTTGTAATTCTATGAAATAATTCAAGGGTCATGCACATTATATTTTTTTAAATGTTACACTATGATAATAACATAAGAAATATATTTCTGAGTTATAATCATGGATAATAAACTCTTTATGATCCTCCGAAACAAATTTAGGATCCACTGACTTCCAATTTACATGATTCCCAAAATTAGTTGCAATATTAATTTGTGAGAACATCTATATAAAATCATGAATTTGAATAATTTTATATAAATTATAAGTACATTTCATATATGATAAAAAATTGTATCACTCTTTTTAAATCACATGTTACATGATAAAATCAATGGGATCACTAATGCTCAACATTTCAAATTCTGAACTCCTTAGTTTATAAAATTATCCCATTGATTTTTTCCACTGAAAATTATATCATACATATACATCATGTCTATATATTTTTCATCTTTTGATGTATTAAAATGGTGGATTTGGAAACACCACCTCTTCTGAATATCTACTACTATAGATATCATTTAAATAAAATATTCTATTCCATAGTCCCTTCACTAGACCATACATATTCATCATCATTCTATAGAACATTTTTTACCTCCTCTATTCATGAATCCATGTGAATCATTAACATGTACATATTTTATTTAATAACCATTAAGGAATGGTTTTTTTACAGACATATAAAAAAAATTAAAAATCATATGGTCAAGTAATGTCAATAAGGGTTGTGTATACTCACACATGAGCTATTAGTGGAAATGTTTCTTAAATATCTGTAACTTTTATATGAGTATTCCATTTATATTATAGATAATTATTATTTTTAAATACATTAAAATTCTCTTAAAATTTATTTTAAATGAATTATGAAATTCCAATTATTATTCTGTTATTGTATTTCTCAACAATTTTCCATGTAAAGTTTTTCCATTTTGATTTACCTCTCCATTCATGGATTTTACCCAAGAACCTTCATTAGTATCTTCTTTAAATGATGTAACATTCATAGTTAACAACAATAAAACATGTTCTAGTGTCCCTATCCATGATGTCTAAAATATCACTTTTTTATAACCCATATATAGTGGATCAATTTACATACCCATATCTATTCTTGATGTTGGTCGATAACAACGATCATGAGGTACTTCCTCCACCCACTCTCCCTCAAATTCATCATATCTTGACTGGTCATGAATATTTTAAAAATTTATATTATAGATATCATCCTATTAAGAGACATTATCTATGTTAGCACTCATAGAAATATTTCATAAAATATCCTCAATGAACTTTATATCATTTATATCTATTATCTCAATCAACCTCTTGGTGATTGATTTATAAGATTTACTCTTCATTGAGTATCCAATGAAAATGCATTCACCTTTTTCATCATCATATTTTTATAATTATCCTTTCTATATTTAATGTATCAACTAATTCATATAATATTAAAGTTCTTCAGTGATGTCCTCCTTCTGTTCCACATTCTCTAAATTGTTTATTAATTTTTAGTTCATAAAAAATCATTATTTGAGTATACAATATGACCTGGATGTCCACATTCCAATAATAATGTGAGGCGAAAAATTCATTAATCAGTGAATTAACAGTGTCTATCAACATTAAATATTGTCATTAAACAAACCCATTACACTATAGATTACAACTAAGAATACCATATGTTATATATAATTTTTTATATATAGTTATCTACACAAATATATTTTTATTATATTCTATTATATGATTGATGGAAAATGATGGTGCATCTCATTTCATTTCCCATGCTCTTATATTACCCCTCTTACAATTCCATAACATATTTCTTAATCTATTTCAACATTCAAAAATCCATTCAATAGTAAGGATCAATAAAGAGAATGATGTATCTTTTACACATTTTCTTTCTAGAATCCTTTGTCAACAAATATTATTATACAATATATTAAATTAATTTTATCACCCATATTATTTTATTTATATGATTTTTGTACCATATTCTAAATTATGAATACATCACATGTTCATTATAGATAATGATTCATGTTTGGGATGCCCACTGATGATTTAATTTTCGATAGATTATCTAAAATATAAATTTGAATATATCCCTTCAATTAGACATTCAAATTAATAATTTATTCAATCATAGGAAATAAAGTAATCTCATTTATTTCACCTTGTAATGCATATAAATTATTCACAAAACATCCATGAGTTAATTTAACATCATATTTTTAATCAAGAATCATTTTCAATTAATGGTGACATCAATCCTAGAGTCACAATTCTAAATTAGTCTTATGTTGTTATTCCTCATTCCATTCATAATAAGTACGTCTATGATCTTGATTTCATATCTTTTTTGTAATTTATTGACACTTTATTTTATTTTTAATGCACAATATTTACGACCCATCCTCGAGGCTCGTGCCATGACAACCCCAAGCCCACCTTCAATAGGCCAGGGGCTGGCGACTAGCACCAAAGGAGAAACACTGATAGAAAAAAGGAATTCATTGCCATTAAAATGTAACTCACATATACTGAACACAAGAAGTAGAAGCAACAAGTACTAAAATCGTAAAGGAATCTGTGCTGAAAGTAAGTGGGCCAGAATATAAACCCAACTGAACAACAATTACAAGTACAAGTAAAAAAGTTAAGTAGCTCCTAGATTGTCCACCGGGGAATCCTACTTGAAGGGTAGGTACAGTACTCGAACAACTCATCCCTGAAGTATGTCCCATCCAGCCCCGATATGAGAAGCCTCCCGTCTATCACCCTCAGCCTCGATCACTTCGGTTCGTCGTCAGTACAGAACCCAACAAGGTACGGGTGAAGCCCATGCAGGGGTGAGTATAACAATACTCAGTAGAGGACCCAGAGACCCCCTTAGGTCTCCCAGAATCAACAAAGTAAAAAACCATAGTAAATAGATACAATCAAGAAGTATCAACCTACCCAACTTAGGTATATTCCTATAAATATAACTAAGTTATCAATCACTGTCCGACTCCAACTCTCAAGCTGAAGTACAAACCATTCCACCAAGGAAGTAAATTCAATCACAATGATGATAATGGTTGAAATACATGACTCAACTCACACATGTATACATCTTTAGTGAGTGATATACATGATTAGATGTTGTCACTGATTCATCTATGCTGTCAGACCCACATAGTATACAAAACCAGCTAAGCTGTCGGGCTCACACAGGATATAGGACCAGAAATTCTAGAGTGATAGAGATGATCAGATGTAGTCACTAATTAATCTATGTTGTCTGACCCACATACGATACAATACCAGTTATTCTATCGGACCAATATAGGATACATGAACAAAAGTCAGAACTGTCGGACCCATGGAGGATCCTGTTACAGTAGTCATCGCTGTCGAACCCATGGAGGATCCGGGTACATTAGTCATCGTTGTCGAACCCACAGAGGATTCCAATACAGTAGTCATCACTATTGGACCCACAAAATATCTAGGTACAGTAGTCATCGCTATCGAACCCACGAAGGATTCCGATACAGTATTCATCACTATCATACCCATGAAAGATCATGGTATTGTAGTCATCGTTGTCGAACCCATTGAGGATTTCGGTATAGTAGTCATCACTGTCACAGCCACCCCGAGGGTTCCCGCACACAGCACGCTATATTCCGGGAGGGTCCGCCTCTCGAGCAAAGAGTTTCTATATAAACTACCACATATTCTTGAGATGATGTATCCCATATCTCCATCTCATCATAAGAAATCCAACATGATAGAAGGCTCGTCAATCAGACACCCGATCTAAGAGTTATTGGTGTTTTCGTTGCAAGGGCCCGATTGGATTTATGCTCGATCCAAACCTATTTATTTTCCAAATTTGTCCAAAAAGCACTTAGAGTATCCCAAAAGGATCGCCTCGTCGCGGGGGTCCCAGTGCCATAGACGGCACATCAATCGGACGCGCCGTCTCAGAGTTATTCACATTTAAGCAAAGACGGGCCCGAACCGTCATGTCCAGTGAGCTAGCAGGTCGGCCCAACCTGGCTCGGTGTGTCCGACCAGACTGGGGGTCAGCCCATCCAGGTGGGGCGTGGCCCACCCGCGGACCCAGTCGGCGTGCGCGGGCCGATTTGGTTCGGCTCGCCCGACGGTGCCCGTGGCACCGCCTCCTCCTCTGCCTGACCGGTTGTAGTCGTACGGTTTGGTCCAGTGCACGCGGCTCGTGGATGCGGGCCTCGACTCTCCTCATGCAGTGCTTGTAGGTGTCGCAGTTCTCCAGCCTGACCGGCACGTGGCCGGCCGGTTCACCCAGCCGAGTATCCCATGTACACGGGTCGCGTCCTCCTCTTAGTGGTCCCTTGTGCGCTGCGTTCCTCCAACGGGTCGGCTGGATCGGTCGACCGATCGTCCCCCAGACCAGACGGCCCGAGCGGTCGCCGGTCCTTCCACGGGGCCAGCGTGCGGCTTCCACTACCACCACCACCTTTGGTCGCTGGCACCACCGCCCGGCGACCCTCCTTCTGCGGACCACCGTATTCACTCCTGTGGTTGGATTTTGGATCTGTCTGCGCCGGGGGTCCTCCCGGAATGCCGCCCTAAGTACCGGACACTCTGAATTTTGTTGCCGGGAATTTGGCCCATCGCTCACGAAGAACGCAAAAATCCTAAGAACATCACAAGATCAGAAGAGGGAATCAGGTTGTGTATGGATTGGCCCGCACCCTCCATATTAGTAAATCATAACAGAGTTCAATAAATATCACCAACAAGACCAATTCATCCGAAATCTAAACCCCATATGAAATTCTCCCCTTACCCGCAAGAACAATCGAACTTTAGAGTAGCCTGTCTGTTTCCTGGTCTGTGTTTATCGTTTAGAAATAATAAAAGAGAATGTCAATCCCAAGAATGGTAAACCCCCCTACATCGTATTTGTCGTAGTACGTTGACGAGTCGTGGAATATGGACATTGTGGAAAAGGGATGTCATTCTGTCAATGTTGGAGGAGGTAGAGCTCGGTGAAGACAAGTCGAGATGACAACCTCGGTGTACTTCGTTGGTGACAATGCTTCCCTTAATTGCTCCGGATGAAGAAGGAAGAAGATGATGCATCGCGTTCTTCGAAGACGAGGAGCATTCTTCATTGGAAGATTTAGTTTCTCTAAGAGTTCTACAAAAGCTATTATGTCTCCATCCCAAACTAAAATAATAGCCTCTCTATTGTTTTATTCAGCCCATGTATTCCAAATGTATTTTAATAGAATTAAAATCTCTAAAAATTAATAAATTAATTGTAATAGCTCAATTAATTAATTAATGAGTGTTGGGACTTTAATGAGACAAGATGGAAGGATCAAAATTAAATGAGGAGAGGTGGCTTTATTAATTTCAAGGGAAGTTTAATAGACTTCCCCCATTTAAATGAGAGTTACATGGGGGATAAAGGGGGTACAAACTATAGTGGGCTCCACCTAGTTATATCCTCCCAAGGGAGGTTAGGGTTTGGTTGCCCCACCTCTAACCTCATCTTGGTGGCTTTAACGACAAATCAAAAAAATTTATGTACACATATGTTTAGTTATTATTATTTAGAATCCCCAAAAATTAACTTCCAACCTCGATAAAACGCAATTGCGGTAAAGGTCTCCATAAGTGAATATCGCTGATGCGAGTTTAGCGGTGCCCTCAAATTTTAATTCCGAACACCGTTTCAAAAGATATAAAATCCCACACGTAGATTAACTGAACGTACATGAACAAAACATCAAAAATTGATTCCAGGAACACCAGGCCTCGGAATCAAGCATCGTTAGAAATTGGGGACTCATAAAATTTTCATGTATTTTTAAAAAATCCACGGGATTTCTGGGTCATTACATTCTCCCCACATTAGAGCTTTACATCCCCATAAACTACAACCCACACTAGGGAAACAAATGGGGGTACCGGGCATGCTTCTGGTCCTCCCTCTCCCATGTGGTATCCTGGAGGTTCATATACATCCATCGAGCATGAACCAGAGGTATCGACCATCCACGCAGGACCCACTCATGTCGATCCTCAATCTCCACTCGAGCCTAAATGAATTCCACCCCCTCATCGATGTCCAACTCCCCATGGTCGATGATTTGGTACGGGTGATGCACATATCTCCTCAGCTGAGATACGTGGAAGACACCGTGCACTCGGTGCAACTGAGGGGGAAGAGCTAAGAGGTATTCCATCTCTCCAACTCTGTCGAGGACCTGAAATGGTCCAACGAATCACGGAGATAACATTCCGCCTCATCCTAAACTCCATAGAACTTGTCGAGGTGAGTTCCATTGAAATTTGTGGTCTCCAGCCTCGAACTCCAGAGGTCTCTGAATTTTGGATGTACGTGGAAGACCCATCATGAATTCCGTGGATATGTCATTCCTATTCCACTTTGGGAGCCCTATATGATGAACCATTCCTGCTCATACCTGATGCTCTGCCTTCACTTTCTGACTAGTGAGGCATTGAGAGATATACTCTGCTGCTACTTTCTTCATACCTAGCCACCAGTGATGTCATCAAAGGTCCTAGTACATGTTCATCACTCCTGGATGTACCACTAAAGGGGATGTGTGAAACTCCCTCAAAACATCCTATGGAAGTGAAATTGGCCCCATAGTACGTTCTCTTAAGAGGATAACGTGCTACCCACCTTTAGAAAATCCATCAGGTGCCTGCCCGGTGGATATCTGAGCATGTCGCGCCTCACAATCAACGTACCCACGCTGTGCCTCTCTGACTCGCTGATGAAGTGGAAAAAGGATTGTGATAGACAGCAAAAAGGTTGCGCCATCTCTATCCACAAAGGATATCTGCAACGCTTCCACCTGCTATGTCGCCTCTCCTTACAGCTAATGTCCTGATCTTCTACTGATAGCATCGGCTACAATGTTCACCTTCCAATGAGTATAGACTATCTCGAAGTCATTGTCCTGGAGTAACTCGAGCCATCGCCACTGTCTTAGGTTCTTGTCCTTCTGTGAGAAGATGTACTTCAGACTTTGGTGGTCAGAGTAGACTATAAAGCATTTGCCCATAAGATAGTGTTGCCACATCATCAAGGCGAAGACCACTACTGATAACACCAGGTCCTGGGTAGCGTAGTTCTACTTGTGTTGTCTCAACTACCGAGAACCGTATGCGATCACTACTTTCCCCTACATCAGGACACACATGAGTCCGGTCCATGATGTGTCTCAGTAGACTACGTACCCAACTCCCTCCTCTAGTTGCCTCAATATGGGCCCACTAGTCAACCTCTCCCTCAGCTCCTGAAATCTCTGCTGGCATCTCTATGACCACATGAAATGTTTCCCCTTCTTCGTCAATGCTGAATGCGGTGCTACAAAAATAGAGAAGTCTAGAACAAAGGTATGTCTAGCCAACTCCTGGGTGATCGACTGCACCCTCTTATGCATGATTTAATCCTATGATTCCTAGGTTTTCCTTTTCGCTGACCAAGGAATACCCCATACCAACATTGTTGATAAACTACATCCTATTTTCCTAATACAGTCAATCTTTGTATGAACTGTGGTTGCCCAGTCCATACCCAAACTAACATTGTAAGGCCTCGACACTGCCACCAAGAGGTTCCAACCGAAACTCTCACCTTAAGGGTCATATCACATCGTCGGCGTATGTGTGATTATAGAGTCTCCTCCCAAAGGTATCTCCCATCGTGAGGGGCAAGTCAATGGTTAAATAGGAAACTCTACATCTCAGACAAGATTCATGGAATGAAGAAAAGATTGGTACCTATATCTATTGATACAACAACAAGTAGAAGACACAGACAGTACCTCAAATCATTCCTAGAGCCCTTGGTTCAAACTCTTTGACTGCATGTAGCTATTTTCTTCTCTGACCCTCTAGCTCCCTGAACCTAGTGGGGACTACAAAGGCAGTTGGTTTTAACATGTCGAAATGTTCACCACCTCATGCTGCTATCCTATATATTCTTCCACATTTTCTACCCTGCAGATTCATCTGTTCTTAACACTTCCACTTCTTGAAACACTCTACACGATCATGTCTCTGAGACTTTTTCTAGTTTTACTCTTACCAACTTCTAACATTCACTGGCTGTAACTACTCATCCAATGAACATTCAACCAAAAAGGTTCTCTCTAGCACCCTAACACAAGTGGGAATTCATAGAGGAAAAAGTGATTGCTCATATTTCCTTAAACATACCTTTATCAGAGGTCTGATCTCTAAAGAACTGACCAAATCATATTCATCGAGTACACGGAAAGAATAGTATGCCTCAATGAATACTCATAAATCGACACATCGTCATGCTGAAGATATATAAGCTCTAGAAAACTCTTAGCCACATCCTCAAGTCAGTCCTCACCTGCCAGTGTGTCAGGTTCTCCTCGGAACCTGAGAGGTATCTGATGCTGAAACAAATGTAAGGCAATATGCCGAGAAGATTCTTCTACCGGTACCGCTAGTAGTGTCTGCGGACCAACGGACAGTGATATAGTTGGCACACTACCTAAAGGTACTATCTTAGAAAACTATCCAAGTACCGAAACCTCATCAGTATGTCAACCATCCTCATTGTAACTCACTGAAAAATATTAGTATCTAAGATCAACATCTTATCTACTAGTGTCTCAACAAGGCAGAAAACTCTAGTAATGGCCTCCATCTAGTCCTCTGCTGCCTGGGAATCTGTCTCACCTCATAACTTTGGAATCCTCTACCACAGAACTCATGAAACACACTTAGTCGTCGTGCAATGCTCTCTAATATGGCTGGTGGCATCTTCTACCCAACAGGTTGTGGTGGTGCTGGTACACCACCCGAAGGTGGAAACATAGTAAGAGGGCCCTGCATCGGAGCCTCGTTTCTCGGTGGGCAGTCATCGAGTACTCTATAAAAAACCCTATATGTCATTCTATGCAGCAGAATCCTGATAAAGAATAGATGCACGAAAGTTATTATGTTATACCTGGTGAGCTGACTCAAAGAGTTCACAAAGAAGACTCTTGTAAACACACTCGCAATCAGTTTATCCCAGCCCTGAGTCGGAAATCAGAAGTCAGGGTCCTAGTGTATGGATACGTCGGCTTCCACCCCAACACTGGACTCCCTGGACTAAAAACTACACTCAATACTCTTAACACTATTTCTTCACAGAAAATAATTTTCAGAGTCCTGAGTACATTGGTAGAACCGACTCCTCTGATTACATTTTCTCACAACCCATCGTCAGGGTCCATTCCATGACTACCCCAAGCCCACCTTCCATAGGCTAGGAGTTGGTGACTAGCACCAAAGGTGAATCAATGATAAAAAAGGGAAGGAATTTCCTTTAACCTGTAACTCATGCAGGCAGAACACAAGTAGTAGAAGCAACAAGTACTAAAATAGAAAAGGAATGTGTGCTGAAAGTAAGTGGTCCAGAATACATACACAACTGAACAACAAGTAAAAGTACAAGTAAACAGGTAATCATGTCTTGGATCTTCCACCGAGGAATCCTACATGAAGGGTAGGTACAGAACTCAAACAACTCTTCCCAGAAGTACGTCTCATCTGGCCTAGCATTAAGCAGCATCCTGTTCGTCACCCTTAGCCTCGATCACTATTGTCTGTCATCTGCACAGAAGACAACAAGGTGTGGGCGAATCCTGTGCATGGGTGAGTATAAGAATACTCATTAGGGGACCCCGATACCCCTGAAGGTCTCCTTGAATCCACAAAGGATAAAACACAGTAATAAGATACAATCACAAAGTATCAGCCAACCCTACTTAGGTATATACCCATACATATACCTAAGATATCAATCACATTCTGGCTCCAACTCTCAAGCCCACGTACAAACCATTCCACAAATAAAGTAAAATCAATCACTATAATGATAATGGTTAAAAGACATGAATCATCTCACATAGGTATAAATATTTATTTGAGTGATATAGACGATCAGATGTAGTCACTGATTCATCTAAGCTGTCGGACCCAGACATGATACAGGACCAGCTAAGCTGTCAGACCCACACAAGATACATGACCAGCTATTCTAGAGTGATAGAGATGATATGATATAGTCACTAAATCATCTATGTTGTCGGACCCACATAGGATATAGGACCAGCTATTCTGTCAGACCCACACAGGATATAGGAATAGAAGACAGAACTGTCAGACCCACGGAGGATCTCGGTATAGTAGTCATCGTTGTCGAACCCACGGAGGATCCTGGTACAGTAGTCATCGTTGTCGAACCCATGAAGGATTTTGATATAGTAGTCATCACTGTCGAACCCAACGAATATCCTGGTACAGTATTCATCATTGTCGAACCCATGGAGAATTTCGATATAGTAGTCATCACTGTTGAACCCACGGAGGATCTGGGTACAGTATTCATCGTTGTCGAACCCACAGAAGATTCTGGTACAGTAGTCATCACTGTCACAGCCAGCCCTAAGGTTCCTGCACATGGCACGCTTGATTCTGAAAGGTTTCTCTCCTCGAGCCTAGATTTGATACATCTACTCCCATTAAGTCTGGTGTTGATGTATATTGTAGTTCTCTCTCATCATAAAGAACCCAATGCGACAGATGGTGTGCCATTCGGACGCCCGGTCTGACGGTTATTGGCATTTCCATTCCATGGGCCCGGTTGGATTTACACTCGATCCAAACAAGGTCATTTTACAAATTTTTCCAAAAATCACTTAGATAATCCCAAAATTACCACCTCATCGCAAGGGTCCCAGTGCCGCAGAAGGCGCGTCAATTGGATGCACCCTCTAGGAGTTATTCGCATTTAAGCGAAGACGGGCATGGCCCATCCAGCCCAGTGAGGTGGCAGGTCAGCCTGACCCGGCATAGTGGGTCCGAACCGGATGGGGGTCAGCCCAGCCCAGTGGGGGGCGGCCCACCTGTGGATCCATCTTGCGTGCACGGGACGGTCTGGTTCGGCTAGCCCGGCGGCGCCCGCGGCGCCCCCTCCTCCTCTGCCTGACCAGCCGTAGTCGTATGGTTCGGTCCAGCACACACGGCCCGCGGATACGGGACTTGGCTCTCCTCAAGCAGCTCCTAAAAGCATTGCGGTTCTCCAACATGGTCGGCACACGGCCGGCCGGTTCACCCAGCTGAGAGTCCCACAGATTCGGGTCGCGTCCTCCTCCACGTGGTGCCTTGTGCACTGCGTTCCTCCAACAGGCCGGCCGGATCGGCCCGCCGGTCTTCCCGCAGACCGAACGGCCCGAGCGGCCATCATTCCCTCCACGTGGCCGGAACACGGCTGCAGTTTCCACAACTGACTCTGGTCACCGGCACCACCGCCCGGAGACCCACCATCTGCGGACCCCCAGATTCACTCCGGCTGTGGGATTTTGGATCCGTCTGCGCCGGGGGTCCTCCCAGAATGCCACCCTCAGTGTCGGACCCTCTAGATTTCGTTGCCGCCACTTTGGCCCGTCGCTCACGAAGAATGCAACAAGCCGAAGAACATCACAAGATCAGCCGAGGTAATTAGGTTATGTACTGATTGGCCCGCACTCTCTGTGTTATCAGATCATAATATGGTTAAATAAAGATCATCAACAAGACCAATTCAACCCAGATCTAAACTCCACATGAAATTCTTCACATACCCGCAAGAACGATCGAACCGTGGAGCAGCCTTTTCGTTGGATGGTCTGTGTTCGTCGTTTAGAAATAAGAACGGATAACGTCAATCCAAATATAGTTTAATCCCCCTTCTTCATATTTGTCATAGTACATTGACGAGTCGTAGAAGATGGACGTTGCGGAAAATGGATGTCGTTCCGTCAACGCCGGAGGAGGAAGATCTCGGTGAAGACGAGTCGATACGACACTCTCGGTGTACTTCTTCGACAATGGTGCGTCCCTTCCTTCCTCCTGTTGAAGAAGGAAGAAAATGATGCTTCACATTTTTCGGAGACGAGAAGCGTTCTTTGTTCGAATAGGTTGTTCTTTGTTAGAAACTGTCATTTACCCAAGAGATCTCCCAAAGCTATTATGTGTCCACCCCAAACTAAAATAATACCCTCTCTATTATTTTATTCATTACATGCATTCAAAATGGAATTCAAAAGAATTTAAATCATTATAAATTAGCAAATTAATACTGGGAGCTCAATTAATTAATTAATGGGTGTTGGAACATTAATGAGAGATGATGGAAGGTTCAAAAATAAATGAGGAGAGGTGGATTTATTAATTTCAAGGGAAGATTAATGGACTTCCCCCAATTGAATGATCATTACATGGGGTTAAAGGGGGTTCAAACTATAGTAGGCACCACCTAGTTATATCCTCCAATGTGAGGTTAGGGTGTGGTGGGCCCTACCTCTAACCTTTACTTGGTGGTTTTAACCACCAATCAAACAAAAATATGTACACATATATTTATTTTATATTATTCAGAATCCCCAAAAATTAACTTCCAACCTCGATAAAACGCAACAACGATAATGGTCTCCGTAAGCGAATACCAGCGCTGAGAGTTCTACGGTGCCCTCGGATTTCAATTCCGAGAACCGGTTCAAATGATCTAAAATCCGACACGTATGTTTACTGAAGGTACCCGAAAAAAAAATGTCAGAAATTGATTCTGGGAACATGGGGCCTCAAGAATCAAGCGCTTTCAGAAACTGCAGACTTGTAAAATTCCCATGTATTTTAAAAACAAATCCACTGGATTTCTAGGTATTTACATCTATAATTTCCAAAAAATATATCACTATTAAATATTTCCTTTATGTTTTTATGGAAATTTTTATATCTAGTCAAATGGTACAGATTCCCACTATCAAGAAACTATGTACTATTATTATTTATAACTTTTATGATATCTTAATTCAGGTTTTGGATTTTTTTATATTCGTATTTTACATCATAAAAAGAGTCAGTCAATTTGAGGTTTAAAATTTCATATATATTTACCCTTTAGTGTAATACACGTTTTCATATATACCTTCTTTTTTCAAGGGAGAGATTTTATTTCTCAGAGGGATGAATCTCGGTTTCCTAACCTTCATACAACATTGAATCCTAAGGTATCCATTTAAAATTCTACTTTTCTAGTATTCAATAGAATTATCTCTAATGTTATAATAGTGAATACAATATCCAAATAATGTATTCTTTTATAGGGATGAAGGATATTGTTTTATAAATATTTTTTGACATCTTATTTCTCCCCTCTATAACATTCTTTCTTCTATTGAACAAAATTCCATTTTTTCAGATGATATCCAAAAAATTAGAATTTTAGGAATATAAAAATATATTCAATTTTTTCTCTCAACATGTTTTTAAATTTTTTTAAACAACCTAATTTTTTATTTCCACTTTAAGAACGGTGGTTTCCAAGATTCATTTATCCATTATTTCTCCACTAAAACATCTCATGATTTTTAAAATCTCAACACAACGACCATGTACACTTCTATAAATATTTCTAAACATATGTTCATCTACAAATTTATTGTCATGTTTAGTGCCATTTTTGGAACTTTCCATGAGTTTTGTATATTAGAAAATGAAAACTTTTATCTTATTCTTTACATCACTTATATATATTCTTGTTTTATATTTTTTCTCTATTTAAATAATTATTCATTGAAATTTTAAACAACCTTTTCTCTTTAAGTCACACAAGAATTAATTTGATCAATAGTAACAGGTTGTTATTATATTTCTTGTTATAATTATACTCCTCCTTCTGAGATTTTATGAATAATTTTATGATCAATTAGATCCTTCTATAACTCAAAAATCTCATAATCACGATGATCCACACACTTAGAGGATTCATTTATTAATGAAACAATTTTATTTTAATTCCATTGAATTTAAAATTTTTTTGTTGATCCTCCCCATTCATCCTTGATGTCCATAATTCCTTTAGGATGATATTCATTTTCAATTTCATTTTTATGTTTTTTAAAAAACATAAATCATGGATGATTTTCTATTATATTTAAAATCAGTTAATTTCTTTCTTATTCCTTTTCATCATCTATCACCTGATTTTCTTCCAAGGAAATTTCTCTAGATCTACATAACCTAATAAATTCTTAGTTTTAATTCACTTATATGGGTATTTTTTCTGTATATTGTATAGATTCCACATAACTTTCAACAACATAAAAATTATTATGAAACATTGATGCAATGTATACTTGCAAAATCTTTTTATTTATTATTTTTAGAATTATTTTAAATCCTCCCATTGTTTTTTTAAATTTCCATAATGTTATAGACAAAAAAATTACAATCCTTATTTTATTTTTCATCTGCATGTTAATTGATATTGAGCATATATATATATATATATTTCAAATATATTACATTTTTTCACAATTTTATTTTCCTTCGAACTCGACTATCATTTCATAGGCATTAAAAATGATGTGAAAACCATCAAAAGAAATATATTTCCCATTATACGGTAATTTACCCTTTTATTATGATTTTTTAAGTCATATAATACTTGGGTTGAGTATTTGGAATTTATGGATTATTTTGGAGTGTTTGGGAAGGGATTTTAAAGGGGGGATAGTTTGATATTTTTTAGGGAAAACCATTATCGTTCCCTAGGAATCCAGGAATGATTTTTTATGAGTCACAATGTTGGCCTATAACTATTGCATTGTTTTTACAAAACATGTGGGAACTAAGAGGGAAACTATGAGACCCCACTCGCTATAGTGGATTTTTATTAGTGTGTGCATGGTTTACCAAAATATATTGCATAATAATTTGGAACATTGGATTGGTTATAGTTTCGTGCACATAGTTTGAAAAACATTACCACCTAACCATGTGGCATTCATTAAATTCCCTAAAAATAAGTGAGTAATTTGGATTATAGACCTAAAGTGAATATTTTTCTTCTAATATCTTATAATCTCAATCATCTATAATTTGCTATGATCTAATGGAAAATTTGTTGATATAAGAGTAATATTTGAAAAATGAAAGTTAGTTGGATGTACAAAATAAATGGAATGTCCTTATCCTTTCTCATTCAATCTTGATATACCAATATTCCCTCTCATATATCCATATCATTAATTTTTTATAAATATATATATGTTATATGATGTTTATTATGATTACATATTTTTGGATCTATTACATGATATAATTTTAGAGGTTTAATCAAGAGGATTCTTTTTTTATTCTTCATTGACTTCATTTGTTAAGAGATAGGTGGTTATATCTCTTCTTCATTGATTATATAATTTGAAGGCATATCCTTATCAAATTTTATATTTTATTTTAAAAGGAAAGGTTCAATTATTTTTGTAATGGAAAACATTTTTCTTTTTTATTTTGTAATATGGAATCCTGAATAGCATTGGAAAAAACTTTTACCTATAATTTAAAATTATTGTTTCGAAATTATTGTTTTTTTATCCTGTAAACTGATAAGTAATTTTGAAATATATTGAATTAAAATTTGAAAATTTTCTTTTAAAATTTTCCATTTGTTTAAAGGAAATAATGATGCACTACTTAATATTTTAATGGGTTGATAATTTAATGTGGATTGGCTATATAGGAGAGAATGGAAGAAATGGTTGGAGTGTGTTCAAGTTGAATAAGATGACTTGTTAATACAAAAATATTGCCCATGGTTGGGGGAAAACGGTACTATCACCTTGTGATGACATGGTGATGGGGGAATTATCACTCATGATTATTGGGAATATTATCCAACATCATCTGTGTATATGTGAATGTTTGTGCGGAATAGGGATGGGTATGCGAAGTGTAAAAAAATAAATGAAAAATTGATATAGTAAAAAAATATGATGTTTTATTATTGTAAAAAAATTATTTACATCTCTTGATTATTATTTTTTATAAATTGTGTGCTAATATGTTCTTGTCCTAGTTTCATGAGTTGAGATGTATATATGGGAATGTTGATATTGTATGATTACTAACCCCATAAAAATTTACTTTGGTACATATGAAAGATTTGTTCTTCATGAATCAATTATTGAATGTGTATCATAAATATCTAGTGTCACACTACGATGTTACTTCCCCTGATTCATCTTTTTCTGCTTGAATTAATGGGCAATATCCATAGTCAATTTCACATTATATTCTATGATATAAAAAAAATTATGAAACAATATTTAAATATCCTTTTTGACTTCTTCTAAAAGAATAATGTGACACTATTATAAATTTCCCCATGTATAACATAATAGGAAATACCTTGTCAATACACATTCAGAACACATTTTGGATAAACAATTAAAAACTTTTAGTGAATCACTATGAGTAAAAATAAATCCCCATTCTATAAAACTCAATGTGGGACCCCATGATCCATTTTAGAATTATCTAAATAATTGAATTAAAAAATCCATAACTGTATGTAGAGACTAGCCTCTAGAAAGGAATCAATTCAATATAATCTAAAAAAAGGTTCTATCATGATATCCATTAAATATATTTTCTCAAATATCATAGTATAGACCGATAAATCCCATTTTAAAAAACATTAATTTCATATTTATGGATGATAATATCTCCTTCCCTTAACCAAATAGATAATTTAATTATAGGATTCATTTAGGTATAACTATAAACTTCCAGGATCTATCATAATCGAGGTCCAATATTTCATAATAATCAAACTTGGGGACAAATAACCTATTGTTATATCTTCAACTGACATCATAATGAAAAATATACCAAACCTTCCCTAACTAGATAAGACTCAAAGGATTAATAAGAATTTTATCAATGTATAAATATTCTAATGAAATGAATCTCAATAACACCAGGTAATGGGGACACATAATATGAACTATTCCCACCATGTATACCAACAACCTAGTATTATGACACTTTGTTTGGTATAACTTATCGGCCATCCAGTGCAACGAATTCATTTCATGACTCCTGATTTAATTCATAATCTCTTTAAAAGAATAAAACAGGTGCTATCATTAAAATTTTATCACAAAATATATTATTTTATGTATAAAATTGATTTTGCAGTCCCCAATTTTTTAATTATATAGTTCAATTATAATTTCAATTATTCTATTTTATATACAAATATGCATCCAATTTTAAATAAAGAAAAAGTGAATATTTAAAAAGAGTATAACTTAATACATTTATATATTTATTAGTATTTATGAATACATTCAAGCACTATAAATTAGTGTATTTGTAACATGTCTGAAATTATTGATTGTTAGATCAACTATCTGTTTTCTCAACATTCATGATTTTATGAATTCTTATATCTTCGAATAATTTTTTCCAAATTAAATTGTGAGAAACTATTAAAACCCTACAACTAAACTCTTTAGTGAGTAAAATATATAGATATGTCAAGTTTCAATAATGAAAAGACATCAAAATCTTACTACTAATGATTATCACATTTAAAATAGTATTCAAACTATTTATCTTTACAATATACAATGTTATTGTTTTAATAAATTGTGTAATCTAATTTCAAATCATTTTATTCTATTCATCATAATTACACATCGAACCATTCCATAAATATTTTCCCTTAGAATATTTTTTATATCTAATGTAACACTTTAGATTAATTATTCACAAAATTTTCTTGAACCATTTTTGATATAATGTGAAATTCACATTGACATATTTCCCAAACATTATTTAATTTTTTCAACATGAAATTATCTGTGTACAAAAACACTCAGACTAGATTCAAAAATATTGAACCGCTTTTAAAATATCTTAGTAAGACACATAATCTCTATTTTTTGGGAAATATATTATATTTACGTATAGTTAGAATATTTAATAAAAATTTTATTATTTCTACAATTCCTTTCCCATAAACAATACATAATCTTGAGTAAAATCATGAATTTGACATTATTTCACAATGACGTTCTATTCATGTTTAGAGAAGTAGTTAATTTGGACATAACTCATAAAAAACAACTTACATATTAAAATTTTAAATCTTATACTCACTATAAATGTTTTCATAAAATAAAAAGAATCATGGTTTCAGTTCATTTTTAAAATTCATTAAATTTCATTGATCCCATCATTTACTTTATTCATGATTAAATCCTATAAAAAAATTCAAAACATTCGGTGAGTATAAATATATTTCTAATGGATACATAAAGATGGAATATCTTTAGTCATGAGAAAACATGGTAAACATGAATACTATAACATAAATTAATAATTTTCACCTTTAAGATGTAGTAAATGCAATTCACTAAATATATAATAATTTCTTATCCTTTTTTATTATCTCATATATAATGCATCAGAAAAATCATTGAGGTTCATGTGGATAATCATTACTACCAATAATTATTATAGAATAATAATGAGTGTTATCATTGGGTTTCCCACATAATTTAGTTTCTTATTTGTAGAACAAACACATTTTCATTCGAATCCATTATTACATTGGTGCCTGTTGGATCCAGCAATTTACTAATACAAAAAATGTCAGTGTGAGTATATCAATAAAATCATCATACATTAACTTATGAGGAAGATAAGTACTAAAATATATTTCTTCATGTTATCTAAAAATCATTCAATTAATATTAAATAACTTTGAAAATTTATATTATGCTAACCATTGTGGATATATTTAACATGTAACATATGTTTAAATGTTACCCTAGCCTCTATAGTTTTCAAAAACATCCTTTGATACCAACTATAAGGCCCCAAACATAAACATTACATAATCTGAAGTTAAATAAATAACTTGGATTTATTTCAAATTGAGGATATTTTAAAGTATAGATCGTTATATAATCAATACATTTCTCATATGTAATAAATTAAATATTACAAAGTATAATCATCTACTCACTGTCCATTTTTTTATAAAAAAAAGTTAAAAATTTGATTAGTTTTATTTTTAATCTTCATAACTTTTTTTTGATTCCATCCTTGACTATATTCTTCGTTAAATCATATAAAAATGTTCAATACTTGGGATGACCATAAAAATATCATCCATGGAAACTAAAAGAAGGAGAACTATTAGTCTTGTGAAAACTTGTAAACCACTAACACATTATCATAATGTAATAATTTTCACCATTATAAAGTAGTAAATACACTTCACCGAATATAAGATCATTTCATATTTTATTTGAAATAAAAATATTAAATTAGAACCCATAAAAATCACATATAACATTTAAGGGTGACACAGGACTTGACAAAAAATTTATGGAATAACCATACAATCAACTTCCTCACATATCACTAAATAGAATAGTCATATGTCTGACTTCCATACCCAATGCATTGGGGGCTATAAAATAATAACTCATCCTTTTTTATCACAGAACAACCCATATTTGGTTCATCACCTAAACACCAATCTTTGTTGTAATGCATAACTACCCATAAAATTTTCCTGTGCCACTATATAATCCTAACACATAAAATATTTAAATTATCAACCTTTCACTCAAAAAAAAATCCATTTTCAAATCACTATAATTTGTTTCATTATATTGAATTTTTTAATTGATTTTAAAACCCATTTTCAATACAAAAATACCCAAAAAAATTAAATAAGTCATATATTTTGTTTCATTTATGAACATAACGGCTTATAGAGGAATCCAAACATCGCATAATTGTTATGATGGTAGAGAATTTGTTGTTTCCAAATACGTTAAAAACAATCCTTTAGTCATTTCGCAAAGAAAGGAAAATGATTTGTATTATATGATTTCCCCAAAAAACCATTTAATGATTTTAAAGATAGTTATAAAAGATCCTATATAATCATATTGTCTCTATTCAAATAAATATGAAAATTGATATCATGACGGAATTGATTAGGTAATTATATCTTTAAACATGCAAGGTGTCTCATTCCACATTGAACATTTAAATATTAAACTCCATGAACTAGTTCATTAACCAAAACAATATATAACATTATTATATATAACATATGGATATAAAATTTCATATTTTTTATATATACACCTAGGAGAATAATAATGGTGAATATTATCAATAAATGGATCAATGAAAGAAGATTGAGACAAATTCCCCTACATTGATTCTCATTTTTCATTTGTGTTCTATATCATCCTGAATAATATACACAGGATAAATTATAAATTCATAAGAAACCATTAATTTATGTTATTAATTTTATATCATTAATTTCCATGATATAATAATTAGTTAATTATTTGGGTTCATGTCCGATGTTTTGTCGATATTATGTACTTGAGTAAAAAAATGAACATGGTTTGATGTCACTAGTCATCTTGGTCATATGTCCATCATATCCAGAATATAAAACATGATTTCAAAATATAATATATTCATTATATAAAAATTTATAATAATCATTTATGATAAAAATAAAATCATTGTTCACGGAGATGAGAATTTGTATTTACCATTGAACGTTATTTTCATTTTTCCAGTAATTTTAAAACAAATAAATTAAATTAAATGTATGTAAATATATATAATATAATTATAGTAGAATTAATATTTAATTTATGTCATAAATTTTACTATGAAATACTTAATTCTTTCAATGTGACGTGTGAAAAAATCATATCATTTTGAGGAGGCGGTATTACACAAGTCACCAAACGAATTTATCGTATGACCACAATATGTAAATCATGGATGTATAATTAATAAAATTTATCCACAATATTAAATAGGTTATATTATAAATATTAAAATATTGATTTACAATAGAAATTGTTTAATGACCATCTATGAAGGCAGTAACTGAAATGGAGACAAAACATTAATCATGAATGTAATTCACGACAATAACATGGAAAATAATTTCGTTTCATTGAATAATGGTAGGTTATAAATGAAATGTAAAAGACATTTTATTTTAGAGACATAAAATCCAGTATTTACATGATATGGGGTAATAATTCATTAAAGTATGAAGGGGGTGATGATGATATAGAAAAAGAAATGAAATTTACAGAGGTACTTTTGCAAAATTACCTCTTGAATGTCTCCTTCATGAAACACCCTTCCAGTCCTTGGGTTTGGTATTTTGGTGTGAAATGTAGCACTTGTTTGTGGGAGGAGTGAGGAGGATAATTTTGGAAAGAGATTTTTGGAGAGAATAAGATTTGTGGGTCGAAATGGTGAGGTAAGGGTTTTTATTTATACATGATGAGTGGTGGGTTCAAGTTAATAATTTATTTATTATCTTATATTAAATGGAAACAATATAAATGTTTCAATAAATTCCAGGACATTTTATTTTAATTAATGATTTATAGTTTTGTTATAGTCAAGAAACACCTCAAAAAATCTTTAAATGTTGTAGTTTGGATCTATTTATGGTTTTTAAATTATAATTTTAACCCTTTCCAAAATTGAACTTTTTCTACATTAAAGAAATTTAAAACCATGGTATCTATTTTGTATATAAAAATGAAATTTAACTAAAAGCCTAATTTGTACATTATGATTCCAAATATGAAATCCATTTTACCTAATTCAATTAACATAATTTGGGTAAATGTATTGAAAATAAATTATGCAGACAAAACTAAAAAGAAGTTTTTGTAATGTGAATCTCTTAAAAGGATTAAAATATTTTTTATCTATTTTAAATTTAAAAAGGAAACAATTTAACTAAATTGGATTAAATGATAAAAATATTCATCTAATTATACATTAAAACCTTATAATATGATAATATATTAATATAAATAACTTATAAGAAAATTAGTTTTAATCTAAAATAAAGTATTTTTCACTATTCCGTAAAATATGAAATTTATCAGAAAAATCACAAAATAAAATCAAAAAAAAATTGATATGTACTTATTCAAAAAAAATATTTAATTTATTCAAATAGTCATATAAAAGTGATAAAAACTAGATTTAAATAAAGATTTAATATCAAAAGGTTGTAAAATTGAATTTCAAAAAAAACACACATTTTATCCATATCATTGTATTTGTTCTAATAAAAATTCAATAAAACAAATAATATTATTTTAAAATATTATATTGAATTTATATTTCATTAATATAATCCAACAAGAGTGATTATATGTATTTATTTACACAATTAGTCACATTTGAATAGATTTTCAAAAAATAGATCCTTTATATTCAATTTTGTTTTATTTAATTCCGAAATTTAATTTTATAAATAATGAATCATTATAAAAACATGTTTAAAAAATATATTCCTATTTAATTTAATCCATTTCACTCACACCATTTTAATGGTTATATGATAATTATCATATTAATTAGTAATATTAATTTGTTCATTTAAGTCAAATAGGGGATATCATGTATGCTATCGAATATAGTTTTTCTTTTAAAAAACTAGGATGTTAATATTTCTAAATCTTACATGGTATTAAATGTGTTTTAATAATAATTCCTAAAAAATATTATATTACATAACATCATCCATTGGTGGTGGTTGTATCGAATTCTACATTTATAAAAATTGATAAAAACTTTTATCCAAGATAAATTTTCCTATACTTTGTCTTAATATGGAATATATTATAGAATTAGAAGGAACATAAACCATGTTTATAACCATACTCTATATTATAATATTATAATATTAGGATTAAAATATACCTACTTTATATGTATATATATGGATGAAAAATTTTCTTTCATTCATAACCATGATTAAACAACAATTTTATATCTCATTTCAATTAAACTACAAACTCCATTTATGTTTTCTATGATTTTAAAATAAGTTATATTTACAAAAATAATTACAATATATATCAGGTATCACATTATCTTTAGAATCATTGTATTATTTATATATTATTAGTAACTAACACCAAAATTTCATTGTATTTCTAAAACCCATTAAAATATTTTATAGAATCGTATCTTATGTAATAATTACACCTCCTTGTTGAAACCTCATATATTATTGTGTGACCTTGATTGTAAATTTATAAAGAATAATTATTCAATAATATAGATAATTTTTGTTCTTTATATTATAAATTTTAAATATTTTTACAATGGATAAAACAGAAAAATGTAGAAATAGTGTGACCTAGTTCAACTATCCTCATCAAATTTAAAATATCTGGTAAAATATTATAGAACTCAATAACATTGTCCAAACAATCCCATCATAGACAAACAAATAAATTTAGTAGTCATAAGAAGTATAAAGGAAGCCTCTAGTTCCCCAACTTCATGATCATTCACAATCTTATTTAGATTTTGAGCATGGAAAAAATTTCCTTAGTTCATCGGGAGTCAAATGATTTTGGAGTTATTATAAAAAATAGCTTTTGTATAATTTTTATTGATTTTAAGTGGTGTATATTTAAAATTCATGATAAAAATGTTTTGTAGTGGAGAAAATCATATGTTATTAATAAAAGAATTATATTGGAGGATTTTAGTGTTTTTTTGATAATATTGTATTGAAATTTTGTGAAGAAAATTTTATTTCTACATAGAAAAATTGTCTCATGTTATGTATACAACCTCACATAGATGAAGTTTTTTTAACTCAATTAAATTACCAAATACTTGATGTTGTATCTTTTTAAATCATGATGATTTTTTTGAAATGTTTTTTATAGTTTGGGGATTCCCCTAAATAGAAAAATCATATTGTCATTAAGAAAATAATAAGTCAATTAAGAGAGATAAATGATCCATTTTTACCTAATGGTTGGATTAATGTATATCATGTATGATTTAATTTACCTGAACTAGTATTTTTTATAAAATGGTTTTTTTAAATGACTTATATTAAATTCTTTATGTTTACAATAGTTTTGTACTAAATGGGTTTTCATAAATATTAATAAAAATTCATATAAGTTCAGTACTAATGTGGAATCCAAACATATTGATGAAAGAAGAACTTAATCGAAAACCAATTATAGTTTAAATTTTTTAAATTATAAACATCTAAGTAATATTTTGACTTAAATTCAAGTAAATAAAAGTTGACAATGTCATGAGTTGGGAAATATTTATTGTTTGAAAGAATGGGGTGTAGTTAGTTTCCTCCAAACATTGTAATCATGAAACCAGAATAGTGAATCTGGTACATTTGAAAATTTTAATAGAATACTCCTTGGGTTATCCTAGTTTTAGTGTATAAAGTAAAAAATCACATGTGAAGACTTTAATCACATGATAACTATTGTGAGGGAGAGAGTTTATCCAACAAATTGTTGAAAAACTTTTTAGTGGGTGGTGTCTAATGAATTATACATTGAATTATTCACCCACTCTTAGGTTATTTACCTTTCGTTTTGAAAAAAGTAAATATCAAAGAAAATGTTTCATGTCATTGGGGTTCTTCCCCTGGTGGTAGTCAGGATTTAATAAATCACAATGGTGTTCCAACATTTGAAGGAAATTAAATTCAGTTTTGTAAGAATTTATTGAAACACTCTTAATAATACTTGGTCATAAATGTTTAAAAAATATCCAATAAATGGTTATTTGTAAGCCGATATAATGGAGCGTTATTATACAGTGATAAAAAATTGTTAGTTCTATATATGAAAGGAATAAATGTGTTATCGGGATCATCTAAAAATAAATACTACATGAAGTTCATGTCATGTAACTCCTCACATTCCATGTTGAAAAAGAAACTTAACATATATTAAGGCCACTCAATGTATTCTCTATCTAACCTGACAGTTTTATAGCTTAATTATATTTAAATTAGGATGTACATAAGTGATCCATTTATGAATTGATTTATTGGGTAAATGTGACTATAATTGATAGGTGTAAACTACGATACGACCTCAATGTTTTGAATATCATAAATCATATAATTAAACGGTTCTCACCAATATTTAGTCCAAAATAATTGTTTTCATATTGATGAATATCCAAAAAAAATTATAATTTAGAGTCTTCACATAACTATTGTTGCATATGTGATGAGAAACTATGATAATGAAGTTGATGAAAATGGGAAACCATTTGAAGTAGAATTAAAACTGTTGGATAACCATATCATGGGGAATTGTTAAGAAGATAGAAATGTTAGATATCACATGTAATTACTTTTAAAAAATTTGGAATGGTGAAATGAAATATTCAATAACATAATTTAACATGTATGATTTCTCTGTGGAATTTTTGGGAACCTCATAGAATAGTGTTCCATGACATTTTTGGTATAATTATGAGGATATTGAATCTTCCTTGGGTATAATCTAAAATAATATTAATAGTAAATGTAATATTATGAAAAAAAATTCATGAAAAGAACATAATTTGAAATGAATATAACAACTCATAATAAAAATATGTGGAATAAATTGTGAACATAAACCCTCATACAAATTGTTATAGTTTCTATTAATGTGAGATCATAAATTTGTAAAGACAATAAGGATTATATTGAAAAAATATTTTTTATAATTGAGCTCAATGCATAGTTAGAAGCTTCAGTTTATAACATAGATATTTGGAGATCCTAAAAAATGATATCCAATGGGATCCCCATTCCCACAGACTAATTTCTATAGCCAAAATACAAACTATATACATATTATTATAATCCTTTTGAGATAACATGAGAATAAAAATAATATATTTTAAATCATTCCCATATGTAAAATATATCATATAAAAACTAAACACACAATCCTAGCTCACAGCGGATTATGTTTAATATATATTAGCTATATTATTATATTAATTTAAAATAAGTCTTCATCATTTCCCAAAAATATCTTCCTCACATTATACCCTTCTAAAAATGTATTAAAATAAACTCTTTGTTATTAAAATGAGAAATATAAAAATAATAAACGTTTTAACTTAGATAAAAAATAAAATTTTCAATAAAAGACATAAAACAAGGATCATAATTGAGAATATGATGAGAATTTGGGAGTAAGAATATAATAATTTAGCACAGATTTATATCATAAATCATAAAATCACAAAATAATTCAATTATAATAAAATAAGAGTATTGAGAGTAAAAAAATTGAGATAGTAATGCGTGAACATAAAATTGTAATAAATTATAACATTATAATATGTCATGAATATGATCATGTAACATTCATAATGAATTAAACACAGATACATTACTCTCCTAATGGGTGAGCATAAACATCTTCTAGTAAAATATTAGGATTCATCAATCCACATGTGTACTATTTTATGCTTTGTATAAAAAAATTTTAACATTTTTTTGATGGTGTATCCACTTGTGTACTTGTCTATAGTTGTTATAACATTAAATTATACTTTTTTGGCTTGGTCTAACTAGCTAGGTACATTTCTTTTCATAAACATCTACTTGTGTACCATAATCATTTTGGGATTGGATAATGACCCATTTACCAAAATATATTTGGATTGAACTCACTACATGTGTAACATAATAATCTCATCGGTTATTAAACATTAAAAACTCATTGTAGTGATATAAAGGACCCCACCCACATCATAATGACAAAACATTCATATATTTTCTACATGAAAATTAAAAAGTTCATATTTTTATCACAACTTAGTTAACCAAGGGATGGAAGATTTTTTCATAAAATAACCCATAAAATATATTCATAAGAGGTATTCAGAAATAAATATGATAATATCAATATATTATACCTAATAAAATCATTAGAATTTATAAATACTATTGATATGTAATAATAATACTTTAATTAAAAAATATCATTCTATAAAATAGAAAAATTGTCCTCTATTTTTAATACATTTCTCATAAAATAAGAAAAAAAAATTAAAATACAATTAAAATTTTATAAATTGGAAATCATATATAGGAAATTTCATAAATTATAATATACATAAAGGTCATAAACTTAATTCATAGGGAATGTGTTTAAAAATATATCACATAACCAATTTTTAAAGGGTGTTGAAGATAACATGGGTAGATAATGTAAAAAGGATTACATTAAACAATTGTAAATAAATATAGGGATACTATAGAAATAAAATAATCAATAATTGATGTATAGAATAAATAAATATTAAATATATGAAATATGTACTTTCTAGAGTATATTTTATGTAAATAATTGAACATTAAATGTAATGGTTTAAAGGAAAAAATGGATTTCATATTTATACTTTTTCAAACAAAACCCATTAAAAGAGATAATCATATAGGGATTTTTAAACCTCTTGAAATTTAATAATAGTGTTCTATAATAAATCAACCAGTAACATATAAAATACCAAAAATAAAGAAGGTGGATAAAATTAAACATATCATTATTAATGTAAATTGTGATGAGAAAACACTTTCAACTTTGGTAATTTGTGGTTTAAAATTACAATGAAATAAAAAAAAACATTAAATGTTACATAAATTTTTATGGAAAAAACAAAATCCAGATTAAATATTTAAATGATTCAATAAATTTACCATATTAATGAAAATTTATGCATAAAATAAATAATTTCCCATAGAGGGAATCTTAAGTTGATAATTATATACCTCGAACTTTTTATTGTTCTGACTCTTCCTATCTTATTGTTTAAATATTATGGACAAATTAAAAATCCAATTAATAATATTATTAAATTTATTAACCAATATATTAAATTTTTATGTTTATTTATTAAATACTAATTCATTATTTTTAAATAATATTGATCATTTATGTTAGTTTTTTTATCTCTTCCATATTTGTTTCTTTATGGAAGTTTCAATTATAATTAAATACACAAAGAGGTAATCATCTATAAAATATTAAAGGTATAAAAATATAAGATCCATAATAATTTATGAATGTATAGGATCACTCCAATGGAATATTTATTTTATTCTACGAATTTAATTACATGATTTGTTAGTTTCGGTAAATTTTAATAATTAATATGCGGTATAATAATTTTGAGTTAATTATTAACATTACTATTATAGAAACAAAAAATACCTACATATTTATATTACATCATACCATTATTTATACATCCTTATACAGGCATGAGAAATATTTATTGAATAATTTGAGTAGTTGGTTTAATTGATACAAAGAAAAAAATTCCATAATCAGTGGATGTATGTGATCGTGAAGTGATTTTATTACAATATCGTCATTTTATTACCATAATGATTCTTATTATATGTTGTTAATGTTATTAATAAAAATATGCAAATAATTTTTTAAATAATATAATTAATATATAATTAATAGATATTATTACTTATAAATAATAAATCATGTCACCTCTTGAAAACCATATTGGTTTTGAAGGAATTCAAGAAATCTATAGTGAGTCGGAGCTAAAAAACTTAGGGGGATGATTATTAAGAAATGAAACTTTTTCTATTATATAGGGAAATTTTATTTTATGTGAGCCTTTCAAGGGGAGGTGAAGGGTTATTTTATATGTGTGAGGAAATACATTTTTCTACATATATAATAATTTATAAAATATTAATTTTCATGAAATGTGGATCCCATTTTGAAAAAAAATGAATATTGTATGAGGAAATGTTGATAAATATATCATAAAAAAATTTAATGATATTTTAATTACTTTTTAGGTGATTATCATTTGATTTAACTCTATTTAATATCTATGAATTTACTATGGAACGAAACTTCAACAATGTTAACTTATTTTACTGAATAAATATAAATCAAGATTAATTACATAAATTAAAAAATTAAATAAAATATATGAATTCAATATTTTTTATTCAATTTATAACAAAGAAATGATTAATTTAAATATTAATATGACTAACCTAATGAAATTAATTTTTATTAAACACTTATTTTTATGTACAAAAATGAATTTATAATTATTTCTGAAAAATGATAAGATTATTATTGACTACGAAAAAATTTATTTGTTAATTATTATAGAAATTTTGCTTATGGTATTTAAAAACCATGGAAAAACAAAATTGAGTAATTCAAATAAATTATTCAACTAAATGTACCGAAATATTTTTTATTTGGATAAAATATATTTTGGGATAAAAATGTAATAATTTGTTTCTAAAATTGTAAAAATGTTTTAATATTTAATATTTTAATCCTTAAATTCATATTTTTTCAATAAAAATATTTCATAAAATATTATTTCTTTCTTGTATCAGGATAATTTCATATAATTTATAGTATTTGTAAAAACATTATTTTTATATATTCAACTAAAAATCAATCATTTAAGAATAATCAATAAAAATAATCCTAATATAATAATGACATACTGAATACAAAAATTATTTTCATTTAATAAAATTAAAATTATAAATATATGAAGTTTTTTTTTAAAATGAAAACATAAAATATAATGAAAAATTGTGTTTATTAAAAAATCGACATTTAAATTTTACATGTCCCTAATAATATTTTTTTATCAAAAAAAATAAATGAGTGGTAATTTATTTATTTCAATATTAAAACTTTTTATATTAATAATCTATTAACAATTATAAATTTAATTTCAAATAAAAATGAATATTACTTTAGTAGAATTTGTTTGAATACTATGATTTTTCACCTTAAATCATTTTAATCATATACAATTAATTATTTATATTCTAGCATTTAAATTTTAATCAATTGATTAATATTCTAAAACCAAAAATTATTCTTAAAAATATTATAATTATAATTTTTATGGAGTAAATGTACAAGTTATTATAATAAATAATTTTAATTAATTACGATCATTTTGATTACTTCATATTCTAGCCTTGGTATTCTCTTAATGAGATTATAATTTAATTTAATATAAGATATTAATTTTCCAATTAAATAATAATATATAACTATTAACATTACATGGGTGTTAAATAAGATACAATATAACCATAATATCATTTATTTAAATAAAAATATATAATTAATTCATGGGATGCAACATTCCACCCATTATATAAATAATCTCCCAATAATTTTAATTATCCTTCATTGATGCACACTGATGAGTGTAGTTATAAAATATACATGATTCATGAGATAATTTCTAATGAGGTACTAACCCTACTATCATAATTATGACTATAAAACTCACTATTTATCTTACGGTAGACATATATTGATATTTTCAATAGTCTTATCCATTACATTAAAATATAATTATTTATTGGATTATAATATATAACTGTTTTAATTTTCATATGTTTAAATGCTTTAATTTCCAAAAGCAATTTCCAAATAAATTCTAAAATGATTGTTTAGGTAGAATCTTAAAAAATATTGTATAAAATAAAATTAAACCATTATATGAATATGAAATATAAATCAAAATCTAACTTATCCTTTTACACTTTAATTACAACTCACAAAACATTCAATTTAACTAATTAGATAAACATATAAACATTCATAAAAATATTGATCTGCAATGTTTAATCCTATAAATATTATTAACCTAATCCTTATAAAAAATTAAAATCTTCTATGATACAAACATTGATACTGGAAACCCATTATCCTGTATCTCGTGAAAAAATACAATATTTATACATATTTTTTGATAAAAAGTGATATTACAGGAGGGAACAAACATTTATTTTAAATAACTCCCACAAATTAAAAAATTGGACCCATAAAAAACACACTATCTCTTGAAGCAAATGTATATTATCTTTTGAAATAATCTATAAGATATTTTTATTTTACAATAGGTCTTTAAAATTTCACAAAAAATCCTCCACACGGGTTACTATTCTAGACACTTCATACATTATACTGTTCATTGTAAACTAGGTATATAGAAAAAGAAAAAATGGGTGAGCTTAGTAGATCTATAAGGTTAAGACTAAAAGAAATTAGTCAATCTTTATAAGTGAGAATAATATGATTATGTGGATATGAGATCATAATATAATTTATTATGTCTGTCATATAAGGATCAAACCCCATTATTCATAGATTATAGAAAATAAATCATGGAATAATGATTTTTACATAAATTTTGAGTCATGAGTGTTAGGAAACACAATTCCATAATATATGTAGATGCCATAAAAATGATTACAAACATATGAATATTCCATTAATATGAGCGTAAAACATTTATCAATACTTATACAATAAGTCATTAATCAAATAATATGATAGGCTAACAACATCCATTAACATAGTTAGATTAGGATGACATACTATTTAGGTTTTTGAGTTGGTCTAATCACATGTTTTTTATTTTATGTTTTGGATAACCATAAATGTACATATAATGATTCGTATAACCACTAGTGTTACTTTTTTGGTTTTTTATAACCACTTTAACACCTTTATAGGACTTTTTTGGCAAGTAATTGAATAAAACAATTCAGTTTTGGAATAACCACTAATGTACCATAACCTTTTAGGATTTTACCCACCACCCATGTATCTATTTGGGATCATAGGATATATTACATTACTATTGAATTATAGGTTTATATAATACCCCACCCATCATATAATGATGTACAATACATACATGTTCGATAATAACATAGAATCATTAATAGTTTAATCATAGCATAGTTGAACTGTGGGAAATAATAGTTTTAATGAAAACCGTATAAAAATATCATTACTATACATCATGTTAAAAATTGAGGTTTGTATAATTACACAATATCCCTAGTGATTTATAATAATAATAATTAAATGATGCTGATTTCAATGAAAAATATTTTTATAGGAAATTTTCCTCACAAATATCACGAAATATACATTCGTTTGGAAAAAATTTTCCATAAAATAAAAAATAATAAAAAGGAAAAAATATTAAAATTGAGAAACATAAAAAAATATAATAAACTTCATAAATAATAACATTAATAAACGGGGGTAAAAATTTATTAATAAAATGTTTAAAGAGATATTCTTTTAAAACGTTTATAATGAATGTAAAAATGAACCATGTTGGAAATATTAAAAAAATTAATGAAATCCATATATATTTTATATTTATATTAAAAATTAATTAATATATATAGAATAATATTCTATAATAATATAAATATATACATGGAGGTTAATATTTAGATAAAATCATTAAAACAACTAAAGTTAAATAATAATGGAATAAACCCCTAAGACATTAGTATGATTTGAATCAAAATCACATAAAAGCGAGAACATTATATGGATTACTAAATCATATTAAATTATTTATATTTATGATAAAATAAATTTTTTTGTGGTATATACACCACGTAAAATAAATAAAGTGTTGAGTATGAAACATTTCTAAATTTTTGAAAAGTTTGATGATAAAAAACTTGTTGTGTTAGTAATTATTTGAATAAAAAACCATAGAATGATAGAATATTAAATTGAAATTAAATTACCATAAATAAAATTATAATAATTATATAATATATAAATATTATATATATATACCAAATAAATAATAAATTTTAATAGTATGTAAAATTTTCAAAAGTAGGAAATTTGAGATGACGAACCCTTACCACATACATTTTCTTAACCAGACACAATTTAACTCCTTTTATAATAATTATAAATTTATTAATTATATTATTACAAACATTATTAATATTTATTACCTTTTACATTAATTTTTAATAATCATTTATTACATAGTTATTATATGTTTTTAGTTATGACTTATCCATGATGTTGTTAATTATATATATTCCTTGTTTGTTATTGTACAATGGATTCAGTAATGATTACATATTAATAAAATAAGAATATAAAGAATATTATATGTTATATAATAGTAGTCCCAAAACATTATACGATGTTATAGTTTCAATAAATTTTAGTTTTAGGTGTGGTTCGTCAAGATAAAGTGCATAACTAGTTTTTTATTCTAATTTTTAACGAATAAAAGATGGTTTATTAATAATGAATAAAACCATAATATATGGTTTTCATAACAAAAAAAAATTATTTATATATTAATATCAAATCATAAATGTAATTTTGTTTCCATAATCACCAATGATTAAAATTTATTTCATCGTTCATGCAAGTGGTTAAACTGAACCGAACTGCAAAATGTTATAATCAATGGATGTGTATAATTATGAAGTGATTTTATTATAATATAATAATTCTAGAAGAATAATTGTAATAGTATGATTTTACTAAATAGATAAAGAATAAATTATTATATGTGGATGAATAATATTTATGAAAATATAATGACACGAAATTATTACATACAATTAAGATATCATATCTCATCTTGGTAAACTTCTCAGTTTCGAAGGAATGTGGTATGTCTATTGAGTCGAGAAGAAACCCAAAGTGGGAGTGGATTATTATGGAAGTGAAAGTTGGGTATTATTGATGTGATTTATAATTTCATGTATGAATTGGAAGAGGGGCTGGATGGA
Source organism: Viscum album (assembly GCA_963277665.1). NCBI lineage: Eukaryota > Viridiplantae > Streptophyta > Magnoliopsida > Santalales > Viscaceae > Viscum > Viscum album. The sequence goes on from OY728159.1 coordinate 1,932,525,048, forward strand.
AATTTTATTAGTGAGAGGTCTGAAATTTTTTTAGATTCTTTTTTCTTATTATAAAAATAAATATAATTTTTAATGAAAGTGGATAAATTTTTTTAAAATATTAATGATAAGTTCAGGAGAAGTCATAAATCTATAATTTACATAATGAAGTTTATTTTTTATTATATTTCAGTTATTTAAACTATTATTTAAGAGTTAAACTATATATTAAAATTTACCATAGGGACAGACATTTACCTTAATAAGTTTTTTTGATGAATAGTAATTTAATCAACCTTATTACATAATATGTAATAGATGATTCTAAATATAAAAACATATTTTTATTTATGTAATTTCAAAAAGTTATTAAAAATATTCTTAATATAAGTACATATAACGCAACAAAAATAGTTTTTAGATAGTATGTAATTTTAATCATAAAAAAGAATTTCTACATATTTTTGACATAAATTATTAGTAGTATTGATTTTAATGTAATTTATAATTTTATGCTTAAAAAATTATGTTTTTTAATTTTCAAACCAATCTAAAACCATGTCGCATCATTGGAATACATAATTGAATTAACAATAATAAAAAAAATTGATAAAATATATATTACATTCCGAAATGCTAAACATAGGTTTTGACCATAATAATTTTGTTATAAAATTCGTTATATTAGTTATTAAAAAAACCATGGTTAGTTAAATGGTTTTTAAATTGTGAATTAATTATTATATAAATATTATTTAAAAAATTTATTGTATTTGAATAGAATGTATAATTTTATATTCACTTTTGTATATCCTTTAAAAAATTCTATAATTTCAATATAAGCTAACAATGAAATTAGAAATATAAAAATTGTAAGTTTAAAAAATTCAAAATTTTAATTGATGATTTTATATTTTAAATAATAAAAATAATTATAATTAAAATATTTATTAAATAGTAATATAACTTTTTAATAATTATTTGTTATCAATACACTTTCTAAATAATTTTCAATTAAATTAATATTAATTATGGATTTTATATATTGAAATTTTTAATTAGAATAATACCTTGAAAGTGATTAATATAATTTATGAAAAAAATATAAAAAACACTTTAAAAATACATTTTATTAAATATCCATTTTTAACCTTAAATAATTTTAATCACATCGAAAGAATATTTATCCACTAATATAAATAATTTCATAAATTCAATTCTGTTTGAAAAAAAATATTTATTAAAATAATAATAATAAATTATAATGAATTAAAATACATGTTTTTATAATAACATGTTTTAATTAATTATGTTATATTTATATACATATTGTTTTACTCATCATGTTATTATCATAATAATAATTTATAATTTATTTTCAAAATGAATTAATTTATATATTTCCTTCCAATATGTCATAGTTCATTTTAGTTTTCACTTTTGTGTTATAATGTATATAAAAAATATTAACCTTTTAAATTAATATTTATAATAAAATCTATGGGTTTTACTTATAATGGAGTTATTCGTGTTACAAAAATCTACATATTGTATTAGGAAGAATATATGTTTGATTTGAAGGGGGAGATTAAAAATATCACACATGAAATTCCAAATGGCAATGAGTTGGTTGTTGAGTACAAGACAAAGATCCTAAAGGAGAGACAAATTATTGATGGTATGGATAACATACTGAAAGATTTGGTAAAAAATATTGAAAAGCAAAAGAGATAAATATTTAGATTATATTGAAAAATAAACGACCCAAAGAAAATATGCACTCTAATATGACATTTGGATATATGATCAAACTGGATGTAGAAGTGATGAAGGAAAAGCATGCATATCCAACAATAAAAATATAAAATTTCATATAAAATCGAATAAATCAAAATTAGAAAGATGGTATGGGTATTTATCATATGTAGATGTTGGTTTCAGTTAATGCCATATACAGAAATTTCTATTCCCATTTTGAAGATTTATTTGTATGTGACGAATAATGGTAACACTTATCAAATGGAAAGATATAATGGATTCATGTTAAAAAACACAAGAATATACCTCAGATCATGTGTTATTTTTGTGGATAAGTTGGATACACTAAAAGTGTGTATTCTGTACGAAATAGGTATTGGATGGCCTGAGGGAAACAATTGAATTTGAGAAAAACTTAGTATTTCTAGTGTACTATTAATTGAAAATATTAATAGTGTGGTGGATGTGGTCAAATTGATAGTTATTTCTAATCAATTGTGTAGAGTAATGTGTGTATGGATATCCAATGTGGTTACACAAATAAGATCATGGAATCATTATGTGGGTGTAAAATGAAAATTCAATTTATATCTTTTAATAATGATGTCGATCTATCATATTCAAAGGAGGATCAAATTTCAAAATAATAATGAAGATTATGGTCAAGAATAATGATAAATCAAGATCCAAGATGCATGTTGTTGTGGAGATTCCCCTCAAATCATTAGACTATTTATGTGTATGAATTCAGGATTATTGATGTACATACCATATGTCATGAAATAAGGATCTATTACCATGGATAATTTATTATAAATAATATATTATTATATATGGTAATGGTGGATGTTTGGGAAAAGGCATTAAAACATTAATCAATTGAATGTAGTTATTTTGTAAGGAAATACTTCAAACATTCTATGTGTGTATCAATTGTGCGAGTCAAGAAATTAATGAGTTTTTCACCAAGAAGAATGGTATCTTAAATGGTATAGACAAGGAAGAAATGATTAATGTTATTTAGAAGGGGGATATCTATCTCATCAGTATAGAAAATGATATTTGATTTATGTCCATGTAATGATCAAATTATAGTTTAAAATATTAATTAGCTAAGATAAAAATTCATGATAAATTTTATAAAAACTATAGATTTCTTGGTATCTCTATAAAATCACATGATCGTACACTCATGATATAAATATAAAAAATGTAAGATTATTAAGAAGACATAAAATCTAAATGATAAGAAGTCAATATGGTTAATTAAACAATAAAATTTCAATTTATGTTGGATGATTTCAACAATATTCATTGATGGGAAAAAATAATATGTTCTATTCATTGAGGAATGTAGTAGGATAACATTGATGATAGTCATCACCCAATATTATTAGGTGTTCAGTTGCAATAATCTGTATTGGGGGAAGGATTAAAAGATATATAGAAATAAACATCTAAAATTTCATACACATAATGGAATATTTTTTACTAAAATTCTTGTGGAGGATTCAAAGGATTATAGGAGAAAGAACAATATCTCAATAGTGAGAACTCATTACAAAGTTGCATCTTAGATGAGAAAAAATATAATCAAATACATGGAAATAATGATACTTATTTAAAAATAACTACCTGAAATTTTTTAAGGAATGATATTTACATTAGTTGATGTTTCTAATATATATTTTATATGGATAAGAGAATAAGAAACTTTATATGTGATATGTTACAATAAGAATATATTGTCTAAATAATATAAAATCATAGAAATGTTTGTGCTTTATAGCCAATACAGAGAAATAAACGATGTTTCATTCAAATATAAATGAATATATTTTTCTTGGATACTCATCCAAATTAATTTTAAATTTTTTTTACATAAATCAGAGTGTTTAGGAGGCAAGCCAACTCATATTATTTTTATTGAAAAATAAAATTATAAAGAGAATCATTTCATTGGGTTTTGTAAAGGTAATTATAAACATAACAACATGCATCTTCTAAAACCAAATAATAACTAAAATTTAGAACTACGAAGGACCATCTCATGTTGGAATTCATAATTGCGATCTATGGAGTAGAATTATCCATTTGACATTATTACCTTTAATCAGGTGAATAATCAAGGAATAAATAACCCAAAATTAGAAGAAAATTAGTACTAGAAGGTAACATATTCTCTAGGGGGTTTGTTGAATGGACTTAATGAAATTACACTGCCACAGTGGAATCTGATTATGTCCATATAGACCACCAACCATAGTAGACAAAATTAATGACCTCCTTGATAATATCACACAATTCCACGTCAATTACATAAAAATTATAAATTAAATGATAATATAAACCCTTAACAAGGCAAAGACGGGTGAACATGATACCAACATAACCCCAGGGCCAATGTATAGTATAATTCTCTAAATCTATATTAACAGTAATCAATCTATATATTAGATAAATACATTAAATATTCTTGATTACCAATGACCTATTGAAAATTCCATTAAAACAAATAGATATAAAGATAACCATTTCAGAAAATTCATTGTCTATTTACATAGTATGGATCATGGATGAATTCATAAATCCCCTATTAATTTCACCAATCCCATTATGAAATTTCTGATCTATATTCTCATTATCCACCTCACTCCTTTACTTAAATAGAAATGAAATTATTTCCATTTCATTAGTGATAATAAACTCATAAACCATATAACTGAATATAACTCTATAAATGAAGGTTATCAATTTCCACATACTATAAAAAAATGATTACATCCAAATACATCCTGGATATAATTCCATATCCTAATTTTATGAAAAAATGATAAAAATTGATCAACATATTCATCGTCATAAAGATAATGATCGTAATAAAGGTTATGATCTACCCCCTATATTGAACCAGTCAGTGTAGAGGCAACATCTACAATCACATCCTCAAATAATAAGCGTAATAGTGTTCGATATGTAAGGTTTAATTAATTGAATCAACCTTGATTTAACAATGATATATCCATCATAATTATTCATTTAAAACTCATTTGTATTAAATTTACTAGCTATAATGGGTTTCCAAAATATTTTGTTCCCATCTGTATACTCAAATCTGTCAATTTTCATTATGGATCCAAATGGTAGAAGCACATTATCACAATCATTGCAATTTATATTAAAATTTTTTATATCCTTATAATATTGAGGGATATTCTCATCATCAATTATTAGATCTTAAATACATAATGAAAAATAAATGACTAAGAAATGATCTCAAAATACAAGGCATCACTTTAGTGGAAATGATAAATATCCAAAACATAATGGGGAGAATATTATGTTCCAATGAGATGAGGAGTTGAAAATACAATGGACAGAATAAGGGAATATGTTTTATTCAAAAAATAAAATTGAGAAGTTGTATAATTAATTAATATATAAATGAACATAGCCATTTAAATTTACATCATAAATTGAAGGGAAAATATCATTAATGATCACACAATGGAAATTGATATTAGATAACTAGAGTCTCTATGAAAAAAAATTATCTAATGTAGAACCAATTTTATTTAAATTGGATTTTATAGAAAATATATGGTTCTTGTAAAAAATTAATAAAATCTCAAATTTTAGAAGAATTAGTCATTGATACAGTTTTGAGGTTGATAAAAAAAATTACCTCATTAGGACCAAATTATTTATTCATAATAAAATAAATTAATAATAACTATGTATTTGAAATAAATCCTATATATTTTTCAGGTTATGATCCTTAAGTAAATATATCAATATTGATGAATCATTTTATCCCATTGAATGTTTTGAGAAAATATTATTATTCATGGAAAATGAAGTGAGAGTGAGAATCAATTGTTTATCTTTAGATGTTAAATATCTATTTATAAATGGATTACATAAAAAATATGATTATATAATGAAATAACATCATTCTTAATATGTTTAGTTTTTTCAATGGGGTTTTTAGATGAATAATCCTATATATTGGTTAATGAAAACATTACTAACATGATATTATATAATATATTAGTACATAAAGAAGTCCAATTTTAATTATATTAGAGTTATTCGTAATATATATATATAGAATAACAGATTGATCAAATTATTATGATTCCCTTATATGTTATAAAAAAATTTAGATAAAATTAGGAAAAATGCATGTAATTTAAAAACAATATGAGGTTTTTTTGAAATATTAATGTTTGGAGAGTTATAAAATTTCTTGGTTTTATGTGAAACATGTAAGGAATATAAAATCTATATCACACTCAAAATGTGGAAAGGATTTACTGATATATTTTGGAATTAAGGAATCATAGAAATTAAAAACACAGGTTTCTACCCAAATACGTTTTACATGTTTTGAGACAAAAAATATATTTTTTTCATGGAATATATGATAGTCAAAAAGAATAGCTTTTACATATTAATGAATATATTTGATATCTCTTACACATGTAGTGATACTATATACCCTAGTAATGTGATTTAAATACTAATAAATTGGTAAATATAATAGAATAATATAGAGAATGGAGATTTTAATTCAACATGCTTTATATGGTGAAATGTCAACAAAAGTTATTTTTAAATTTAAATGTAAATTGATATCGTTTAAGAAATTATTGAAATTCAACATCATGAGTCTTATCCAATACTGGTGAATTTAAATTTCATATCATAAAAAGAAATAATATTTCATTTCAATTATCACTATAGAATATTATTATATTAAATCTATTCATGTTATCAAAAAACTATTAATGATGGAGTAACAATATAATGATAATACAGTCGAAGTGGCATTTACCATTTCAACCAAAAATGAAATTTAAACTTATTATCAACCATATCTAATATATAGGATATAACTCAAGTATAAACAACATTCTTACCAAATATTACATCTTGATGGGAAAAGTTGATAACATTTTAGTTTAATTGGAGTATTATTACCCTATCTACATGTTGTTAATATCATGATAATGTTCATAATGAATGATATGTTTGATAAGAATTATTTATCACTTGTAAATCAGTTTAATCCAATCACATACAAAATTTTATACATAGGACACCCCCTAATGGATGATTTGTGTTCCCTCGTGTGTTAGATATTTTCTATCCTCTTACAACGCAAAAATAATTGACCTGTAGGTTTTTTTACAATGGGGTGATGATAAATAACGGGGGAGATATTTATGAACCCATTAATGTTTATCCTTTTCATACGGTTGAGTATCATTCAAAATAAATAGAAAAGGAGATAATTCATCAATGAAAATATAGTGAGAAATTATATAAAGGGAATAAATATGTATTGAGAATGGATTTTAAGCATTATTTTTTGATCGTCATCTAAATGAAATGATTAATTTATAATATTTATATATAACTCTCATTTGTAACACCAATTTTTACTCATTTGTTCTTAGAGTACATGTTAAGTTATTATTTTATTTCAATAAGGGGAAATAATGAGTGAATAGTGATTTAAAAATAATTCTTCACCAGAATATTTTATAATATGTCTAATGATTTTGAAGTGTTTTCAATAATCCCATAGGTAGTTTTTATTCACCAATATCCTTTATGTTAACTATTCATTGAATCTTGGAAGTGTTTTTTTAAAATTCATGATAAAAATGATCTAGAGTATAAAAAATTAAAATGAATTAATAAAGAAATGTATACATAGGTGTTTAATGTTTTTTCATGAATATCTTGTATAAATATCGATAAATAGAAGGATTTCCACTCATGATTGATAGACACTCAATCAAGGAGTAATACCTTATAGAATACATGATATGAAAGATTGGTGATATTTATAAACTCATGTTAACATGTAATTTAGATTGAATATTGTTTTATGATGTTTGTTTCATGGATTGGATTCTACTATAAATTTGTTAATCATCACATTGTTTACTACATAACTGTACTTAGGGGAGAGATAATTTATCTAATTTTGTGTATTATTTATGTGAATTAATTTATTATACAAAGGAATTTAGATGACCAATAGTGGAATATAAGAGGGAAATAATATAAATAATAATTTTTTAAAATAACAATTACATGATATATAATTTTTCATATAAGATGCTTATGATAACCCTAATGACATTTCTTATTATTAGTATGGTAAATTTAACATTATCTTTTTCATGAAATAATACATTAAAAACCCACAAATATTGATTTAAAAAACGTTATTTAGGATATCTGATGAATATTCTAATGGACCAGGGACTGAAATTTTGTTTATATATCAATGTGTTCTCAAACCATGAGTTGTTTTATACTTGTTGGGAACATTAACAAACTCCAAACATTTTAAACAAGAAATTTTCTATGTAATTAAATTAAATTGGAACATTGTTGTCGTATGCTCCATAGATTATCCAATATCAAGTAGAGAATGATGCCTATAAAATCATATATCATTCTTAGAGAGTTTAGTGGACAACTCATTATTCAATCCGTTATATGTACTATCTCAATTTGATTAATGTTGTATCATAATAGTCTTTTTTAATAGATAATTGTAATTGAATGCTTAATCTTGGAATAAGTTATATAAAAGGTAGGGTCACATCATTTCATAATATCATTACAAAATATAATATAGGGTAAAATATATTTTACATTGAATATTCAGATGGATAATCAAGGCCTTGACCAATGTCACGATGGATGGAATCTGACACTTAATATTTTAAAAGTGATTTAATCTCATGATATTATTTATATATACCCCTTACATGAATGATTTCAAAAAAAAATTATTTTCAAATCCAATTATTTCCCATAAACCTATATTTTTAAACAATATTGATCTCAAACTATTTAAACAACTCATATATTATTCTACTAACCCAAAAAAGAATCTAACTATATTTATACACAACAAAATTCATCTCATCCCATGGTATAGGAAACTATTTTCATATTCCTAGAAATGGTTGAGCCACTATGTGGGGGATAGTTGAATCGGTTTTTTCTTTTTATAATTTATGATAAATGTAAATCAACCTCTATAATGTGTAATGTTATGAACTTATAGAATAATAATGTCACCATAACTCATATTTAAGAAATTAATTAAAGGGAAATGAAAATTAATTTGTCAAAATGTACAATCATTATGCGGAAAACTGATTTCATGATATCATGAGTAATAATATCAACATATAGATTCAGTATTAATAATATTATTGATAATTAAAATGGGTGTTATATCATTACCAGTAGATACCCATAGTGCATCCCACATTAACTATGTTTGGATAATATTATACTATCTCTAACTAGTTATAATATAACAACCACCAATATGAGAAATATCACCAGACCTTCTAGTCACTATAGTGATAAATTCATATCTCCCACTATTCCTTCAACTAATCTTGAATCAGTGTCCATGTAATAATTGAATCCTTCTAAAAACATATGTATTAATGTGTATTCAAAAGAAATCATTACTCTAATTTCGAATCATGAGGGACTCAAGAATTTATGTTATTATTTAATTGATATAAATTTTTATAGAAATTATACTATCATTCAATAGAGTGAATTTTTTGGGGATTATATAACAATCTCCTACAATAATACACAACTCATAAGAATTAGCAATAGTAGTAACAACATGTTATAACTAAACTCACTAAATTATATAAGTAGTAATTCTATAATAAAATAGTCTCATGATATCATCAAACTAAAAGTATTCCACTTCTACAAATAATTAGAAAACTAAATTCAAACCCATCAAATATTTTAGGGCTAACAATCTCTATCTAGTCTCACACAAATATCACCTTTAATTATGATTCTTACTTCATGAATTTTTATTAATTAAATGTATAAATTACTAGCATCATTATTTGTATTTCTTGAAATAAATATAATTTCCCACAATGTATTCTAGTATTATATCTTATATATATAATGTATATGTTAAATTCCAAAGGAACCCTTCTAAATCTTCTTTCTCTTATTTTGAATCATTTACCCTTATATCTCCAAAGGCCTATACTAATTTGAAATTATCTTTATTGAAAAAAATATAATAGTGTTGATATTTCCAATTTTCAAAAAAAAAATTAGGTTAAATTTATTAATATAAGTCATAAATAAAATTTCTCTATCATTCCATTGTTATTAAATAGAATTTGTTTTATTTCTACTAATTTCTGATGAATTTGGATTCATATAATCTCAAAATATTATCTTTTATGACTATAAACATTCCAAAGTTCTAAAATGGAATTATTTAACACATACACCCTAAAATTTTCAAATCAAAAAATTCTATACATCATCAATAAATTAATCCTTTTATATATTTGATTTATCATCAACGAAAATCATTACAAAAATTGACAGGTATAAATTTTGGTTCTATTATCTTTCGACATCACTCAGGGTATGTGAGTTATATTTTAATAGTATATGAATTCAATTTAATCTTGAATCACCTTGTTTTTTAATAAATTTTTTTTATTATAAAAAAATTATTCATTATATTAGATATAAATTAATGATTTTTTATCCTTCAATTAACATTCGTCTCAAATATTTAGAATCAAAGTTATTTCTTCCATCTTCGGATCAAAATAAATTTTGATCAATTCAACATAAATCCTATTATTAAAAATAATTCTGATATATTTTATTTTTAATAATCACCACCCAAATAAACCTACTAAATGTCATATTTTTTTAAATAATTTGATTATTATAATTTTCATTCATGATAAGTGACTATCAATGATATGAAATCTATGCACTTGGAGTTCGAAAATATTTGATGATAGTTAGTGAGACCTTAGATTATGAGTATCATATATTGAAATTATTATATGAGTAATTTCATAGATTCAATTCACTTAAAAAAATTATTCAGTCCTCTGATAGTAAAACATTTATTTCAGAAAAATTAATCCCACTGAAGTAATTATCAATCAAATAATTAAACCATTGACGAAAAAATAATACACCTTTATAAATCAGTGGGAACATTAATCGGCCTATTTTTTATTTATTCAATACAAATAAACATTATACATCACAAAATGTATTTTAATTTTTATCATACTACATCCTTTCTAAAGGATGCAATTCTTGAAAAATTAACTAATAGACAATGAAATGTATTTTAGGGAATTATACATCACTTTGAAAATAAATGTTTGGAAATGTTTATTTATATACCACCCAATTAGTAAATTCTATTCTTTATGTTCTATTAATTTCAACATTTGGATCCAAAGCTATTTTATTTCTCTAAACATATTCTCTAATTGTTATGATAACAACCTCTTGGATATGTATGACGCGTCTGGGTTCCGAGGGTCCTTCTCCGGCTCCCGCTCCCGGTGTCGCCAGATCGGTGGTGTTCCGGAGTGCGGCTTGGCGTGCTCGTGCCTTCTGATGACGACGTGTTCTACGAAGTCTCTGTGGTGCTTCGCTCAGATCTGTCGAATCGTCCACCGGCGATGAATTCGTTCCATCTCTGTTCTTCCGTCGCATCCTGGCGTCGCCTCGAGTGGTTCCGGCGGGTTTCCATGGGGCGCGATGTCGATCTGCAGTTCCGGAGGGGGGAGGTTTTTTATCTTGCTGCTATGTTTTTTCTGTAGGGTTTATGCTTGGCTGATTCTAGATGCTGTTGGTTTGTGGTTTGGATCTGGGTTTATGTTTTGTGATTGGATTGTTCCGGCGTTGTGGCGGCGACATGTTCCGACAATAGTGGAGCATGATGGATGGTTTTGTGATTTTCTGCAGTTTAACGGAGGAGTTGAAACTGTGTACCTGTTGATTGTTTGTGTCAATTTCAACGGTGTGCTAGTTGATGTGGATGAGGTCATTCGATTCGCGGCTGACTGTGGTTTGACGTCGCGGATCGGGCGTTTTGGTGGATCGTGGCGCTTGATGTCGACTGTGGTTGTTTTATGCTTTGATTTTGTTTTTATGGTGGGATGTGATGAAGATGGCGGTCTGTCGTTGTCCCGGCGTTTCTCGCTGGCGATTTTTCTAAGGCGGGGAGTATCTCGGATTCACGGTGATGCCAGAGTGGGTCTCCCCGCCGATGAACTGTCTGGTTGGTGACGGTGATGCTTTTTCGAGATTTGTTTTTGGGAAGATCTCTGGAATAAAGTCGCGGTTGCAGTAATTGCAGTGAAGATATGCTGTTGAAATCTGGATGTTTTGATGTTTTTGTTTGATGAAGATGATGAACTGCTGGTTGAAGTGTTGAATCAGCAGTATGGGTCTTTGGTTTTGGGTGTAATGGTTTGGTTTGTAATTGGCTATGTTTGGTGGGGACTTCTCATTGGGTCTGGGCAAGATGTTGGCCCTCATCCATCTCCTTATTTAATGCACTTTTTATTTCTTTTAATAAATGGTCATAGGTTATTCCTCTGACTGAACTTTCCTGGTATAAGTATACACTATCTCAACAAACTTTATTTATTACTCTTCATGATTAAAAAATTTTCTTATATAAATAATGTTCCACTAAATGTTAATTTCGTTCATTAGAGATAAATCCCAATAAACATCTATAAACCCAATAAATAAAAAATCTACCCCATATTTTACATCATGTAATGATAATAATTACCTTATACAAACATAATGAAAAATTTGTATCCATCATATATGATTCTGTTAGACTACTCAAATATCTCAGAAACTATTAAAAAAATATGTAATTTTTTTGCATGATAATAAAAGATGGACTAAACTTATGATGTACTTTTAAAAGTCCCCCTAATTCACAATTCATGTGGTATCATATATACTAATAATCACATTGGTAGTAGTGGGTGTAAAAGAAAATATAAGGTACTCCAAACCAAATTTCGTAAAATATTCCATGGAAGATTTTTCATGTGAAGGGAATATATAGACTCTATTATATATAAATTTTATCCAATGATAATAATTTACCTCTCTGATAATGGACAACTCAATGTTTATGTATATTTGTTCTAATAATTATTAAAATGAGTTATTCTTGGCTATAGAAAGAATTATGACATTAAAATTATTCATAATTTTTTTTTCATATTCTAACATCCATTATATATAACTTATTATAAAAATTTCTTCACGAATGATTTTTATTTCCTAGAAAATTATCATGTTTAGAGTACTAACAATGTTGGACCTGTGTTAGTATGTGTAATTACATCATTAGATTACACATCATGATTAGATATTCATTAATAATAATTACATTATGTTGTATAATATATTCTTCATCTTCAACATCTCAATCTAAAAGTATTTATTACACATATAATTGAAAGAATTTATAGTCTCAATGACCAAAAAATAAAAATAAACATTCACATATAGAATATTTCAATTAGGGAAAACCTATCTTTGAAAAAAATACCTACCACATGTGAATATATTTTATGAATTATCTTGAATTGTTTCCCCAAAACCTAACCATCATCGTTGAAATTATTGTAGAACATAAAATTTAATCTAATGATATACTTATATTTTTGTATGGACTATCTTCCATGGTATTTGTTTTGTAAATTTTTCCAAATTATCATTCATAAAATTTATATATTATTTAGTATTGATTACTTATGTAACTGGTGAGGGTTCTATAATTTATGTATATCTGGTGGAATTTTTAACACTCATTTTCCCCTCAACTAATCTCGGTCATCGTATCATCTAGTGATATTTTTTGTTCAATCTAATTTTATAATTTCTAAAAAAATCAATTATTGATTCATGGGATGTTATGTCATCCCTATAATGATCAGAAAATATTTTTTTATGATGATTTTTATTTATTCCTTCCTTCTTATCATCCCTTTAAAAAAATTTGGAGTAATTCTCTTAATTCACTGAAACTAATTTTTTTTATTTCTTCATATTCCTCATACATTCAATGAACTTTACATCATAAGACTAAAAAAATTTATAAAGATGGATTTTTTAACATTTAATCATCCCTCTAGAAGTCGAATATCCCAATACTATTCTCCCCTCATCATTTTCTTAAATCATTCATAATATTGTATTTTTTATTTTCAATTATCTTCGACATAAAAATACCTTAATGTACCAAATCATATGATTCATCTTGTAAAACATCTCTTAAGGGGTAATTTGTATTTTTTTTCTCATTATGAATATTTTATAAACATGTACTATTATATATACTGTTTATAAATAAAATAATGTCAGTAGTTTATACTCAAAAATCACATTCCTCTCCACATAAACTATATGGTTTCTCTATTCCATTATATCTTTAAATTATTAATGTGGTATATAGAGAAATAAATTCATCCTCATTCCATTTTTTGGATACACACGACTCAGAAAAGTTACAGAAATTATATGTACCACCATCTATTATTTTATTAAAATTTATTAACCAAGTACTTTTTTACCAACCAATCTAAATAATTTCAATTTCTTGACCAAAAAATATTTAATTTTCATGAACATAATGCTAATCATTTAATTGAATTCAGCAATAAATGTAAACTGTTCTAAATTAGCAATTATGGAATAATATATCAGTGGTCCATAAATAAGTGAATATATGAGTTCATGTTATCAGGTAGACTGAACATATTATTTATTATTACCTCCATATATTATATTTCCCTTCCAAAAGGATTCAAAAAACACATTTTTGTATTGAATAAATTTATGTAACAATTACAAAAAATAGTTATTTATGATCTTTATCATGTTAATTTCATCAAGTTGGACATTTATATTATTTCATAACTCATTTTCTTATAAAAAACATATGTCACAATAGTTACTCAAATTAACTATTTGAAATATTTCACTCTAATTTTATACATAATTTGTGATTATCTTACCATATATAAACAATGGATGATACAATCATCCTTATAAAAAAATTATTTCCATCGTAGTAATGTTGGATAATAGTGAGTAACTTATTTTTATTCTTATTAAAAAAATGTGACTTCATCAAATTTTAATATCTAATCATCTTTGTGAACAAAAAACCACTATTTTTAGGTATCAATCATTCTTAATGATTTCAAATACACTTTTCTAATCTTAAAAAAGAAATATGTTTACATCACTTGTTATATGTAAAGAAAAAACACAATAAAATATTCTATATTTTATATTATTGGTTGGTTTTATGTTGACTTAATGTATCAGTTAATTTTAATCTATCATTCATTTTCCATTGTCCATTCCACTTTTTATATATGGAGCTTATCTTAGAGAAGAATGTTATAAATCTTCTACCTACTGACTAATATATACACATATTCTACAATTTTTTTCTAGGGATTCAAAATTATTTTTCATTAATATTATTATGATTTTTGATTCCTTCTTATGATCTACATTATCTTTAACATTTTGATTATTTTCTCCTTCTTAGCAGTTTTTTTTACAATGAGTCATGCCTTCTCCTTGGACATGATATGTTTTCCCAATAATTATACTCTTATAGCTCAACATTTATACCGAACAAAAAAAACCCACACCACAACCTAGATTGATTAATGTTAGGGTTATAGTAATTTTGAGGAGTTATATTTATATAATTGACTTCATTTTTATACTAAATAGGGGATACTTTAATATAATATTTATGCCTATCTTTTTTTGGTTTAAAATAGCAACTCTCAATCTTTTTATTAACAAAAAATTTATAATAATTAGTTGATGAATCTTGATTGTTTCAATTACATTTGTTATCAACATTATTATAAGGGGAATATTTCTCAATTAGTTTTGAGTCAACTCTTTAAACCATATGAGATTAATCAGCCTTAAATTTATATGAATTTTGAAAATAATCCTTTAAATTATTTATAGGATTAATTTCCAAAGGCCACCGTAAACACATCTTACTCAATTAATCATTTATAAAAAAAATTATCATGGAATGTTAATTATATTTTCCTGTTCTTACAACTTCATCTTCATGGTTCTGATTTCCTCATAGAGAGCTTTTGTCTTTTAAAAAAATCATATTTATCATCACATTTTTTTCCTTAATACATTTATCTATAATTAAAATTTCTTATGAATAGAATTTTTATACGGAGATTACTTGAGAATGGAT
Organism: Viscum album; assembly: GCA_963277665.1. Lineage (NCBI taxonomy): Eukaryota > Viridiplantae > Streptophyta > Magnoliopsida > Santalales > Viscaceae > Viscum > Viscum album. The sequence continues at coordinate 1,932,540,925 of OY728159.1, forward strand.
TTTTTAAAATTTTAAATGTAGGTTGCTTCAACATTATCATCTTCATTCCTTAATGACCATTCATATTTAAAATGGGCCATATATTTAATAAATAAATATGTTATTTCTTAATTTTTTGATAAATCGTCTTATGAGTTATACTCTACTTCCATTAACAATAAATTTTTATTCTTCTTATGATTTTATTTATGTAATATCATATTGCTTTTTTAGATTACCGGATAATTTTTTTCAATATTTTCATATGATATTTTCCTCCCAACTCATAACTATCAAAAAACATATTTTTCTGAAATTTATAGAAAAATTCCCTCTTCTATGACCCTCAAAATATTTGAATCGATATCTTCTTTCATAAATGACTTGATATATTTTTGGTTCGTTGGGAAGAATGAACGTATCTATTTTCATTATTTAACTCAATCATCAACTTATTCCAATTCATCATAACATGAATCATTAATATCTCTAATTTAATGATCTTTAGGGATAGAATTACCAACACTTCTTCAACCATATTTTTTAACATTGAGTATTTAATAATGTCATATGAAACAAGGAGGTTCTATAACTTATCAAGAGATAATTCATCTATACTCTATAATGAGAATTTGTTTCATTAAATATTTATATAAAATTTCCATTCAACTTCTTCATCATTTATTCTCCATTCATCTTTAATTAATAAATTTTACTCCACCATATTTGAATTTCTAATTCCATTAATTTTAAATTACCTTCATATGTTCTCTAATGATTATTTCATGACTCCCTAGAATTTTAGAGATCCATCACCATTATGATGACATAATATGGAATCAATATAATTATAAAATTAAGATTATTATCCAAAATATCAGGACTTATCCTATCAATGATTTTCATAGGATCATTCTCTTCTCTATGTGGATACCCAATAGTAACAGAATCTATTAATTTCAAGAAAATTAATATAATCATAGGGTGTCAACATATTATTCGGTCTGTGATAATTATTTCAAATAAAATCATCAATTCTTCTATTATTATATAAATTTATATTCTCAATTATTTATTATCAGATCAAATAGATGGATCCTACTCCAAATGAACATCAGATTCCTTAGGACATGTAATGAACTATAAAAGGGGGTGGGTGTTGAATCAGTGGTTACTTTTTACAATTTCCAATGACGACAAAATAACCCCTATAAATTGATAGATTTATAATATTCTCAAATAATTAACTCAACCTGACATGTATTCATTAAATAAATGGGATAGAAATTCATACTTGATCATCCATGGTTCATACACAATAAAAGAAGCCTAATCCTTTCTATGTTCAACTATTATCACTTGACGTAGAATATATAATAATAATTTTATCATCAATTACATGTTAAATTGGATCATTTTTACCTTATAACTATATTTCACCATGCACTTTGTGTCTCTTTATAGAAATATACATGTTCCCACCTATAACAATGATATAACCACCAAAATGGGAAATATCATCCTATCATTAATACACTATAAGAAAATATTTTATATATTCTTATGATCCATTTAATATTATTGAATTCCATTGATGGTGATGAATGAATCCTTTGGATATTTTGTATCAAGAACTCAATCCATCATATTGTTTTTCATATAGTACCTTATTTTATTGATTAGTAGAATTTTATCCCTTATAACCCAATAAAAAATATAGAAGAAATTTTTATCTTCATCAAAATAGTGTATTCATTGAGGATTAAATGTTAGATGCTTCACAAATGAACTCAAGACACTATAATTTATATCATCATCGAAAATAATTTTTATCCAAACTGACTCCTTTATTTCACTGGATTTCATCAAATAAATTTATTGAATGTGATATAAAATCTCTCAATTTTCCTCTTATCTCACTCATTAGTTGAATAAACTCAATTCATCTACTGTTATTTAGGTCAACAATATTGATAATGTATTGTAAAAATATCTACTAGAATAATCATCAATACTTTATGGGTTTATATCAGATTAATATCAAACACACCATATTAATAATTTTTTTGAATTCAAATTAAACTAATTCCCCTCATAATATTTTCTTTATAGTTCATATACTTCACTCTATGATTTCAGAAACATCATTCTATATTTTCATTCTCCACCTTTTATTCATACACCTCTCAATATTCCATGGTCTTTAGTGTACCTAGAACAAATTTTACCAAATCACATGAACTCTATATATTTATAATTTAATTACTCTAATTTTTTTTGAATCGTAATTATACAAAATCTTGGCATTACATCGACTAATATAATATTTCATACACCATTGTAGATTTTACCTAATGTCAAATGATGCTATCTTCTATTGATGTCAAAGCATGATCTTCGGTGACATTGACCATTCGAGAGTGATTTTTGGGCATAAGTGAATACTTACATCCCCCACATTTTTACATAACCCTCCATTTTAATTTTTCAATAATTTAATAATTTTATACTTTTAATTTATCATTATTTATTATTATTAGCATAATTGATTCTTAAAAATTCCAGTGCTTTAATAATTCAACGTCAGTTATTGTAGGTCGGGAATATTCCAACAGATCATCACAACCATCTAATATGGAACCATATTATCTTCTAAAACCCTTGGTTCAGTCTCATTTCACATTTATACATATTTCTATGAAACTAATTGTGAATTATCATTAATACGTGTTTAGAAAATTAAATGTTTTAATAATCTTATCATTAATCTGAAAATTATAATTATTGCTGATAAATATATTAAATTGTATTTTAAAATAAATAGTATTAATTAATATACAAACTGTTATGATTTTTTAGTCTTCATAATCAGGAAACATCATAAGAGTCATTTTTGAATGAGAATACATTAAAATTGGATCATGAAAATCATTTGATGATAATTAGTGATTCATCTGAATAGGAGTACTCTCTAATGATTTTATTAGATACCCAAACTATAATTCAACTTCCAAATCACAGAATTTATCTATATGTAGTTTTTTCAAAAGATGAACCATTATCTTAGAAACATTATCAACACTAATAATACCACCTGTAATCTCATGCATCAGTTGAAAATAAATACAACACCTATATAAACCTAGGTGAACTTCAATATCATCATATAGATATGTTGGAAATATAAATCATCAAATTTTACCATTGAATCTAGGGTACATTCCATCAATCCTCATCCATTATCCATAAGGGATAGAATGATACCACACCAATGGAAAAAAAGATTTTTTTGATAGAATTATATATTTTGCTGACAATAAATGTTTTGGAGAATTGTTTTTTATATATTCTACCTCAATAAATAACTTTAATAAATTATGTTCTAGAACAAATTTATTAATGAAATTATGGAAGTTTAACTTCTAAAACATAATCAACATTTTTTTATGTCATAAAAATTAAATCATAAAAAAATTTCATATTTATTTAATTTTTCTAACCATTTCTAAACTGAATCCGATGAATAGCTGGTGAATTCCAATATCATCCATTATGTGATATTGGTAGGTTAAAAATTAAGCTTCATCCTTTAATCCTAAAACCAATCCTTTTTAATTGATATGGAAAAAACATCTGTAATTTTTTATATTGTTCATATGTGCTACAAATATACATTGAGAATAGAAACAAACTCATTTATAAAATAATTTGTGATATAAACATGGTTTTATCGACAAATTTGCATTGTATTTTTTATGTATAATTTACACATTTATTATAAAAAAAATATTAGATGGAAAATAAATATCCACATCCAAATATTCCAACAAAAAATTTATCTAGATCATTCGAATAAATGAATATATGGTAGAAAAATATTTGTATTTGGTTGTAATTAAAGGATGTGAATATAGTTTCATACCATGACATCTTACTATTTAGGTTCTGGTCACAGTAGAGGCACGAGAGGGATGTTTCTCAACATTAATTTTTGACATTTTTATTCAATAATCGATGATCGATAAGACGATAAATTCCAATATCGATGTAATTGAATAAATGGATTATGAAAAGGAATATAACCCTAAAACCAAAAGATATGATCATTGTATTTTATTTATAATTAATTTAATTAAATTATATAATAACCTCTAATTTTATTATTTATTCATTGATGCGTTCAACCATAGTTTTGTAGGCGTATTTACATTTCGTTGTAGATATCAAGGGTACATCTCTTCTAATGGTGATCCACACATGTTACAAATATCTCTAGACACTTCCAAAAGAGTATCTGGTTGCAAGAATGAATGATCCATACGCTTGTGTTGTCTGAATTCGATCACCGTGAGAACCAATTCCAAATCATTCTACTTCATCTAATAGTGGATGATCACTCTCATTCACAAAATCATTCATGGAGAAGAAATATCTCTCTAGGCATCAGAGCATACCTCTAATTCATTCTGAACAACCACAGACATCGTGACATTGCTAGAACGTGGCTAATAAGAGAATAATATTACAGAGTATTTAATTCCCAGGGGTAATAATATATAATTTTCAGAGTTTCCTTAAATATTTTATTAATACTACAAAAAACCCTCATGTAAAATAATAACAATGTCATTTGTAATTCATGAAATGCGCTTATCTTGTGAGTAATAATTAAATCATATTTAATCAAATAATGTTCAATATTATTATTTATCACGGTAACATTAACTCAGTTTTCCAATTCTCCACCAAATATATTAAACAAAGAATATTGTGTATTTTTTTAAATGAATATAACTTCACTATTCACTAATAAATATATAAATATTATATTCACTAAATAGAAAATAAATATTTATTAATTATTCATCCCACGTAATATTATATCGAATAACTGGTGTAAAAATAAATGTGATCATGAATCCATGAATAATTATTAAACCACAATAGGGAGTAATATTAATACATCTTTTTAAATAATAAATAATATATTATTTAACTATGATATTGTATACACATAATGTGTGACCCTATAGGTCTATTCCATAGTGTAATTATGCGGAGAAACCTAAAGTAAATGTTTTCATTAGGTAAAATTCCATGGAACCCATACAGAATGATGTTAATGCCGCAATGACATGTCTCTTGATACAAATTCTTACAATGCTATATGATGACAATTTCTCGATATCTCCAATCAAGAGGGTTGAATGCATCTTCCATCAACCACTGTGATATATTTCCCATTTTTTGAGTTCTTGGAATTTGAAAATTCTTATTGAACACCATGGCCATGAATTTCTTTTGATATATCATTTCCATCAAGGGGCCTATGATATCATATTATATTATAGAAGAGAAGTTAAAATCCTTCCTTTGATTATTCATTAATACAGAATTACTCATGATGCACCAAACATATCCTACCTCACCATGAACTTTTTTCATCATAGTTTTCCCCAATGAATACAAGTTCTTGAGTAGTAATACCCATTAATAATAATACTAATTTATAAGGACCAATGCACATGTTCACTGATTAGAACATCCAATTACACTTATACATGTGTATTTCGTACTAGATGGTCATATTCTCATAATATCTTACTAAACATTACCACGAGAATACACCATGAGAAGATTACTCAATGAATTATGAGCCTCCAACTTTGATTGACTATATCATTTATGTCCCTTAAAATTATATTATCCAACTATAGAAAATATGATCAAGAAAAGTGTCATGTCACTTTCAGGTTCTCATCAAAGGAGGGTTCATCTATAACATTTTAGTGTGATCGCTACACTAAGGAAATTTTCACATATAATCTCATGCATAAGAACATTAATGATTTGATATGGATTTTAATAATATACATCCAATGATTATATGTTTATCACAAAGTAAAAATAATTACGGTTCTATGGAACACTAACTGAATATCACTATCATTAGAGCTAACTTCTAATTGCCTTCAGTCCACTAGCTCTCAAATGATAGTTATTCTTCTATAGTTGTATTCATTCAGTTATGGGTTCCACCACATTCTCTTCCATGGATATGAGGCTAATAGAAACATCACCCAATTGATAAAAATCTATAAAGAGGTGATAGTTAAAGATTATGTTCTTTCACCATTGATGTGAACATTATATTTTGAAAGAGACACCACAATATTATTATCACAATACAATGTGATAGGGTCTTAAATTCTAGGTTCTACATCAAAATCCTAGACAACATTCTGAATCCAGATAGATTATTTGGCTACATCATGAGCCTCTATGTACTCGAACTCCACTATAGAATCAGCTACAATTGGATTCATTGAAATCTTCCATATGACAGATCCTTAGTTGAGAAAGAAAACATATCTTGTTTGTGACATTATAATATTATAATATGTTAGATAACCAACATCATCATACCCTCTAATGAAATCATCTTCTACTCCTCCAAACACTATGAAAATGTCTTTAGTTAATATAAGATAATTAATTATAGATATAATTGTAGTCAAATTTTGTTCTACTGGATCATATTTATATCTTACTACCATACTCAATTCATAGCAAAAAATAACGACTAGTACAAAACATGGATTTCATAATTGCTCCTATCTATGAAGCATATGAGATCTTACTCATTTTATCATTCACATGTTGTGTCTAGGGACCCATTTTATTAGAATGATATAAACCATGTTACAATGGAACGAATCCCCTATTGGATATTTTCATTAAAAATAATGTTACTATATGATTAATATATGCACATTAACTTAGTAAATGTGACCTTTTGGATCTATCATGAATCATCATGATCCCTAGAATAATGTATTTCTTCCTATGTCCTCCATAGAGAATCACTAGTCAACCAGCCTTTAACTGACTGTAAGACTTGTATGTGGTTTCCTTCTTGTAATATGTTTTCTACATATACTACTAGGACAATTAATGCATTCACATTAAACCCTTTGTAAACACAAGTCTCAAATTCATTCATAATGAATCTATATTCCCTTATGGCTTCAAAAAATCGAATATTCCCTGACCTAGATTTTTCTTCATTATATAAATGGACCTATGAAAATTGGCATCCCTTTTGGAATCACCATGTGTGATAAACCCATTTAGTAGTTTTGTATAGACATATTCTTGACTCATACCACAAAATAACACAGTTTGGAAATCTAACTGCCAAATCTCATAGTCATGGAATACTGCTTTGGAAAGTACAATTCTAATGTATTTAAACCTATCCACTAGAGAAAAGGATTCATCATATTCAATCTCTTTACATTGATAAAAACCTTTAGAAACTAGCATTTATTTATATGTACTTACTTAACCTTCCATGTTCATTTTATTCTTGAATACCCATTCTCACCCAATAGGATTTACATAAACTGGATCTTTGACCCAAATTTGAACATGGTTTTGATAAATGGAATTCATCTCAAAATCCGTAGCTTCTAGATATATTGTAACTTTTTATCTCTATACTGCATCCTTGTAGGAGTGAAGTTTATCATCATCCAACAATAACGAGTAACCATCCACAATGATAATAAATCCATATCACTTTGTTTCCCTTACCTTTGATGAGATCCCATGTCATAGTTTTGTTTCAATAATTAAATCTTCCACAGGGACCTAGTAATCATGTTTCTGTACCAAATCATGTTTATGGTGGGCATCATCTTCATCGAAGTCAAACATTCTCTCACTATAATATTTGAGGATATTCTCCATCACATAAAAGATGACTAGTCTGCAAACAATCACATTCATTTCTAAGGGGTTGTATAGGTAGTATCCCATTGTTCCGTTTGGATACCCTATAAATTCACCAATCATGACACATGGTTCTAGTATGTTTCTTGAGAAAGACGTGATATTTTCATCACATCCCCATACGCATGTATGTCAAAATATTAGTTTCTTTCAACTCCATATCTTGAAGGGAATTACATTTTCTGCATTTATTAGTACTTAGTTTTATGTGTATTCTGTATTTTGTAATTAATATCCCCAAAATGATAAGGTAATAACTTCCTGACCCATCACTGACCTCACCATGTCCATAAATTTATGGTTCCTTCTTTCACTAACACCATTCCACAATGTTGTATAAGGTGGACTGAGTTGAGATAGATTCCCAAACTCCTGTATAATGTTTATGAACTCTTTATGAATATACACTCTAACTTGATCTGATTAGATATTATTTATTGTCTTACCATGATGAATCTCTACATCATTTATGAATTCCATGAATTTATAAATCAACATGTACTAATACATCAACAAGTAAATATATCCATTTATACTCAATTCATCTATAAATGTCAAGAAAATAGAATATCAACCACTATATTCTATTAGAAATGATCCACAAACATTTATGGGTACCAATACTTAATGTTCAATGGCCCTTCCACCCTATCCACCAAATGGTGTTTTGGTCATTTTCCCTTGTAAAAAATTGTGACATCTATCAAGTGGTATACGTTCAAAAGAGTTTAAATAACCATCTTGATAGAGATTCTTCAAGCGCTTCTTGTTTACATGACCTAGATAGTGATTCCACAACAGGGTGTTATATGAGACATGTAAACATGAGTCATTATATATTTAAAATACATTATTTTTTTATATTAAAACATACAGACCATTATTTTAATGTTCCATATGATAACATATGATGTCCTTATAAATGGAACAACATTTTTTATAAATATAAAAAAACCCATATGTATCAAAACGTGATACATAAATTAAGGTATTGGAAACGCTTGGTACAAAATAACAATCATGTATACAAATATTATTTCTCTACTATGAAATGTCTTATTCAATAATGAAAAGGGAAACCATCTTCAAACCATTACCATCTTTTAGATACACCTCTCCTCTAGAAATTCATAGAAATCTTTTTTGTTCTTCTATTTTAATGAACATTAGAGAACCACAAGCTATATCTAATATCCAATGTGTATAAATTTAATGATTTTACTCAATAAGGAATTTATATTTGGATTCCTCTTTTCTCTGGGTGTAGTTCATCTTCCAGTGGCCTGACATGCCACATGTAAAAAACATTTCCTCATTTTGATTTCCATACCTTTAAATCATCTTAATCATGGTAGGATTGTTCTCAGTGGATTTATAATTTTAATAGGTCTTAGGCCCCTTCTCCTTTTCATTCCACTTTATATTCACCATATGTACTAAAAGTGTGTCATGCCCCATGTCCAAATCTACATGGTGAATCCTGGAAAGAAGTTCCAATAGAAACTTAATATTATTCCTCTTAATGTAATTCACAATAAAACTATTCAACGTATTTGGAAGTGAAGATAGTATGATATTTGTATGAAAATAATATAGGTATTTAATCATTATTATGACAAGTTTCTCAATGTAGACATTAATCATGACTACATGTGGCCCAACTAGCACAGACTCTCCTAGCATAGTGGTGACCAAAGTGTTGGAGATCTCATTCATCTCTTGTCTCACCGTCTCTTGATAGAGATCCCAAAAGAGAGTCACCATGAAATAAGAATCCATTTCCTAATGGTTGTTCTTGATATCATTGGTCATGGTTGATAGCATTAGGAACTGAATATCTGTTGTGGCATTTAGATGACTATCATACACAGAGAGCTCCTCATCACTCCCCTCTTTTACAAGGGCAATTGGTTATGGTTCTCCCAAAACATATAGTATTCATTAATTGGAGAAGGATGACCGGATGGTTCCTTTTCCACTCCTGGAAATTATTTCTAGTGATAAGGGTTTCCTTCATGATTATAGATCAAAGCAATATGTTTGATGTCATTTTTAATGTCGTTTCTAAAAAAATACGAATAGTGTTTTATTACTTTATCTGATAAAATTAATACAAATAATAAAATAAATATTCATTATTATACCACTATTTTATCCAATAACAATAGCCATAAACATTAGATTTAGAACATCATGTATCTTGGACATTCTAGCAACAAGGATACGTATTTCACTTTGCATTACCCCATTATGGGATAGTAAAACTATATGAAAGGTTTTATGTACACATTCTATGTTCTAACATGAATCTCATGGAACTTTTGAGTGGACTCCCCAATCCTGAAATCCTTATTTTTTGATTTCCTCATCCTTTAACTCACAGTTACTCAATGTCCTATTTTGGAAGTCATCTCTTGTTGCAAACTAATTCAATACAACCCAAAACCTCAAATTAGAATTACCCAATAATTTAAGGCACCACATCATCGGCTGGTCATGCACTATAAATTATGGTTTGATTCTAACTTATGTAATGTAACACTATACCGAAATAATATTTTATTGATGGACTTTACCCTTTATGTGTAAATTGCTATTATTTATCATTTCACATGCTTGTTAATATTATATTGGATAATCTTTAGTTATTAACCACATATTAGAAAATATTTAGTCACAATCCAAATTATTTTAGTTCTATATTTCATGCTTGTTAATTCAATAATCACGTGATCATGACAAAAATATCCATATTGAATAACCATACAACTGACATAAATAAAATAAAGGGTGTGATCATGATATTTATCTAATGGTAATTTTATCCAGCAGTTGATAAACACCCACGATCCTAGGTGATAAACACCATAAAAATATTATGTTCATGTTTAAATTAACCCACTAGTCCATCATTGTTTCTCCATGGATTGGGTTCACCTCAGCTCCTAACATGAACTACCTCCACTAGCTAAGATGATCCATCCATTACGTTTTCTTTTATTAACATATAGGTGGGGGTAAAAGGAGGTTTACAATAATGAAACCACATTCACGCATGCCCTATAAATTAATTGGGAGAGAATGAAAAAATTCCAAAAAATTAAATTAAGAATAAATAAAGAGGAAACCAATCACATGCAATGGTCTGGTTAGTCTTATGATTATCCAAATGCATTCAATGAATAACACATTTTATAAAACTGTCATTAAATCTGTTAATTGATCTTATTTAAGATAAATATTTCTTGAATAGATTTATTATTAACTCAAATTGATCAATCATTTTATCTTAATCCTTTTCTAAATTTACATGGTATTATCATCCATTATAATTTTAAACAAATTAATAAATTCATTTAGAAGAAACTGTGAACACAACATGAACCTTGTAGGTAACATGGTGATTACCAGTCCAAAACTACCAATCAAGTATTATATTTGTATACACTCTATTATTTGGTAAAATTATCTAGAAAGTGGAGTAATAACTATAACAAAACCTATACATGATGGGTCGATTTTGATTATTATGCAGATGTTAATTAGAAATTTATATATATATATATATATATACATATACATACACATAACCAAAAACATGTTGTGTCTCACCTTTATTCCTAAACAATGGTACATGTATCAAGGGTTACATTAAATAACATTAAATTTTATATCTATGTAATTTGAAGGAATTACATGCTGTGTAGATCCAAATACACGGTTTGTACCCTCCTCATTGTCCATCCGAAATACAGACATGGGAAAATGGCGTGTGAGGTGTGCTTTAGAAATCATCAGACTAAATGAATTTTCTAGTGGTACACACATTATATTGACTCTATGAAACATGGTCACCAGTCAACTAAGTTGTGAATGGGATACGTAGCCTAGCCACAACCCGAAAGGGACAACAAGACATGTCCAGTGTGCCACATGGCCTGTAGCCCGACTGAACATGCACCAGTCTGTCATGGTCAACAAGCGCTCTAATAATTAACTACACCTAGTTTCATTAATGAACAATGGTTGAGATAATTCTAAAATACTACTAATCCATTTATCACAACTATATTGTGTGTACTATTATGTTACCTTATAATAAGCCTTGGCTCCTCCGGATGAGATCCTCAATTTATTTTCAATTTCAATTTAATAATTTTTTTTAGATTTATGAGAAATTATAGAGGAAGAAAATATCTCTAAATTAAAATTAAAAAGGAATTATTAAACATTAATTTAAATACTATATTATTAAATATAAAATCAATAAATAATTATTTAAATAGTTATAAACAATATTAAGCCTACTATGATACAACTTGTAGGTTCCAGGAGCAGTGGAAGCACATCAGGAGATTTGAAAAACATTAATTGTTACCTTATTCAATAAAAAATTTGGGATCAATATGATGATGAATTCCATTACCCATTGAGTTGAATCGTGGATTTAGGAAAAAGAATATAAACCCTGAACTAAGAGATTCAGTCAACATAATTTGTATAGAATTTATTTATTTAAAACATAGAAATAAATCAATTGAGATTCTTTCTTTTTTGATAAGTTTGGGCATAGATCTATAGGTTAGAAGTCAATTCATTGTATAGATCAAGGTTAGATATTCTATAGAGGTGTTCCACACACTTTCTATGTATCTCTTGATTCCACTGAATGAGTATTTGGGTGATAGATTGAATGATCCTTGTGATTTTCATGTCCACGTTCAAAAGCCTAGAGAACTACTTCAAAAGGGTTATCCCCAATGTGGTGGAAGAGTATCACTCTAGCACTTTATTGCGTTCATATAGAAGAAATTAATATCTATGCTTTATAGATATTCTACAATTCATTGGGAACAACAACAGTCATCATTGCTCTGCTAGTTCTTGGCTAAAAGAGAATAATATAATTGGGTACTTAATCCACTGGGGTAATAATAAGTAATTTTTACAAGTTCATTAATTGTTATATTAATCCTTGAGAAACCACCAATTCCAATAATAACTACAATAGTATTATTTTCTGACATGCATATATCATAAACGATATAATTAAATATTATTAAATCAAACAATATTTAATATTATTATCTCTCACAAGATCTTCAACTCAGTCCACCAATCCTCAACCATATTTATTGAAAATTTAATAATAAAAATTTAATTATTAAATAAATATAACACCATTATTCACAGATATTTATAGGAATATAATATTTAAAAAACTGAAAATATATATTTATAATTATTCATCCCCGATTATATTCTCTCAAATAACTAGTTTCAAAATAATAGTTATCATGCAACCATGAATAATTATTAATCCACAACTTAAGATAACATTTATTAAACTTTTTAAATAATAAAAATGATATAATTTAACTAATCTACAGGATACACTTATTGTGTTACCCGTTAGTACACTTTCTCTATGGCATTAGGCGGAGTAGACTAAAGAACAAAGTTATTATCCTACAACACACCAAGGCACCCATAGAGAATGAATATAACGCCGCTATGACATTTCACCTCATATGAACACATACTATGTAATATAATTTCTTTTTATATATATTATCCACTCAACCAAGATGAATTTATGTTACATCAACCCATGCACTACATTTCTAATTCTTTGACCCCCAAGAATTTGAATGTTCCTATAAATAACAATGGCCATGGTTTTATATAGCATATATCATTTCCAACAAAGGGCTTAAGATATCCACTTTTTTATGGAATAAATTTGACAAATCTTTTATCACATTATTCTTTACTATAGTATTACTCCCGACACACACAACATATCCAACCATGACATGAATATATGTCATCCTAGTTTTTACCAACACATCTAAGTGAACGAGTCATAATACCCATTAATAATAATAATATTGTATAAGGACCAATACATACATCTATATATTGGAACATCCAATGAAACTTATAAAAGTATAGTTCTTACTAGGAGGTCTCGTTCTCATAATATCTTAATGGACATTACCAATGGCGTACACCAAGAGAAGGTTCCTAAACATCTAATGATCTTATACCCCTGATAACCTATATCATGTTGGTCCCTTAAAATTATATCATATATCTATAGAAAATATTTTAAATAATAGTATCATGGAAATTTTCGGTTCTCATCATAGCATGGATCCAAAGTGACCTTTTAGTGAAACATCTACTCATTAGAAATTGTCACTTATAATGTCATGCATAAGTAAAATCTGGATTTGATAAATAGTTTATTAATATCCATAAATTAAATATATATTTATCATAAAGTACAATATAAGTTTTTTATAGGGAACCAACTCCATCAAACATAACATTCATTGAAAAATAACTTCCATTCGAATGTTAGTAATTGGTTATTAGAATCTCCAACATAATCAATATCGATGGATTGAAGAAAAATAAACTCATTTCCTCTTTCATACATAAAGACATCATTTGATGTAATTTTGTCATACCTTATGATTATATTTACATCCATCATTTGTGATTCATTTAGACCACATTGATATAGAAAAAAGTAACTAGATATGAAACATCTTTTTATGATCGTGTATGATGGAGGGAACATATAATAAAATTTATCATATACCTCTTATTAAAAAATATCTAGGTAATATATTAATCATATTTTAAATTGTATATATTGGTGTGGAATTGAAAACTGATTTTCCCATTGAAAATTTAATCAAATGTTCCTTAGAAAAATTTTCCTTGTATATTTTTATATAAAATCAATTTATTTGTAATGTATATCTCATTAATGAAATTTTTGTCTCTATGATTTTTAATTTCCATGTAAATATTTATTTATTTTATTCCTCAAAAAATGTCCTCCTGGAATCAAAAAAATTATGTTTCCAACATATATGATGAAAATCAGTGTCTGCATTACAATATCCCTTATATGTTTTTTTCTTCCATTTACCTCAAAATTTGTATAATTCCTAGATAAGTATAAAATTTATTGTAGTAATACCAAGGGGATTATGCCGTCCTATAAAAAACATTCATTTCATTTAAAACATTTCATTCAACTCTTTCATGATTAAATACATAATGTTTCTTAATATATACTTCTTTCCTCAAAATTACAATTATGAATGAGGATTTTATGTCCATATGATATTCCTTATACTTCTGATGAGAAACAATGATAAAAATTCATATATATATTAATAATGAAATAGAGTAATGTTTTTCATTGAAATAAAAAAAATTCAACCCATGAATATCAATTTCAATGTAACAATGCTTTATAAATAAAACATCACATTTTTATTGATATTTTTTTAAAACATCCATTTTTTATGATGAGATTCTTATCTTTCACTATGGGAACATTTTCTAAGGAATATGGAATTGATATTACTCCACATTCATCAAATTTATCTATCAATTTTTATTGTTTCCTCAATAATAGATCAAGGATACATCATGATATATGTTCCAAATGATTTAATGATCTTAGTGTCCTCCTCATATGAACTACAGATTCCTAACATTCCATGATAATCCCAATTAAATGATAATAATTAGTTTTCATTGGAAGTATGTTCATCCATAAAATAATCAGGAAATATATTATAATGAAATGTTTCTTTTATCCTATCATTATCATTAAATCATTCAAATGTTATTGTAGTGTCTTATGTTAATGCATCTGAACCACTATTTTCTTCTTCTTCCTTCTTTAACATAGTTTTAATGATGTTAAAATTACATGAATCTTCTACTTTTTGATGTAATATTTTCTAATATATAAATATCATTCATCTGGATAAAAACCTAAATTTGATTCCATCATGTAACATTTCATCAAATTTACATATGGTTAGATGTTTTATTTATCATCATGATGGGATATCCAATCACCAGAAAACTACCCAACCATGGGATTCATATTGAACTATATTTTGGAAGGAGATAAATTTTTTTAATGGTCTTAGTGATAATATATTTTAAATATGTACCACTATACATACTTAATTTCTCTAAAATAATTATCTCTGTTAATAATTCACAATCTTAGTCCTCCACATTTTCAACAAAATTCTATTTTTTCATTTCTACCTCCCGAGTTCATGATGGGGTATAAAGAGTGATAAAATAATGTGTGACTTTATGTTTTGATAAATAATATTTAATTTAGTTTCAAATATTATCTATATAATTATATGTTACTATATTCAAGATGTATAATATTTATTTGTTACTATATCATTATATGTTACTAGAAAAATGCACTCCTCATCCAAGAGAGGCCCCATGGAAATGAAAATATATATGATGAAAGCATATGACAGAGTTGAATGGACTTTTCTAAAACTTGATATATCTAGGTTGGGATTTGGGACGAAATAGATCTCTAATATCATTATTTATGTTACGTCTGTCTCCTACAGAATAAATATTAATGGGGTCCCTTCAGCGAGCTTTAAACCGCCATGAGGCTTGAGACAAGGGGACCCCCTATTAGCCTACCTCTTCATTCTGGTGGTAGATGTCTTTTCTCACCACATCCTGAAGGCGGTGGATCAAGGAGTGATCCATGGTGCTACAATATATAGAAATGGCCCCCTATCTCACATCTCTTCTTTGCAGATGATTTCCTTCTTTTCTTGCGGCTACCCCGAAAGAATGCAGTGAAGTGCTGAATATCCTCAATATGTACGAAAAGGCCTCTGGGAAATGCCTTAATGCTTAGAAATCAGAGTTATCTTTAAGTAAAGGCGTCCCACAAGCTAAGAGATAAGATTTCTAGTGAATGAGTGTGTTTCCGCTGGTTGATAAGCATCCTATGTACCATGGCCTCCAGATTTTTGTGGGTAGGTCGAAGAAACAAGTATTTGGTGGCATTGTGGATTGGATGGACAATCTGATTTGTATTTGGTCAAGTAGGAATATTTCTAAGGCGGGAAAGGAAGTTCTAGTGAAGTCGGTGGCCTAAGGAATCCCTTCTTATGCAATGTCACTATTTAAATTCCCAGAAACTCTCGTTGATCAAAGCCACTCCCAGATGGCCAATTTATGGTAGGGATCCCACGAGGGAAAACATAATTCCCATTGGACATCTTGGGAGAAGCTATGTGTTTCAAAATTCTGTTGCAGCATCAGCTTCCAAAATCTCAAATGGTTTAATGAGTCTCTTTTCGCGAAGCAAGGATGTTGCCTTCTATCTCACCCAAATGCTCTGTTCTCAATGGTAATGCGAGCTAAGTACGTCCCACATTCTGACATCTGGCATGCCTAGTTGGGGCCACGACTGAGTTTTATGTTGAGGAGCATTTGGGGAGAAAAATCTCTCATTGATATGGGTTGCGTGTGAATAATTTCAGATGGGAATAATATTAACATTTGGAATGATCTGTGGCTGGCAGATGGCATCAATCATAAGGTTTCTTCACAGGTTGTTCATGGATTTAATGATTCAAGGGTAAGCGACCTTCTCGATGACTCGCTTGAGGAGTGGGACCGGGAGAATATTTTTTGTTGGTTTAATGAGGTGGATCATGAAATTTTATTGAGTATTCCTCTCACACCAGGAATGGGTATTGAATAGATTTTCTGGACTGGGGAACCTCATGGGAGATATTATTTTCGTTCGGGTTACAAAATGATGGCCCATGGTTTTACCCATGTCTTTACCGATATCCGGTGGAAGTGCCTATGGTCCCTCACCACTCCCCCTAAGGTGAAATTCTTTTGTTGGCAGGTTTTAGTTGGGGTTCTTCCAACCTGAGACATTCTGGTGTAGCGACATTTGGTGGAGTAAGACACTTTTCCTTTGTTCCTCCATGAAGTGGAATCCCCTTTGCATGCAATATGTGCTTGTAAGGGGGTGTAAGGGGAGTGGAAGGTTTGGAGGCCGGATTTTGGTTTATTCTTTGATATTTCAATTAGGTTGGTCCCAAACCATTCTAAATGGGTGTCTTCTTTGGAACCAAGAGTGGTGGGGCTAATATGCACAATTGATTGTTTGGTTTGGACTCGACGGAATGAATGCATTTTTTAGATGAAGGTGACCCCTGATCATCTATGGGGGGATAGAGATTTGGAGTGGATGAATGGTTGGAAGAAAAGTGATGCGAGGAATTATTTGAGCCACACTCAAAGAGCGGCTCCCTTTTGGTCTCCCCCCTGAGGGTTTCTTCAAAATTAATACAGATGTTGTTGTCTCTGCTAATTCTAGGGTCAGTATTGGGCTCATTGCTCATAATAGTTTTGGCCAGATTGTGGATGCTCAGGGTAGGTTTGTTCCTAACTCATGGAGCCCTGTGGTGGAAGAGGCATCAACCATACTTCAGGGACTTCTTTTTTCCCGTTTAAAATTTTGGCCAAAGATTTTGGTGGAATCTGACTACCTCAAAGTGGTGAACACTCTCTCAACAAAAGATGAGGATTATCAGCCTCATGGCCTCATCTTGAGGAAGATCTGGTCCCTGACTGATGGATTTGATGTATTCAAATTTTCTTTCATCAAAAGAGATTGTAATTCGAAAGCCCATCGGTTGGCTCGTTTTGGGAAATTTGGGGGCGATCATTGTTGGATGAACTTGTTCCCTGATTGGCTTTGTAATCCTAGTTTCCATGATTAGTAATTTAACTTTTCCTTCAATAAAAATCTTCATGAAGTAATCAATAATATTTATTATGTTATTATCCTTTTATGGATTAATGCATCACTTATAAAAATATGTAACATCCCAGGTATATATAAAATATATTTTTTTTAATTTTTAAATTAAATTTTTATACTTATTAAAAATTTATACATAAATAAGTGGTATTTATAGAAATTAGTAAATCTATACTAATATAAGAGTAACCTCACATATGAGAGTATAAATTAATTAATTTATCAAATAAATAAAAATATGATATATTTATATCATTTAAAAATTAAATTAATGTTTTCAAAATGGTAAATTAAATATCCTTATTTTTGAGACCCATTAATTTGTTTATGAATTTTTAATTAATATAATGGTTTAAAAGAAACATAATCTTCATTAAATGGATTCATAAATTAATATTTTTAATCCTACTTATTATAATATAATTTCATGAGACTGTAATTAATTTTTCAAAGAGTTATACGATTAGTTGTAATTTAAATATTGGTATTTTCAAAAGAAATGAGTATTTGAATAGAAATATAAAATTTTCATATTACCAAAATAATATTAATAAAATGGATTAAATTATAAATTTTATACATCAAAAAATATGTGGGTTTATGTTTTGATATATATATGATACAGTTTAATTTTTGGTGAATAGTGAAATTTGGAAAATTACAGTATATATACATTACAAGTTAAATACACTATTAATTGTGTAATTTATAATGTAATCACTACTATATCACACTAAACATGATTATTTTAATATATTTAGTAATACTTATCTAACTATACGTAGTTTTGAGTCAAAATAATAAACTAATGAATAAAATATTCAAAACTCACCCTCTCATCTACCGTAACTATCACCCCTCAGAACCTCTTCTCAGCACACCACAAAGCCTTATGGATTTTCTTATTTCTAAACCATTCCCATCCTAGTCTTATTAACCATGTCTAAGACCTACAATTATCAACAAAAACCCAAAAAAAAATCCCCTAATTATGTTCTCAAGGAGAAGAATTCAAAAGGTAAAATCCTCTATAATAACATTATATTTAAATTTCAATTAATTTTTATTCACTCCTCATATATCCAATCCAATGTTACATAATGAGACCTGTATCATTAATATAATGACATTTTATTGTTTTAATATAATATCCATCCTCAGACCTCAACTATTCTCCTTTTATTTTAAAAAATATATAACATTATCCTTGATGTGTGAATTTACCGTCATTATGGATGATGTGTTTTTAAATTTTATACCACTTTAAAAGCTATTCATAAAACCATTTTCATTAATAAATAATATTTCATTACAAAAATTAAATTTTCTATAATTTTCTAGAACCATTAAATAAACCTGATATTAAATAAATTTATATGAGTTAGTAATGGTCGCAAAAACATCCAAAAATAAATTAAATCATTTTTAAATAATTTATATTTTAATGAATCATTTTCAGATTCGAAAAAATTATATATGGTATAATTTTTAATTATTTATAAATATTGACACCATTTCATTCCAATTATATTATTTTTCTTACATTCGGTAAGAAAATTTAAAACGAATCGACCATGGAAACCATGAAAAGAATGCACCTGATACAATCGAAAGGATGAAATATTATTAATAAATGGGTTCATAGTTGTTATAAAGTGATTGTATAAGGTATTATAGATTTATTGATCTGTAATGTGTTAATAAATATATTTAATCTTTTATATATGTGTTTAATCTGGTTTCAAGTATATCAATCCTGATGTAAGGTATTTTTCTTTAAGATTATTCTTTTAAATATATATTATTACAATATTCAATAGAAATGTATTTATGATTCTAGTATTGATGTTTTATGACTATTTTCTTGTTCTTGGGAATCCTTTATGATGATTTTTGGTACCTATATTTCCCTTCCAATTCATTTGGTATGGTTATATTTGAATTGTCTGTAATAATTTTTTCATGTTTAGTAGTGATTGTTACAACAAAAGGTATCCATTAGGGTTACACATAAAACGACTATGACATTTACAATGTAATTTACCGTAGAGGGTTGAAAATAATATGTTATCCATGAGAGTAAAAATATTATATATGTAATTCCCCAAGTTACCTAAATGGTTTATTTATGATTTTTATGGTTTATGGAAATTTATTATTTTCACATATTAAGTATATAATACTATCAATGTGACAAGTATATCATTGTGAGAATTATTTCATATTATTATTTTAATTCATTTAATAATCATTAATTTCCTTTATTCTCTTTCCCTTACGATTTTTTTATGATCAGAAGTTTTAATATAATTTTCATTGGTATTTAAAGTTGTGTAAGACAAAAGGATAATCATAGATGAATATTGTGATGATTTTTCAAGAAAAGATTTCATATTTTATTAAAAAAATATTGTATTATAGAAGATCTGGATATTTTTTATACTACCCAATTAGTGTGATTTTGGGTTGATATGTATGAATTATTTCCAAATTCACTAATACTCAAAACTGAAATTATCATTGGGAATGTGAGAGTGAATTATAGGATAATTTACTAGAATATGGAATTTTTTTGTTAGGGTCTCTATAGTTGGTATTATGGCATAATTTAGAAAACATTAAGGGTTAATATGATTTCAATTGAATACAATGAATTATTTTTACATTATGGTTAATTTGAAATGATACAGTATTTAATGATTAGAATGTTTCTTCATCATTGGTATTTTTTTTCGAATGATTTTTTTCCTATGAAATGAGAATGTTGATATTGTAAGTCCCAAAAAGGATGATATCATTCTGATTTTGTATCTTAGAAATGTGTGAATTAGAACTATGCTATTTTTGACTGTAATGGATCAGTTGAAATAGGCGATAAATGGAGGTGGGATCCATTCGAGAGACCATACTGTGCTATACTAATGAAACATGATGACAATAGAAATTTTAATGAGGAAACACCATCCTACTTTTTGTGGATATTCTTAATCAATGGTGTATTAAATTATATTAAAGGATAGCAAATTTGATTTTGTGTTCATATTATAAAAAATACATTCTTACTGTTTATCATTTTAAATGTGACTATAACATGTGGTTGTCAATGACCAAAAATATTATGGTTAGATATGAGATTGATGCCTTGGAATTGGATGGTTTTAAGAATATATTAATTTAAAATTATATTCCTATAGTGGTTTTAAATATAATAAAAACAATTACATAATTTTAAATAAATGGAGGAAAATTTAGTGGTTGTGAATGAAGAAAACATCACCCAATTATCAAAGAATTCTCCCAATACCTTTCATGATCATGGTAGTAATAAATATCATTTTTCATCATGATTTAATCCAATATATAAAAGGT
The DNA here is from genome assembly GCA_963277665.1 of Viscum album. NCBI lineage: Eukaryota > Viridiplantae > Streptophyta > Magnoliopsida > Santalales > Viscaceae > Viscum > Viscum album. Next base: position 1,932,562,724 of record OY728159.1, read on the forward strand.
TATTGGCTTCTATGAATTCAATTGTTGTGATAATTGTTTTATGATACAAGGGTAAAAATGTAGTTTTGTAAAGATGATGTATTATTGGAACAAAATTAGAAGAAAGGGTCTATTTTATAAGAACTACGTAAGAGTTAAACAATAAATCTGATGGTAATAAAGTAACATTATCAGTTTGTGGGATGTTTGTTAAAATTAACACTTGGGTATACATTTCCAAATCTGATAAATGTTTCTGACATTATAAATTCATATATATTGCATGAGATTGAAATTATAATATTATTATTCATAATCTCGATTAATATACTACAAAGTATTTTAAAAGCGGTGATATGGGAAATTATGAAAATATCGTCCCAATGAGATATAAAAATTATTTAAAGAACCCATATTATAAAAAAATAGAAGTAAAATCTATTAGACAAAGTCATCTGATATTTTGGAAATGAATGGTGTGGTATTAGGTAATTTTTATGTTTATTATGATTTTAATAAAAAAAATTGATAAGGTGCATATACATTCCTTTATTTATAATGCAATTTTTTTAAATTGGATGTTTCACATCATGAAATGAAATCAGAACATATGGTTAAAATTTTAGGGGGAAATATTAAAGAAAAAAATAATATATGAAAATATACATGTTGTTGTTTGTGGAAAAAAATTACCTAGACTCCTTGGATTCCCCCTTAGTCAAATTTTATTTTTTTCTGGGTATGAATTTCATTCTTTTTATTATGCTAATATTGATAGTAGGAAAAATAATTATTTTTGAAAAATTGTTTTAGTTTTTATACATTAATGAATAAATACCATTGAAAACATATCTAGAAGATGAGAAACATTAAAATAAAGTAAATTATAGATAGAATTCACATATTGTTGAAAATAAGTGAACTCTCATATAAATAATGTTATAGTGGTAAATGAATATCTTGATGTTATTCCTGAAAAGATACATAGTGTTAAACCTATTCGAGAAGTTGAATTTACTACATACATAGTTGATGATGCTAAGTCAATTTCAAAACACCCTTATTTAATGGATCAATTAGAACTTCTAAAGTATAAAATTTAATTGTGTGAGTTTCTTGATAAAGGTTTCAGTCATCATATAATTTTACCATGTTGTTGACCTGTTTTGTTCATTAAAAATATTGATGGTTCGATGAGAATTTTGAGTGATTCTATATCATTAAATAATATTATAGTAAAGATTATGTAACCATTTCTAATATTTATGACTAGTTTTATTAGCTCTAGGGAGCATAGTATTTTTCAATATTTCTTTGATATTTTGATACCATCGGTTGAAGGTAAAGGATGATGAAATTCCCAAAACAACTTTCTATACTAGATATGGGCATTATGAGTTTGTTGGCATACCCTTAGGTATGAAATTATTCCTATTGTATTTATGGATCTTATTAATAGAATATTTATTGAATACGTGTATATGTTTTATATTTTTTTTATAAATGATATTTTTTGTTGTCAAATTTTTTTTATGATCATAAAAAAAATTTGAGGATTTTATAGAGAAATATCATAGAAAATAAGATTCAAAGGAAATTTACAAAATGTAATTTGTAGTTGCAACAGATTTCATTTATTGGAAACATTATAAAGAAATTTTTAATAATGGTCGATCCCTAATTTTTTTATGAATGGAAAAGACCTAAAATGTATTAGAGATAATTATTTTTCTTGTATTAGAAGGGTATTACAGACTATTTGTTAAAACATTTCATATTTCTATAAACTTTTATATATGTAAAGAAAATATGGTTTAAATTAATATGGATAGAAAAAAATTCATCAAGAACTAAAACATGGATTTTTTAATGCTCTAGTTTTCCCCCTTCCTTCCTATAATGGAGAGATTTGCATCTATAGTTATGCTTCTTTGAGAGGACATGAATGTGTCTAGACACGAAATAGTCAGGTAATTACTTATAATTCCTGGAAAATTAAACCTCATGAGATAAATTATCCTAAAAATTATTTGTAATTATAATATATGATTTTCAATTTAAAAATCTGGATAAATCAATTATATGTAGAAAAATGTTAAATATATACTGTCCATACAAGACAAATAATATATTTACTCAGAAATAACTAAACGTGACACATAGATGATTATTGGATATGATAAAAGACTATGATCCAATAATCAATTTCTATAGAGTAAAATAGAATAATGTGGAAGATGATTTGAGTTTATAACATAAGGATTCATTAACTATGTTTTAATTGGAACATAAACCCCATTGTTATTGATCTATTTTATTTTTTCGTTGATGTTATTGGCGAATTAAATTAAACTATTTTGGTTTCAGTTTCACTAAAGACATATATCTATGGATGAATTATGCAAGCATAGATTGCTGAATATGAGTTCCAGCAACTATAATAATTGATTAAAAATGATAAATTGCCTAAATGATATGTTCATAATTGTTGTATGTTGAGATATTGAAAGAGACAATTTTTTCCTTATGATTACTAACTAAAAAAATAATTATTATGTGAATCTCATGCTACTTTGTTTTCATTTCATCCTAAATGAACTAAGATTTATATATACCTCTAGGATTATTATTTGTGATATGCAATGAAAAGAGATGTTCATGATTCTACATTGAATTTTTTTACTTGTAAACATGTTAAAATAGGGGAAAACTTTCGAAGGGGATGATTCAGCAATTGAAATGGCTAGAGTGGAAATGAGAAAATATATACATGGGATTTATGGTGGGACTACCAATGTCTCATCTAGGTAATAATGAAATTTGGGTTATTGATGCTCGACAGAATAAATATTCCCATTTCCATTATATTCAAGATAATATTTTATTAGATCATATTTATTAATGGTAACATAAATAGATATTTAGGATATATGGATTTAGTCACTCTATTGTTTCTGAAATTAACCTCATGTTAACATAAAAATACTGGAACATTCTTATAAACACATTGGGAATTAAATTAAACTTCAACACTTATTTTCATCCTTAATATCATGGAAATAATGATGAAAAAAATTACATCATTGGCTGATATTTTTCAATCTTGACCAATAGACTACTTAAAAAATATCTCATAATCAGATTTCTTCAGTTCAGTTTTCATATAATAACATATTTCATTCTAGTATTCCCATGGATAATATTAAGTAATTATCTATAAAGAGGTGTCAAAATCCATCAAACTAGGATTAATTAAATTAAATTAATTTGATAGAACTATAATTAGCAGAGTATGTAGCATGTAAATTGTAGATGATCCATAAACATGGGAAGACATCTCAGAGCATGTGGGAATGTTATACACTTAACAAGAAGAAATAATTTTTATTCGAGGTATACTCTATCAATGTAATAATGTTATGAATTTTGGTATGAATGGTAATATAATTCAACTATTCATTGTTCCTTATGAAACTGTGGAGAAATTTGGGCCAATTGCCTAGCGAGTAGACATTCTTTTGCACTTATCACAGGTAAAAAATGTTTTCCAAGTATCGGTTTTAAGATTGTATGTTCCAGATTCATGCCATGTTTATACCCTAGATTATGTTTATCTATAAGGGAACCGTTCATATGATGAAAATTATGATCAGATTCATTACATAGATATCAAGTACTACAGAATCATCTAATTCACCAGTTTATGGTTTTTTGGAGAAACCTCATGGTTGAAGAAGAAACATGAGATTATAGAAATGTAATGATGGAAATGAATCATCAGTTGTAAAATATGTTAATAAAATTTTTTAGGAAAAAATTTCAGGAATGGGGGTAGAATGTAATGACCATGGTATTAAAATATTAATTTATTTTTTCATTTTGGAATTAAATAGTAAAGTTCCTTTTAATGGTATAATAATATAAGTGGTATTTATTGAAATTATGGAATCTATAGTAGTTGAATAGTATCCTCACCTATGAGAGTATACATAAAAATTATTTTTCTTATACGTTAAAATTATTTATATCAATATCATTGAATAAGTAAATAAGTGTTTATATAATGATAAATTAAATTCTTGTATTTTTGTGAGGAATAAATTTTCATTTCCAATTTTATAATCAATATAATTATCAAAATGAAATTTTATCTTCATAAAATAGATTCATAAATTTTTTTAATTATTATTTGATAATGTTTTGATACCTTTACTAATTTTAAAAATATTTTAAAAATAAATTCATATTTTAAAATTTTTATTTTCTAGAATAAATGATGATTTTAATTAAAAATTTATTTTATCAAATTTAAAAAATTATTCTAAAAAATTGGAGTTCAATTTATAATTCCACGCATCAAAAAATGTTTGAGGTGAATTTTTTAGATTTTTTTTGTACTAGTTGATTTTTTTGAGAGTAGTGAAGTTCCATAAATTATGGTATATATACATTATAAGTTTAATACACTATTAATTGTTTAATTTCTTATATAATCATACTAATATAAAAATAATCTTAATATTTACTATATTTCATTTATAATTTTCTAATTAATCATATTATTGACCCAAAATATTAAAATAATGTATGAAATATTAAAAAACATCAATCTCTTCCGCTATAGATACCATGTACTCTATTAAGACCTCAATGACTCGTAGATAGTTTTATTTCATCCCAATTCTTTTACTATGCCTATTCCAAACTACTAAGTCCTTCAAGTCTAAACAAATATTCAAAACCATGTTCTCTAAGGATGTTCTCAAGTAGAGGAATTCAAGAGGTAAAATCGACTTTAAATTTTTCAATATTATCTGTTGAGATCATTTTGTTTTTTAATATCTCCTCACATACACTGTCCAAATTAACATTATAACTATAATATCATATATTTACCGAATTTTTATTGTTTTAATGGAAAACCCTTCATCAAACCACTCCTTTTATCATTTTATTAAAAGAAACATTTTATGTGAAGTGTCGATTTAACGTCAACATAGAAGATGTGTTTTTATTTTCATCTAATGAAATCAAATATGGTTATAGAAATATTATTATGGTTAAAAAATATTTTTTTATTTACATTATAAGTTATATAATGTTCTCTAACCAATATATATAGGCAATATTTAATAAAATTTTATGATTCGTGATAGTTGTAAAAACCGTCGAAATAAAATAAATCTTTTTCATTGATGTTTTATGTAATGAATCATCATCATATAATAAAATAAATGACATATGATGTCATAAAAATTTATCAAAACATATTAACACCATTTCATTCCACTTTTGGATTATTTCTTCTATTCAACAAGGAAATCCAAAACGAGCTGACGATGGAAACCATGAAAAAAAACTCACCCAAAACAATGGAAATGACAAAATTGTATTAATAGATGTGTCAAGTGTCTTTATAAAAATGGTGTAATAAATTATAGATATATACTAATGTAATGTGTTAATAAAATTAATTAAACTATAAAATACTATTTTTGGAAGCCATTGAAGTAAGGCAATCCCAAGATAATATTCTTTTCATTAAAAATCCTCTTTAATATTTATATTCTTACAAATTTCAAAGGTAATTTTTTTATGATTCATGTATTCATGTTTTATTATTACAACATAGTTCTTGGGAAGTTATTATGATGGATGGTGGGACCAATATCTCCCACAAATTAATTGGGAATGTTAATGTTGTAATTTGATTGTAATGGTTATTCCAAGTATAACAGTGATAGTTACACCAAAATGGTGATATAAGGGTTAAATCATAAGGTAGATATGAGGGTTATGTTTAATGGTATCCATGAGGGCTAAATATAGTATTATAGCCATGACAGTTCAAACATTAATTATGTAATTCCCTATTTCAACGAAATTGTTTTTTCATTTTTTCTATTTTTTATAGAAATATCATGTTTCTACATTGTATATGATAATCTAAGGGTGAAATGTACATATATGTGATAATTAATTCAAATTTTTAAAAGTATTCTTGAACTATTTTTTTCCTTTAATTATTTTACAGAACTTACATACCTTTTTTTATACCCTTGTTTGAAAAAAAATCACAAGGTTTTATGATGGGCAAGATAAAAGGGGAATCCTAGAAGAATGTAGTAAATAATTTTCATGAAAATATTTAAGGTTTCATTAAAAACATTTGTATTATGAAATTAATCTGTATTATTTTTTTATTGTCTAATTTTTAAGCTTCTGGGTTGATATATATGATAAATATCCTCATTCATTATGAATATAAACTAAAATGATCTTTTGGAATGTGAGAATTTGAATTCTAAATTAATTTACCAGACTATGTAATGTTTAAGGACGAGTCCTTATAAATGATATATGAATGTATGTGTTAATGTTGTCTAGTTTATTTAATATATATTTTATATGCCTTCACTATTTCACTATTATGTTTTGAAATGTATCACACACCATGTGACATTGTTCTTTTAATTTATGTAAATATCTCATTAATTGCATCATAGAAATATTTATTAAATTTTTTTTACAAAGATGTCCATGTATTCTATGATATAACTCATATACATCTCAATAAAATAAGTAACATGAGTTACATATATTTTTAATTTTTAATAGGTTACGTACATTTATCGTGACTTTCATGATTATATTAACATACTTTGAGCATCATAAGATACAACCACCCTTTTAGAAATCAATTTTTCTATCATTAAAATGTTGGCTAACACATAATATGTTGTTCTTATGTCCACCAATGATCAATATGTCATTATATTTTATATTCCCATCAATAATGAAAGCTACATTACCTCGTTTAATTTAAAGGTAACTTTTATTACCATATGAATTGAATCCATTGTTATGATCATAAAATGTTTTATAGAGTTTGATATAAACTTTAATTTTTGAAGATTAAAGCATATAATGTTTCTAGATATTTTCTTTTTCATTCTCAAATTCAAACTGTTATTAATAAAAAAAATTCATATAACTTTTATTTTTATTTTCTAAATTTTATTCAATAATATAACACATTTCTATGGAGAGTTATTATGAAATATCTTATATAATGACCGGTTCATACACATATTCTACAAGTCTCTTTTAGGTAGTAATTTTTTTCTTTGAATAATTATTAATTTCTGATTCATTTTTTTAGAGAAATTATCTTGAAACTTTTGATTATTTTCTCTAGGTAAATTATTTCTCAACCTTTACTCATTCCTTTCCAAAAGAAGGGACACTTTTTCAAAACAATGTTAGGATTTTAACACAGATTTAACATTATACATGAAATATCACTCAAACCCCACCATTAATGATTTATGTGTTGGTTCTATTAATATAAAGGATGTCTATAAAAAGAAATGAATTAAACATTATTAAATTTTATGGACACATTTTTATTGATCTTGTTCCAAACAATTTTTTAATTGATTGAAGAGCTACAAATATTTATTAAACACGTAATTTATAATACATAGTTTAGGATCATAAATAATTAGATGAAATTTATTTAACCTGCTTTATATTTAGGATAATATTTCACCTAATATAATTATTTGTATTTTTCAACCACTTGATTTGAAGCATCTTTATCTAATTATTCTATGTGGAATATTTTTTAACATCCTCAAATATTTCTCATACTCCGTACACCTTTGATAATTTTACTTAAATCTTCTTCCTTAGTTAATTTTATTTAAAATAGGTCAATCATAGTAAGTCCAAGATCATACATCTTCAAATTATGGGTTTTGATTTCCTTATGATTAGAATGAACCCTTTTAAGAAACACCTCTTCCTATTCACATATTCATTTATTCATTTCTTTTCAATCAATAATTTTTTGTTCGTGATCAACGTATTTCATTAATATAAGGAATTATGTTCTATTTGAAAAAAGATAAATTATCATTTCTTCAATTAATTATTCTCCATAATTTTATTTTTACCCATTAATAATAAGGGATATATACATAATAATTTATCTATACTTTTTTATTAAATGATACATCTTTTAAGGAGATATATTATACATCCTTTCTTAGTAATATTATGTTTTCTATTGGATTTTTATTTATATTATTCGTATTTTTATCATCCTTATGTATTTTGATTAACTTCATCTTCTAAGGTTTTCATCATATCTAAAAATCATCGCCACTCTTTTTGTTATGGGAATTTATAACAAATACCATATTTCACCACACTCAAATTGTTTTCCTAGAAGATAACCATCTTAAAATCTTTTACATGTTATAATGTTTATTGTGATGATGGATGTTTATTTTTTTCAATATATAATTTATTTATCATTATCATATAATCCATTTGAAAAAAAAAATTGATGTCTGATTTTAAGATACTTCATGGCCTTAATGTTCATTTCATCATCGGCCTTCATTTTGAATGTTAAAGAATTTTACATTTCATATTTAATGAGGAAGTTCAATCAATCATTTATATAAAATTTATCACTCTATTATGATATTGAAATTTTATCATCAAATATTCTTAGAAAATATCTCATCAAATTTATCACAACTGTTGAATTAGTCTGGGTATCATAAAATCCTTTGACATTTGTGATGATTTATTTTATCAATGTTAAATATTAATCTATCGTTTTTTCATCATACATATTTAACTCTAAATATATAATCCATTATATTTGGAGTTTTTCTTCCATAATATAACCTAACCATCAATGTTATTCACATGTTTTTCCTAATAAAATTTTCCCTTTTTGAAACTCATTTCCTTTATGTGGAATTTTTTTATAAGGACATGTGAATATAATTATGAGTTTAAACTAATATTAATTACTAATATTTTCAATAAAATTAAATATATATTTCACCTTCCATAGAATTCAATATTAACAACATCCACTACATCCAAGAAAATAGATAATAGATAGAGTATCGTCTTATTTTTCATCCAATGTTCATTATTTTCAATAAAACAACAAACACATATACTAGTAACTAAATTTAAATACATCATAAAAATAATCATACCTTTTTGAGTGATAATACTTCGATACCACTTGAGATTCCTATGAATGGGTAAACATATAGGACGGGTGGGTTAGGGTGTATTAAATCATATGATTCATTTTCCAATTTCTATTATCCTCAAATTAACATCCATAACTCACTAGAGTTATGGTCTGCTCAAAATATATACTCATATTATCCTATATGAAAAAAAAAATATGAGAGAGAGAGTAATTAACATATATTTAATGCATATTTTACCCCTATGTATGAATCACACATCTCAATTAGTTTAGTTTTTATTCCAATATAGAGACTATAAACTATTAATATTGTCATCAATTATATGATTTGTAGATCTTTATGAACTAAAAATAAAATAAAGTTGAACAAAAAGTTTCTCTTGATGTGATTATATTCATTTCTTCTAGTTAAAATTCTACCACCACCAATATGTATATGATTGTTATATCTTTTAGTCAATATAAGGATGAATTCTTTTCCTGATCATAGCTAAAATAATGTGATTTTTTCCTAAAACTCTATTTACCAAAATTTATGACTCTAGTACGTGTACATATAGACCTTTTTTCCCTTCTTCCTATATATATATATACTAAAAAAATTATTCTCTTCTTTGAACTATCATATTTATGAGGACATATTATCCTAAATAATCACAATCATCTCAACTCAGAAGAAGTTTCAATAAAATCAACAACAACTTATCATCGAACTAAATATTATATATAATTATTCCTCCATTGATAATATTGTTGTATGTTATATTAAAATGATGATTCATAATCTTATCTCAATCCTCATTTAATTATATTAAAATTTTACTACGATTAAAGGGTTTATATTCTTCATCGCATCTCCCAAAAATCTCAAGTATAATCATGATCATTCATTTTTGAATTTTGAATATTTATATATATAACTAAATATTATAATTATTTGTGCCGATAAATAGATTATTTATCTCCACTGAAATATTTTAGTAATTTTTAAACTATAATGATCACAATATAATATATATGGACTTAATTATATATTTCATAGCTCTATCTTTGACTCATGTACCTTTAAAACATCATAAAAATTTAGTATTTCATTCTCATATACCGTATTTGAAAAGAATATGGAATTTATCCAAATAATATAAAAATTTTATTTTCTACTTGAACAATATTAGTATAACTCTCTATCACAATATGTTTTGTCTGGGACATTTTTTATATCTGTAATTTTTTAATGAAGCTATCATTTGGTCAAGTTAACATTTAATGTTCTATGACTCTTCATTTTATATTCTTAAATATAATCAGTTAATACTTCAACCATCACATACTATACTCATATGCTTCAATAATTAATCAATATATCAAGACATTAAATCATTGGACTTATTGGTAGTCAATGACATTCGTATAATGGACTGTTATAACTTGTAGTGATTTAATAATTTAATATTAAATAGGGTAGGTCAACTGTCTTCAGACAATCCATTGGGTTAGCCAGTTATGGAACCACATTATCTTCTATAAAATCTCACCAGTCTCATATAATACTAATTTAAATTTTAGTGAAATTAAATACCACTTCTCCTTCATGCCATTAATTTATAGAGTTCTTTGAATTATCCATCATTGTTGCATTATCTAATTACCATATTTATCAAACATTTTAGCTTGAATGTAAATTTTAATATTTAACATTTATAAATATTTTATTAAAAATTTGACACAATATTATGTAAAAAAATGTATAAAATATTTTTAAATTTTGTTCATTATACTCAGGTTTCAAAAAAATCAATTTTGAATATGGATTCTAAACATATACAGAATTCATATCATCCGTTTAAAACTAGGGAATCATCATAAAATGAGCAAATTATGGTGAAAGGACTAGAATCACTTACATAGATATTCAAATAAAATTTAAAAATTCCTTAGGATCAAGTTATTTTGAAATTTTAACATCATCTCAAAAACATTTTCCCCCACTATGATCACCCATAAACTCATGAAATGGTTAAAATAACATAAAATACTATTACAATTGTATAGAAACATAAACATCCTAGTTATTATTTTTTAGTAATACAACTAAAAAACAAAATAATTCAATCTATATCATTTTACATTAGACAATATACTTGATTATAAATCAATGTTCATACACCGCAATGCTTAATAATGATATTTTTTTACAAAATTCCAAATCTTAGTGATGAAAATTATTTTTCCGTGTATTTTTAATATACCCTTCTAAATTATTAACTTTTAATAATTGTGTTATGAAACTTTCATCTCCAAAATCATATAGAATTTGGTATTCTTTTACTTATTCTCCTTTTATATCATAATAATAGATTGGATCCACAATAGTTAAATTAATATTTTGTGTACATCATCACCTAGTTTTTTTAAAAACCAATTAATAATAGGATACTTCCCACATATTCTATTAACTAAGTGGGATACGGTGAACTATATATTATTTCCTTAATTCCTAAAATATTTCTCTGAATAATGAATTGGTAAAATCAAATAATAATTGATCTCTTACTGATATGTAATCCAATCTTACATTACAATTATAAATATTCTCCTATATAAAATGATATCTAGTATCAATGTCTTTCATTGAGAATATTTCACTTGGTTTTTTGAATGGTAAATTCTACATTGATTGTGTATTATATTTTAAATGGAAATTCAATATAAAGCATTGTATCTATATTTAGATCTATAATCCACATCATTTTACACCATCAATGTGTAGTAGAAATATATTCAGGATTAGTTACACTCAATGTTAGTGTAAAATGTTGTTTTATTTTCTTGATGTGAACAGAAATCTCCTAAAAATAATGTTTCTTTGGATTGTGTCATCAATTCAAAAAATTCTACTACAAAATTAATATCGATGAAACTATTAAAATGATACTAATTTCTTCTATTATACATAATGCTGATATTTTATGTTCCTTGGACATTTCTATGGATTCTTTTTATAAATATCATGATTTATTATTATTTATCACTATGATTTTTCATTCATAAAGTAACTACATTAAAAATATTTTCACGACATTTTTGAGGATAGAATAATCATCTAATCAACATCCTTAAGTCCCTCTAATTTACACTTATTTTGTTATCATCAATATTTATACTCATAGTAGTTGTATTGGGTGTGGATAATAACATTGGGTCCTCCATTACAAATTTCATAAAATGTTAAATTGAATATTTTTTCATTGAAATGATGACTTTAAATACTTTTATGTTAACATTAACCCATCAAATAAATTCATCTCTTTTATAATTTAATTTTAAATGTTCATTTTTATTATATATAATAATTCTTCATAATTTTTTTTATAATATATATCATTTTATATACTTTTTTGATATTAATCAGTTTGCCTTATTCAAATAACTTTGTATATACTTTTATATATACTACTATTCTTGAAAATATCATCTTTTTAAAAATATATAATGTTCATATAAAAATCTATATGGGATTGATGTTTTCCATACAATTCATTTTTATGATTAAAACCATTCTATTATCTTCAAGAATCATGAATCCATTGTGTTTCCCAATCTGGATTTCTTCCAGAACATCTCCAATAATAATGTATATTTTAAATAATTTTTATTTACATTATATATTGGGGAGAGGAAACATTCAAAAACATTGATAAGTTTTTGTGTCATGAAATTAGATAATATTTTCCTTCAAAAAATAACCACACACCTGTAAAATCATTTATAAACAATCTTTTATTTTTTCCTCAAAAACATTAACTTTTTCATGAACATATTCTATAACACTAATTTTTTCTAATGACATTTTTACCTTTTAGTATATAAAAAGGATCCTTATTGACATTCACATTGGCTTGTTTAACACCTAATTCATCACATTTATCCACTTATACATTATTTATTTTGTAAACAAATATGCTCTATTTTTAATATAATTTCCATATGATTGTAAAATCTAATATTCATACTCATATAAATATGGAATTAATTTATTATGATTGTATTAATTGGTTCTACCTTCTTTTATTATTATTTTATCCTGGTTATTTTATACTAATCAAGATTCCCTTCATCACTAGGATGATAAAATATATTTTCAATGGATAAGTTTCACTACATGTTTCGTTTTCATAATCCCTTTTTTGATTTTCTTTGAGTATAATAAATTAATGCATTGAGACAAAAATTTCTTCTTTATCCATCTCAAATGTATGTTCACTAAAATTTACATCATGTGAATATATAATATTGTGAATATATTTATTAAATAATTTATAGATCCTTAAATTGGATAAATATCCTAGGAAGATACCATCCTATGCCTTTTAATCATATTCTACTATGTACCACTTTTTAAAATTAAATGAATATTGAAATTTAAAGAACATACACCTAATCAACCATGGGTTTCTTCTTAAACCGCATGTCTTGAGGGGTTATGATTGAATACATTATTAGTATTTGTTGGTTCAAAAAATGCAGTGGTGTACATATAAAAAATATCAAAAATAATTTTAATACTTTATTCTCGACAAGATTATTCCTCTACATATTAACTAAAATAATTTATTTTCTAATTATACCCCCATTTTAATGAGATAATGAGGGACTTCTAAACTAACTAACAAGTTTATGTTTTAAAATATATGCTTTAAATTAGTTACATTTTTACATAATATTATTATCTATTATTACATTCGATATGTATACACTATGTTCGTTTTCATCTTTATATAAGAATAATTTAACTATTTTTATAACATCATATTTCTTTTATATGAACATAATAGTAGACATTTTGGTGAAGTAAATAATATAAGAGATGAAACAACAATAACTGATTTGGAATTAATGTTTACCATGTCTATATATATTTTACTATTTTACATACAATGGTTGGGTGGAATGAATTTCTACATTCCCTTAAATACTTATATACTTTCAATTTTGATGAATTTCACACAATATGTTTAGTTATTCTTTTAATTTAGTTAAATATTTAATGAATTCTTTAATTAAAATATTTCTAATATTATTTTGTCAACATATCTTCATTTTCAATTGGATAACTCATTTTCGTATCTGGAACACAAGTAACATCAGTAACTAAGGTTTATAATGTTTAATAGGTTACTTCCAGTTTTATCCCCTTCTAAGAATATCTTAGAATCCATCAATTTGAAGATGTTACATTAATCCTTCTATAAAATCATTATGATTCAATAATTAAATATTATCTAACATTTAATAATTTTTTATTATGTCCATCAACAAAAAATATATCATTATATTTTTACTTCTAATTATCAATAAAATTAACTCAAAATCCTTATTATTTAAAGAACTATCATTTAATAAATTTATGGATCATCCAAGATGAACATTAAATTAATTAAATACTTTTACATAACTAATCATATGTGAATAACATACACGATGATGTACCTCATATTTTAAATTCTACCATTAATTCAATGTGTCATTCATTATCAGTTATATTTTTTCTATATTTCATTTTCCCTTATTCATTTTGTATTCCATTAGATAAGGACTGTCCAAGAAGTGTTTTCATGTAATCATCCACATTGTGATATGTTTAGTCACATCTTCCTCAATTTTCTCCATGATAGTGGATATAAGTTTTCTATAATGGATTGTTATTTTTTTATTCCTCCTTCCATCCAATTTTATTTTTCATCTTTTGATTATTTCCTCTGAGTTGGTATTTTATCCTATGAAACTCATGAATTATCCATGGAATTGGCATGTTTTCATATAAATTATTGGTCATATGGCTACTATTTATAAAAAATGAGAAAAATTCATTAACAATCCCATATTTTAATTTATGTTCCAATTATATTATATAAAAGGTGGTCTAGAGAATATATAACAAAAAAAATTTATGAAGGGGGATATCATTCTTCTAGAGATTGTGCATAACTTCTATTTTTTAAATGAATTGTTCCCCTTATTTATTTTAAACCCAAACAGACTTAAATTTAGTATGAAAACATGAATAGTTAATAGGAATGGATTTATTAACCTTATTTGAAAAATAAAATTTTATTTGGATTGTTGAGTCAAATATTTCACATAAAATTGTAGACTCTATATTAGCATATGATTCCTTGTAGAAACCATCATTCAATTTATTAAAATTGTATTTACCATCAACAGACTTTGAAAATGTCTAAATCATATCTTATTCCTTACAAATAATATTTTCTATTGGATTAGTCATTAAAATATTTCATCATACCAACATTAACGTGGGGTTTTTTGGATTTGTTATGATCAACACCTTAGATTTCGAGAAACTCATACTAATAATCTCATTTTAGTTTTTTCCTATACATAATTATCAATCAATGTTATCTCTTGAGATAATTATTTTCCTAAATATCCGAATTGACATCAATATTCATAAAATGATTCACTTAGAATTCATCGATTTATTTTTCATATTTTCACTAGAATATTATTCATTAATTAAATGGGATAAGAGATCAAAATTTTTACTAAAATTATATTATTAAATTATAATTATTCCAATGACTTACCATTTTATTCATTCATATTCACACTTATCTACTTATTTGGATTTGTTTTTCAAATTTCATTAATTTTTTTCTACAATAAAACATTTACTCATCTTATTCTTGTGTGGTTTTCCACTTAGAAATTTTTTTCATCAATATTATTCTAATGGTGATTTATATAAACAACCCTGTTCCGCCACACCCACAAAAATTCAACATATGTTTTCATTTATACTTTCCTTTACGTATTCTAATTTTCTTTGAGATAATTTATTTTATTATTATTTATTTATTGTATATATTATTATATATATTTATCCATAAAAATTATCATCTTTTTATTTTCTAATTTTAAGCCTCCTCCTAGCTTCAAAATATATATCATCATTATCTTTCTTTATGAAAATTAAAATTTTCATATTTTATATAAAATTGGGATATTATAAATCTCATTTGAATAAAATTAAGATCTATTCATTTATAATTAACATTTATAAGGTTATTTTCCTAGAAAGGTCTATATCAACAAATTCACAGTTTTTTAATCAACCACGCTATCACAAAAATATCTGATGATTGTAAACATATTTTTTTTCCTAGTAAAATAATCCATTGTGGTTTATTTATTAGTTGTATTCATTTTGTCAAACATAATATATAAGATTCATAATATATTCATCCCAGTGCATTAACAATACCTTCATATATTCTCTCATGTTTCTCACATGTCTACATAGTAGTTTGGATACACATTACATTTCTACAGTCATTATCGAAAAGGGACATGATTATTATATTTCATCCATCAACATAAACCTAAAAATCCATTTATAAGTAAACTGCGTAGGGGAACACTAGTTTCTTAGTGTAATCCTAATACCATCATCATCAGCTACGTCTAGGCCATGTGTTGGGAGATGAGGCATTATCCCATTATTCAATTTGTGAACTTTCAAAAAAAATAATTATATTTCTCTCTAATATAAAATAAAATATAATTATACATCAAAAAAATAAAATATTATAGATGGATAATCTTTTAATATGACATGATATTGTTATAAATGAGTAAACCACTAAGAGAGGGTGGGGGAGGTAGAATTTGTGTTTTCATTTAAAAATTTTTAGTACACAAAAATTATTCTTTACAATATATAAGAGTTATGATCCAATAACCTGAATTAAATAAATTAAAGAGAGGGAAATGAAAATGTAATTTTTAAAATTTAATTCCAAAATATAGGTAACATAATCCTCTCTATGTTCTATTGTCATCCCATGACATTTATTCACAACTATGAATTTAATTTTTTGTATATGTGTTGTGGGATCATTATCATTCTATAACAACAATGGATCGGACTCTATGTGTCTCCCAATACAATTATACAGGTTTCCACTATTTATAATAATTCCCACATTAATAAAAAATACCGTACTATCTTAATGTAACTATATTTATGAGTGTTTATCTTCCATTCATCCTTCCAATAACATATAATTATACTCACTATTACTTCAAAAACATTTATAAATTTCGTTTATAGAACACCATTCATTGAAACTCATTCCTTCGATAGTGAAGAATACATATCATTGGAATTTATAAACACATTTCTCATTACTATATTAAATGAAATGTATTTTCTTATTTGACCTGGTAGAGATAGTGGGAGATAGAGAAATATCTCTTCATAATAAACTAAATGCAGAATAATTTTTAGGAGCATTATAAACAGGTTTTTATGAAATTCACTAATTTATATAAAATATCTTAATATTAAAAAATTGAATCATTAGAACATTAAAATATTATTCAAATATTATTATAAAACATCTATTGAAAATATTCAAATCCTATAATGATATCAAGGTTAATAGTTTTCATCAAATATAATATAAATATTTTCTAGAATCAATACAATTCTCTAATAATATTTGAACATTAGAAAAACTATTTTAGAATCATAAATATTTTTTTGAATTAAGATAAATTAAATTTCCCTTGAAATATTCTAGTAGTTTATCCCCAAAATACTTCATTTCATGAAATTTTTAATCTACATTCCACATCATCCATTTTCATTGTTACATAGATTCATTCTTCTGTATCTTGTGAGTTCCCATTTTTCTTTTATCCATTGATCTATTTTTTCTATCTTAAAACATCTCACTATAAACTATGATTTAAACATATTTAAAAAAATTATTACATTTTCCATTTTATATATTTCTAACTTTATAATGATGCTCTATTTTTTTCAACTCATCAATTGAACTTTATTTAATATACTATTTTCGTAGTTCTCATAATGCATTACTGTGTATATTGATCATTACATATATTTACAGCCTCTTCACCACATTAATAATCAATCTACAATTTGATACTATGGATTTCCATTTATCAAAATTTATTACTAAAATTTAATATTATAACTTCTAACACTTTCAATATATAAAATAATTTATGGTATTCCATATTTCTTCATACGTAAATTTCCTAATATCTATTTTGGAAACACCATATAATTTAATTACATCGATTCAGTCAAATTTAAAAATAATAAGGACATCTTTAAAATTAATGATAATTTCTCCTTCATGATAACATCTTCATAAGTCATTAGATTCTAACATCATTATTCAATCATCAAATATACTTATGTTTTATTCATCTCATCTTGATTTATATTTTTAATGACCATCATAGTATTATCTGAATTAATTTTGAACACATTAAGAATGATCGGTCCGTATACTCCTCTTGACACATATGTTAATTCTATTAATTTAACTACCTTGATCATGAGATTTCATATCTTCAAATGATAATTATATATCCAATAAGGAATTTTCATCTTTTATTAAATTTATTTATTTCTTAAAAGTATAGATTCATATTTGAAAAAAATTGTACATCAGATCAATTAAACTATAAATTACACTATAAATTTCACCATCATTTCAATTGAATTTACCCCCAAATTTGAGAATATGAAAATGTATATTTCATTACACATTTTAAGATTTAATAAATAAATATATAATAAATAAAACCCTAAAATTTTATAAGGTATAATATATTTGGAGAATATAGTACAAAAAATTAAATCATGATATAAAATTACAAAGACACCATTAAAACCCCATAACCAAATCTAAAAAATTAAATGCCCTTACAAAATTGTATGGGATAACCTAGGGACGTACATAAGAATGAGGTAAACTATAAAGGCTAATAAGGGAATAATGAAAGAAAATCATGATAAAATAATCAAATGTGAGTTAATATTCATATCATTGACACATTAAATGGTAGATAATCATCAAAATTAGTGTGAAAGTAAAATACATGATTATAACATGAAGAAAACTTTGGAAATTTTAAAAAAACACAATATTAAAAACATATTTCAAGGATAACTACAATGAAATAATATCATAATGTTCTTAGGATAACATTCAATGCACAATAAATTTCATATAATTAGATAATATCATTACTGAATTCATTAGAGGGATATGTAAATATGGTTCCACCTGTCCTATAAATATTATGATCATGTATACGTGTTCCACATAGATTAGAAAGTATAAGGATGAATTTTGTTACTTTTAAAATAACAATCAAAGAGTGTGATTTAAATTAATATAACTACACAATAAATTAATGATAAGTATATATAGATTAATATTATTGAGTTGAAATTAGATGATTACTCACTAAAAAATGATTGGTAGTGAAAACCATTTAATAATTTCAACAGCTTAACATGGTATTGAATAACTTAATGGAAGTATTGAGTGATAGTGAATGTCGTATCTCACATATTAAACCCCATAATTAATGTTTGGGGATTGTATATAAACTTATCCCAATATGAATATTTCAGAATAAAAATTCATAACATAATGATGGTTCATGAATAAAGATGAGAAGGGTAGGACTTCCTACCATTAGATTACACTTTTAAAACCTTCCCATAAGATTCACATGTGTTTGATGGCACATTGATAATGATATAGAGAGGTAATGGTGGTGTAAATTCATTATCTAAGAGTTTTAGTGATGTGGAATGAGATATTTTGTGTGATTTGATAGAAAAAGAGAAAGGATTTCTAAAATAATATTAAAACCTAGGGTTTTCACTATATATGATAAATTAATCCAAACCACAATCTATCCCATAGTTTTTCCCATGGATTAAATTCATGTTTATTGGTTTAATTATTTTATTACTCTAAGAACCTAACTCATTAAATTTATACCCTTGGTGATGATGAATTTATTCATGTATATAAAATTTGATTTTAAAAGCCTAAAATTAAATATTGGTTTTGGAGGATTTGTTAATGGTTTGTGATATTTATAAAATAAATTCAAGAACATACTATTTTTATGGGGAACTATATATTTTAGTTTAAATACGTTTTATAAAATATAATACATCACTTTTGTTTCATTATTAAATCATAATATATTCCTTATATCTCTAGTGTATTAATTTTCACCAAAAAAATTGATTATCTCTTAAATTATGAAAACATCCCTTTGGGATAATTTCAGCATGGTGATTTAAAAAATAATATTAATGTTATAAAATAATTAAATAATTATTATAATTTAAACTTTTCAATTAAAAATAGTTATTTATTGAAAATATTTGTTTTTATATCAATAATTGTTTTATGACCCATATAAAACATACATTTGACTGTTATAAATTATAAAATAATTTTAATTTAATAAAAAATATATCCTAAAAATATATTATTAATATAAAATTTATTTAAAAAATAAATACATTCCTCAAAATGAGTGCCTTTATTGAATATATATAAATCCCAAAAATATAATTTGAGTTTGATCTAATTATAATATAATTTTTAGCCATTTCATTATTAAATTATTTATAGTCTAATGAAATAAATAAAATTAATATTTTAAAAAAATAAAAAAATTATAAAATTTGGATAATAGATATATATCCTCCTATTAAACTTGTATACACCCCAAGGGTATAGTTTTTTGTGTTGATTTTTAAATGGGGGTGGTCTGGTATACATTGTTTGTGCAATGATCTCGATGAGCTTGCAATTTTCCCATAAATGGTTACAATCATGAATTTGTTATTAATTATCAGATTGAGATAGGTCTAAGTAACACTATAGTTATATTATATACATCAAAATCTCTGATAAATAGGTTTATAGTGTAAAATCCTGCTGGTCAGAAGCCATCAATCCTACTTTATATCTGAATTAGACTTTATTATAACCCTTAAAAATACTAATCATATGATCACTATATAAAGAATGTTCTATCAATATATATGAATCATAATATTCTTATTCATATGACGAGATATAACATATAATATTCTAAAATAGATAATGCATTTCATGAGTTTTTAATTACTAGACTACATGATAAGACATTTAACCATTTTAAAAGGTAATTTTGATTATAAATGTTCCGGTAATTAATGATCACCAATAAAATCAATTAACCATTGCAAAAATTACATTATAAACTTAGTGAGAATTCATAATTAATATATATAAAGATATTTATATAAAGAAACCAATACATATGACTGCAATCTTTGATTGATAGATAGTAAATCTCTTCTTTTATTGACCATGCACAATCTTCTAGTGTAGTGAGCATCCAACCAAAAGTATCTCTAGCCATATATACCTTAATGAAGATGTATTTTTCTTTAGTCACTATAATAACACCAAAATTTTATAAGCTACAATTAACTTCTTACTTAATTCTCATAACCACTTACAAGTCGATGTTATAGTTGAGATAAATTAAATAAATTATCATAAATGACATGTTACACCTTATTTGCGTGGATGATAAATTATAATTATTTTATCAAATTAAAGTATACACGATATAAGCTTATAATAATAAATTTTATATATATGGGTAATAAAAATTTTATTAAATTATAGAAATGAATAATTCATATATTTATACATGAGATAAAAATTTATGAACAATTTATATATAAAACTATTTTAAAGAAATTATAAATTAGAAATGGATTATCTAAATATCATAATTAAAGAAATATGAACATTTTATATTTATACAAAATATCAACACCATTATATAATTATATAATTTGATTTTTTCTTCAATAAAATAATATCACATGAATTATAAACAATTTATATTTAATTTCTATTATATAAAAAAATTGCATAATATAAATATAATATATTTAATATCTTTTTAAAACACGTATCAAATTCATAATCATAACCCCATTTTATATTTATTATTCTAAATAGGGATATGGAATATGGTCTAGAGGGTGGTGAATATACGAGATTAAAACAATAATCAAATAAATTTATTAATTAAATTTATTATTAATTTTAATATTTAGTGTTAAGAAGCATCAATAAAAATAAAGAACACATGAATGTTTTTTTAGTAGATTATTATAATTTTAGCATATTCAACTCTAATAACTCTTTAATTAGAGATATATTCATGTGAACTAGTATTTCTTTTGGGTGGGGGAATCATATTCAAAATTAAAAATTATTTTCTAGTGAAGGGATAACCATGACACTAATTTTGAATGGGGAGTTGGAACCCTTAAATCTGGAATTTAGACATTGGGAGTCATAACCCAAACATTCTTGATATTAGATACAAGGAGCAACAAACCAAATATATTAACTATAGAAACCTTGGAGTAACAACTCATGGAATGATAAGAATAAATATTTCATTGCGTGTAAATTCAAAAAGGGAAAATATAGTGTTTTTTTGAGATAGAAAATAGTGTTATAGACCCAAAAACCATATAAAGAAGAAGATAAAAATGAAAGCACATGTATTTTTTCATGACAATTGGAATTGTACGTCTATTAAGTGAATAGTAATTAGATGAAAATTTAATCTGGTACATGAGATAATTTCCATATAATTAAACATGATATCATTAAACTTTACATTTTTGTACAGTGGGCTCAAAATCCACAACAATGTTCTCCGGAAAAAAAAAGTGTGTCAGAGAATAGGTAATTTTTTTAATCCTATAATTTTCTAAGGACCTATAAATAGGAACTATAAAATAGAAAAACCAAACCCATCTCCAGGTAAATCAATGCTAGTTAAAAAACCTTGAATACTTTAGGGGAAATATAAGAATATTAGGTAGAAAAATAAAAAAACAAATTTTCAAATTAAAACCCAAGATAGATTCAAAATTATTTTTAATTACCTGATAAATTATTATAATATGTCCAATTAAATCCCATTAATATAATTAATATTTTTAAAAATATATCTATATTATATTAATTTAATGAAGTGTTGAATTAAAAAAATAATTATACTATCATAAATACCATGAAATAAGTTTTTATATATTAAATGATATTAAATAATAATTATGAAAGGAGTTAGTCAAATAAATTAACTCGTAATATTGAAACATACATATTATATAATACATTATTCAAATGTAACATAATAATTATGAATAATATTAATATCATTTTAAAACTAACTAATGTACTATAATAATCTAATTTTGGATTATATATAATAAATATGAGTCTTCAAGAGTAATAAAATACTTAAAATAATTATAATATAAATGTACTTCATAAGAAAATAAAAAAGGAAGACAATCAAATAATTTATTACCATTGATGAAATGAGTCAACATTGATATTGATTCATCATTGAAAATGATTCACCCAACAAATGTATCATCCATTAAATTAGTATCCATTCAAACCAGTCACTTTGGGTATTCATGTGACACCATTTGGAATTTTTGAGTCACCATTAGTTAATGATATAGAGTCATCATTTGGTATATTAGAGTAACCATTGGGAAAATTAAATAACCCACCAATGAAAAAAATTAAAGAATCACCATTGAAAATAGATAAAGAAAACTCCATTATAAAATAAATGAATCCCCAATCAAATATAATAACCCCACACCTTGTTGGATAAGAGAAGGAAACCCATTTTTGGTTTGAGATAATATAGGAGCCACTATTAGATTAAAAAGACTCACTATTGAATGAAAATTGGAAATTTAGTCACCATTGAAATTTTAATCCAATGATGAGAAGCCATTATAAATAAAATAAATGAGAATAATTCATTTGGGAATAGAAAAGATTTAAACTTATAATTATGAAATGAAACATCATCTAAATGAGCTGTTTTTAGAGGATCGATCATGCTAGGAGAATGCGAAATGTTGTCGGTCTACTAGTTGAATGAGAGGAATTTTGACACACTATCCATATTGGAAATTTAGTTGTTGAAGAAGATGATGAATATAAACTCATCATTATACATTTACAAGGAAACATTGAAGGATTTATAATCCATATGAATAATTTTATTTTATTTTTTATGATTTATTACTTTAATTTAAAATAAATATATTTCAAAACAATATGAATCCACAAATTCAAATATGTATTGAACGCGAAAATATAAAGAAATAGTGAAAAAAAAAATTATTAGTTATGAATTATATTAATTAACACTTCCATTGTTTAAGGTATGTAAATAAAATTTTTAGAGTTTCATTTAGTTAATGAAAAAGAATATTTTTTTTCTAAATGAAAAAATACCAAACTGTTATGATTAGAAATGAATGGGACATCAAAATAAAATTAGAACACTCATAATTCCAATTTTTTGGAATTTTTTTGGATAAATTAAATACCCATTAAATAATAAAATAGTACATTCATTTTCCTAATGAAATATAAAAAAAATCTGTTGTATTTCAAATGGAACATATTTTGAAATAATATGATCACTATAATGTACATTAAAATTAAGTAATAAAATAAAATGATAAATAATTTAATACTAATAAATTACATGAAACCATAAAAAGAAATATTTTTCTGTCATAAATTATATCTTTCTAGAGATAAAATTTAAACACATTGTCGTTTAATAAAATTTATATTAACTTTTCATATTAAAATTTGATAATAATTACAATATATTCTTAAATAAAACTTATTTTATAATTTAATTATATATAGGATTTGAATATATTATTATATAAATTATAAATTTTTTTATGTATTTAAAAATATAAAATAACATATTTATAAAGAAATCATAAATATAGGCATGAACAGACAATAAAAATCCTTCTATTTTTTGATAAAAAAACTTGAACATTTGAAACCATTTAAACAATTTTATATTTAAACTAATAAAGATAAATCCAAACTACCCTATAACAGATTTAGTAATTAAATAAATAAATTAACATAATTTCAGTTTTAAATATAATTTTATCTAACTAAATAGATCATCATGGTTTTGTAAAGATGAATTCTATATAATTTTCATTTTGTAAAAATTCTCAAACAATATCACCCTTATTCACATGATCTCTAATAAAATAAAATATATGATCAATATGGTTTGTTCTACAATACTATAAGGTTTTTTTAAATATAAAAATTGAGGATGTGATATCATAATAAATATGATGTTTTTCAAGATAAATTCAAAAATAACATAAATTTACTTTAATGCATATAATTTGAGTAGAACTACTTTCAAAAGATATATAATAAAATACATTAGTTGAAATTGAAATATAAGGATTATTTTTAGAAGACTGTGAGATTAAAATTTTCCCTATAAAATGACACTTTCCTGATGTGATTTTTCTCTCAATTCGACACCCTCCAAAATCAGAGTGAGAATATGATATTAGTTCAATGAAGTTGTATTGAAGGTAAAATAATCCAAATTTAAAAGTTCCTTTAACATAGATAAATAATATTTTTAAATTATGTAATATGAATCACTTTAGAATCTTCATGAAATATAGAACATTAAAAAACACCAAACCTGATATCAAGTCTATGTGCTGTTAAATATAGTAAGCAACCTATCATGCCTTTGTAAAGTTTAATATAAAAATAATAATCAAATTAATAAACATTAAATTTACAATTAGTACCCATAATAATTTTCAAATATTTAGAAAAATAAATTATAGGTATTATATCTACCTTCTTATCATATCTAGATAGATTAAGAAAAAATCCATCGTTTTGTTTGAGAAATTTTAAGTATAACAATGAACAATAAATCTTCTTCTAAAATCATTTCA
The DNA here is from genome assembly GCA_963277665.1 of Viscum album. Classification (NCBI taxonomy): domain Eukaryota; kingdom Viridiplantae; phylum Streptophyta; class Magnoliopsida; order Santalales; family Viscaceae; genus Viscum; species Viscum album. The sequence continues at coordinate 1,932,588,472 of OY728159.1, forward strand.
AAAATAGATTTCATCAAAGCATAAAAATTATTACAAATAATTTTACTATATGAACCTAATAGAATATAAAAAAAATATTTTTTTTTAATTTAAAATATCATAAAAATTTATTTTAATAAAACGTGTTGGATCAAAATTTCAAATCTTAAAACAGTAACTTAATAATAAAAATTAATTATTTTATAATAATAATAAGGTTATTTTTATAGACCATAAAAATAATTATAAAATTTTAATACATGGTTTCTAAAATTATCAAAATTAAATCTAGGTTATTGAGAAACATAATCATCTTCAATTATGAAATCATTTAAGATATCATTTTTACATAATTTTGATGTAATTTAAAACCATGGAAATAAGAAACAATTTAAAATACTGTAACTGAATCTAACATTGAAAAAAGATGAAATGAATCATAAAATACAATTCCTTCATCTTTGCAGCATCCTTAAGAAACAAGTCATGGTTTATTTGTAAATATCTTCCTAGATTCATTAAGTTTGTCTTTAATTATATAGTTTGTTATCATTGCCTCCTTAAACATATAAATTCTTCTAGAAACCAAAAAATAATAATATTCAATTAATTAAGCACATATTTCATTCAAAAAAACATGTATTAATCAATTAATGAATATTTAATGTTGTTAGGAACCAAATCATAAATAATAGTAAAATTGGAAAAATAATTTCAAATTGAATTTCTAGTTTAGACACAAGAATAAAAATTTTAAATTACAATTTAAACAGTATAATAATATTGATTTTTTCATGATCATGGATAAATTTGAGAAGTATAATGATCTACCTAAAATGATTCATCATTATCCTAAGTATTTTCATCAAAAAAATTAATATATCTAACCTCTTCATCAATGATATTATAGTCAAAATTTGATTTGACTTTATTTTCATCAATCCTTTCATTAAATGATTCTTCAATAACAATATTTATTTATTATAAAAACTAAATAATTTACTATTAATATAAAATCTAGGAATTATACCTTTATAAATCTTGTTATAATCTTAATGTAAAATATAATTTTAATTAAAAAACATTACATCCAAAAACTCTAAAGTAATCCACATTAGGGTTTTAATGTTTGAATAATTCCTAATGATTTTTCTTTAAAAAAAATCTAAAAATATTTATTTTTCAAATATAAATATAGTAAAATTTATCCTCATATCAATAATATATAATTATATTATATCATCTTTACATAGTTTGATCCATTTCAGTAGCGGTTCTATTTTTCTCCTCTATAACACCATTTTGTTGTGGTGTTCTAAGAGCATAAAATTTGTTTTCACTAAAAAAATTTAAACCTAAATTATCAAATTCATGTAATTTATCACTACGAATAGAAAATATTATATATATTATTTCATTTTGAACTAAATTACGAAATGCAGAAAATTTAGATTATGTATCATTTTTAATAGAATGAAAGTATAGCCCTGTAATAATTCTATAATATACAAAAATAAATAAACTATATTACATTCCACATAGGATATAAATTTGAGTACGACCATATAAATCAATATGTACTAACTGTAATGATCTATTAGAACATATCAGATTGATATGTTTAATGGAAATTTAATGATGTTCCCTTTTCAAGAAATTAGCACAAACAAGGAGTCGTTTTTTCATTAAGAGATGAAATTGTAACACATTATTATGTTTTTTGAGAATATGTAGACTTATGAAATTAAAAAGTCATAAATGTTGATTCCAAATGATGATGTCATTATCTACAACATTTAGCACATAAAATGTTGAACTGTTAGTTTAGAGAAATCAATAATAAATATATTTTATTTTTTATTAGCATAAAATAAAAACAAACATCCTCAAAAACTAAACACATCACATTAATATTCTTAAATCCATCTACCATTAAATGATTTTTCTATATGAACTATATTATCTTTTAATCATTCAATATGTAAAAAATTACAAATAAAATTAGAATTTGAAATACCAACATATAAAAAATCCTTTTGTTTCTCTATTGGGTTAATATTATAATTTAACAATTCCACCATCACATGGTTTTTATGTGGTAAAATATGATTTTACTCCAACCATATTCCTGGATATTCCATTATCCATGTAACATATTTTATTCCTGAGACATCAAAGGCAGTATTACTTCAAAAATCAATTTCTTGAAATATTTTGTACCCAAATGACTTTGCATCTAATAGGATTATAAATATAATTATTAGAACCCCATATTGAATTTATGAAACTATTTTATGCTACTTATATTAAAATAAATCATAACAATTAGGTGTTTTAAATATCAATGATTTCAAAATCTAAGAGAAACATCCTTTTCTTATTGATAGTTCATGCCATGGTTAAATCATGTAATAGTGGATATACTACCGTTTTTACCTTTAATAAAATGGGCTTTAATCATTTTAGGTAATCTAATATCATAGGGAAAACCAACATTATATTTATTTAATTTATTCAATGTAATTATTTTATAATATTTTTTTTCTTCAATAAGAGTATAATAATACCATTTAAAATTAACGACTTAATTTTCAAATTTCCATTAAAATGATGAGAATATTTCTAAATGTCATAAAAAATAAGTTGATAAGCTAAATTAGTGTTTAATAACTTTTAATTTTCTTTTAAAATTACATTATTTTCATAAAGAATCTTCAGATTATTTTCATTAATCTTGTTATAGTAATTCGTAGATTTGATCTTATTACAATCATTAATCTTTTTAGTAGAATTTATTGTTAAGACAATATTGACAAATTTTCAATGCTCAACTATTTTAGGTGTTCCCCATTCATGATCTTTAGTGTCCATAATTGTTTAAATCAAATTATGTTGACTCTTTAGGAATAAATGCATAATTTTTTATCAATCTGATCATCTTAATTATCTTTTCTGTTATATTTTTAGGTTAGGAATAGTTTAGTATAATAAAATAAAAGTAGACTCTGAATAGGGATTGTAAAATTGCAAAAGGAACACCATTTGAGGAAAATTGTGACATATAAATAAAGAAACTAATAGAGATAATCAATTTTAAAAATGATTAGTCGCTAATACGAACAATTAGTTCCCAATATGTATATTTAATATAGTCTAGAGAGGTATTAAGCGACAATATTAAAAAATTTAATCACAAAAATTGATTAATTAAATTAATTAATAAAGTAAATTTTTAGTGGTAATTACTAGGTAAAAAACAAAACAAAACAAGTATGTTATTTATAATAGGTTTTCCCATTGTCATACTACTCTTCCCTTATATCTCTCTAATCGATGGGAGTTATGTGTTACATAATATGACTTGACAGGTGGAACCAAAACCCAATTGTAGAATCCTTTTCTAGTTAAGGGATAACCATGAAAATGAATATTTTATGGGGAGTCAAACCCCGTAAACCCATACATTATTCACTCATGGTTACAAGCTGAGGAGTCTTGAACTTATATATAAGGATTCCCAAAACTAATATCTTATCTTTAGAATGTGGGAGTCACAACCAAAGAAACATTATGTACAAATAACACTTCTCTGTGTACAAGAATAAACATAAAAATAAAGTGTGTTATTGAGATATAAAATATTATTATAAGAATAAAAAATAGATGATTAAAAAGATTAAAAAAGGAATGTATAGGTACAATTTCTCGATAATTTTATTGGCACATATCATCAATGATGTAGAAGGAAAATAAGAAGTAATCTGAGGTATGAGAGAATTATGAAATGTTGAAACTAGGTATCTTAAGACATTACAAATTTGTACTATGGGTTAAAGGTTAATAATTTTTTTTCTAATGAGAAAATATAATATCAATGAATATGTTAGCTATATTAATCCATTAAGTGCCCTCCAACCTTTATATATGATATGTAAGATAGAACTAACTAATCAATCTCCTGATAATGAAATTCAAATTCAGAAATTGGTTGATTCATTCATGATGCTATATAATTATTGTGTAGAATAATTGAAACCAATATATTTCATAATTATTTATAATGATTGATTCCCATAGATTTTAATTATATGATAAATCATATTAATAGGGTAAATATAACTAAAAACTGTAATACTGTTGTATACCAATATTAAATATTTGTTAATTTAATGTATTTTGTAATTAAAAGAATTATTATACTTGCTTAAATAACATAATATGTTTTTGAATATATTAAATTCTGTAAAAAATAATTAATAAAATAGTTATTCAAATAAATTGTCTCAATATATTGGAACATAAATATTAATGAATATATGCTTCAAAATAATGTAACAATAAACAAAATTTAATAATATTTTAAAATTAATTAAAACAATATAATATCACTTATAATATTTTCAATATAATATATATGAGTTTTAAAAATTAAAAAATTAAAATAATTATTATATTCCTTTAGATCAACAAAAAAACTGTTGAAAAAAAAGTATGAATCACCATTAAAAAAATGAGTCATCGTTGATAATGAGTCATAGCAAGAAAAAATAATTGACTCCTAGTTTATAACAAATCATTTTTGATAATAAGTCACTGTTAAAATGGATGACATTTTGAATTAGTCAATATTATAATGGTTCATTGTTGGATATTCTTTAGTAAACATTTGGATTTTTTTATCCACGGTTTCATAAGGACAATGAGTCACCATGGGGTTTTTTTAGTCACCATTGTGTAATGGGAATTAACCACTATTGGAAAAACATAGTTTGACTATTGGAAATTGATATGGAATCCAGAATTTTTTAATGAAAAAAGCCACAGTTGGAAATGTAATAAGACACCATTGGATATGAGAATCCAATCCACCATTGGATATGTGAATAAAAAAACATTATTAGTTTGAGAAAATAGAGGAAACACTATTAGTTTAAAAAGAATTACCATTGCATGAAAATGGGAAATTGAGTAACTTTTTTACTGAGGAATCCGTCCATGATCATCTCATAAAATAGGAATGCATGAGAATCTACAGTAAATGAAAAACCTAATCAGCCTCCAATGGGAAATAGAAAAGTAGCCAACCAACCATTATGAAATGAATCTTTGTATTAGTAAGAATTTGTTGAAGGATCACACATGAAAGGAGTAATAATAATGTGATAGGGCTCTTAGATAAAAGGGATGAATATTTAGATATTAACCACGACAGAAATATATTGTAGAATAAATATGATGAATAGTAACACATCATTTTATGATCATAATTTTACATAAAATATACAATGGAATTTTAATCGATATAAATGAGCGAATTTGAAGTTGGGATATAATAATTATTTTTGTATAACTTCCTGAAATTTATAATAATTAAATAATATATTAATTATGAATACTATTTAATTTGATATGATAAAAATAGTGAAATTGTGTTTTTATTATTTTAGAATGTATAGCATTTATTAAGAATTTTTTTTATGTATGTGATTTACATTATAAGAGTTTCATGTAGACAAATGAAATGAAGAAAAAATGTTATATTTCAAAATAATGAAATATTGGGTGATTTTGATTATAAATTAATGATATATAAAATACCCAAATATTACAATTTTTCATTTTTCAGAATTTTTGATCTGTTGCACGATCATTAGGAAAACTGTACACCTATTAAATAATAAAATTATACTCTCATTTTATCTGTTGATATATAGAAAAATCAGTTGGATTAAAATTGGAATAAGTTTCACAATAATCATATCAATATAGTGTAAGTAATTTTTAAAAATGGAAATAAAACATTAAAAATATTACACTTCAAAATTACTTCAGACCTAAAACACCAATAATGATCGACCACATATACAATCATTCTATATATATAATTAGAGAATGGGGTAGTTAAAAAAATTAGATTAAATTGTTATCATTCAAATTAACCATGATTTATATATTCCGTTCACTATAACTCAAGATAAAATTAAAATATACAGATGTTTTAAAATAATATAAGAAATATAATAATAAAAGTATTTGAAGTACTGAAAAACAAAAAATAACATTTAATCAAGAAAAACATAAATTTAAGCATGCCCATGCATAAATAGATATTATATTATTATATTATATCATAAGTAATTTTATTTAGAAAATTATAATAAATAATTATTTAGAAACTCATAATTTAAAAAGCAGAATCATATATATATATTATTTATTTTATAACTTATGAACACTATTAAAATACCGTTATAATTTATATATAATAAATTTATCAAAAAATGATATTCCATGATATGAAACTATAAATTTTTATTAATACTACTAAAAAATATTTTAAGATATTTATTATCTAAATATTTAATAATAACAATTTAAAACAATTTTTTTTACCTATTATACATGATGATGGATAATGTGGGTTGTGACTTTTGGGGAGGTCTATATATGATTAAAAAAATTTGTAATGATATAACATGTTAAGATAAGAAGATTTAATATTAACTAAATGTTTAGTGGCCTACGTAACAATAATATAACATTATGTCATATCAACCATGTCATTGTTATCGTTCACATCTTATTACCGGCCTTACATAATAGTAACAAATGAATATAATTAATATTTCATGATAAAGATATATATTGTATGAGGAATACAATTCTAACTTTTTCATCGATGAATTAGTTTCATCACAATATATGATATCCCTTATCAGATGGTATTATCTGATCAAAGAAATATTATATCACTAAGCCATCTGTAATAGTATCCTATTTCTATTCGATGTTATAATAAAAAATTAAAATATCACATGTCATAAAATATGACATCATTAATATTTTTTATTTTATTATATGATATTATTTGCGATTTTCTTAATAACAACAAGTTGTTTCATTTTAAATATGATATGATTAGTCAAGTGGATTGGATAAAATCTGATACCATTAAAGTTTTTAATAGGATATTATAACACATAATATAAGAATTGTAAATTTATTTAAACCCAAATCTAAGATAATATATGAATTTTAAACCAAGATAATGCATAATACAAAATGAAGCAACTAAAATGGGTACATTTCACCATTGTCCACAAAAAACATTGTTTATTTTTTAGATTAATGGAATTTAGTTATATGTATCTAATTTTATCCCCCCACTATGATATATTGATAGGTTATAATGAATAAAACTTTGTTTTAACATAAAAGTTCTCATTATTATGCCAGAATCTCATAGATTAAATAGAGGAATAAATTGAGATTGGGGGAGAATATATATGAGACTCTCTTCACTAGGATGAAGAAGTATACAGACTCAATCTACTAGTATATGTCTTTTGAGGATGATACCTGAACCTCCTTATTTTCCATCTAAATAGGTATCATATGTGTAAATTGATTGGTGTAATATCCATGACCTTACTATAGTAGGTAGACACAACATCTTGAAAACTATTACAGAATACAAAATTTTTAGAACATTAATTCTTGATAATATTTGAAAATGTAATTCCAATATTTTGTAAATCATTTATTATAAAAATCATGTAACATTGTGATAAATAATCTCAAATAAAATGTATGTTTATTTTTTTGGGTTTTTTCTAAAATAATTGATTTTCAGTGAATAGTTAAAAATAAATTTTTTACCAAAACTATAAACATATATAAGAAAAATTATAAAGATTAAAATAAACCTTAATTGAATAAATCATTAAGATTTAAAACTATATATACTATGATGTATTATGAAAATCTATTATTATCATTTTACAGATATATGTAAAAATATCCAATGAAAATTGTTTTTGTGTTTCCTTTTAATTAATTATTACTTTTGTAAAATTTAGTTTCACATTATTTTTTATGCCACATATAATATATTTGTTTTAATAAAAAATAATTAATGTAAATTAACTACAATAAATGATAATTTTACCATACACATTATTTTTAATCTTAGAAATACACTTTTTATAAGACTGTTTTTTACATGTCACATTCACTAACGTTAAAATTAATATCATTATCACTTTTAGATATTTATTATATAAAATAATTATAATATTGTTAATCAATAATTTAAAATTACGTAGAAATGTAAATTTTATTTATTTTCATAAAACAAGGTAACTAAGATAAATATTAGTCACCGTAGTAAAATTGATATTTTTGAAAAAATGATACTTATTTAAGTATTTATTAAATAGATCTATTTTAAAATATAGATGTTAATACAAGCTTGAGACATATATACTAAAATTTAAATATATTTTAATTGATAAATAACGATCAAAAGGACGAAGGACGCCTAATAATTAAATCATCATCATTGTGCATATTTTTTAAACACAATTAATATTTTACTTTAAAAGTTAATTTGGTTTTATTTAGAAATTGAATTAGGTTAACTAGAGACCAAATATTTTGTTGGACATATTATAATTTTCTAAGAGGGTTCATCTTATATTTTTTATGAAAAAATAATAGACATAATTAATAAATTATTAACTATAATTAGTTTTAAAATGGGTAATCTAAGGTAGATCAAATTTTACTAAATCAATATGAAACATTTTTCTTCTATAAGACCATTTTTAGGTTAGAAACACATACCTACATGTCTCTCCAACATTTACCACTATAAGTCAACTAACTCATAACACCCATTTAACACCAATTTTGTATCATTTTTAACCCTTACCAAACATTAGTTTCTTTATGAAATCCCGACTTTTTGCATAAATTCAAGGACAATAATACAATCCATTTTATAAAACCCGATGATTTTAAATGATCAACATTATATTCGACTACTTATATGACATACAACATCGAGCATAAATAAATTGTGATATACAATTTAAGCATTAACATCATATTATATATGTACGAATTGTTATTATTAATAAGAATACATACATTTTTAATATCATGTGTAAATATTTCATACAAACCAATAATATTAGTAAAATTAACTAATTTTTTTAAAAAATATCACATTCCACAAAAATATATTTTTCATAAAAAATTGTTTTTTTTTATAAAATATTACATTTAATTTATTGATACTTTTGAAAACTTATTTCATAAAAGTAAAATCATTATTTAAATAATTATACCATAATTAACAAATGGTGAAATTTTTGATGTTTTCTGAAATGTTTGATTTTTAGTAAGCAATGATAATTATGTATTTTTCAAATACTATCAATTAGTTTAATTAAATAAATATATTTAAAAACCTTGTTATATGTATTTAATTAATAATGTGGAAAATAAACAATTTTACCTTTAATAAATAAATAAATTTTATTTTATTCTGAAATTTTCATGATTTATCTAACACGCTGTTTTATGATAGAAAACAACATTTCCCAATAATGTTTTTAGGTGAATAATGTCATTTTATTTTAATTAACTAATATAAACCTCAACTATTAATGATTTAAATAAAATTTATAGATGAGATATCAATATATAAGAATTTAATTTTAAATAATGAAGATTAATAATCATAGGGTTAAGGTAAAATAGCCTATACCAATGAAAATGAATTTTTCAAGAAACTAAATTTAAATGTTCTTACATGTATTTTTGTACATACAATTCATCCACTTTTGTGAGTTTATTTTGATAAAATTTATTCCATCTATTGAATTATACTAATTTACATTACATAATAAGGTCATATTAATTTTCCTTTATTATGATTAGTAAAAAAAGAAAAATATTGTAAGTATGGTTAATGGTAAAATAGATTTATCATGGGATAAACTTCATAGAAAATGTTTGTAATGACCAAAAAATATATAAAATTTCTATTTTATGGTGAAATTATAACCCTATATAATATATTTTCTAGGAAAATAATATTTTTAGAGCCATATGACCATTATTATGACCATAATAATTATATATGTAGTGAAATGAAAAAATGGCCACTCTCTTACTTTTAAAACTAGCATATTTGATAAAATACAGATCTTAAGTTGGTATGATCAGTTATAAAAATGTTTTTTTTAAATAATTTGTATTTGTCATTTAATATTGATTCTACTATTATTGACGATATAATTACCTTTAATTCTCAAGAAATGTTGACAAAATAGTTAGTTAACCAAAATGATGATAAAATAAATGGTTTTAAAACTATTAAAATTAATATAAAGTGAGTAACTTTTTGTGTTATATATTTTTTTAGACAATTATATCATTTTATGAATTTTTTAGAGGTATATATTTGAAAACCATTTTTCTATTTATATTATTAATTTGATATTAAATGAATATTGTCAAAATTTACATTAATGTTATCTAATAATAATTAATATATTTTAAAATGATTAAAATTAAAAAAATACTATATTCATATAATATATTGAAATATTTTTAGTACTATCATGTATGATCCATTTATGGAATAAATTCCATTTTATAGTAACAATATTGCCCGTCAAAGGGATATCACATTATTACTGCATTTAATGTTAAAACACGGATTTGTGTGTTACGTGCACTTGTGTTAAAATTTAATTTTCACCACACATAGGATTTTGGTTTGTTAAATTTTATTTCATATTTATAATTAATGGGTCCAAATTATCTAATAATAATCATTTTGTAATTAGTTTAAAATGTAAATTATCTACATAATAAAAAACCAATACTATGGTGAAATAAAAAACTAAAAATGTGAGTAACCCTAGAGGTTCAGTGAATGAAACATTTAAATGATTTTTATTTTTTATTTTTTGGTGTTTTTAATTAGTATATGTTACTAAAAATCCATTATAATTTAATTTTAGAGGCACAATGTTTGAATGTGAGTACCCATTGTTTAATAGTTTTGGGTATTAACAAAAATTCCACTCATTCGTATTTATTAGAGGGATGATCATCTCCTCCCATATCCATATTTTAGTAATAATTGTTTGTTGAATATGTTGGGTCGGAAGAACACCCCAAGGAGGGAATGATGGCAAGAGGGGGGTGAATTGCCTTTTAATAAAATTGATTAACAAATAAAAATCAAAGTAAAGAATGCAGCGGAAATAAAGAAGGCAATCACACAAGAAATTGATAACGGAGTTCGGCCAAAACCCGGCCTACGTCTCCGCTCCCAACTCAACCGTTGAGAGATTCCTACCGCTTGCTTTTCAATGGTTTTAGCAAGAAACCCACTAGGCTTTGAGGTAGCACTAGGACCTATTACAGCTTGCTTTTTGTGGTTTAGCAAGAACCCACTTGCTTTTGATGGTTTAGCAAGAACCCACTATCCTTCTTACAGGTGAAGGATAGCTCACCTTTTTCTCAAGCTATTTAAAGGAAAGCTTGGCAACCTTTTCACACCTTAGTGGTGATGTGAAACCCAAAGAAAAGAGGGGATGAGAAAATTGGGAGTTTGTAGGCACAAACTCAAAGTTAAGCTCAAAAAGAATAAAACAATAAAAACCGTATATGAGGAAGTCTTGGGCGCCTTTGATTGGATGGAGATGTTGAAGGCCGCTTCCAAGCTTCTTTGGAGGTGCTCCTTGGATGTGGAATTGGATGGAGCACTTGGGGTTCCTTGAGGTGGCTTGCCGGAGGTACGCCAAATGATCCAAAATATGTCCGTTGGCTTTGTTTATGTTCCGGTAGTGGTCCGGGGCTTCCTTGGCCTTTATTTATAGGCATGGAACCCTTGGGGAGGCTTCGGAGCCGTTGGAGAGGCTAAAAGAGCCGTTGGGAGCCAAGTGGGCCAGCCTGGTCAAACTGCAACGGCTAGTTTGACTGGCTCCACCGGCTGGACGGTACAGTCCCACCGGCTGGCCGGTGCTTGAGGAAATTGGGAGATTTCGAGACTTGGCTCCACCGGCTGACCGGTGGATGGGCCACCGGTTGGCCGGTGCCTTGGATGTTGAGAAGGAGGTTGGTCCAGGCCCCACCGGTCGACCGGTACATCTCCACCGGCTGGCCGGTGCCTTGGTAGAGAAGAAGAGTCTTGATCCAGGCTCCACCGGTCGACCGGTGAGGAGCCACCGGCTGGCCGGTGGAAAGACAGTAGATTGCACTATTTGGGCTGGATGCCACAGGTCGACCGGTGGCAGAGCCACCGGTCGACCGGTGGGGAGGCAGTGGCTCAGCCTTGAGTCAGGGTGCCACCGGCTGGCCGGTGGTCAAGCCACCGGCTGACCGGTGGACTGAATTTCAGTCCACTTGAAGTCCATTCTTGGGCCAACTTCTTGGCAACCTTGTGCCTATCATCCACAACACTTAAACACAATGTTAAACACATATTAAAGTGATTGTGATCATGAAAATCAAAGAGTGTGGGGTACAACAATCTCCCCCTATTTTGATGATCACAATCACTTATCAAGCAATGTAAAAACTTAAATGAAATGCATGCCTAAATGATAAATTGAAAATAAATACTAAGCGTGATAAAAAAGATTCTCCCCCAATCAATCAAGAAATTTCTCCCCCTTTGTGATTATCAAAATAGCACGGGGCATAAAACTTGATTGAGGGAACACTTTGAAAAACAAAAAGAGATTTGAAAATCAATTGAGATTTTTGAAATTGAAATGAAAATTTGAATATCAGTTTGAATTGAAAGTTTTGAATCAAAAACCAATTGAAAGAGATTTTTGAATTAAAAATTCGAATTGAATATTTTGAAATGAAAAATTTGATACCAAGTGTTGAAATTGAAAGATTGAAAAAAAAAAATTGAAATTTAAAAGCTTAATTTTGAAAGAAAATTTTTAATTCACAAAAAGGCTTAAAAGAACCTAACTCCCCCTAAATAAAAACAACTAATCACCGGGGAGCGGTTTTTGAAACCGTGACAAATTTTGGTCCCGTGAGACTCGCCAAAAGGGATTTTTCAATCCAAATTTGTTTCATGGCGGGTCTTCTCCTATAAAACTCATCGGAAAAGAAAATACTTTTGGGTTGACCATACCGGGCGTTTTTACAATTACATTCATAAATTAGGTGCCCGGTTTTCTTGCAATAATTACAAAATTTATAATCGGAGCTCCCCCTTACAAAAACAGTTTGAGCATGGGAGGAGGAAGCTCGGTTGGTATATCCTAACCCTTGGGTGGTTCTAGATATACGTTGGGAACCAAGCAAATTGTTCAAATTTTGTTCCCCTTGGGTGAACTTAGCAAGGGTCTCCCTAAGGTCTTTGATGGTTGATTCCATGGAATCAACATTTGGAAAATTTTGGATTTTAAGGGACATCTCCTCCTTCTCTTTGAGAAGTTGTTCTTTTTCGGAGGAGAGTTTTTTGAAAGACTTTTTCAAAGAAACAAATTTTGAAGATAATTCATGAAAACCATTTTCTAATTGGTCTCTAGCATGTGAGAGTTCTTCATAAGACATATGATTGAAAGAATTTGAATTTGAAGAACACGAGGAAGAGTCGGAAGATGTTACCTCATGGAATGCCATTAGGCATTTCGTACCGTTGTCGCTCGAGGAGGAGGAGGAGGATGATGAAGAGGAGGTGTCACTCCATGTCGCCTTGAGGACCTTTTTCTTTCCTTTCTCCTTGTGCGTGGCCCGTTTCTTGTTGAGTGGGCAATCGGGCTTGTAATGGCCCTTTTCGCCGCACCCGTAGCATTTCACCTTGGGCTCGGATTTTTCGGTGGGTTCTTGCTTTCGGTGCTTGCGGGATTTCTTCTTCTTCTTGTGCTTCTTCATGAATTTTTGCATTTGGCGGGCGAGATACTCCATTTCCGAGTCGCCGCTTGATGATGAAGTAGATGAGGAAGATGAGGATGAGGAGGAGCTTACTTCTTTTTGTACCTTGAGGGCAATGTTCTTTGGTGTCTTGATTGGTGTGCCCTCCTTTTGAGCTTGCCTCCTCATCGTGATCTCGTACGTCATTAGGGATCCGATGAGCTCTTCTACCGGCATATTTTTGACGTCCTTAGCTTCTTGGATCGCCGTCACCTTTGGTGCCCATGAGCTCGGAAGGACCCATAAGATCTTCTTGACCATCGTCTCAGCTGAAACATCATCACCAAGGGACTTTCTCCCATTGCACACGTCAGTAAATCTAGTAAACATTTCAGAAATAGATTCATTTGGATGCATAGAAAATGACTCAAAATCTTGACGATACATGTCCAATCGAGTGTCCTTGACTTTGTTGGTCCCCTCATGGGTAACCTCCAAAAGTTTCCAGATTTCATGTGCGGAGGTGCATGTGGAAACTCGATTGAACTCGTTTCGGTCAAGGCCGCAATGGAGAGCATTCATGGTTTTGCCATCAAGCTCGAAATTTCTAATGTCGGCTTGGGTCCATTTGGATTCGTCGGGGGAAGAGAGAGTGTAACCTTGCATGAATATTTTATAAATGGGATATCCTATGCTTCTAAGGAAAGTAGTCATGCGGGTTTTCCAATAATAATAGTCGGACCCATCAAAAAATGGAGCCCGACCCAAAGAGTAGCCCTCGGGGGCGAAAGAGGTTGATGCCATCTTAATGGATCTTAAAATTTGTAACCGGTTAGGGTATTACACAAATTTCCCTCTGATACCAATTGTTGGGTCGGAAGAACACCCCAAGGAGGGAATGATGGCAAGAGGGGGGTGAATTGCCTTTTAATAAAATTGATTAACAAATAAAAATCAAAGTAAAGAATGCAGCGGAAATAAAGAAGGCAATCACACAAGAAATTGATAACGGAGTTCGGCCAAAACCCGGCCTACGTCTCCGCTCCCAACTCAACCGTTGAGAGATTCCTACCGCTTGCTTTTCAATGGTTTTAGCAAGAAACCCACTAGGCTTTGAGGTAGCACTAGGACCTATTACAGCTTGCTTTTTGTGGTTTAGCAAGAACCCACTTGCTTTTGATGGTTTAGCAAGAACCCACTATCCTTCTTACAGGTGAAGGATAGCTCACCTTTTTCTCAAGCTATTTAAAGGAAAGCTTGGCAACCTTTTCACACCTTAGTGGTGATGTGAAACCCAAAGAAAAGAGGGGATGAGAAAATTGGGAGTTTGTAGGCACAAACTCAAAGTTAAGCTCAAAAAGAATAAAACAATAAAAACCGTATATGAGGAAGTCTTGGGCGCCTTTGATTGGATGGAGATGTTGAAGGCCGCTTCCAAGCTTCTTTGGAGGTGCTCCTTGGATGTGGAATTGGATGGAGCACTTGGGGTTCCTTGAGGTGGCTTGCCGGAGGTACGCCAAATGATCCAAAATATGTCCGTTGGCTTTGTTTATGTTCCGGTAGTGGTCCGGGGCTTCCTTGGCCTTTATTTATAGGCATGGAACCCTTGGGGAGGCTTCGGAGCCGTTGGAGAGGCTAAAAGAGCCGTTGGGAGCCAAGTGGGCCAGCCTGGTCAAACTGCAACGGCTAGTTTGACTGGCTCCACCGGCTGGACGGTACAGTCCCACCGGCTGGCCGGTGCTTGAGGAAATTGGGAGATTTCGAGACTTGGCTCCACCGGCTGACCGGTGGATGGGCCACCGGTTGGCCGGTGCCTTGGATGTTGAGAAGGAGGTTGGTCCAGGCCCCACCGGTCGACCGGTACATCTCCACCGGCTGGCCGGTGCCTTGGTAGAGAAGAAGAGTCTTGATCCAGGCTCCACCAGTCGACCGGTGAGGAGCCACCGGCTGGCCGGTGGAAAGACAGTAGATTGCACTATTTGGGCTGGATGCCACAGGTCGACCGGTGGCAGAGCCACCGGTCGACCGGTGGGGAGGCAGTGGCTCAGCCTTGAGTCAGGGTGCCACCGGCTGGCCGGTGGTCAAGCCACCGGCTGACCGGTGGACTGAATTTCAGTCCACTTGAAGTCCATTCTTGGGCCAACTTCTTGGCAACCTTGTGCCTATCATCCACAACACTTAAACACAATGTTAAACACATATTAAAGTGATCGTGATCATGAAAATCAAAGAGTGTGGGGTACAACAGAATATATTATCAAATCCCTTACAAACTTCTCTAACCACTTTATAGGGATCTTTGTTTGATCTGAAACCCATCCTTGGGAACCTTTGGCGGTAAACCATAAGAGGTTGTTTTTTAAAGAGGGATAGTTCTCAATAAAGTATTTTTTTCCATTTGTTCTTCCAAATATTTTTAATAATATTCAAACATTATGAAACAAAAAATTTATTATATACCATATAATATAATGTTATTATGTTAATTTTTTTCAACTATTTCCACCTCCTTTTCCATAAAACGAGAAATGGAATTGACGTTCATGTGAACGGTGAACTACCGCCTCGTGAATCTATTCATTTTCATTTTCATCAACTGCACATGCAGAAGGTTATGTCCTGAATATTATAGGTTTGAACCCAAAATCTCTATCTAATATGGCCCTTGACACCCCCAAAGAATGTTCTCGTTCACCTCAACGTGGCGACTAGCACTAGGGAATCATAGAGTGAATGTGGGTATGAAATATACCTAGATATATACCAAATGTATCACAGTAATAGACATAAAAAAGATAACTTAAAATAAAATAAATAGCATGAAAAACCAAACATAAACAAAATATACAACCAAATTGAACCTGATGACAAAAAAGATCTATGTGTGACCCCACCAGTCACTAACCGAACAAAAAAATAAACATCTCTCAATGATGATCTAAACCAAACAATAGATTCACATGATGCTATAAATAAGAATTATAGTATGGGTATCAGTATGAAATCTCAATAGTCATTCCCAATAAAAAATACTCCCTATGAAATTCCATTTAACAAAATATTCGTTAACTGCATGATTGAAATAAAATATATAAAAATAATTTTTTTATAAATTTCATTTAAATGAAAATAATGATCCAATGCCCTCCTTGTAAAAAATTGGGTTTTCATAAAATGTGAGTCTTGAGCCATTTAAAGAAAGAGAGGGTGAGTAAGAGAGAGAAAGAGGGAGGGATAGTAAAACATTTTTCAAATGGTTGTTCCTTAATATATTTAAAGACCAAAAAAAATTCATTACTAATAAGGCACACTACAAATATGGTGGATACAAAATAGCCTAATAATGTGATAAATGCGAATACAACACACATGTATCAAAATCAGCTGAGGCACATAAATTATCCAGAATATATAAATATGTTCTGAGGAAAGATGAGGGTTCTGAGAAGAGCCCATCCCGGTGAATGACGGATGGCCTCTTTTTCAGACGGAGCTCCCGGCGTCTATGGTTTCCATCTACTCTCTTTCTTCCACCTTGCCTCTCGCGGACCTCTTGCTCTCCTCCATTCCGATCAATCCTGGTGGTAGATTATCTCCCTTATCTTCTTCATCGTCATCTGCGGCGCTCCTGAGTTCCCTTTCTCAGCAGTTTAGGTATTATACCTACTCTCTCCCCTGCCACTGGCGGCAATACTTCTCTTCCTCTTCGCGTTGATGCTGCTTCTATCCTGCCTCTTCATGATCTTGATCTTCCTTCTCGTATCAGACTCTCTCCTTTTTTGACCGGTGTTTTCTACTTTTCTCCTCCTCCCTTCAATCTCTATGCTCTCGGTCCTCCTCTCCAATTCCGAATCTCACGACGTTCTCAGTTTTTCATCTTTTCAATTTTTATCTCGCTGGCCTCTGTTTCACCGGTGAAGGCTTGAAGATGATGCTATCTGGAGGGGAAGATGGCGCTCGGTCAGTCACGACTTGATGTGGATGTCTCGTTCTCTCTTTCGCTGCTCTGGCTTCTGGGTCCTTTGCTCCATCCCAGGTCGGCCGGGTGCTATGGATTCCAAGGATGTTTTTAGATTTGTTTGCGGGAGTGATGGGGTGTTACAGAAGGCGCATCCTGTGGCTGCATCTTCCTGTTCTTGGGGATCCTTCGGTAATGTTTCTTCGTTTGTTTGTTTCTGAAGTTGTTTCTATTTTTGGTTTGATATTTTCACAAGTCGGCGACGGACGTTCTAGATCCTGTTCAGGAAATGCTGAGTCTTTGTTTTTGTTGGGAGATGTAGTGACGGCGACGGTGGTCATTGGTGGTGCGATGGTTATCTTCCTACGAAATTGATGGTCTATGGTGATCTTTTATAATTTTTTGAATGGTGGAAAAGTTGGAGTTATAAGATGGTGATATGAGGACAGTGGCAGCGTCGGTATCCGACAGTCTCCGGCGATCTATAGAAACTGGTGCGGTGGTTGAACGACGCTTTGATGGTGGTGATACGAAGAATATGGTGACTCATGATGATATGGCTGGAGACTTGATTAAGGCTGACGTGGGCGATGGATCAGGATCTCAATGGGAGTTGTGTCTTTTGAATTTTGAACTGTGAATGTGGTTTTTGGTTCCCACCTGATGATGTGTAGGTTACCGTGCGGCTTTTGAAAATCTATAGAAAAACAAACATTCTGAGGAAACAGGATAACATCCAGGAGATCGAGGAAAATTATTGTACAGAATAAACATTATCCATCCTAGCAGTGTGGTAGATAAAATCGAACAGCCCTAACACATGGTTGTAGAGTTTTTTATATTCATATTTAAAAAAAAATTTAAAAACTGTTAGGCCGATTTTTTTTTTCAAAATACTCCTAAAAGGCGACATCGCGGATGCCGCCTTTCAATTGTGGGTGAAATGCGGCACCCGTGGTGCCGCCTTTCCCTCCGCGCCCTATAAAATGGTAGCGCCCCCCTACCATCTTCCTCACTTCCAAAGCTCCATTTCCTCTCAATTTTTCTTTACTGTGGTGGAGTTTTCCAGTTTGAAATATTTCGAAAGCTTTTAGATGTATGATGTTTAATTTAATGGTTTTTATTTTATAGAATTGTTTTTAGTTTATTTTGTAGAATTGTTTTTAGTTTAATATTTTTATAAATTTAATTACTTAGTTGAAATGTCTATAGTAGTTTAGTTTTAAATTTTTTTCGTTTATTATATTGTTTAATTAGATTGTTTAATTGGTTATATATATTTAGGAATTATTATTAGGTTGTTTAATTAGTTATATATATTTAAGAATATGATTGTTTTAATGAAATTTTGGTCGGATAAAGACTATGATATCTAAGCAATCAAATCCTTGTCTGGATACAAACAAGTGAATGTGGATCTGACACAGATGTACCTAGGGGTAAAGTCCGAAAACACCGATTTGAGCTAGATTCGAACAGGAACTGGTGCACGACAATGGGCCTTGCTGCATTCTGGTTTGACACTCCCGGAGGATATGCTTAAGATATGCATATTTCATTATAAACTAATAAAATATCTAAGTAAAGAAATGTTAAATAGATAATTTAGTAATACTTATTGTTAGTAATGATTAATTAACAAATAACATAGAGTAAAAATAAAATAAATAACATAGAGTTAATATAATATAAATAACATAGAGTTAAAAAAATATAAATAAGTAATATAAAAAACATAGAGTTAAAATAATATAAATAAGTAATATAAATAACATAGAGTTAAAAGTAACATTAAAAACATAGAGATAAAAGTAACATAAATAACATAGAGTTAAAGGTAATATAAATAACATAGAGTTAAAAGTAATATAAATAACATAGATATAAATAACGTAAAAGGTAAAAATATAAATAACATAAGAGTTAAAAATATAAATGAAAACATGTTTCAAGCTACTAGCTTTTCTTGCATTGAATTGAATATCAAAATTTCAGAAATCCGGTGTGACAATGGGTTTTCTAAAATTTTGATATCCAATTCAATGCAAGAAAAGCTAGTAGCTCAAAACATGCTGTTATTTTTTTTATGTATATGGTATTTATATTTTAACTCAACTATGTTATTTAATAACTAATTAATAATTTGGTATGTATCATACGAAATATCATAGATTGGGATATAAGATCTTTTAAAATTTAAGTATCATAAAGATTGTATAGTTTAGAAGTAATAGTTATTATTTGAACGTGAGGTAAAATCCAACTTATTTTTAATAAGTAGTTTAATTACATCTTTAAAGTATAAAATCCAACTTATATTGGTAACCATCATTCTGAATTTCACTTACATTATCACAATCTTGATCAGAAACATTTTTTTACGTAAAGCATAATATTTTCTTGTGTGTACTGCTATGGGGAGTTTATTAAAACTGAGCAAAGAGCTTCATACAGTACACAACCAATAACAGTGGTTAATACAACTGATTGTGTAACCCTAAGTGACCTTCAAGACAGAATTCATGTATAATTAATTCTAGGACCCAATCAAAAGATCAAGTCAATGAGTTATAGACATTTGCAGTTCCCGACAACATTGTGGCATCTAGCTTGTCCATTGGTTGATGATGCGCAATGGATCCAAACAGTTGGTTTGTTTTCTCAACGATCGGATGGTACCATGATGGAGTTATATGTTGATGTTTCTACTGTACAACAACAACATCCAATTGTTCGAAGACGTAGACTTACAAGAGTCGTTGCAGATAGTCTGCCTCATGAAGTTGAGACTATTCCAAATGATGCAAAAGATGACAACCTACTTGATCTCCCATATATACATGTCAAACCAACATCAGGTGAGGAGTTTCGTAATAACAAAACAGTTTATGATAGTAGTGCTGATGAGGAAGGAACAACTGATTTTTCGAGAGATGCATTAGTTGTACAACATGATCGACCTACAATAAATCATCCACCGCTCTTTGCATCTTGGTCAGAAGCAGTGAAACGTGTGCCTGAATTTGAAGATAATGTTCTCACACCGGCAACTGAGTTTCTCGGAGTTATATGAGATAGGTTTAATGAGATAGACAAAACTTTATATGTTGGAAGGAATTTTCCATGTAAAGATGCATTTAAAAGTACGTTAAATAGATTTCACATTGAGAGGCACTGTAGCTATGTAGTTTACGAATAAGACCATAAAAAATTTTCCATATGGTGTGAGAAGTATGGGGATGATTGTAGATTTCGATTGAGGGTGATTCCGGACA
Source organism: Viscum album (assembly GCA_963277665.1). NCBI lineage: Eukaryota > Viridiplantae > Streptophyta > Magnoliopsida > Santalales > Viscaceae > Viscum > Viscum album. The sequence goes on from OY728159.1 coordinate 1,932,609,367, forward strand.
TTGCATTCGGAGGTTGGAGAATCTCGAGGACTGAGGCGGCTCATACTTGCGTTCATCCAAGCCTGGCACAAGATCATACCTCATTGGATGCAGAATTAGTTTCATCCATTGTTGTTGAGATGATTAGGACTTGTCAAAATGTTCCTATAGCTCTCTTTCAGGAGAGGATACAACAGACATTTGGTTATAAGATATCATATAATAAGGCATGGAAGGTGAAACAGAAGGCAATTGTGAAGGTCTATGGTGATTGAGATGACTCATATTGGGTTTTGCCGCAATTTCTAGCCATACTGAGGAATCATAACCAAGTTTTCTTCCATCTTGATAAAAATGAACATGTGTCTCATGATAACCGACTTGATCCATCTCGTGTTCAATTTCATCGGTTGTTCTGGGCCTTCCTTCCTTGTATCTCCGCCTTTCATTTCTACAAACAGTTTATTCCAATTGATGGGACATTTTTGTATTGAAAATACAAGGGCATATTGTTGATTGCAGCAACCCAATATGGATACCATTCATCTATTCTGCCTGCCTTTGCCATTGTAGGGAAAGAAAACTATGAATCATGGAGTTGGTTTTTGGCATGTATCAACACCCATTTTCCCAGCATTCGGTGTGTTTGTCGGATATCTGATCTGCATCGGGAAATTAATGATCCAATCAATGCGGATCCTGATACATGGAGTTACCAAAATGCACATCATCGGTTCTGCATTAGACACATTGCTAGAAACTTGCATAAAAAATTTCACAACGAACCGATGAAGAAGGAAATCACCAGACTTGGTATGCATTGTATTTGTTATTTTTTTGTATATCAACATAAAGATAAATTCAAAATATGTCATATATCATTTGTGTTGTGTATCATATGATTCTGATCAACGATGGTTTGAAAAATGTTTCAAACAAATCCGTCAGGTTAATGAAGAAGTTTACGATTATATTATGTGAATTTCAAAAGAAAAATGGACATTGGCATATGATGGGGGGAAGAGGTACGGACACATGACCACCAACATTTTAGAGTGCATCAATGGTGTCTTCAAAGGGATTTGTGAGCTACTTATAACTGCCCTAGTTTAGGAGACATTATATCGTTGTGTGAAGTACATTGTTGATAGACAAAAACTAGCATCAGATGGAATAAATCAGGGGCTAACGTACATAATACATTTTCAATGAGATAATGAAAAGAATATTGAAGAAGATTCTGGTTATCATGTCTACCTATTTCGATGAGAGGACTATTGATTTTAAGTTCAAGAGGAGACAAACTCCTTCAAAAATAACATTGGTGAAAAAATGGTGGTATTATTTGAAACGAGGCAATGTCAATGTGGAAATTTCCAGGCCTTACACTTTCCATGCTCACACGCCATAACAACATGTGCCTCTGTTAACATATCATGGGATGCATATGTTGATCCAGTGTACCAGATGAACACCATCACTAACTATTATGCTACACCATGGACACCTATTGGGGAGTTTGATTATTTCCCAATGCCTGAAGGTCAATCGATAGTGGTACCTGATATGAATCGGTTGCGTCCTCATGGGAGACCAAAGGCCGGTAGGATGTGAAATGATATGGACTAGCCTCAAGAACAAAGACAGAGTTTGAGATGCACCATATGTCATCAAACTGGTCATATTCGGAAATGATGCCCTAACATTGTTGGGTCGAGTTCACACTCTAATCCACAATGATGTATTGTCGTTATTGAGAGATTCTCATATTGTAAATTTTATGTTGTTATCTCTTCATTTTACTTCGGTTTTCTTACCCTCAAAACAAAAAATCATAACAGTAAACTCACAAACATCTTTTGTATATAGAATAACACCTAAAAAAGTGAACTCCATTACAATATCAAAATATGAGCCCTAGTACTACACCTTCCACTTGTATACCCAAGGATCACATGTGAGATATACATAAAATCATTTTTAAAGGGCATTATAACATTCCAAAATAACAAAAAACCATTTATTGATATAAAAACATTTTCGAAAAATAGATCACACTTCATTTCACAATTCCTTAAAACCACCCTTCTATTTACCTAAATTAGAGGAAACAATATTTGTTCAAAAACCATTTTCAGAAAATAAATAAATCATGCAAATTATTTTATAAAATTTTTTTTGTAAAACAATGTGAATGGTTCATCCAACATAGATTAGAGACAGAACCACTTATAAGTTTTGAATGATCCATGATGTGAATCCCTGATAAAACTTCATTTCATTATATGCAGATGACTGACACTATACTACTGAGTCAGCAGGCTACCCATTGTTCATAGGTTGTGATAGAGGGTGGTCCAGATCGATTGATCAGGGTGCGTCGAGCACATCATTTTCATCACACAGAGCCTCCTCCTGCCATTATACCATACTTGCATCGTGCTGGCTTCTATGGTATTGCATTATTAGATTTTACATTTGTAGACCATCATCTGCTAGCTGCACTCGTAGAGAGGTGGAGACCAAAGACACACACATTCCGCCTTCCTGAGGGAGAGATGACCATCACTCTCTAGGATGTGGTTTTGGTTCTTGATCTTCCTATCCAGGGGACACCCGTTATTGGATCCACTCGAGAATCTTGGCCCAACCTTGCTCATCACTTGTTAGGAATTGATATTTTGTCTGATCGTAGTGCTACTGATGGAGCATCAATATCCATGCCTTGGCTGGAGTCACAGATTCCACTTTTATCTGATTATTTTGACGAGTAGACGGTGATGCGTTATGCACATGCATATATTTTATGACTTATTAGAGGGACCATGAGTACAGATCATTCAGGGATGCATGTGAACATGATGTATCTACCCCTGCTAGAGGATTTTGATCGGACAGGGACGTACAGTTGGGGATCCGCCAGCTTGGCATACACATATAGAGAATTATGCAGGATATATGAAAGGCGACGAATAGGTCGCGGGGGATGCATTATCCTTATTCAGATGTGGGCATGGGAGCACATCCCTACATTCTGCCCTGATCTTGCTGGTCCGCCAGTCGAGATGGTGGTGTTGCATGACGCTCCACATGGACGCTGGTATGATCACTCATTTCTATCAGTTTATAATGCTAGTACAAGTTATTGACTTTAATTTCTCATTATTTATCACTATCGACGTTGTATTTTATAGGTGGTGTCAGCGAAACAACTTCAATGCGGTTCCGAGACACGATTTGACAATATATTTGCTCGAGTTGGACTTCCTCTTACCCCATCAGGTATGTATATACAATCTATAACTGTCTAACAAATTTAATAACAACATCTTTTATTTAGTTAACTGTTTTCCTAACAAAGTTAATATGTTATTTCAGATTTTATGGGTTCCATACTGGTCTATTATGGACCAGTTGCCTCCATACTGCACGGTTGGTCTTGACAATGTTACAGCTGTATTGCCACTCATTCACTTTCATATTGTTGAGGGGCACAGGCGTGACAGAGTCATGCACCAGTTTCTCTTCACTCAGCGGATTCCATTACCGCCGAGGCAGACAGATCAGCTTCATGGGATGAAGCTGACAGGGAGGCAAGATGACGACTGGCATCGAGTACATGCTGTATTTCTCGACTTTTGGTACAGACGCGCAGAGTTTTGTATCCAGGGAGTTCCTACGATGTAGTTTTCTCTTTCAGCACAACATGAGTATGATCCATGGTATAGAATGAAGTATATACTATATCTTACCCGAGCCGGCAGAGTGATGCATATGATTGTAAGTCAATTAAATTATATTACTATGTTTATTGAGTTATTTTCTAATTCATTTTTAATCTGTTTACATGAGAGTCACACATACATACTAATTCATATGAGTGATAACATTGAGGATAGTGTCTTCAGCCAGGAAGTTGTTCATGCTCAGGCATTGGAGCTGAGGTCATCTGTCTGTGCGTTTACAGAGACCCTTTTCAAGCATCCAGCATAGAGACAGCAGGTTCCTGTCGCAGTGGAAGATCCTGCAGCAGCTGCTGGTGCTGAGGAGCCACGACCACGACGATGTAGACAGAGTCGTCCTGCATGTTTGGGATCACCTGTTCCATAGACAGAGGCCGGCCCTCTAGTAGTCCAGTCTGAGCCGATGCAGGATGTGCCTTAGGAGTCCTAGGATCCATCCTTTTTGACAGAATATCCTCATTTTTCTCCATCGTGGGGTCCATATGCAGCGCATCCTTTGGGTCCAGAGTCATCGCAGCCTTGGGGTCCAGACCCATCACAGACTTGGGGTATAACACCAGCATATGATTTGTTCCCCACTGTGATGATGCCGAGTTCTTCTACCATCAAGGTGGGAGAAGGATCAGGAGGGTCGTACGAGGTGGAGTTTACATTTACTCCCACTGACACAGAGGTGCAGGATATGACAATCGACGTTTCAGCGACTGAGTACCAGCCCTCTCCAGGGCATCAGACTCCCTAGAGATCTCATCACGGACGTCCTATTATTATACCACCATGTGGGATACGATCTCCTCATCGTAGCCATAGACATTGATTGTTTATGCACATTTATATGTTTTAAAGTTTTGTTTATATTGGTCTTATGGTTTATATTTTATAGTATTTCAAAGTAACGTGCTTAAATCATTTCTATGTTTCAAGTAGGCGATTTTTAAATCTTATAAATTATTTTTCGTTAACAATTTTTATTAAATGATTTGGGTTTTCAACAATTTCTTATATTTTTAATGACTTTTTAATGTTTCGTTTATATTGGTCTTATGGTTTATATTTTATAGTATTTCAAAGTCATGTACTTGAAACATTTCTAAGTTTCAAGTATGCGGTTTTGAAAGCTTATAATTTTTTTAATGAACATTTTTTATGAAATGATTTGTGTTTTCAACAATTGTTTATATGTTTAACAAATTTTTAAAGTTTTGTTTATATTGGGATTATAGTTTATATTTTATAGTATTTCAAATTAACGTACTTGAAACATTTCTAAGATTCATGTAGGTGGTTTTAAAAGCTTATAAATTATTTTTCATGAACAATTTTTATGAAATGATTTGGGTTTTAAACAATTGCTTATATGTTTAACATATGTTTAATGTTTCGTTTATATTGGTCTTATGGTTTATATTTTATAGTATTTCAAAGTAACATACTTGAATCATTTCTAACTTTCAAGTAGGCGGTTTTGAATGCTTATAAATTTTTTTCATGAACAATTTTTATGAAATGATTTGTGTTTTCAACAATTGTGTATATGTTTAACGAATGTTTAATGTTTCGTTTATATTGATCTTATGGTATATATTTTATAGTATTTCAAAGTCACGTAGTTGAAACAAAATTTTTAAAGCTAATAATTTGTTTGTTAGGTGAAAGGCGGCATCCTCCTAAATATTTTATTTGAATAATATATATAAATTAATTTATAAATCAAACAAAACAAAAAAAATTCCATTTTTTTGTTAGGGGAAAGGCGGCATCGCGGGTGCTTCATTTCACCCGAAATTGAAAGTTGGCATCCGTAATGCCACCTTTCAGGGGTATTTTGAAAAAAAAATCACCGAAACGGTTTTTTGTAATTTTTTTTTAAAAAAAATGCATAAAACAACTTTTTGGTTGTACACTTGGAATAATCGAGGAGAAGCAATCCCAAAGCAGAGAACATCCATACTTAGGGGCCACTATCTAGATTATAATACTAAACTATTTCAGAAATCATTTTCAAATAATCCTCTAGATATGGTAGGTTCCAATTATATGTTGGAAATTGTGTTGAGACTGAGGGAATAAAACAGCAACCAACACGCATATATAGAATAAACATTTGATACCACATGAACGAAAGATCCAATAATAACCCATGAATTACCCAAACATGTAATCCTCTTTCCTTACAAAAATAAATTCACAAGAGAAATACCATTTCAAGGACCTAGAATTCCCTATAACAATGCACAAGGAAAGAGATATATCACATGAGTGTTTTCCAAATAAATTTATTTTCAAAGGGGCCAACTGGGACACACATAGAGGTTGAGTGAACAAACACAACATTCAAAAATAAAAAATTCTTTTAGAAACCCTTATTAAATCCTAAATCACTATTTATACAATCAATACAAATTTCATAAATAATAATATCCTTATAATAATAAATTTTTTTGTGTATCTTAAGAAAACAGTGTCATTCTATTTAATCAAAAGTGAAATGCAACTATTTTATTCAAAATAATAATGATTAACATTATAAATCACTAATTATTATTAGAATATAGTGAGAACATCATGAAATAAATAATTCATAGATTTAATTTCCAATTAATATGGAGACCTACCTCAATCTCCATGTTCTCATACAACGACAACTAAAATCAACATGAATGATGTCCAAAAAGAAAAGAATACCCAAATGAATCCTTAATAAATACAATCCCACAAATGAAAACCAAAAAAAAGAAAACATTGACTAAATAATCCATGGAATAATATGAATCTAAGGGAAAATTGAAGGAGAAGAAAGAGGGATATGAGAGGATTGAATTACCTTGATAAATCACCCCCCAAAAAACATGACAAATTACCTTATTTTCACCAAGGAAGGAGGGGAGGCATGATAAAGTAGAGAGGAGACTCCATATGGTCACATTATCAAAATGGCGGAGAATGGGATGTTTTTTGGATAAAAAAATTAGAGGTTAACAAAGGGATGTAATCCATTTTAATGGATTTATTCACTACGCATTGCTAGGCTACACAGTTTTGAAAACTATGTGCCAAATGTGCACCCTTAACTAGACTTGTAGAACACCTGCAAAATATGGCCATGAGATTTTGTAAAGACCAGGAAATTTCATCGATTTTTTTTCTTAAATTCATTAGAATTTTATGAGTCCGCAGTTTCTGATTGCACCAGATTCCAAGGCCCGGAGGGCCCAGAATGATCCGTCGAAGTTTTGTTAAGCTTAAATTAACGTGCGTAAGCTGTTTTCCTAAAAAAGTGGAATAACTCTTAAATGGTTACCTATATCAGAAATTTGTGGTCACCGTTGCACACAATATGGCGGGTTTACACTAAGCGCGAATTAATTTTTGTCGGCGCGGACCTCCAATGAAAAATGCACAAAATGGCACAATTGTAAATAAATTAATTAAATAAATTATTTTATTTTTAAAATGTTTATAACTCACAAACGGTAGCTCGGATTAAAAATCTAAGACCACCACTGAACTCATGAGGGCATGCTTTGTTTAAGAAGATACTAACTTTGGCCGGCGTGGGCCAACAAAAAAAGTTAGTTCTTGGCGGCAAATAAAATAATTAAGTGAAAATTATTTTATTGTAAAATTCATAACTTCTAAATAGCGATTCAGGTTAAAAATCTGACAGTACCGTTGGGTTCTTCGGGGCGTGTTTCACCTAGGTAAATCCTAACCTTGATAGGCGCGAGTTGAGGGTGACTAATAATAATTTTTTGAACTTTTTTTCGAGTACGTTCAGTAAACGTACGTTCGGGATTTTATATCTTTTGAACCAGTGCTCAGAATTGAAATATGAGGGAATCATTGAACTCGTAGCGTCAGTAATTTCATAATGAGACCTTCATCGCAGTTGCGTTCTGACGAGTTTGGAAGTTAGTTATTGTATTTTTTATTAATGAAAAAAATAATGAAATAAATTACAACACTTGATTTTATTTTTAAGCTGTCATGTGTTGTGTGTGCGGTTAGTTGGTTAAAAGCTCCACTTTGGAGTTGGTGGTGGGGCTGCCACACCCTAACCTCCCCTGGGAGGATAATTGGGGTGGGGACCACCCGAGCAGCATAACGTCCCACGAGAGGTTATGACTTGGGGTCCACACGTGGCTTAACCCCCTCCATTTAATGGGGAGGGAGAAGAAACCTCTCAACCCCCCATCAATTAATTTTTTGTGTCGACTTAAAATTAATTGTTTTCATCTAATTTTATGCGTCGAAATAAAATTAATTGCTATCAATTAATTTTATATGATGACGTAAAATTAATTATTGTCAATTAATTTTATGTGTAGATGAAAAATTAATTATTGTCAATTAATTTTATACGTCAACATGAAATTAATTTCTCTCAATTAATTTTCTGTGTCAATATAAAAATTAATTGTGGTCAATTAATTTTATGTGTCAATATAAAATTAATTCGTGACTTTTTTTTAACGCATGCTAGGTGGGGAAAACTTCTTGGCATCCTCCCCTTGTTACTATGCCAATGCACCTCTTAAATTATGCCAATGCAATTTAATTCACCTGACCCTCCTTTTTAATTAAGTAACTGAATTGTTGGAATTTAGGAAGGCTCCTAATAATTGAACCGTCATAAATTCCATTATGGTTACATACCTCTCCTCCTCTCCTATATATATAGGGATCTTAGTAAGAGGTTTTGGGAAGGCTTCACCAAGCAACGAAGCACTGGTAAAGTATCGCAACACCCAACACATGGAGAAACTTATCTTCTCCAACGAAGAATGCGAAGACGCTGACGACGAAGCTACTTCCTCGGTTTCTTCCTTGGAACCCCCTTCTGATGCGGGACCTCTACGACAACCCTTCTTCCTTCCTCTTCGTCGTCAACGGACCGACGCACGAGTTCGGAAGTGGAAGCGTACGGAGAACGACGATAACATCCACTTCCCCCGCGACGAACAAACGCCATACAATTAAATAGGTAGGGGTGTGTTTTAAGTTATTTAACACTTAATAACCTCTCGTTAAATCAACTTCTTGAGCCGCTTGCTATCATTAAAACATGGAGGGTTCGGGCCGCACGAACACGGGCTGACCCCTCCGCAACCTTTATGGTTTTTGAGCTTTGGATCGACGGTGACCTAACTGCAAAATGAAAATGTGGAGAAGACGACCAAGATAGAAAATAGAGGTTCGCTTTACCCGTGACCTCCGCGAACCCCGCCGCCGGTCGAGTGGTTCCGGAAGAGCCTATTTGCACGCTGCCAGCGCGCCCCACACCTGCCTCACGCCCTCCTGGCGCCTGTCCTGAGCTCCCCGGCACCCTCTCGGCGCCCAGGGCCGTCTGCCCGGCGCCCGGCCGGCTACCGAGTGCGCCCCGCGCCCTTCCCGGTCCACCCACGGCCTGCTCACGCCCCGTGAGGCCCGTCGTTGGCCTCTCGGGCTGAGCCATCCGAGCCACATCCCTCGTGGTGTCGGCCGGACCTACCACTGGCCTTCGGGATGAATCGCCCGCGTGGTGACTTCGCCCCGAATTGTCCAGCCAGTCCACTGGGCCAGGTCTAGCGAATGGGGCCAAACTCAGTGGGTTGAACCACCCAACGGTCCGGGTTAGACCCAGCAAGTCTGACCGGGTCGACCCAGACCAGGTCTGACCGGACCCGGGCCCACTTTTGACCCTTTGCTTGCGTTGTCCATATCTTTGGAACCGTACGTCCATTTGGCAAACCGTCAATGGCGCAGGTAATCTCGTTGAGAATTGGTCCCTTCAAAAATACCCCATGGGAATTCGGGGTACAGTAGTGATACGGTCGGGTTGGTTCATACACGAAACCAACCGGGCCCCGGGACAAAAACGCTAATAACTCACAGACCGGGCTTCCGATTGACACGCCGTCTGTTGAGTTGAGACCCTTATGATGAGGCGGTCCTTTGTGATACTTCTATGTGAGACTTCGTGACACTTGGAGTATTGACCAGTGGCTTGTGGAGCGGATCCTCCCGGAGACGAGCAGACAGAGTGCAGAGACCTAGTAGTTGTAGACCTGACGACTGCTTGACCGATTCGACTCGGTGTGATTTGACTAGCCTAGTGGACGAAGCACCCAGTCTTCCGGTAGACCCATGTTGGACGGATCTCCTTGTTTTGCAGTAGACCCATGGTACTCGACAGGAGGAGTACCACTGACGACAATTAGGGGGAGCAGCTGGTTTGGCGGCAGACCCACAATGGACGAGCACCCGATTTGGTAGTAAAATCGTGGTACTCGACAGGAGGAGTACCTCAGTAGTTTAAGGTAAGTGAGTAGCACCTCGGAGTCACGACAGGGCCACTGTACTCGACAGAGGAGGAGTTCTCCAGCAGTTGAGGTTTCGTTAATGAAAATCCCGGTTTGAGCTGAGTCAATGACCTTTGTGTTTTCCTCATGATTGAGATGGGTTACATGATAATATAGGTATATGTATGGTCATATACCTAATTAAAGGTTATCTGTTGAGATATTTCATTGTGGTTTATCTTTGTTTGATTTAGTGAGACCTTGAGGGTCTCAGGGTCCCTAATGAGTATCGTTATACTCACCCCTGCACGGTCTATGCCCGCACCTCATTGTGTTGGATGCAGACGACGAACAACGCTGACCGAGGTAGAGTGTATGAGGACTGGATAGTACCCGGATGTGGAAACTCGATGTGACGGAACACGTAGCGGACCAATAGACGTGGTGTGTTGAGGAGGACATTTGTACCTACCCTTCAGGTAGGATCCGTGGTGGACAATCCAGGAGCTGCTAGTCACCTTCTAGCTATTGGTCTCTTAGTTGTACATTCTTTCATTTGTATCCGTACCATTCTGTTGGGCTTGTATTTCTGGCCCCTTTATACTTTCATCACACTTTTTATACTGCATTACTTAGTGTTTTCTTCTGCTTGTACTCTGGTTGTGGGTGTTGCGTTTTATAATGGGAATGACTTCCCAGTTTTTAGGGAATTACGCATTTGGTGCTAGACGCTAGCCCCTGGCCTATGGAAGGCGGGATTAGGGTAGTCATGATATGGGCCCCGGGGGAAGGGTCATGAAAAATTGGTATAAGAGGACGTCGGTCCTACAGCAGAACATAGGACTTTGTTATTTTATTTCTGTGAAGAAATAGTGTTAAGGGTACTAAGTGTGGTTTTCAGTTCAGGGAGTCCGGTGTTGGTACGGGCGGCCGACGTATCCATACACCAAGACCCTGACTTCTGATTTCTGACACAGTGCATCAAAACACTGATTGCGTGCTTGTTTTCAAAAGTTTCCGTTATGTCAACTCAAACCAGGTCAGCTCACCAGGTATAGTCTTTGACATGTCACATCTATTTCTTTCAGGATGCCTCCCCGCAGACGAACAACTAGAGCCCCGAGAGTTGTACCTACTGACAGCCCACCAAGCGACGAGGCCGCCGTACAGGGCCCTCTCCTAGTGGAGGCAACAGTGGAGGCACCAGCGGTACTACCACCCATTGGGCAACAGATGCCACCAGCCCTAGCAGTCGGCGATGCACGCCGCTTGAGCGTGATGCACTAGTTCCAATCATAGAGGCCTTTAATCATGTTTCTTCTAGAATTGTAAATGTAGTTGTTTTTGGTTTCTTTGTGTATTACTACTTTGAGATGCAGTAATAAAAGACACTTTTCCTTGTGATGTTTTATTTCCTTCTTTTTTGTGTACTAAGAGGTTCCAGATTAAACTGTTTACTTGACCCTCACATTCGAGATTCCTTCTGGAGGAGACCCAGTGACCACACACTGATGCCGACAGTGTGACTCGACCCTTGGAGGCGAGAGTAACAGTTGGATCTCTTGGTTGTAGCGTCGAGTCCTTACGACATCATCCATTACATGGATTGTACTATTCATGTTAGGACTGTCAGTATTAGGCAAATAACGTGGTTCATCTAGGGGATGAGACCAGATTTCTATTTTGGGCAAAGGAGAAATCTTAGCATCTCCTGTAGAACAAAGGCGAATAAGGGTGAAGTAGAGTTCTTGAAAATGGCTAGTCTCACCCATATTTCAAGAGTGAACGGTTTGCGATTTACTCCACTCTCAATAGTATCAGGTGTGTCTTCTTTTAGAAGGATCTGAACCTGAGCCATCGGAGATGGCTTGACTTCCTCTGGGACTATGACATCGAGATAGTCTATACTCCTGGAAAGGAGAACATAGTAACAGATGCACTCAGAAGGAGATCTGGTATTCAGCTGCTAGGAGAGGTGACAGATCAACTGGCTGCCTTTCATATATCCTTTGTGGATAGAGATGGTGCATCCTATATACAGTCTTTTGCAGTCACTCATTCTTCTTCAGCCGAGTAGGCGAGGTGGCTTACCGCCTGGCGCTTCCACCTCTGTTGCACCAGGTGCATGATGTATTCCACGTATATCAGCAGAGGATATGCGTGCACGACCCAACCCACATCATCGACCACGGGGAGCTGGACATCAATGAAGGGGAGTCTTTCACGGAGGATCCAGTGGAGATTGAGGATCGACAGGAGAGGGTCCTGTGTGGACAATCTATTCCCTTTGTGCGCATTCGTTGGAAGCACGAGAACCTCCAGGAGAGCACATAGGAGCGGGAGGCTCATATGCGTGCTCAGTACCAGTACCTCCTTTTTGTTTCCCTAGAGAGTGTTATAGATTTATGGGGACGTAAATCCCTGAGGTGGGGGTAATGTAAAGTCCCGTAAATTTGAAGGATTTTTTTTCATAAATTCATTTGAATTTTATGAGTCCGTTGTTTCTGACGGGGCCGGATTCCGAGGCCCAGAGTGCCCAGAATGATCCGTCGAAGTTTTGTTAAGCTTAAATTAATGCGCTTAAGTAGTTTTCCTAAAAAATTGGAATAACTCTAAAACGGTTACTCATATCAGAAATCTGAGGGCACTGTTGCGCTCAGGATAGCGGGTTTACCCTAAGTATGGCTTAAGTTTAGTCAGTTCAGGCCTCCTATGAAAAATCCCCAAAATGGCACAATTGAAAATAAAATAATAAAATAAATTATTTTATTTTTCAAATGCTTATAACTCACAAACAGTAGCTCGGATTAAAAATCTGAGACCACCGCTGAACTCTTGAGGGAATGTTTTTTTTATGAAGATACTAACTTTTCCCGACGCGGGCAAGCAGAAAAAGTTAGTTTTTGGCCGCAAATAAAATAATTAAGTGAAAATTATTTTATTGGTTAATTCATAACATCTACACAGCGAGTTAGATTAAAAATCCGAGAGTATCGTTGGGTTCTTCGGGGCGTGTTTCACCTAGGTAGAGCCTAACCTCAACCGGTGCGAGTCAAGGGTGACTGATAATAATTTTCCTAACTTTTTTTTGGGTACGTTCAGTAAACGTACCTTTGGGATTTTATATATTTTGAACCAGTGCTCCGAATTGAAATCTGAGGGCACTATTGAACTCGTAGCGTTGGTAATTTCTTAGTGAGACCATCACCGTAGTTGCGTTCTGAGGAGTTTGGAAGTTAGTTTTTGTATTTTTATTAAAGAAAATAATAATAAAATAAAGTACAACACTTTATTTTATTTTTAAGATGTTATGTGTAGTGTGTGTGGTTTGATGGTTAAAAGATCCACTTGGGAGTTGGTGGTGGGACCGCCACACCCTAACCTCCAATGGGAGGATAATTGGGGTAGGGACCACCCGAGCATCATAACGTCCCAGAAGAGGTTATGACGTAGGGTCCACACATTTCTTAACCCCCCATTTAATGGGGAGGGATAAGAAACCTCTAAACCCCCCATCAATTAATTTTTTGAGTCGACGTAAAATTAATTGTTGTCAACTAATTTTATGTGTCGATGTAAAATTAATTACTGTAAATTAATTTTATGTGATGATGTAAAATTAATTGTTGTCAATTAATTTTATGTGTCGACGAGAAATTAATTGTTTTCAAAAAATTTATGTGTCAACTTGAAATTAATTTCTCTCAATTAATTTTCTGTGTCAACATAAAAATTAATTTTTGTCAATTAATTTTATATGTCAACATAAAATTAATTCGTGTCTTTTGTTTTGACGCAGGCTAGCTGGGGGAAACTTCTTGGCATACTCCCTTTTTTACTGTGCCAACGCACCTCTTAAATTGTTCCAACGCAATTTAATTCGCCTGACCCCCCTTTATAATTACGTAACCACATCATTGGAATTTACGAAGACTCCTAATAACTAAACCTTCATAAATTCCACGATGATTACATACCTCTCCCCCTTTCCAATATATAGGGAGCTTGGGAGAATGTTTTGGGACGGCTTCACCAAGCAATGTAGTGCTGGAAAAATATCATGACACCCAACACTTGGAGAAAATTATCTTCTCCAACGAAGAACGTGAAGACGACGACGACGATGCTACTTCCTCGACTTCTTCCTCAGAACCCCCTTCTGATGTGGGACCTCTCCATCGACCCTTATTCCTTCCTCTTCGTCATCAATGGACCGACGCATGATATCAGAAGGGGAAGCATACGACGAACGATGACAACATCATCTTCCCCCGCGAAGAATGAATGACCGACAATTAAAGAGCTAAGGGTGTATTTTATGTTGTTTAACGCTTAATCTTCTCTCATTAAATAAAATTCTTGAGCTGCTTGCTATCGTTATAACGTGGAGGGTTCGGGCTGTAAGAACACAATCCGACCCCTCCGCAACCTTTGTGGTTTTGGAACATTGGATCGACGGCGACGAAACAGTGTCATTGCAATGTAGCGATGGTGACGAAGATGGAAAATAGAGGTCACGTTTCCCGTCACCTCCGCGAACCCCGCCGCCGGTTAACCGACTCCCGACCAGACTACCTGCACGCTGCTGGTGCACCCCGTCCCTGCCTGGCACCCTCTTGGTGCCTGCCCGACACCACCCAACGCCCTTCGGGTGACTGCCCGGTGCCTCGCAGGCTGCCAGGCACGCCCCACGCCCTTCCCAATCCACATGCGGCCTGCTCGCGCCCCGTGCGGCCCGCCGTTGGCAAATCAGGATGAGCCATTCGAGTCGCGCCCCTCGTAGTGTCGGCCGGACCTGCCATAAGCCTTCGGGCTAAATCTCCCACATTGCGACTTCAGCTCAAATTGTCCATGGAGTCCGTTGGGCCGGGCCCAGCGGACTGGGAAAAACTCAGCAAGCTAGACCGCCCAACGGGCCGGGTCAGACCCAGCAAGTCTGACAAGGTCGACCTAGACCGACTCGACCCAGACCGGGTCGACCCAGACTGGGTTGGACCGAGTCGATCCGACTGAGTCTGACCGGACACGAGCCCACTTTTGACCCTTTGATTGCGTTGGCCATATATTTGGCACCAGACGTCTGTTTGACGAACCATCAGTGACGCTGGTAATCTCGTTGAGAATCGGTCCTTTTGAAAATACCCCATGGGAATTCGAGGTACAGTTGTGATACAGTTGGGTTGGTTCGTACACGAAACCAACCGGGCCCCCGAGACAAATAGGCTAATAACTCACAGACCGGGCGTCCGATTAACGCGTCGTCTGTTGAGTTGAGACCCCTATGACGAGGCAGTCATTTGTGATACTTCTATGCGAGACTTTGTGTAATTTCCTAGACCTCTCCGGTCCATTACATTGTCTAAAAGAGGGTCATGAAGTGTTCTGGTGGGTAGAATGGACTTTTCCCACACTTTTCAGAATTTTGTAACTACACGCCGTGTAGTGTGAGTACACGCAGTGTACCACCTTGCCGGGTATACCCCTTGTTGAAGCCATGTATTTTCCATGTGAAATAAATGTGTACATTCCATGTAGCCCGTACTACATGTCGTGTAGTTCCTCCCCGCGTACGCGTTACCCTCAAACTGTGTGTTCACCAGTCAACGGCCGTGTGCCGTGTTGAGGTTGTGTCCTTTCCGCGTGAAATAAATGAGTACACGCTGTGTAGAACATACTACACACCATGTAGTTCCTCTCAGAGTACTCGTTACCTTGAAACTGTGTGTTGACCAGTCAACGACCGTGTGCCACGTTAAAGGCCATGTTGGAAGCCGCGTGGCGACCGTGTGAAATGGCTGAGTACACACCATGTACTAGAAGGTACACGCCATGTACTTTAGTTTTTCTCACCTATAAAAGGAGGGGGCCTCTCCTACTTTTCAAAAAACTCCTATCCTCCCCTTTCCCTCGAGCAGAACTCTCCCAAGAGACTCCAAAGGTCTTTTCTTCCATAACTTCTTCATTTGAGCTCCAATTTACGATCCGTCAGCAGCCACATGATCGTAACGACGAGGCAGAACTTTTGAGATTAGATATGTTGCCTTCCCTTTGTCCATTCCTTCCCAGCTTCCACCCGAGGAGGTTTTTCTGGGTTTTGACAGAAGCGACGGATGCCGACGGACATCTTCTATAGCTGATCAGGGGAAGCGTTCTGATCAGAACCTATTGAGGCAGGGATCTTACCTTAATCTCTCTAATTTTTGCAGCATGAGGGATGGGTATCCTTTTTATTTTGTGATATACGGTTGAGCCAATAAATAAAGATAACAACTGGATAAAGAATGGGGATGGGGAAGTTGTTAGGTTTATCTTTGTTTATCATATTGTTATGTTATGAATTGAATAGGCTTCTGCCTACTAAAAATCATGGTCGTTGGGGGCCTTTGCTTGCGAAATTAAATGTTTCCCTATCTTTCTAGGTCATTTTGTGTATTGAACTTTGTGGATTATGTGGAATTCAGTTAATCACGTTATGTTGGCTGTTTTAAAATCGAGAACCCTTGTTTGATCAACCCGGTTGAACAAAATGGAATAATGAACACGCGGGTGTTGGCTTGGTTACATGGTGTGTGAAAGGGGGGGGGGTGAATCATGGGTTGTTATAGATAGAATGGGTAGCGGGGCTATAATAAATGGTATTAAAGGGGAGATGATGTGGTACGAGCCTTGTTTTGTGATACGGTGGTGGAGATGTGGTTATAGTGGAAGCAGGGATGTAGTAATGGGTTGTGTTTTTAAAAGAAAGTGGAAAGATGATTAATGGACTATGGGGAAAGATAATGAACGTGGGAACAATCAATGTGGTTTTTTTGATGATAAAAGTTTGGGTTGTGTTGCTTGTGTTTTATCTAAATTGATTTGTGGTTGGAAGGGATTTTGTTCTACGAAACGCTTGATCTGGTTTGATAGTTTCCCAATAGTTAAGGAAGTAATAAACTATTACTGATGTAATTTGAAAACCTAAATGGGGTTGGGGTTGTTTTTTGTATTCATGCTTTGTAGTAGTTGTGCCGAGGCACGTGCTCAGTTTCTCTGTTTAGAAGACATAGGTTGGGCTGTGTGTTTGGTATACACATATATATATATATATATATGTATCTGTATCTTTGTGTTTTTTCACACCCCACCCATGTTGAGAACTTAGTTCTGAACACTCCCATTACATGGGAAAGGGTGTTTTCCCCTTAGTTACTAGATCTTTCCTGCTCCTTCATCCATAGGTTGTTATGGCTTGAGGCGACCTTACTACCAAGACTCTTTGAGTAGGTTTCGATTGGGGTGGTATTAGCCTAAGACTCTTCGGGCATGTGTACTTTTCCCAAGAATATTCGGGATGAGGCCCAGGTGTGTGCGGGAGGGTTATGTGGTTGTGAGGACCAGGTGTGTGCGAGCGGGATATGTGGTTTGTGAGGCCCAGGTGTGTGCGGGCGGGATATGTGGTTTGTGAGCCCCAGGTGTGTGCGGGCGGAATATGTGGTTCTTGAGGCCCAGGTGTGTGGGGGTGGGAAGAGTGTGGTAGAGTCAGGACGTTCGCCGTTAGGAAGACCAGCTAACTAGTGGGGAATGGTGCGGGGTACCCAATACTATTTTTTCATATATACTTCTACCTGTTATTATGTGTTTTTGGTGAGCGTGGCTGGTGAGGTTGGGTGGATAGATTTCCTTGTTAGGTTGGTTTCATCTGTTGTTCTCACAGTACATTAGGATGTATCCCCACCAGTGCACGGGAGCTTTAGGTTTCCCTACTAATTATACTTGTATGCTCACCCTACATTTACTTTCAAGTTTCCAGGAGGACTACCAGGGTGATGCGGGACCCTACTAGTCGGTAAAATTGGAGTTGTTGCAGTTGTTGTACTCTTGTTTCTTTTGGTATTGTACTTTTGAGCTTTCTTGTACTTGTACTTTGTTTCAGAATTGTTTAAACATGCATGTGGGATTGGTTTGGGTTTATTTCTATACACATGATCTTTTCCTTTTTTGTAGTTGACTTGTCCTATTTCCGATCTTAAATAATAAAAATGGTAATGCCTCCCAAATTTGAGAAAACTCATACCCTTGGTGCTAGTCGCCACTCTGGGGCCAACTAGAGGCGGGACTCGGGGGGTCATTATCCCCCTTTCACCATTTCTAGGTCAGGAGGGTCATCTTTGGTGGGAGAGGGTCATGACAGAATGGTATCAAAGGTGATGGTTGAGAGATAGGATGGATTCTGGAGTTAGGCATAGTGAGGATTTCATACGATGGTATGGAGACAGTGTTGGCAAATCAGGGTGTGTGACATAGGCCAGGGAAGATCGGCTAGGACACGGGATTTTAGGCCCCCCCTGTGAACCGATGCAAGGAATCTGAGCCTACTGAACAACCAACTGAGACTACATTGATGACAGGGTAGAGACCCTAGGGATGGTACATGCATTATCATGATTGTTCTTTACTTGATTTGGGTGTTCTAGGAATGAAATTGAAATAAAATGATAAAATGAAACCTTGAGAAATATCCCTGCTACTTGGGCTTAGACGATCTTTGTTTACCGTATAGATATGGCACCTGGACGACGTCTCCGAGTTACTCAGATAGTTGAGGCCCAGCAGATTTAGGCGGTTGATCAGTTGAGGATTGACCGAGAGCAGGAAGATGGCTAGTGGAAGAAGACTCTCCTTTTTCTTCCAGCGGCAAACCCACAAGAAGTATGAGGCTAGTACTTTGGATATGGAGACAGAGGGGTGGCTTGAGGAGCTAGGGATCACTTTTACTTTGATCCGTGCTCTGAGGGAGTACTGGGTTCCCCTAGAAATCTGTCATCTGAGAGGTGCTGCATGCCAGTGGTGGATGTACTACCTCTGGGAGAGGATAGAGGCCGAGGTTCTGTGGGTTGAATTTGAGAAGGAGTTCTGAGAGGATTTCCTTTCTTCCATGATCAAGGCGTAGAAGCCGCAGGAGTTACTCTCTCTCCAGCAAGGGAGTATGTCAGTACGAGAGTTGGAGATCAAGTTCAAGGATCTCCTATGCTTTGCTCAAGATCTCTTTCCGGATGAGGAGTCTTGGGCGAGATGTTTGGAGGAGGCGCTTCGTCCTTCGCTCCAGTATGTTGTCACCCCCTTCACCCTTCCAACGTAATTGGTAGTACAGAAGAAGGAAGAGGTTGTAGAGAGGATGCACTAGTAGGGAGGTGCACTGTGAGAGGGGATACAGCTGGGTCTGTCGAAGGTGGAGGCAGTTGTTTCTTGGGCAGCACCGAAGACCATGGCAGAAGTTCGTAGTTTCCTGGGGCTGGAAGGTTATTATCAGAGGTTCATTTCAGACTTCTCTTGAGTTTCTTTTCCATTGACAGCATTGACTAGGAAGAACCAAGTCTTCCTATGGAGTGAGCAGTTCCGGGAAGCTTTCGACTATCTGATGGAAAAGTTGGTCAGTGCTCCAGTACTCAGGTTACTAGAGGAAGGGTTATTGTATGATGTGTTTTGTGATGCTTTTAGCTATGGTCTGGGGTGCATGATGATGCAGAAGACGGGTGTGATCTGTTATGGGTCTTGGTAGTTACACCCTCACGAGCGTAACTATGCCACCCATTACCTAGAGCTTGAAGTAGTAGTGTTCGCGCAGAAGTTGTGGCGAAACTACCTCTTTGGGGAGTGCTCTGTAGTCTTATAGATCACAAGAGATTACGTTATATCTTCTCCCAGCGTGACTTGAACTTACAGAAGTGAATATGGGTTGAGTTTCTCTAAGCCCATGACTTTGAGACCTCTTACACTGAAGGTAAGTTCAATGTTGTGGCTGATGCCCTGAGCAGGAAGTCACATAAGGAAGTGGTTCGGGAATCCGCTGATGCTTGGAATGCGATGGGAAAATTTTATGCATTGAACTTGGATGCAAGGGTAGAGGGTGTTAGAGGCTATTTGTTTCAGATGATGGTGCAGTCCTACTTGTTGCAGCAGGTGGAAGAGTCTCAGTTGGGAGAATCCGAGGTGGAAGTAATGTAGGATCGTATCGATCAGGGAAACAATCGAGAAGGATGGTTAGAGGACAACTGACATGAGATTCTCTTTCATGGATGATTTTTTGTTCCGGAAGCGATACGTGAGGGGGTTCTCCATGAGTTCCATATCTCAGCCTTGGCGGTGCATTCTGGAGTTTCAAAAATGTACCGAGTCCTGAGGGAACAGTTTTGGTGGCCCGGGGTGAAATGGACAGTGGCGGAGTTTGTGGCTAAGTGCATAGTGTTTCAACGAGTAAAAGCTGAACACCTTGTTCCCAGTGGTTTGTTTCATCCTTTAGATGTCCCCAAGAGGAAATGGGATGACATCTCAATGGACTTCGTCACAAGACTACCTAGAGCTCAAGGAGGTTAGGATTCTATTTGGGTAGTGGTGGATCGACTGACGAAATCATCTCACTTCTTAGCAATTAAGGAGTCAGGCCTGGTGAGCACCTTAGCACAGAGGTACATAGATGAGGTGGTGTGGTTGCATGGATTTCCAAAGACTATCCTCTCAGATCGGGATACTCGGTTTACCTCACGAGTCTGGAGGGGGTTACAACATTATTTTGGCACCCAGCTATGCCATAGCACTGCTTTCCACCCCCAGACCGATGGGCAGACAAAGCGAACTATCCATACGTTGGAGGACATGCTGTGAGCATGCGTTCTGGATTTTGGAGGATCATGGGTGAGACACTTTCCTTTAGTAGAGTTTTCATAAAACAACAGCTTCCACTCTACTATTGGCATGACACAGTTTGAGTATTTGCATGGAAGACCATGTTGTTCACCTATTTGATGGGTAGAGGTTGGTGAGACTGGTGATCTTGGGCCAGAGGTAGTACAGAGCACCACATATAATGTTTAGCTTGTGCGTGAGAGGATGAAAGCAGCTCAAGACCGACAGAAGTCTTATGCTGATCATCGGAGGAGACCCTTGGAGTTTGAGGTGGGAGATCATGTGTTCTTGAAGGTTTCCCCTCGACGGGGGAAGCGAAGGTTTTTGAAGTGGAGTAAGCTCTCCCCTAGGTTCATTAGAACTTTCGAAGTGTCGTGGAGAGTCAGCGAGGTGGCATATCAGCTGGACATGCCACCTCAGTTGGAGAAGGTTCATAACGTCTTCCACGTCTCCCATCTTCGTCGGTACTTACACGACGACTCGCACGTTATCGACTGGGGAGACATAGATATGGGAGATGACGCGACCTTCGAGGAATGACTGGTCAGAATCAAGGATCGTAAAGAGAAGGTGCTCCATGGATGAACCATCACCTTGGTTCGTGTGTTGTGGAGGCATGGAGGCCTCAAAGAGAGCACTTGGGAGTAGGAGACCCAGATGCATGCTCAATACCTGGATTTGTTTTGACTTGTGTTTTGCTTATTCTTATGAGCTTTTGTTGATGTTATACTATGTACCTTTGATATATGGAATGCTTGTCTTGTTGGTTGTGAGACGTTTTGTTTCCTTGTTCTCTAGAAGTGTGTAACATGTCTGAACGTGTGGGGAATGGGAAATACTTGATCCTTAATTGAGATGCATTAATGCGGATGTGATTGAACCCGTGCGGGCGAGCCAGTGCCGCCTAAAGTGGATAATATCTCGACATGGGAGATGGAATTTCCCCAAGCCACTTGTTCGGGTAGTGTGTTGGTTGTATGGTGTTGGGGGTAGTGTAAGTTGGAAAAAAATCCTAATATATGGAAATGGGAAGACCCAATTCTTAATCGAGACGCATTAATGCGGATGCGATTAAACTCGTATAGGTGAGTCAGTGCCGCCTAAAGTGGATAATATCTCGGCATAGGAGAATGAATTCCTAACACATAAAATTAGGGTTGTTGGTTGGGTTCCTATTATAACGAGATCCCAAAGAGGTATCTTGTTGGGTTCCTCTAGGTTGGTTTCTGAATTCTCGGGGACGTGAATGTTTTAAGAGGTATCTGATATAATGGACCAGACCAATCTTTCCCATTACGTTGTCGAAAAGAGGGTCATGAAGTGTTCTGGAGGGTAGAATGGACTTTTTCCACACTTTTCAGAATTTTGTAACTACACACCGTGTAGTGTGAGTACATGCCGTGTACCACCTTGCCGGGTATGCCCCATGTTGAAGCCGTGTCTTTGCTGTGTGAAATAAATGAATACACGCCATGTAGCCTATACTACACCCCGTGTAGTTCCTCCCCACGTACATGTTACCCTCAAACCTTGTGTTGACTAGTCAACGGTCGTGTGCCATGTTGAGGTCGTGTCATTACCGCATGAAATAAATTAGTACACGCCGTGTAGCCCATGCTACTGACGAAGTGTTGTCGTGCACGCTCTCAAACATATTTATACTAAGTGCAGTACAGTGGCTGACCTAGGTCGTTCTCTTGAGGAGCTTTTGTGGTTAAAAAATCACTACTTCTTGTCCACCTAATCAAATTATTTTTGTTGTTTAATATTTTATGAAATAAATGGAATTTAATAAAATAAATGAAATTCATAAATCAAAAGAAACTAACATTTATTTCTAAATTACCATTCAGTCCTAAACAGAATGTAATTAGAGAAGAAAGGAAGTTCTTTCGAGAGAATATTCAGGGAGCACCTTCATTGGCCAGCTTCAAATATTCTTAGTGTACACACTCCATCGTATGTGTGCACAACTTATTCTACCTCGGTTATGAATGAAAAGTCTACTTGTCGATCGCCAAGCACACCCTTCATCCACCTACTCAATCGAGGGAAAATGGTTGTAGATTAAGAAGTTAACCTTTAGACAACCATAGTGAGGATTACACCCACTACAAATTATCCTTAGAATTAACTCAAAGAATATTAAAAAGATGATCTTGGGTTCAAGAACCTGATTACTCCCTTGGGATATTCCTCTTATTAGTTACTCATTATCATGATTATTATAGTTCACGATGGTAAGATGAGAGGAAGTAAAGAGGTTGAATCGGTGGACATGAAAATAAAAACAATGCATGAATTTATTAGAAATCTAAATTACAATTGAAAACTAAAAATAAAGAAAAGAAATAAAATAAAAAGAAAGGGGGAAGATTTTCGTCTGGCCTCCCTCGGTGGAGATCTCCTACTTGGTGCCTTGAATGAATGGATGGAGAATGGGATGATTTGGGAAGGAGGTGAGGGCCTCCTTTTATAGGAAGAATTCGACCCCCGAATGTTTGTGCATTATAGACCCCATAAATGAACACTTCACGTGTTACACCCTTCCTGAATGTTTTGTATAAATCTCTTGTCCTTTTTTCCTAAAAATTTCAGCTAAATTGGAAATTGGATGAAGGAGTTATGAATTTTTCATTATCAATTTATGTTTCTGGATGAAGCTTCCAGGAAGGTTCCTCCAAAAGTATTTCCATTAATGGAATCCTTAATGACCTTCAACATCCCCCAATTTTATTTTCGAGATGCCCCTATATGACATAGTGGTATCCCAGGTGGAAAAACATCATTTAGATATGTTTAGGCCGAATTGAAGTTCTATTACGGTGGGTGGGTCCACGCTGTCTGCCCAGAAAAATGTCAAACTTCAATGAATTTTTAGACACTTTAGATGACCGAATCAGCTCCTAGTTCAGCAGAAAAAAATGAAGGAAATAAAATAAGGAATATAAAAAAATTTGGATCAGAAAATTTGAAATTTTATTTTTACGGAAATGACCAAAATACCCCTGACGTAAAAATCTGTCAAAAATCCAGAATTAGTCATTTTTCACATTTGGGCTCAAAATAACACTAAAACCTAAAAAACATGACAATTACCCATCCAATAACACTTTTGTGGGATTATAAACAATGATTTACAGTATAAAATATATGAAAATGTGAGCTTCATCAATTATAGGCCGTGTAGTTCCTCCCCGCGTACGTGTTACCCTCAAATCATGTGTCGACCAGTCAATGACGGTGTGCCGCATTAAAGGTCGTGTTGGAAGCCGCGTGGAGACCGTGTGAAATGGATGAGTACACGTCGTGTACTAGAAGGTACACACCGTGTATGTTAGTTTTTCTCACCTATAAAAGGAGGGGGACTCTCCTCCTTTTCAAAACACTCCTCTCCTCCCCTTTCCCTCGAGTAGAGCTCTCCCAAGAGACTCTAAAGCTCTTTTCTTCCATAACATCTTCATTCGAGCTCCGATTTACGATCCATCAGCGGCCATGAGATCGTAACGACGAGTCGGAACTTCTGAACTTGGATCTGTTTCCTTCCCTTCAGCCTTTCCTTATCAGCTTCCACCCGAGGAGGTTTCCCGGGTTTTGACAGAAGCGACGGACGCCGACAGACGTCTTCTAATGCTGATCTGAGGGAGCGTTGTGATCAGAACTTGTTGAGGTAGGTATATTACCTTCATATCTCTAATTTTTGCATCATGTGGGATGAGTATACTTTTGTTTTCGTGATATACGGTTGAGACAATAAATAAAGATAATAACTGGAAAAAGAACGAGGATGGGGAAGTTGTTATGTTTATCTTTGTTTATCCTATTGTTATTTTATGAATTGAATAGGCTTCTGCCTAATGAAAATCACGGTCGTTGGGGGCCTTTGCTTGCGTAATTAAATGTTTTCCTATCTTTCTAGATAGTTTTGTGGATGGAATTTTTTGGAATATGTGGAATTTGGTTAATCACGTAAAGTTGGTTGTTTTAAAATCCGGAACCCTTGTGTGATCACCCCGATTGAACAAAATGGAATAATGAACAAGTGGGTGTTGGCTTGGTTACGTGGTGTGTGAAGGGGGGTGGGGGGGGAGGGGTGAATGCTGGATTTTTACAGATAGAATGGGCAGCAGGGCTGTAGTAAATGGTATTAAAGGGGAGATAATGTGGCACGAGCCTTGTTTTATGATATGGTGGTGGAGATGTGGTTATAGTGGCAGCAGGGCTGCATAAATGGGTTGTGTTATTAAAATAAAGTGGACATTTAATAAATGATCTGTGGGGAATGATAATGAACACGAGAATAATCAATGGGGGTTTTTTTTGATGATTAAAGGTTGGGTTGTGTTGCTTGTGTTTTATCTTACTTGATTTGTGGTTGGAAGGGATTATGTTCTACAAAATGCTTGATCTGGTTTGATAGTTACACAGTAGTTAAGGAACTAATAAACTATAACTTATGGAATTTTAAAACCTAAATGGGGTCGGGGTTGTTTATTGTTTTCATGCTTCATAGTAGCAGTGTTGAGGCACGTGCTCAGTTTCTCTGTTTAGAAGCCATAGGTTGGGTTGTGTGTTTGGTATATATATATATATATATATATATCTGTATATTTGTGTTTTGTCGCACACCACCCATGTTGAGCACTTAATGACGAACACTCCCAATACATGGGGGAGGGTGTTTTCCCCTTAGTTACTAGCTCCATCCTACTCCTTCTTCTATAGTTCGTGATGGCTTGAGGCGACCTTACACTCAAGACTCTTCGGGTAGGTTTCGATTGGGGTGGAATTAGCCCAAGACTCTTCGGGAAGGTTTACTGTTCCAAAGAATCTTCGGGATGAGGCCCAGGTGTGTGCGGGTTGGTTATGTGGTAGTGAGGCCCTGGTGTGTGCGGGCGGGAAATGTGGTTGGTGAGGCCCAGGTGTGTGCGGCCGAGATATGTGGTTCTTGAGGCCCAAGTGTGTGTGGGCAGGAAGAGTGTGGTAGCATCAGGACATTCGCCATTAGGAAGAGCAGCTAACTAGTGGGGAATGGTGCGGGATACCCAATACTCATTTTCTTATATACTACCACTCGTTGTTATGTGTGTTTGGTGATCGTGGCTGGTGAGGTTGGGTGGATAGGTTTTCTTGTTAGGTTTGTTTCTTCTGTTGTTCTCACAAGACATTAGGATGTCTCCCCACATATGGACGAGAGCTTTAGGTTTCCCTACTGAGTATACTTGTATGCTCACCCTACATTTACTTTCAGGTTTCTAGGAGGACTACCAGGGTCGTGCGGGACCCTACTAGTCGGGACAGTTGGAGTTGTTGTACTCTTGTTTGTTTTGGTATTGTAATTTTGAGCTTTTTTGTAATTGTACTTTGTTTCAGAAATGTTTAAACATGCATGTGGGATTGGTTTGGGTTTATTTCTATACACTTGTTCTTTTCCTTTTTGGTAGTTGACTTGTCTTATTTTCCTATCTTAAATAATAAAAGGGTAATGCCTCCCATATTTGAGAAAACTCTTACCATTGTTGCTAGTCACCACTTTGGGGCCTACTGGAGGAGGGACTCAGGGGTACATTATCCCCCTTTCACCATTGCTAGCTCCGGAGGAGAATCTTTGGTGGGAGGGGTTTGTGACACTTCATGACACTTGGAGTATCGACCAGTAGCTCGTGGAGTGGATCCTCTCGGAGACGAGAAAATAGAGCTCAGAGACCTAGTAGCTGTAGACCTGACGAATGCTTGACCGATTCGACTTAGAATGATTCGACTAGCCTAGTGGACGGAGTGCCCAGTTTGGCGGTAGTCCCATGGAAGACGGAGCTCCTGGTTTGGCAGCAGACCCACAGTACTCGACAGGAGGAGTACCTCTGAAGACTATTAGTGGAGCACCCAGTTTGGCGGCAGACCCACAGCTGAGGTGCAACCAGTTTGGAAGAAGACCCACGGTACTTGACATGAGGAGTACCTCAGCAATCTAAGGATAGTGATTAGTGCCTCGGAGTCGCGACATGGACACTGTACTTGATAGGGGAGGAGTTCTCCCGCAGTTGTGGTTTCATTAATGAAAATTATGGTTTGAGCTGAGTCAATGACCTTTTTGTTTTCTTCATGATTGAGATGGGTTACATGATAACCTATGTATATGTATGAGCATATACCTAAGTAAAGGTTATCAGTTGAGATATTTCTTTGTGGTTTATCCTTGTTGGATTTAGTGATACCTTGAGGGTCTCGGGGTCCCTACTGAGTATCGTTATACTCACCCCTGCATGGCATATGCCCGCACCTCATTGTGTTGGATGAAAATGATGAAAAACGCTGATCGAGGCATAGTGTACGAGGACTGGATGATACCCAGAGGTGGACACTCAGTGTGACGGCACACGGAGCGGACCGATAGATATTGAGTGCTGAGGAGGACATCTGTACCTAAACTTCAGGTAGGATCCGTGGTGGATGATCCAGGAGCTGCTAGTCACCTTCCAGGTGTTTGTCTTTCTGTTGTACTTTCTTTCAGTTGTAGCCGTACCTTTCTGTTGGGCTGGTATTTCCAGCCCCTTTTTACTTTCATCACACTTGTTATACTTGTTTACTTAGTGTTTGCTTCTGCTTGTACTCTGGTTGTGTGTGTTACGTTTTATAAAGGCAATGCCTTCCCAGTTTTTAGGGAATTACGCCTTTGGTGCTAGATGCTAGCCCCTGGCCTATTGAAGGAAGGCTTGGGGTAGTAACGATACGGGACCCGGGGGACGTGTCGTGGGAAATTGGTATCAGAGGACGTCGGTTCTACCACAGAACATAGGACTATGATATTTTATATCTATAAAGAAATAGTGTTAAGGGTACTAAGTGCGGTTTTCAGTTCAGGGAGTCTAGTGTTGGGGCGGGTGGCCGACGTATCTATACACCAAGACCCTGACTTCTGATTTCCGACACAGTGCACAAAAACACTTATTGTGTGCTTGTTTTCAAAAGTTTTCATTATGTCAGCTAAAACCAGGTTAGCTCACCAGGTATAGTCTTTGACCATGTTGCATCTGTTTCATTCTGGATGCCTCCCTGCGGACGACCAGCTAGAGCCCCGAGAGTTGTACGTACTGACATCGCGCCGAGTGACAAGGCCTTAGTACAGGGCCCTCTCCTAGTGGAGGCACCAGTGGTACTACCACCCGTTGGGCCACCGATGCCACCAGCACCAGCAGCAGGCTATGCACGCCGCTTGAGCACGCAACACTATTTCCAAGAATAGAGGCCATTTTCATGATGCTTCTAGATTTGTAAATGTCGTTGTTTGTGGTTTATTTGTGTCTTTGTTCTTTGAGCTGTAATAATAAAAGACACTTTTCCTTGTGATGTTTTTCCTTCCTTTTTGTGTACAAAGAGGTTCTGGTTTAAACTGTTGACATGACCCTCACTTTTGAGATTCCTACTGGAGGAGAGCCAGTGACCACACACTGATGTCGACAGTGTGACTCGACCCTTGCATGCAAGAGTAACGATTGAATCTCTTTGTACTAGCATCGTGGCCTTACGACGTCATCCATGACAAGGATTGTAGTGTTCTTGTCAGGATTGACTATATTAGGCAAAGAATGTGGTTCATCCAAGGGATGAGACCAGATTTCCCTTTTCGGCAAAGGGGAAATCATAGTAGCTCTTATAGAACATATGAGAAGAAGGGTGAAGTTGAGTTATTACAAATGGCTAGTCTCACCCATAGTTCGAGAGTAAACGGTTTACTATTTACTCCACTCTCAATTGTCTCAGGTGTGTCTTAATTTATAAGGATCTTAACCTGAGATAGCAACGATGGCTTGAGTTCCTCTGGGACTATGACATCGAGATAGTATATACTCATGGAAAGGAGAACATGGTAATAGATGTGCTCATAAGGAGATCTAGTATTCAGCTTCCAGGAGAGGTGACAGAGAAGCTGGCTACCTTTCATATATCCTTTGTTGATAGAGATGGTGCATCTTATCTACAGTCTCCTGCAATTACTCATTCTTCTTTAGCACAGTAGGCGAGGTGGCTTACCACCTGTCCCTTCTACCTCAGTTGCACAGGGAGCACGAAATCTTCCATGTATATCAGCAGATGAGATGCGTGCACGACCCGTCCCACATCATCGACCATGGGGAGATAGATATCAATGACGGGGTGAATTTCACGGAGGTTCCAGTGGAGATTGAGGATCGACAGGAGGGGGTCCAGCGTAGATGATCGATTCCCTTTGTGCGCATTCGATGGCAGTACGAGAACCTCCAGGAGATCACATGGGAGCGGGAGGCTCATATGCGTTCTTAGTACCTCCTTTTTCTTTCCCTAGTGTGCGGTGTAACTTTACGGGGATGTAAATCCCTGAGGTGGGGGTAATTTAAAGACCCTAAAATTTCAAGGATTTTTTTTTCATAAATTCTTTGGAATTTTACGAGTCCCCAGTTTCTGACGGCGCCTAATTCCTAGGCCCGGAGTGCTCGGAATGATCCGTCGAAGATTTGTTAAGCTTAAATTAACGCACATAAGCAGTTTTCCTGAAATATTGGAATAAATCTTAAATGGTTACTCAGATCAGAAATATGGGGGCACCGTTATGCTCAGGATGGCGGGTTTACCCTAAGCACGACTTAAGTTTAGTCGGCATGGGCCTCCTGTGAAAACTCCCCAAAATGGCACAACCGTAAATAAAATATTTAAGTAAATTATTTTATTTTTCAAATTATTATAACTCAAAAATGGTAGCTCGGATTAAAAATCCGAGAATTCTGTAGAACTCATGAGGGCATGATTTGTTTAAGTAGATATTAACTTTGGTCGGCGTGGGCCAGCAGAAAAAGTTAGTTTTTGGCCGCAAATAAAATAGTTAAGTGAAATAAGTTTTATTGTAAAATTTACAACTTCTAAATGGAGAGTCGGATTAAAAATATGAGAGTACAGTTGGGTTCATTGGGGCGTGTTTCACCTAGGCAGAGCCTAACCTCAACCATCGCGAGTCATGGGTGACTGATAAGAATTTTCCGAACTTTTTTTCGGGTACGTTCAGTAAATGTACGTTTGAGATTTTATATCTTTTGAACCAGTGCTCGGAATTGATATCCAAGGGCACCGTTGAACTCGCAACATCAGTAATTTCATAGTGAGACATTCACCACAGTTTTGTTCTGATGAGTTTGGTAGTTTGTTCTTAGCTTTTTATTAAAGAAATTAATAATAAAATAAAGCACAACACTTTATTTTATTTTTAAGCTGTCATGTGTTGTGTGTGCGGTTTGATGGTTAAAAGATCTACTTGGGAGTTGGTGGTGGGACCGCCATACCCTAACCTCCAATGGGAGGATAATTGGGGAGGGGAACACCTGAGCAACATAATGTCCCACAAGAGGTTATGATGTGGGTTCCACACATGGCTTAACCCCCCCCCCCCCCCCATTTAATGGGAAGGGAGAAGAAGCCTCTCAACCCCCCATCAATTAGTTTTTGTGTCGACGTAAAATTAATTTTTGTCAACTAATTTTATGTGTCGACATAAAATTAATTACTGTAAATTAATTTTATGTGATGACGTAAATTTAATTGCTATCAATTAATTTTATGTGTAGAAGAGAAATTAATTGCTTTCAATTAATTTTATGTGTCGACGTGAACTTAATTTCTCTCAATTAATTTTCTGTGTCAACATAAAAATTAATTGTCGTCAATTAATTTTATGTGTCGACAAAAAATTAATTCGTGTCTTTTGTTTTAACGCAGGCTAGGTGGGGGAATCTTCTTGGCATCCTCCCCTTTTTACTGTGCCAACACAGCTCTTAAATTGTTCCAACGCAATTTAATTCCCCCAACCCCCCTTTTTAATTACGTAACCACATCGTTGGAATTTAGGAAGGCTCCTAATAATTAAACCGTTATAAATTCCATGATGGTTACATACCTCTCCCCCTCTCTTATATATAGGGAGATTGGGAGAATGTTTTGGGATGGCTTAACCAAGCAACGAAGCACTGGAAAAGTATAGCGACACCCAACACTTGGAGAAACTTATCTTCTCCAACGAAGAACGAGAAGATGCCGAAAATGATGCTACTTCCTCGGCTTCCACCTCAGAACCCCCTTCCGACGCGGGTCCTCTCCATCAACCCTTCTTACTTCCTCTTCGTCATCAACGGACCGACACACGAGATCAGAAGTGGAAGCCTAGGGCGAACGACGACAAGATCGTCTTCCCCCGTGACGAATGAACGTCCGACAATTAAAGAGGTAGGGGTGTGTTTTATGTTGTTTAACGCTTAATCATCTCTTGTTAAATCAACTACTAGAGCCACTTGCTATCGTTCTAAGGTGGAGGGTTCAGGTCGTAAGAACACGACCCGACCCCTCCGAAACCTTTTTGGTTTGGGAACCTTGGATTGACGGCGACGTAACAGTGGCATGGAAATGTGGTGACGGCGACGAAGATGGAAAATAGAGGTCACACTTCCCGCGAACTCCACAAACCCCACCACCGGTCGCGCGACGCCCGACCAGCCTACCCGCATGCTGCTTGCGCGCCCCGTACCTACCCAGCGCCCTCCTGGCGCCTGCCCAGCGCCCCATGGCGCCCTCCTGGTGCCTGCCCGGTGCCCCGGGCCATCTGCCCGGTGACCGGCCGGCTGCCCGGTGCGCCCCGCGCCCTTCTCGTTCCACTCGTGGCCTACTCGCACCCCGTGGGGCCTGCTCGCGCCCCGCACGGCCTGCTCGTGCCCCGCGCGGCCTGCCGTTGGCATCTCAGGATTAGTCGTCCGAGACGCGCACCTCACGGTGCCGGCCGAACCTGCCACTAGCCTTCGGGCTGAATCACCCACATGGAGACTTCGAACCGAATTGTCCACGAAGTCCGCTGGGCCGGGACCAGCGGACTGGGCCAAACTCATTGGTTGTACCGCCCAACGGGCCGGGTCATACCTCGCAAGTCAGATCGAGTCGACCCAGATTGGTTCGACCCTAACCGGGTTGGGCCAAGTCGGTTCGACCGGGTCTGACCGGACTCGGCCCCACTTTTGACCCTTTGCTTGCATTGGCCATATCTTTGGCACCAGACGTCCGTTTGACGAACCGTCAGTGGCACTAGTAATCTCGTTGAGAATAGGTCCCTTTAAAAATATCCTATGGGAATTCGGGGTACAGTTGTGATACGGTCGGGTTGGTTTGTACAGAAACCAACCGGGTCCCTGGGACAAAAAGGCTAATAACTCACAGAACGAGCGTCCGATTGACGCGCCGTCCATTGATTTGAGACCCCTATGACGAGGTGGTCCTTTGAGATACTTCTACGTCAGACATCGTGACACTTGGAGTATCGACCAGTAGCTCGTGGAGCAGATCCTCTCGGAGACGAGCATACAGAGTGCGAAGACCTAGTAGTTGTAGACCTGATAACTGCTTGACCGATTCAACTCGGAGTGATTCGAGTAGCCTAGTGGACGGAGTGCCCAGTTTGGAGGCAGACCCGTGACGGATAGAGCTCTTGGTTTGGAAGAAGACCCGCAGTACTCGACAAGAGGAGTACATCTGACGGCTATTAGGGGGAGCACTCGGTTTGGAAGCAGACTCACAGCGGAGGAGCGCCAGGTTCGGTAGCAGACCCACGGTACTCGACAGGGGGAGTACCTCGGCAGTCTATGGTTAGTGAGTAGCACCTCGGAGTTGCGACAGGGCCACTTTACTCGACAGAGGAGGAGTTCTCCAACAGTTGTGGTTTCATTAATGAAAATCCTGGTTTGAGCTAAGTGAATGACCTTTGTGTTTTCTTCATGATTGAGATGGGTTAAATGATTAGTTAGGTATATGTATGGGCATATACCTAAGTAAAGGTTATCTGTTGAGATCTTTCTTTGTGGTTTATCCTTGTTGGATTTAGTGAGACCTTGAGGGTCTCGGGGTCCCTACTGAGTATCGTTATACTCACCCCTATACGGGCTATGCCCGCACCTCGTTGGGTTGGATGTAGATGATGGAAAGTGCTGACTGAGGCAGAGTGGACGAGGACTGGACGGTACCCGGAGGTGGACACTCGGAATGACGACACACGGAGCGGAACGATAGACGCAAAGTGCTGAGGAGGACATATGTACCTACCCTTCAGGTAGGATCCGTGGTCAATGATCCAGGAGCTACTAGTCACCTTCCAGCTATTTGTATTTCAGTTGTACTTTCATTCAGTTGTAGCTATACCTTTCTGTTGGGTTTGTATTTCCGACCCATTTTTACTTTAAGCACACTTGTTATACTTCTTTACTTAGTGTTTTCTTATGCTTTTACTCTAGTTGTGTGTGTTACATTTTATAAAGGCAATGCCTTCCCAGTTTTTAGGGAATTATGCCTTTGGTGCTAGACGCCAGCCCCTGACCTATTGAAGGCGGGCTTGGGGTAGTCACGATACGGGCCCCAGGGGATGGGTCGTGACAGATTTGGAAAACTATGTTCCAATCATATGAGTTAGTTATATAAAAAATTAAAGATACATTCACATGCTTCTCACATGTTTTGGACTAAAAATTATCATGTTGGGTGACCTCATATAGTGACACCCAAAGACTCACAAAGTTGATACTTGGGTTTAAAATGTTTGAATCAATCTGTGTGCTAACCATGAAATAAAAACTATGAAAAAATAATTGAACTAAAAAGGGATTCAATATCCTGAGGTCACACAGTTTCCCCATAATTATGTGAAAAAATAGTGTAACAGAATGAAAATTGCCCAAAACTCAAAATCATAATCCAAAGCACAAAATACATAAAAGAAAAAACAATGAAAATAATGATAAACCAATATAAGGTGAAAAATAAAATCCCGAGTGTGATAATTCTGGCTACAATTAGGCTTTCATTCCATGTAATTACACAACTCATATAGATTATTTTTTTGAAAGAAAAAGGAACCCATTATCACTTGATTCAACTTCTCATACTGGAGTGCATATTGAGAACCAATAAGAACAGACATACATTCCTTCCCAAGAAACTATTAGACTAAAACCATTCCACTAACAACAATGAAATCCCCAAGACACATACTAAAAATCATACAATAAACACAACCATTGGTGTTGTTACAAGAGCACAACGTTCACCATGATAGAATGGAAACATCATGTTTATTTTAAATGAGGATAAGGGATAACTACTATAATCCTTATCTAGTGGAAACCTAGAAAAAGTGTAAGGTAATAATAAAGGTATTCTTTTAACATATGAAGCAGTCTAGTGTAGAATCCCGAAAAAATATTAATTCCGAACAACTACCAAAATAAAAACACCCACTATAACGTGAATGTATAATCAGAAGCATCCAAACATGATTCAAAAAAGAAATATGAATATAGATGTGAGAAATAAAAAAATATAATTTCAATCCAGGATGATGAAATTTTATATTTTCTTATAATTCATTAATATTTGAAAAGAAATTCCCCCAAAAACACACACTGTTCCCTTCAATTCCAAAAAAAACACAACACCATAACAAAAAAATTAATAAGATTGAGATTTTACATAAAAACCAGTCATACAAATCATGCACTAGCACCACATTCATCAAATTTAGCTACACGCTTCATCAAAGAGTCGATCAGACTCAACACTTATTTCAATTGACACCACTGAAGAACATCCAGAGATGTCCTAAACATCAAAAATCATGATAATTCATGGTTTAGTTTAACATGAATTCTTCTAATGACCAGGTGTGCACCATTTATGTCACACAAGGGTCTTATTCCTAGAGGATGTTGATGAAAATATGAAGGCTTGTTAATTCCCCGACCAACATAATCATTTTCAAACCACATTAACATATCATTACTCATATTCCATTCCATGATTCTATAGTCTAATGGGGGACTGCATTACTCAATATCCCTTATAAAAATGGGTTCTACTAGAAAAAATTACTGAACACATCGACAATAGAGGATAGAGAAAATTCTAACACCCTCAAATAAATATATGTAAGAAGAACACTATCAAAATTTCAAGATATTAGAGGACCAGACACAAAATAATCTATGATATATCAAAATACATATGAAATATGAAATAATAATTCCAATATTGAAATATTTACTTATTAAAAATTTCACATATCTATCTCCCATGCCACCATAACATCCTTAGATAAGTACTATCAGATGAAAGGGGACTTGATAAAGCACCAACATAGGAATTCTTGATGCTCAGTACTAAAAACATACTTCCACTACATCCAACTCAGATCATCAAGACTAAAATTTATGAAATTATCTTTTAACGACTCTGGAAACTCAAAACAAATGATGATCCATTTTATATTTTTTCCCCTTTTATTCATTAAAAGGAACCACATGAGAATCCAATATTGGAGGGTTCAACCTCCAAAACTGATGGATGATGTCATTAGGTTGATGAACATGACGGTCTACTAAGGATGGACCACCCATATCCGAAACTTGAAAGACCACAAAATATTTAGTGGGGCTATAATAAAAATAATATGGAAACAAAAACATAATCAAGAACAAATCACCACAACTATAAAGTAGTCATAAAAATAATTCCACCCACATTTTCTACGTAACCCTTTTTTTCAAAAAATTCACCAACCAAAATTTTAAATTCAAATTTCAAACTCCATGATCAATGCCATTTAATTATACCATAAATCAATTGAATTATATAATGGAATCTAAACTAATTTATATTAAAACTAGTTCTCGTTTAAAAAAAATCCAAAATTACCCTTTTTCAAAAATGTCACAGCATAACTTAAAAATTCATAAAGAGGAATGAATCCATTTTTGAAAAAACAATTATATAAATATTCATTTAAATTATAACAAAATTTTAAAATATTTTACTATATAGGTTTGAATAAATCATTTACATTTCTAGAAAACCAACACATGATTATTTGAAATTCTAGATTTATAATCTAGAACCATGTTTTCAAAAAATATTGTAAAATTAGGAAGTCGTAAAATAAATAACCTATATGGGGGAGTTTCAGGGGGTGACATTCTCATATGGTTAGTGTCCATATGGAAATACCACCACTGAGCAAGAGAATTATTTACGACCACATCCCTATGCTCCACATGGTTATCTCAACCATGTGATGTCACCAGAAACCATTGGAAAAACAACCATTTCATTCCCCAAGAAAAAAACAACAGATAAACAAACAAAAATAACTAAATAAATAAAAAATCATCATCCAGAGTAAAAAATAAAAATAAAAATAAACTATAAATAAAATAAAAAGACCAAAATTTCCAAATACAACATCCCATGGTAAACCAAGGCTTGGAACTAGAATTTTGGAAACACACATCTTCAAAACTACACCCCATGTCTTGAAATCCCTAATCCATTTACCTCAACTAACTAAATAAAAAATGGTTCTCTAAGAAATGGGTTCTCTAATTAACCTATGATCTAATATAATTTTTTCACATACTATCCTTGGTTGAGTCTGAACCGGTCACTCGATCTTGCCCTTGACATCCCTATGGAACATTCCCAATCACTCCGGGGTGCCTACATGCAATAGAGAATCATAGGGTAATGGAGGGAGTGGTTTAAATGAAGATATATAATCACAATAAATGAAAAAATTATTGATTATTCCAATATAAAATAAAATAACAAACATGAAAAACAAAAAATTATAAAAGAAAATAAAACCAAAGAGAACATAAAGACCAAATAGATCACTGTGTGACCCCATATGTCACATACCAAACCCAAAACTCAACATCGCTTGATGATGATCAAAACCAAGTAGGACCTTCACATGAGGATAAAAAAATAATGAAATAATATGTGTGAGTATTATAACTCAGTTGACATTCCCATGTAAAATGATTCACTATGAAATTAAATTTTAAAAAATATAATTTAATATAGGTTTTTAATATAAAATATAATCAATGTTTATTATGCATTTTTTTTAAAATAATACATGATATATTTATATCCTTACCTTAATTTTTTTATTAATTTATATGTATGATCATTTTAAATAAATGATGGGTCAGTTAGATAGAGAAAGAGGGAGCGGGAGTAAAACAATTTTCATATCATACTTCACGATTTTTTTTAAATCCAATAAATTTTCATTACTATGAAGACACAGAACAAATAGTAAGACTATGAAAAAAAACATAATGAGAGAAATGGGAAGTCACCACACATGTTACCAAACTACCAAGGAAACTAAATTATCCACTAAAAAATAATCTTTAGGGAATCATATGAATATATATAATCTTAGGATAAAATATAGAACATTTAGTAACCTAATGTATGCTTTAGGAATTATTGTTCTAGTAAAAAAACCAAACTCTTGGTCTTACCCTACATAGCCTAACGGATTGGAAACATCCCAAATGTAGAGTGTGTCCACACATAAGGGCCACCGACCAAAGTGTAATATTAAAGTAGAGCTTCAAGCATACCTAGATTATCTAATAGATATTCTCGGATCCAATGTTATTTTAAAAAATTGGGATGAGTCAAAGAGAATCAAACATTGATCAACATATAAACATAAAATAATCACAATCCACCATAGGAATCCCACATGGAAGCATCACAAATGAATCGCCCTAAAGAGTAATAAAATTTTCATGCAACCATAAATGAACAAGGGATGTACCATTATAAGGAAAACTTGTTCCCTATAACAATGAATTGGAAAACAGAGAAATCTAAATGAGTGATTCCAAAAGAAAACCATTTTCAAATGCAACCACTGGGCCTCACATAGCCTTTGAGTAACAACAACCCCATTTCAAAGTGAAAATTTCATTTTGATACCCTCTTGAAATCCCAATTCACAATTTATAAAATCAAAACCCATTTATAGAATCCAACCAGAAATGTTATCAAGAATGTTTTTTTCCAGAGCTCAATAGTATAATTTCATACAATTTATCGAAAAGAAAAATGCAGTGGATTTCATTCCAAAAAATAATTATATATGTTATATATCATCATTTTCAATGAAACATGGTGAAAACATAAAATATAAATAATGAATATTTTTATTAGAAAATTCATTGGAGTAGCTACCTCAATTTCAAAGAACTAGGACAATGACATCCTGAAATGGATTTAAAGAGGTCCAAAAAGGTATGGACACCCAAAAAAATCTTAAAATGAAAAAAAAAAATAAAATTAAAAATAATTAAACATAAAAACTAGAATTAAGTGACCACATAAGGAAATTTAATCCATGAGAAAATGAATCAATATGAAAGATGGAGAAGACAATAAAAATTTAACTTGAAAAATCACCTAATAAATTTGATGAAATTACTTATTTTTACCGTGGAAAGTAGTGGAGAGGTATAAGGAAGATAGGGGAGACTCCATTGGATTTCATAATCCCAATGGGGGAGAATTTGGTGTTTAGAGGATAAAACCAATAAGTATTTAATGGTAAAAATACATTTTTAATGGACCTAGGCACAACACATGGCTAGTCTTCACAATTTAGAAAACGTTTCTCTAACCAATCGTCACTCACTATACTGGAAAGATACCAGTATGATTTAGAGACATATTTTGGGAAACCATGTGCCAATCATTATGTTTGGTTATTTCAAAATTTCCACATTCATTCACATGCTTCTGACAAGTTTTGTAATACCAATTCACATGTTGTTCTCTATAATCTAGGGACCACAAAAGACCTCTACAATTACATGATGGGTCTATAATGTGTCAATCTAAATTTCTGATGCCTAATCGAGAGAAAAATCAATTAAAAATGGAATCAACATCATGAGTTCACATGAATTCAAATTGACCATGTAAAAAAATGTGCAATAAAAGAAAAAACAAAAAACTCAAAAAATCAATACGAAACACCCAAGACTCAAAAGAGAAACTAAAGAGAAAATGATAAATTGAAATAAACAAGAAAATTAAAAAACATGGTGTGATAAGTTGTAATTATGCATTTAATGTTTATATTTTATATTCCTAATATATTTATGTTTCTGAAAAGATAATATATCGATCACTTTTAACATTTCAATTAATGAAAATGATTACATAATTGATGCATATGTGTGGACTAACAGCTCTATAAAGTGATGTGACTTATTGTTCATCACCACATAACATTTTTGATATATATATATATATAAGTATATAAAATAAAATGATATTTTCTCAATGATAGCAACATAGTTCATTTTTCATAATCAAACTACATGTATGGATTAAATAGTATAATAGATTTATAAAAATGAAAATAATGTAATGATTATTATTGTGGTTTTTATGAAATAATGACCAATATTACCACAATCAAACTATTGAGGTTATTTTGGATATTTGAATCAAATTTCATCAAAATGACAAGAATGAACAAAAATTATTATGTAATTCAATATAACATGGTTTTGAATAAAATTAATGTAATAATAATCATAAATATTGTTCTTAAGTAATTAAATAATTCACAAAATTGTATTATTTAGGAATATGAAGATACTACATGATGAGTCGGACCTATGTTAATGGATTCTATATCAATTTATTTCCAGTGATAGATATTTTCATTCTATGCACCTAATTTATCTTATATGAGTCATAAACTGCACCATTTTCATGTTATGTCATAAATACATCGTAATTCATGGTGTTTTATGCTTGAATTCCTTTTCATTAATACAAGGCTGTTTGAAATTTATTTAACTAATTTGTAGTGGTTAAAAACTAAATTATATTACCTTAGGTAATATAACTTCTTAATTGATTATATTATGTTCGGAATTAAGATCCCATATTGTGATCATGTTGTATTTGATATCAATGGTAGTTATTTGTTGTAAATGATCGTCATTAAAATAGAAATATTTAATTGATTTCTATATGTTTTATAAGTTATAAACATATAAGTTTTTGATGATTCCAAGATATGAAAAGATGATAAAAAGGTGACTGTATCTTAGATTAATGGATATGTAATATAATTAAGTACTATGATATTAAAGAAGAACATTAAAAGAAATTGAGTTTATAAATATGATTATTGAGGAATTTTTCATAATTTCTAGAACATGTGTCAATGAGGTATTTGAGAAACACATTTATTATAATAATTATGAATGAATATGATCCATCCAATGGTGTGTAGAAACCCAATTTCAAGTAAGTAACCCTTTCTATATGTTTTTATGTATATAACGAATATGGGTTTTGTTTTTGAGAGTTTGGGAAAAAAATTGAGTGTTTATGGGTATTTTTTTAGGTTCATGGTTGGTGACAGTTTTTGAAAAAATGTGAACACTTATAGGAAATTGTGATCAATGAGATACGGGATAAAGGGAAGGCACAAGAGAAACACATGATTTATCCAACACTATCACATTCCTAGGAGAAACTGGGAATCTTGACATTTTTGTCTCTGATATGTCTTGTTCATGGTTTGGAAACATTGTGAGCCAACTGTGTGATGTTCTTACTTTGGATAAAAGATATATCATAGTTAGTGCATGGTATTCCTAACCATGAGACTAACTCTCCAATGGATAATGATGAGATACTAAAACTGTGGATATCAAATATTTTTTCACTAACTACCTTATTTTTATCCTATAAAACCCTATCTCAATATTCCCTTTTCCCAATGGACAAGTAATCTTATCCCATTGATCCATATGTTTTTTGAAGGGTTATTTTTGAAACATGAAGTCAAATTCTCATGGAAAGTGATCATTCATTGTTTTTCTTGGTGATTTTTATTATATTTACTTCAATGTATCTTTTGGATTCATATATCTAAATATTTTGTAGATAGATATATGATTTAGGACTCCAAATATGATTATAGATGTATTTTTTATAGGAGGTATATCTATGTCATGTTTTGGAGATTTAATATGGGTTTTTGTTATCATTTGGGTCATTTATCATTTTCTCCAATTTCTCACAGTAGGTCATACCACTCTTGACAACTATCATTTGAAATTTAATTCTTGATTTCAAATTATTTTTTTCTAGAAATTGTTTGGAAAATTTATATAATATTCTTATTGAAATATCACTTGACTGAAAGATTGGGAAATTAGGAAATGTGTGTTTTGGATGGAAAGTGTTACTGCTAACATGATTTTAAAATGATGATTTTAAAATTTTTGGTTGGATATGATCGATGGAAAAAAGTGTTTTCAATAAAAATATTAATTGAAATGTTTTTTAAAACACTTTGGTTTAGCAATTGTTTAGGATGTGTTTTTGGAGTGTGTTCATATGCATTGTTATGGATAAGGACACGCGAATTACCCCCATTTAAATATTGGGATGGATAATGGGCATGAAGTACCCCCATTAAATTGTTTCAATATGTGATGTCTTAGTGATAGGATGACTCACCACATGTGGGTGATAGTAAGTTATAGGTTTCATACATTTTTTAATGTGTACATTTTTATAATGGAATGGGATATTCCAAAAGAGAACTTGTGGCATGGTTTTAAAACATTTTTTGGTTTGTTTCCTAGAAAATTATGGATACCCTGATAAAATAGTTTTATTGGAAGCTATTTATAATTTGATATAAACTATTATTGATATTTTTTTATATAATCATTTTTTATATAAATTTTATAAATATTTATATCCTGTGTGTGTGAGTAGGAAATTAAATTGGGAAAAACATACAATGTATTTATTATTCACCCCTTTTAGGTACTTTGGATATTTTTAGATGTTTTTTACTAAGACATGAGAAAATGTAAATTATCACACATATCTAGAAGTAGTTCATGATTCATGGGATTTGTTATGGTGTTAAATAATGGATAATTTTCTGTATCTTGATTTTGATATTGGATTCTTTTTGTTTTTTAGTAGTCAAATGTGTAATTTGAAATTGTGGTATTTTGATATAGTAAATGTTTATAGATTGTTTTTTATAACTATTGTTATAAGTTTTATTTCATTGATATCATGCACTATATATTGGTCTTATTGGTTTTGTATTTATTGGAAAGTTGTTTTATTCAGAAATGGAAAATAATTCACCCACATAAATTAAAACCCTTTGGTATTTATTGTTAGACATGGGAGCATTTAGGATGTCCCATAAGGACAAGAAAAATCCATCTAAATTCTTAAGATAATGAGGAAAGGAATGATGTTACTAGTGGACTCATCTTTGTCCTTCCTATATTTTTACAACATGTGGTAATAGTCCTGATTATTCTTTGACATGGTATTGTTTTTTGGACATGGAGTTGAAATTAATTCTTGAAATTTTATTGAGATGTGATCATATAAAGGACTAGTATTTTTGAGACTTCAAATGTACAACATAAATAGATGCATCTGACCTTTTTATGATGAACATCAATTTACCACGGTTTTTGGTACATAAGTGTTTTAGAGATCCTTTTAGTTTTTGAAACCTCGTTTTCAAGGGTTTATACACTGAGACGTGAATAAAAGGAATTTGAGAAATGGCTTCCCACCAAGTCTGAATATTTATTTTCAATTAATGATTTATAATTTACTAAAAAATTATTAATTCTTTAAAAAAATTAATTTTGTTTTTAAATTTAATATTTTGGAAATTATCATCGTTGTAGTATTTTGAAAATGGTTTGTTTTTAAAAAGAGAGTATATTTTTTTTAAATATGGTTAGATATAGTATCATTTTATTTTCTAAAGAACTATTTTAATATTATGATGAGATAGAATTTGAAATTTTAGTCCATTGGTTAATAAATAGAGAGATGTTTGGAATTTGATTAGTTTCTAAAAAATGGAAACTAGGTGGTGTTATAGAAAAAAACTAGATTGTGATATTGATAATGGAGTTTCAGCTGATTCAAAAGTGACCCTAAATCTAGTTAAATGCATCTTCCATGAATTTTAGGATATATATAGATTGAATAGGAGGGATGATCAAAGGAAATTGGATAATTGAATCTAATTCAATAAGTAGAATCCACTCATATTTTTGGGAGATTTGGAACCATAGATAGTGGAGGTGTGGATGAATAGGATAAATCATATATTCAATTACATAAGCACACTAGAAGTGTTATATATAAGTATATAAACATATATACTCTTGTAGATTTAATTTGAGTGATATGATTTAGCAATTCAGGACAAATTATACCATTACCAAACATGCTAGTATATTGAGGAAGTATTTATCAAATAATTTCATCCTCAAATGTTCAAAATTCAATGAACAATATAAATAATCATCATTATATAGTAAAATCATTCTATCAGGGGGTATTAATCTATATTCATTAATTTAGTGTGCTTTACACCAAAAATTTATTCTATTTCTTCCTTAAGGGAAAACATCATTGACTCAAGGCTAAATCAAGAGAATTTCTAAAATATTGTTTTTCACTATATCACGGATTAAATAGAGATAATAAATGGAGATATGGTAGAATAAATTTATATATTAAGATATATGGAATGAGGAATTGTTTTGATACCTATATGAAATTGTGGGATCTATAATGGTGGGGGAACATGGAATAGAGACACCTATTTTATAGGAGGGAGAACAAATTAAATTCAGATAGTGGTATCAATAAACCATCTTCCATAACCTCATATTAATGAAGGATGTTTCCAATTTGTTTTTATTGAACTAATAATTTGAGAGTGTACTGGTCATCCTAGATCATGCAAAAACTACAATTAAATTGGGGGTTTTTAGTTATATTTTACCAGTGATCTGATATCCAATAATCATGAAACATCTGAGGTGTCACATGTGTCATATACTTAGAAAAAGAGAGAGAAGAATAATACCTATCCTTAGAATAAGAGAGCTATCCTTGGTGAATCCTGGAATACCATGAACCCTTTGGTAGTTCATTATTAATATATAAATAAGGAGAAAATGGTTATGAAGATTTAATTATATGGAGTTGAGCAGGTTTATGGGGATGATCAATGTGTACTATCTTCAGTGTAAGGTATGATTTTTTTAATTCTACCCTTATGAATGTTTTGTTTTAAACTTGTGAATCCCATTAAATAATTTATTATCATTATTTTCATTTGTTGAGTATTAAATTTTAGGTAATTCCTTCAGTAATAAAACGTCAAAATTCTCTTGGTAAAAAAGAGTTTCGAGATTTTATTTTTATGGAAATTCCTATAACTGTTGATCAATCCAAGATGAAATGGAGATTCTCTATGATATATAAGGTCCCTTTTAATATAATCTTTGGGATGGAATCATTGCGAATGTTCAAGGCACACATTTAATGTTATAAAAATAGTTGGTTTCATTACAATGGATGTTATCATATATGTCTTTACAAGATATATTGATGTAATTGTAGGTGAAATGGGATTTTATTACCATTATTTGGATGGATCCCTTACCTGTTGGAAGTTTTGACACTAAAACAAATGGAATAAATATGGAATATCAGTTTATAACACTACTAGACATGTTTTAAATTGTTTTTCACAATATTTATCAGGGTTTCCACTAGTAAGGTATGTAGAGGTTACAATTGATCTTCACATGGGAACCAGACCTATCTACCCTCTATCATATAGAATTGAAAATTTAGAATTATGTGAATTAAATGTGCTTTAGGAGGAGATGGAAATAAAATGTCTCATTCGGCCGAGCACATCCAAGTTGGTAGCACCAATATTGTTTGTGAAAATAGTCGATGGAACTCTATGGATGTGTGTGTATTATCATAAACATAACCAATATATGATAAATAATAAGTATCCACATCCATGTAATGATGATATGTTTGATAAAATTAGGGAGCAGAGTGTTTCTCCAAAAATGAATTCTAATCACTATACCATCAATTGTGAGTTTAGAAGGAGGATATTCAAATGAAACATTTCAGGAGTATAAATGGACATTATGAATATGTGCCTAACCATTTCAGTCATACAAATGTCTATGTTGTATTTATTTAATTAATGAATCCAATATTTTAGTGATATCTGGATTATTTTTTGGTGGTTTTTTGTGGACCCTATATTAATGTATTCATTGAAAATGGTTGATCATGATGACCACATGGAGATAATATTGGGAATATTGAGGGATTATCACCTATATTTCCAAATATCAATTTGTGATTTATAGATAAAATATGTATGTTTTAATGGACATGTAATTCTAGAATGGTTTGTTTCTATGTATCTAATAATGATTTGTGATGTGATCTCTTAGCAACCTCCAATGAAAGTAGTCGATATACATAGATTTCATGGATTGGATGGTTATTATCGACACATTGTGGATGATTTTCAAGACTAACATTAAATATAATAAAGTTT
Source organism: Viscum album (assembly GCA_963277665.1). Taxonomy (NCBI): domain Eukaryota; kingdom Viridiplantae; phylum Streptophyta; class Magnoliopsida; order Santalales; family Viscaceae; genus Viscum; species Viscum album. The sequence continues at coordinate 1,932,654,354 of OY728159.1, forward strand.
ATAGTTGTTGATGTTCTATACACCTAGGATGAAGAATGTAATTAGTTTAATAAAGAGAATAATGATTGCTTTACAACTTCACAAATCTAGATTTTTCAAGAATCAAGATAAGGTTATATTATGTATTGTGATTCTTCGAGATCTGGGATAGGATTTGTTCTCATGAAGGGAGATCGTGTTGTTTATTATGACTCATTGAAGTTCTAGTTTCATTTGAAGAACTACTTAACACGTGATTTTGAGTTATCTATCTTAGTCCATTCTATGACGATGTCACATCATTATCACTTTGCTGATAAATTTACTATGTTTATGGATCATAATATCTTGAAACATATTTTCTCACAATGGGATTTCAATCTGAGGAAAAGATGATGGATGGAGAATTCCAGAATGTTTGAATTTGACTTCATGTATACACTTGGTAAATAAAATTCACGAATGATTCATTGAGATGATAGTCATATTATTAGTTTTAAAAAATCTTTCATATGAGTGGTAGTTGATTCCGGTTTTATGCAACATGCACATAGAATGTGAATTATGATGTAATTTAGTGGTTTTACTAGAAGTATCATTAGATTATGATTTTTTAGAGATTGATAAAGAGGCATTGATGTTTGATATTGAATTCATGGCTATGAGGTCAAAAATCATTGGCGGGGAAACAATTGAGGGATTTATGCAGTATGTGATTTCATATTTGGGTCTTAGATGTAGGATGGATGTACCCATTGCTTGTTAGGAAAATATTCTTCATGTATACCACTATTTAAGATGCGATTTTCATCATGGAATACAGAATATGTATATGGAATTGAAAGAAATTTTTTGGTGGGATATAATGAAATGGATGGTGGATGAGTTCATTTCTAAATGCATAATCTGTTATCAAGTTAAGGTGGTGCATCATCGACTGAAAGGTATATCATAGTCTTTAACTAATTTAGTGTTGAAACAGGACAAGATAGTTATTAAATATTTGATAGGTATCCCAATAATGGTTATTAGACATGAGTTCAAATTAGTGATAGTGGATCGACTTACCATGTCAACTAATCACATTACTATTCATGAATCTTATATGGCGGAGGACTTGTAAGGAATGTATATCGAAGAAGTGGTAAAGAGACATATTATACCATTTATGATTATATTTGATTGATATTTGAGGATTATGTATGATTTTAAGAAATCTTTATAGAAATACCTTGGGACTCTATTGAAAATTAGTATTGTTTCTCATCTTCTGATATATGTGAAATCCGAATGGACGATAAAGACATTGGAAGACAAGTTGTGGGATTATGTAATGGATTTTTGTGGTTTATAGGAATAGAACCAACCATGAGGGGAGTAATATCCAGAAAATAGTTGTTCAGAAGAAATTTAAATGGATCTGTACGAATCATTTTATTGTAATCCTTTTCATTCACCACTTTTTTGGGTATAGATAAGTGGGAATTCAGTGGCTGGGTCAATCCATGTCCAAGAAACAATGGAGAATATTCATTTGATTAAGAAATGAATGGAAATTTCTTAGATTTAGTGGAAATCATATGTGGATAATCGTCGACTGAAATTTTCATTTGCATAGATTGATCATGGGTTCTTGAGGATCTCTACAAGTCATGGACATCTTCTTTTTGTAAATAATGAAATGTTATATCATACAAACATATTCCCTTTTGATATATTGGAATAGTTTGGTGAGGTGGAAAAACACTTAGCATTGCGACCACAGTTCCAAGTGGTGCATAATGTGCTTCATGTATCTTAGTTGAAAAAGTGTAAAATTATTCATTACCATGATATTTTATGGGATCATGTTGAACTGGATATGGATTCCTCATTGGAACATATCCCTATATTGATTGTGGATATGTAAGAGACTATGTTGTGTGAAAAAATCATCGGTCTAGTGTTACACCCTGGGTTATTATATGAATTTTTTTCTTGAATTATTTAAATTTTCCTTAATATCATGAATTTCATAGAGTATAAAATACCTTTCACATATAACTAACATGGAATATGTTACATGCAACCCCAGCATGGCGTACATCACACGAAACACCGAGTTTCAACAAAACATAACTTTAATTGTTATAAATATTTAATTTATAAAATTATAACCCAGCTTTTAAACATGTTGATATGAATAGTATTAAATATTTTAAAAATATTTTTCTCATTGGTTTTAAATAAAAAAAAAATATTGATAATGAAAGGTATAATTTTTTTTGGTAAAGTGATTATATATTAAAAATATTATTTTCTCAAATAAATAACATTTCATGTCCTTCTATGAAAAAAATAAAATTTGAGTTACACATGTTAAAATATTTAATTTTATAAAAAAATCTCTAATTTCTAATTTTTAATGTCGAGATTATCTTAGGGTGAATTTTTGGTATTTTTCAATGAAGCTTATTTTTTTGATAAATAATGTAAAATACTGAATTTTAATTCAATCATGCCTTTAATTAGAGATTATTTTTAAGGATAAATTAAATATAAATTGGTTTAAAAATTTAATTATATAATATTTTAATAAATTAATAAAATTTAGTTCATTGTAACCAATTTAAAAATGAAATTGGATATAAAAATATAGCAAACATTTGAGCATTTATACATTAATAAATTGCAATATTGTTCTTTAGTGATAGTATTTTTAAATTTATTTCTTCCCTATCCATAAATATAATTTGAGAAAAGTATTCCAGATTTTTAATCATCATAATTTATAACTTATAATATGTTAGACATAGTTTTTTACCAAAAATATTAGTGAATTCAGTTAAAAATAATTACACTGATGAAGAAAGAATAAACCGAAATAAAGGAATAAAATGTGGGTATAAGGGCCCAAATGACCTATCCACTTCTACAAAACCCTTTTATGGACATATTTTGGACAAAAAACTTAGATTATTGAGTATTTTGCGTTTTTAAAACTTTTTTATGGTGAAAACGTGGGTACTTCTATATTTTTTTAAGAAATTTCATGTCTGTACTTTCCCTTACTTGTAAATGGACACAACTGATCCCTCTTCTCAATAAATCTCATACCACAGAGCATAAGAAAGTATCTACCTGATTCAACCTACAAACCCCTAGATTACTTCTTGAATCCACCTATTTTTTAGATATCCTTCTATAGAATCCAATCAGTGCAAACTAAAAGGATTTACCAAACTTAGAGAGGATTATGGTGTCCTTTATATGGGATGGGAAAAGGGAAGGCATACATCACTGGGCGTCTAGAAAACGTCTTGCAAAACCCCTCTCCGAAGGGGGCATTAATATGAGGAGTGTTTTTTCAACCATGGAAGGTCTTCATGCTAAACTTTCATGGGAGGCTATAGAAGGAAGAACAATTTGGGGTAGGATAATGCAATACAGATATGGCACAAATGTGGATGAGAAGAGAGCTCGACCCTCCAATGTTTGGAAACCGATTCACCCTTATTTGGGGGTTTTTCTTCAGCACTCCAGATGGATGGTTGGAAGTGGTGATATTTCCTTTTGGTTGCAGGATTGGGGGGCTGGCAGGTTGTGGTTTCCAAGATGCCCCACACCGAATATTTCTTTTCGTGAGGCTAGCGGTCATCCTGGTTTTATTCAGGCCATCTTGGATGATAGCCAACGGTCGGTCTTCAATAACATTGATATCAATGATGAGCATGACAATCTTATTTTTACAGGTTTTTCATCAGGTGTGTTATCTTTAAAGGCTTTTTCTCGGGTGAGGAGGGATGAAAATGATGATGAAACTTGGGGGGAGACCTTGTGGTGCAGGGAGGTACCCTCAAAATTTAATTTCCTTTTGTGGTGGGTAAGGAACCGAGCTTTTCCTACTGATGATAATATTCAGCGCATGGGTGTTAGCTTTGCCTCCAGGTGTTGGTGTTGTCGAGAGCCCAAAACAGAATCTCTGTGGCATTTGTTTTTTGATAGTGAATGGGCCGATTGGATATGGTCGGTGTTCGGTGCTCTCACTGGATGGAGCAGGCAGGGAGGGACGATGGAGATCTTCTTAACTGCATGGTTCCAAGGCGTGGGCGGTCAAGGACCTAAAAGGAAGGATCAATCTATTCTGTTACTTGCCGGATGCTGGACCCTATGGAGCGCAAGGAATGATGCGTTTCACAATAACAAAATAGGTACACATGCCAGTATCATTTTCAGAATGCAGAATTCTTTTCAGGACTTGGTTCGGGTGTGTGATAGCTGCCAGGATGCACCATCGGTGAAGGCTATTATACCCAGCTGTATTAGGTCCAGCCGAAGCAGGGAGTTGGGCCGCGGGAACTGGGTACGTTGTCACCCACTCACCTTCGGCCTAAAATTAAACACTGATGGATCACTTGTGGGGGGGGGGGGAGATGAGAGGTGGAGGGGTTATCCGGAACTGGGAAGGGTCTGTTGTAGCAGCCTTTTCTACTTCCTATGGTAGGGGTGACGTTTTTCAGGCGGAAGCGCAGGCTATGCTCACGGGTTTGGAGTTGTGTGGACAGCGGCATATCATTCTCAAAGCAGTTGAAACAGATTCGTTAATGCTCTTCAAAGCATTAGCAAGTAAAGGTAGGGTTCCGTGGAATAGCGTTTATATCATTAGAAAGTGCAAGCAGAGTTTGGGTAATCTTATTGATATCACTCACACATGGCGGGAAGGGAACCAAGTTGCAGATTTCTTGGCGTCCAGATCTTCGCCCAACCAAAGTATGTCTCTTTTCCTGAATATATGTTCTTTTCCTACTGAGGGGATGAAGTTTGTGATTAATGATGCCTTGGGACTGCACTTTTTTCGACCTCCGTGATTTCCTTGTATCAACTTTCTTTCAAAATCAATAAAAATGTTAGTTGTCAGTCCGTGCTATCACACTCCCCTAAGCTCTATTTTTTTTCAATATTCACCCCCAAAAATAATTTTATTATATTCTTATAAAACAAAAATTATATCCTCAATACAATGATATTTTTTATTTATATGTTTTTTACCAACACATACTGACACTACCATCTAATGGGTAATGAACATTTTGTTTACGTGTATGGCAAACTACCGCTTGACGAAACGATGATTGATTATTTTTCCTTTACAGCCTCTCACAGTGTGAATTATGATGGAAAATATATTTATATATGAAATTTATTATGTATTTAAAAATTATTTATTCACATAAAACACATGAATTTATATATTCTATATCATGTAAATACGATAATTTCATTTTAGGAAGTAAGGACTACTATCCCTAAAAGTGATGTGATTTATTCACACCCTATATGATGTTTATTAAAGATGAGTTTATGGAAAAATATGATTAATATTAAATGTTCATTGTACTATAAAGATATTACATACATATATAAATATATTTCATTTTCATCCACTCTTTCAATATGACTACAAATCAAAAATGACGTTCCAGCTTACGTACATCATGGTGTCACCATGAACGGTGTATTACAATTCATAATTAAATATTATATTTATTATTATACAACACATATATCTAATATACTTGAAATTTATATCATGTTTTACATTTTATTGTATCTTTATATATTTATAAGAACCGAATATATGAAAAATTAATAAACATGTGAAGAACAAAGCAGATATTACCCAAAGTGAATCTTTAACATAGATTTGTAAAAAAGTGGGTAATATAAAGTCATAATAATACAATATATTATATTAGATATAATAATTCTGTTATTTTTAATATAATGATAAAATTTTATTTATTATACAGGATGTTCTTACAAGTACGATGAGAGTCAAGATACAAGGTAAGAGAATTTCACAAAAGTTTTTATTTCCGTGAGATACATGCCTTATTCACAAGTCAATTGTTTTTTGTGGTATATATACTTCCCAGTAATATATTATAGGTATATTATAATTAAATATATGAGTTTTTATATATCCATTATATGATATTTCTTTCCTGGGGTTTATTTTTTAAATGATACCATGTCTTTTTGATAGGTTTGTCTCAATTTTCCTTCATTGAGACTCATATCTTGTTTTGCACCTAATTTTTTATTTAAGGTTCATATAATTACATTATTAATGTTATAAAATGAATCTACTTATATTTTTGATATTTTATGATTCATTTCATTGAACATTTTTACACAGAGTGTATGATACCAATATACCATGTAATAAGAGTTTATTTAATCAATCACTTCGCTTTTCAAGATTGATTATATTTATGCATCCTTTTATTATATATTATGAAAAATATATTAATAACTCTCATTAAATTATTTCAACTTTAGTTATTCATGATATCATTATATATTTGTAACTTTTTTCTACTCTTTTGTACATAAAAAATTTTATAATATGTTTTACTTATTCTCTATATTACCTCTCTCATCGGTTAGAAATATATTTTATTTCAAAAATCACGTTTCGAAACATATCTTCAAATAAAATTAAAATGATCTTTGGAGAAAATTTTCAAGGTAAGGATTTTAATTTTTTTTTATTTTTAAACAATCCATTATATGTTTTTAGAGATTTTTTTAAAGAAAAATGTTTTCAATTTTTTTTTTAAAAAAATGGATTATCAATGAAATATGTATATTATTCTCAATAAATGTTTTTAAAAGTTATTTAAATATTATTTCCCAACTTAGATGAAATATTTTGTTGTTACTCATGCCTTTATGGTGAAATTATTAAATGTTTTCGTTAATATTATTTCTCTTCTTATATAATTTTTTTATTTGATGATAATTATGATTCCCTTTTCTATTTCACTAATTAAATTCCTCTGAAACCTATTTCATTTCACAAGTAATGATTTTGATGAATTGATTATGAAAGTTTTACCTTTTTCCAGAGGTCATTATATGATATCATGTTTACAAACCCCATTTAATTTCATGGATTTTGATATGTTTGATAATGATTTTCTCCCAAATGTATGTATGATATAATTTTGATATGGGAGGGGCCTATATCACCCATAAATGAATTGAGTAATGATTTATATCTAATGAGATAGACTAAGACAGTCAGGGGGTTAACATTGACCAGTAATATGGCCAAGGGAGTGAACTATGATACCAATAAGGTATGAGAAGTGATCTATTTCTATTAAGATATCCATCAGAGTGATCCATGACTAGAAATATTATATGGGGTGTGAATTCATGCTTCTAACATTGACTCAACAAAAATGCCTTGATGACCATGGGAATCATTTTATATGCATATGTTTTTTGGACAATATTCTACCGATTGTTCTTATGTTATGATTTAATGGATTATTATATTTATTTACTAATGATTCAGGCCATATTAACATTCAATATTTACACCATGATTCATGTATATGATCATTGATATATGGGTTCTGATATTCTGTTTTCATGTACTGGTTCTCATACAATTATTCTCTTGATTTTTTTATATATCTACCATGATTACACTTACCAAGAATTTGATCTCTTATAATTTAATGATTCCTTCTCTGGGTTATGAAGATATTTATTAGTTTTTATTTGTTTAAGAAGGGTTCCAGTAAAAAAGTACCTTGTGGTGATAATGTTTCTCACTTATGTACAAGTGCTTATGTTTCCATGTTTCTAAATGCACTGGACTAGTATAGTCTTTGGGTGTCTATTTTTATAATGTTTTAAATACTTTTAAAAACATATTTATTCTTAATCATTGAAATTATAGGGTCTATATTGTTGGTATTAGAAAAAAAAATTAATTTTACTTTCTATTAATGAATAAGAAAACCATAGAGCGAACCCTATGGACATGTCTGAGGATAATTATTGTGATATGAAAAAGTATAAGAAAATGACATGGAAATTTTTTAAAGGATATAGTATGTTTTCTCCTTGTAGTACATCCATTTCTGGATACTACAGGATAATTTTTCACTCGAATATATGTATATAAGTGTAAAAACTCTAACATGATGTTCGAAGCCTAGATCAGGGTATTCTGGTATTAGACCATGGGTATTTATTCACACCTGGTTTGATAGTCCTTATAGATATTCATTGGTAATTCAAAAATACTTCATGAACAATCAAGAAGTATATAAATAGATTTTGGTTATAAATGACCTATGATAAGCCTAAGGTGTCATAGATTAAGGAAGTTGTCATAATAAAAACTTCCTATAAGTGACATTTAATTTTTATTTGGTTCTTCATTATGATAATTATTTCTTAATCTATTCTTGTATTTTTGGTCAGTGGTTGGATCCTCAAGAGACCACGTTAATAGTGATTTATACTTGCATAGTAACAATTTCCCTCATGGGAAGCCAAATTCTATTAGAGGAGAGATGAAAAATCTCATTGTTATGCTCATCCAAATAAGTCAAGCTATAAATCAGGGTGGACATTCAAATGAGGAAATAAGGAAAAACATTCTGTTGAGTGTTTCATGTGAAAAATATCACCTGTGTAATGTGGGTCTTTAAATCCACTTTTTTTTTACAAATTGATCAGTACTACTGAAATGATATTATATGTTCTAAAATGTTTGGAGCATGATAATTTCATTATATATTTTTATCAGTTTTTAGTTGAACTAGGAAAGTGGTTGTTTTTAATTACGAATATGAGGTAGGAAGATGATATTGAATCCATGTACCATGTTGATTTCATTAACTTTTTTTCCAATATTTACATCTCTATGATTATTCAATCCATGATGAGGAAAGTGTCCTTTGAGTTTATGTAAAGTGATAACAAGTTTTTTGTACCTATAAGGCTAATTTAACATGAAATATTAGGTATGATTCAGTAATTATAATCCATCCCAAAATAAAAGTTGATAGGTTCTTCAATGTCTTTAAGCAAATTCTCATAAGTATGATGGCCATAAATGACTTTGGTATCAATGAATATATTCTTTGGTGTGTAATCATTATTGGAATGGAGGTTGTAGTCATGTATATATTTCATGGGTTTGATAAGAAAATGAACATGGAGTTTAATGGAAAATAAAAAAATTATGAATACAAGAATATGAGATTTAATTTATTCTCTTACTATGGAATGAATCATAGAGTAAATTTACAAAAGTGATCCAATAAATGTTTTATGTGTGGAAATTAAAGAAATATTAAATTTTATTACAAATCGGATTGGTAAAAGTTATCTAACATTGTGAATAGAAAATAAGAGGCATAGAATTCCCCTCCAGTAATTGTTCACTACAAGTGTATGGAGAATGAGAATTGTTATATCTATTTCCCAAACCCAAGAATTGGTGATAATGATCAATGTTAGAAACATCTTAAATGGAGGGATGAGGGTAAATCTGATGCAATTTTTATTACAGTATAGTGGTGAAATAATAATGTGAGGAAAGGTAAAAATAAAATCCACTCTAGAACATCAAATTTATTCTTTGATTCTGTATCTACCAACACATTCATATCTAATTAATATTATATAGATTTTAGGATTCCCCAAAAATGAATACATGTTGAATTATTAGTGAAATCCCTGAAAGTGTTATTATTTCGTACCATGTCTATGAATCCTCTACATTTTACGTTTGTGGGAATGTGGTTATTGAAAATCATGTCATTATTACATTGGGTTTGTTGGATTTATCCAAATAAATAACACATAAATTGAAGATAAAGGGCTGTTACGTTTGATATTTAAGACCCTTGTATAATCATCTATCAATTTGACAATACAAATGAACTTACTATAGAGATTACATCCAGTGTATTAGTATTAATTCACATTAAAAATGGATTTTTTTCTCAAATGTTTGTGGAGAAATTTGACATCAATGATGTTTCAATTGTTAGATAATCTAGTGATATTTTTTCTAAAGAGTTTTATATAATTACACTAAAACAACAAGTTGTGTTCTCAATGGAACTCATATCTAGTTCTACACCAATTTAAAATACTACCTATAGAATGGACCTAATTGATTCAATGGAATTGAAGAAGAAAACCCATGATAACCATGATAATGGATTCATTAAGGCAAGCGTGTCACCTTAGGGTGATCCTATTATTTTTATGAAAAATAAATATTGATTAGTGTGACTCTACATTGATTAGGGGGAGTCGAAAAAAATCATGATCATGAACATGTATCATCTCCACCATATTGGTTACTTTTATGATCAACTACATGCATCTCAATACATTTCAGTGATTGAAATTCATTATGCCTATAATTGATTGAGGTACAAGAAGGATGATATACAATAGAAAAAAAATTCTATAGGTTTTGGAAACTATAAATATACAGCGATTCTTTTTTTATCTTATTATTATCCCTAATATCTTAATTTATTTGAAGAATAGAGTATTTAGAGGTCACTTTGACCAGTTTGTGGTAGTATTTATAGATTATATTCATTTATATTCCAATAGAAAGGAAGGGGATGATGATCACTTGAGAATTTTCCTATCATTCCTAAAGAATAAGAAAATATTTAAAATGTATAAAAAATGTTATTTTTTTTTTCTGAAAAAGATGTTTATGTTTTGCGTTATATAATCTCAATAGATTATATGTTAGTACATATTTCAATGATAGAGGATATTCAATGTTGTCCCACACAACCCATGTTTACATATATCAATTTCATTTGAAGTTTAGTTGTATATAATCAATATTTTGTTAAGAATTTTTTTGGAATATCTATGCCTCTAAACAAGTTTACTCGAATGGGATCCAAGTTCCTCTGGAAATATTTGTCTGGGGAATATATTATAGAACTAAGGATAAGGTTATTCAGTGCACCAGTTATTACATTACCATATAGTTGAGAAGGGAATTTAATCTATAGTGATGCATCCAAGAAAGGCTCGAGATGATTTCTTCTTCAGAATCACATGGTTATATGTTATTCTACTTGTTAGTTAAAAATTAATGAAAAAAATTATCCAACACATGGTTTGGCGTTAGAATTAGTGATTTGGACGAATTATCATTATAGAGAAATGACTTCTATATATACCGATCATAAATATTTAAAATATATATTCACACAGAAGTATATAAACGTCCTCCATAAAATATATTTATAGTTGGTAAAGGATAATGAATTCTCAATACATTACCACCCTAATAAAGAAAACAAGGTGGCCGATGCTTGGAGTTGAAAAGATCATGCTAGAATATCCATGATGAGGATCACAAAAGAACTAATATATCATTATTTGGAAAAGAAATACATATATATCTCAAAGGAAGGGGAAAATTGTATCTTTAACAAATGAACAGTGAACCCACTATCCAAGTGATAATTATAGAGGCATAAAATTAAAATTTATATCTCCAAAGGAGAGTTACAAAAGATCCTTTTTTTAGCCTTGATCAAGACATATTGATAATGATCCATAATCTTGTTTGTGTTCCTTCTATATATGATTTTAATAAGGATAAATTAGAATAATATAATTATTATTCATTCTATATATATAATAGAATTATGAAAATGTATGAGGATTTGAAAGAATGATTTGCTTGACGACATGAAGAGGGATATATTTGAGTTTTTATCTTCATTATTGGTATACTATCATATTAAGAAATAATGATAAATGTTTATGGGGATGATGAATCAATTACCCATACCATAATGAAAATGTGAGAACATCACAATGGATTTTTTTGTTGGAAAACCCAAAACCATTAAAGGGTTTAAATATATTTATGTGGAAGTTCATTTACTAAAACAATAAAAACACTCCATCACAATCATATAATACTTATAACTATATCATATTTTTAAGATATATATTAAATATGTTGTATGGTTTCATGGATTACCACATATTATTATATAGGATCAAAATCCAAGGATTAAATCTATGTTATGGAGAATATTCACCAAGAACATGAATCATAATTTAGTTTTACCACAACATTTCATCCTAAAACATATGGATGAAATGAATAAACATTTGGTCCCAAGAGGATACATTGAGATCCTGTTCTCTAGATTTTAGTGGATGATAAGATCAACACCTTCCTCTAGTTTATTTTTCATATAACAATTGATTTATTTGAAACATTAATTTTTCACAATGTGAATCCCTCCACTAGAATAAATGTAGAGATACAACTTTCTTGTATGATGTTGGAGAAGGAAATATGTTGGGACATGATAGTGATAAAGAATTTTTTGATAAGGTTAAAAACATTCAGAAGTATATCAAGGAAGCATATAGTCACTAAAAAATTATTCAAATAACCAACAAAATAATATCTAATTTGAATTTGGTGAAATGTATTATATATTAGTCTCTCCAAAGAAAAAAATTAAGTGATTCATAAAGAAAGGGAATCTATGCCCTCAGTATATCAGTCCCAATGAAATTATTGATCATATTAGGAAAATATATTGTATCTTCAACTTCCTCCAAATATATCTAATGCCCATTATGTATAACATGTATCTCTTCTATGGAAGTAAACAACTAACCCTTCAAATGTATTGAACTCATAGGACGTACATCTGGAGAAGGATATTTCATACGAGGAATAACATGTTGAAATTCTGGTCCAATTTGAGAACGATATAAAAAAGAACACTCACTTGGTAACTGATTTGTGGGGAAATCACATGTTAGAGGATGTTATGTTGGAACTTGAGGATATTATGAAGCATATGTATCCTAATTGGTTTACCCCAAAGAATAATTTTGCATGAGAAATTCATTTTAATGGGGGTAGAATATAAAAACCAGAGTTTTAATATAAATTTTTCTCTTGAATAAATTAATTTTTCATTGATATATTGAATTTAAATAATTCAAAAACTCTGGTAATAATCCATCGACAAGGGATAAATTACACACAAAAATAACTTGTCATATGTTACATGTAACGAGAAGTTTCAATGAATCATCATTTTAATTTTTATAATTACTTCAACTAGAAAACTATAACCTATATGTTGCAAATAGTGAAATAAATATTAATAAATACTTTTAAAACATCTCAGTATAATGTTATAATATTGATATAACATATTTAAAATTACATATATAATTTTTTTAAATATCTGTATTCCATTAAAAATACATTTTTTTGAAATAAAATAATTTTCTCATACTTAGGTTAAAATAAATAAATTTAATTTTAAACACATTTATATATTGAATATGATAAAATAGATATAATTTTTGAATTTATAATGTAAAAAATATATTTGGGTTTATTTTTTTTATTTTTCAAATCAATTTCATTTTTTGATGAATAGTGAAAAATTCAAAATTTTAATTCAAAATTTCATTATCATATAAATGATTTATAAGGTTAAATTATAATTCAAATTGATTTAAATGTTTAACTTGATCATATATTCATAATTTAATCCATTATAGGTCAATGTAACTAATTTCACATTGAAATTTGATATAAAAACATAACAATGTTTTGATCATTTTTAGTTTGAAAACCTACAGTGTCTTCCAATCAGTGGATTTAATTTTAAATTATTTTCTAACAGTTATTTATTTAGTATTTATAAAAAATTATTTAATTATTTAATAATAAAATTTGATAATATCAAATATGTTCAACTTAATTTTTTTCTAAAAATAATAGTGACTGTAGTTAAAATTCATTAAAGTGATTAAGTTAAAATTAAACGTAACAAGGGAATAAAAAGTAATCAAGAGTCCCAAATGGCATATAAACTTGAAAAAAAAAACATTTTATGAATCTATTTTGGCCACATACATTCAATTATAGTTTTTTATTACTTATATTAGTTAACAACATGGGTAAACCTAACATGTTTTAGGAAATGCTAAGTGTGTCATTTCCCTACCCAGTAAAAGGCCACCATCTCTCCCTCTTCTTCACACATATCAACCCAATTATGTTCGGCCAAAGTCAATGACAGCCACATCCTAAAATTTCATGACCCGACCTTAACTGGGCTCGATCCGCAACTACCCCAAGCCCGCCTCCATAGGCCAGGGGCTGGCGACAAGTGCCAAAGGATAAAAAACTCGGGGAGGCATTTGCCTGAGTACCTGTACACACATACACAACACACTCAATGCAGAAGTGAAGAGTAAAAGAAAAGACAAGTAATTTAAAAGAGGAAACTGCTATAAATAAACCACAAAGTGCATTGACCTCTAAAAGTACAAAGCATGTGCTGAAAGTAACTGAAAAAGAAAAGGGGCAAAACATGCGCCCAACCAGAAAAGTACCACAACCCGACAACAGGTAAACAAAAGGAAAATAGCTGGAAGGGTCCCCCACCTGGAACCTGATTACGACCACTGCATGTGGTCCAAGATCCCGAACTCATAAGATCCACTGAAGTCGCGACCAACCTTTCTATCGTCTGTAAGGGAACACCAAGTACGGACAAAGCCCAAGAAGGGGTGAGTATAAAAACACTTAGTAGGATACCCCGAAGGCTCGAGGGAGCAAAAAAGGAGGTACCGAAGGGTGAGAAGTAGAGCGAACAAGATATGTAACAGAGTACAACAAGGAGAGCAATAGAGTAACGGTAGAGAGTCCAGATCAACCCAACAAGAGGAAATAATGTAGACTCGTCCAGACACAAGGAGCTGGAAACGGTGAGAAGATGAACTTCTCATCGAGTCTTCGCTACCTATAGTAGGAGAGTAGACTCATCCAACCACGAGAAGCTAGAAACAGAAAGAATTTGGCATAATCCACGCGTATTCGCCTCTCCTGGTAGGAGAGTATCCAAAACCCCAGGAGTGGGTACTAGTACGAGGTATATACATGTATATGCTATGTCAAGAAGCCCGTACAAGATCGTAAGGGGATCTCCATCCTATAGCTCAGCCCAAGAAAAGTGAGTCGCCCATAGTCCCAGAATGTAAACACCATCGATGCCCAGAATCCCACACGTCTGCCCCGAACTGCAAGCCAGGAGGCTCAAATCAACGCACCTCGACACTATCCTCTTTGGGCGGCACTGACTCGCCCGCACGGTTTTAGGTCACGTCGCAAGGACGCGTCTCGGTGGGAAAAAATGCTCCTCAAAGACAAGGTCATTCCATTACTAAACCGTACAATCAATGGTCCTGCTCCGGTTATCACGGAGGAAGCCACAAACTAGCATAGAAGAAAGGACTGAGTCTGGAATGTCAACGGGTGTCCCACAGCCCAGCCCTGTAGGAGGGTAATTCATAATATGATATCAGGTGACCCACTACCCAGCCCTGCTGGAGGGTAAACCCTAATAAGTCAACAGGCGACCCACTGCCCAGCCTTGCTAGAGGGTGGACCTGGAATAAGTCGACAGACGACCCACTGCCCAGCCCATCTGGAGGGTAGACCCTCAAGAGTCGTCGGGTGACCCACTGCCCAGTCTCTACTGGAGGGTAAACCCTAGAAGTCAGTGGTCAACCCACTGCCCAGTCTCTACTGGAGGGTAAACCCAAAGAAGTCGATGAGCAACCCACTGCCCAGTCTCTACTGGATGGTAAACCCAGAACTGCTCTGGCCATTTCTACTGGAGGGTACAACACTGGCCAACTGAACACGGAGTGGGTATCGTGCAACCACCCGACTCCAGAACAAAACCATGGGAAACCACTCAAACCTGCTAATCTAAACCATTGAGCACAGAGCCAGTGGAAAAACTCAACCCCGCTGGTCAACAATCGCAAACCGAGTGACCCTCTACGCCGCGAGAGGTCAAAAGTACGCAAAGCCGAACACGACACGCACGTGGGGCCCAAACAACATGTGGGCCCATCTCTACCCCAACCAAGTGCACAAATGTCAAGTATTACCTAACGTGTACCTCCAAGCATTCCCATATACTCCCATAGTATACCACATCTCCAACCCTAAGGTTATTGTGCGCACGACACCCCAACGTCAATGCGAAGGCCGTAAACGTAACTTCACCAACTTGCCACCTCATCGGCCCAGGCACGACCAACCACATATCATTAAGCAATACTCCACTCACACTGGAGTGCATGTTATCACACGCCATGGGTATACTACGAACACGGTAGGAGAACCGCCACCGGGGTACCTTCATCTTTCCATATTTGATAAGATCGTGTATGAGGCTCCGCTCGCCTGAACAGATTACACCATTGTAATCCTCGTGGAAAAAACATGAAAGATAGACTACTTATTCGCCTCAAATGGATATATGACGGAAAAGTCAACAACACCGCCTCATGCCCGAACGACGTCCCGTGATCCTGAGCCTCGGCCCCGAAAATAGTCGGGCGCATCGCACCATTGTGATCCCCTCGAGAAAACATGTCAAAAAGACTGCTCACTTGAGCGCAACAGATATCCGGAGAAAAAGATGCATTCTAGCGCACCGCACACGACCAGCGCTTCGTGGGACCTGCATCCCGGACCCAAAAGACAACGAATGAATCATACCGTTGCGATCCTCTTGAAAAAGTACACGAAATGGACTATTCACTTGTCCAAGACAGTCTCCTGGTGATAGAGATAGAAAATCACCGTCAATACCCAAAAAACCCTCATGGGACCCGCACCATTGTGTCAAATTCGAGCAGGCTGATTACGCCATTGCAATGCCCTTGAAAAAACACTCAAAAACGACTGCTCGCACGCCCCGAACGGACGTCCGATGAAAAAGTCGTGAAACGATGCACAAAGCTCGAAAGACGGGACATGGGGCCCACACCTCAAATTCGGCCTCAATTCCTAAAACCACCCTGGAATGCTCCGCCCCAACGCCAGGGTCCCAACACCACTGACAGCTATCAAAATGGACGTCGGACGCGTCTGCGCCATCCAAAACAAGAACTCTCGGGAAGAACATCAAACCACTTAACATCGTGTCATGCCCCGAGCCCCTTGTTTCGGTAATTAAAAATTACCAAAACCATCTCAAAAAGTCCTCCTTGATGCGAGGTCCATGCTTCCACTGACGACGCACAAAACAGACGCCCGTAGCTCAAAATCCGGGCGTCCAAAATTCTAAGGGGGATTACCCCTGGGCCGGACCGGCCCGGTCCGGCCGGTCCGCCCCTCTCTGGACGGCCTGCTCCGACCGGAGTGCAGAACCGCGGCCCAGCCACTGGGTCCGGTCCAGCCGGACCCATAGCCCACCGCTCCGAGGCCCGCGGGCCTGTGCGACCTCCTCCACCGACCGGCCGACATGGCCGGTCTGCTTTCCACGTGGAGACCCGCATCACGTAGGTCCCGGTCTCCCCATGGGGTCACGCGCCTGCGACCCCGGATGCCCCCTCGCCAGCGTCCTCGGCCGGCACCCTCTATTGGACCACCTACGCTACCTTGCACTAGCGAGGTTCCTCCCGACCGACCGAATGGTTGGTCTCCTCCGCCGCCACCGAGCTCACCGCCTACCGGAGCCACCCCTGGAGTCGCTTCGCTGCCGGAGCTCACTGGGAACCGGCCTCTTGTCCGGAGAACTTCATAGGACCACCAGAAATGATCCTCTTGTCGAAATTTCTATTTGGATAGCATTATAGAAATCTCAGAACATGATATACACAACTCTGGGCTTGGATCGAAGATCGGACAACAATTTGACAATGCAAAAATTAAAACGAACATGGTGTGGGAAATAAAACTAAACAAAAACGACTCCTACCTCTAGGGCGTTGCCCGAAGCTTCACGGAGAGTCCACTGCCATGCCGCCCTCACTAGAGATGAGGAGGAGATGGAGGAGGGGGGGACTCTTCATTGGGAGCTCCTTGCACTAGGGAAAACAACAAAGAGGGGGGGGGGGGGGAAGTGTTTAAAAACAAAACACTTAAACTCCTACCCGTGGGCCTCGTACCCGAACCCTCAGCAGGGTCGAGGTTAAGCCTCCCCTAGGGTGAACACCACCTCCCTAGAACAACGGAGGTCTCATAATTTTAATCTGAGGCCCCGTTCAAAATTTATTAAACGTAGCGCCCAAGGCCACCAAATTACGAAAATGCCCCTGGGGCCATTTTTCACAAACGGGCCGCGCCCATGAAAGTTACACCCCTCATAGGGTAAACGGCATGCTCTGAACTCAATCGTGCCCTCATTTTTCCAATACGAGCCACTGTTTAAGAGATACGTGAGTTAATCTGTTAAACGAATAAATAAATTAATTAATTTAATTATCCGTCTAACGTTCTAAAAGCGGGCGAGGGGTCCAAAAGTCTGGCACTGACAAGTTTTATACCTTTACTAGGGTAAAAACACTATTTCTGATCCATCCGTACACTCTTATCCTTGATAAGAATCATGGTTTAGGAGTTATCTAATTTATTTGGCATGTCCAGTGTGAACCCACTGAAAAAAATTAATTCCGGCCACTCCGGGGCTCGGAATCGCACACCGTCTGAGGGCGCTGCTATGGAATAACTTCAAGAATATTCCAAAGTCTTTTTCAGAAAAAAACTGGGTTCTTACATCATTCCCTCCTTCACGCTTTTCATCCCCAAAAATCAAAACCAAGGAACAACTCAGGGTACTAAACCTACACCTGGCTCTCTCATACCCAGATGAACTCTTGCACAATCCCGCATCACCGCACATAGACCAAAGGATTTGATCTATTCAAGCGAGGTCGACCCTTGCCAATGAAATTCATAGGGGCATGCACACATATCCTTAGGTAAGCCATGTGGGATACATCGTGCACCCACTCCGGACATTGGGGTTAGGGCATGGCGGTAGGGAACCTCGCCATCACTTTGCACGGTCTCAAACGGCCCGAAGGATCTCGGCGGTAGCTCACCTCCCCGACCGAACTTCTACGTTGCATGTCATGACTAAAATCATCGCCCACACATGGAACAAGGCCCGATGATTCCCTCTTTCAGAATATCTTTATGGTGAAACACCCAAGGATATCTGGTCACACAAGGTTCCACAGTCGATGTCCCACAACCAAGGCTCTCTTACACGCTCGAAAGGCGAAGGAGTCAACACCATCGACTAGAGAAAAGGTCCCATGCCTTTTACCCTACGAACGCAGGGTTACACCCGATGCCCTACATCACCCTGGTAACACCTCAAACAATGAGAATGGAGGAAATAATCTCACATACAGAGTCTAACAATTCTACTACTAAAAGTAGAAGAGCTGTAGAGCTTACCACTCATCACCTCATACTCTATAGGATTGTAGACATCCACAACTCGCAGTTGTCTTGGTCCCAACTGTCAGCTCCCGGAGCCTGATGTGGACCACCAGGGGGTTATGGGATGACCTCATAATGTCATTCCCCACTACCATTTTCTTCGGCTCCTCTGCTAGCACCAAATCTCCGGGTACTCCTCTGTTCACGACACTACCTCCGCAGTGGTGGTGCACCTACTGCCTTCCCGATGCTCTCTGCATGCCGGGTCAAGCAGTCCTATGAAAAGTGACGTCACAAATCGCAAGCATAGCACCGAATCTCTTCGGGCTGCAATGGTGCCCTCCGGCACCACTATGGTGTACGACCACACCCTTGAGTCCGGTTGTCAGAAAGACACATGTGTCGAGGTTCTGCTTGTCGACACCCGCTAGCTGTGGCAGACATCTCAGCTCCAACGTCCCTGCTGCCACCACCAACTCTAGAACGTGACATGAAGCTCTCTTTCACCATCACCTACTCTAGTGCCTTGGCATATGTGGAAATGATCAAGGGTACTTTGACAACATTAATATCTCGGAGGATACCATACTCAAACTTCCACGCTCAGATGTTATCGTCATGGAACAAGTCTAGGTAAAAGCGTGCACGGTCTGCGAAACTAGTCGCGTACTCAGCCACTGTCAACCCTCCTGACTGAAACTGCAGGAGCTCCTGAATCCAAATGGAGCGCAAGCATGAGAGGCAAAACTCCTCATGGAAGAAAAACTGAAAGTATCCCCATGAAAGCGACGACTCGTCAAGAAACTGAGTCACCAGACTCCACCAATGCCAAGATGCTCCAAAAAAAAGGTTGGCTGCCAAAGACACTCTCTGATCTGTCAGCGTCTGCACAAGCCTAAAAAGGAAAACCACTGTCTCTAGCCAAACATCTGCTTTCTGAAGGTCTGGCTCACCACTAAACCTCAGCAGTCTCTGCCGCTGGAACTCACAGAGCGTTCTCAGCTTGCGCTCAAGCTCATCCCGCTCTACTGAAGCTGTCTATTGCTTAACAGGTGGGGGTGCTACTACCATCCCGCCCGGAGAAAAGGGGATTGCATGATGGGTCCTGGAATGAGGCCTCTTAGCTCACAGGGTCTTCGTCACGCACCAAAGCTGGTATATTGGGTGGCTGACTTCATGGAGATATCCTGAATATTATTAAGGAGTGCCGCGGTCAGATGAGCATATATGTTTATACCAATAACAACAATGGGGAGATGAATCAGGAAGGACAGTCAACGACTCAATCCTATGTGATGCACAATCCAAAATTTACCCTGCAACAAGTGTCTCAACATTCCGAGTCAACAAGAATGTTATCAGGGTCCTGGTGAATGGATACGTCGGCCAGCGCACCATCAGTGGACTCCCTGGCCTGAGAGCTACTCTCGAGACACATTAACACTGTTTCCCTAAATCCCAATCAATTCCTTTTTATTTTAGGTACATTCGAATAGCGTCCCAAGGAATGAACCACCTCTGATACCACTTTGTCAAGACCCGACCCTACCCGGGCTCGAGCTGCAACTACCCCAAGCCCACCTCCGTAGGCCAGGGGCTGGCGACAAGCTCTGATGGATAAATAACTCAGGGAGGCCTTTGGCAGAGTATCTGTACACACACACGCAGCAAACTCAATGCAGAAGTGTAGAGTAAATGAAAAGATAAGTAAAGTACTAGGGGAAAATGATATAAATAAACCACAAAGTGCATCGACCTTGAAAAGTAAAAATAAAGTGCTGAAAGTAGCTAAAAATGAAAAGGGTAAAAACACACACCCAACCAAAAATGTGCCACAACCAGGCAACAGGTAAACAAACGGAAAACAGCTGGAAGGGTCCCCCACCTGGAACCCGACTACGACCACCGCACACGGTCCAAGCTCCCGAACTCCTAAGCTCCACTAAAGTCACGACCAACCTGTCCATCGTCTTCAAGGGAACACCAAGTATGGGAAAAGAACAAGTAGGGGTGAGTATAAAAATACTCAGTAGGATACCCTGAAGGCTCGAGGGAGCAACAAAGGAGGTACCGAAGGGTGAGTAGTAGAGAAAACAGGATAAATAAAGGAGTAAAATAAGGAGAGCAGTATAGTAACAGTACTGAGTCCAGCTCAACCCAACATGAGAAAAGAAGGTAGACTCATCCAGACACAAGGAGCTGGAAACGATGAGAAGATGAACTTCTTGTCAAGTCTTAGATACCTATAGCAAGAGAGTAGACTCGTCCAAACACGAGAATCTAGACACAGAAATCACGTGGCATACCCCACACATCTTCGCCTCTCCTGGAAGGAGAGTATCCAAAACCCCAAGAGTGGGTACTGGTACGAGGTATATACATCTGTATGCTCTGTCAAGAAGCCCAAACAAGATCGTAAGGGGATCTCTATCCCATAGCTCAGCCCATGAAATGTGAGTCGCCAATAGTCCCAGAAAGTAAACACCATCGATGCCCATCATCACACACGTTTACCCTAAACTGCTATCCAAGAGGCTCAAATCACCGTACCTCGACCCTATCCGCTTTGGGCACCACTGACTCGCCCGTACGGTTTTATGTCGCGTTGAAAGGACGCATATCAGTGGGGAAAAATGCTCTTCAAAGTCAGGGTCGTTATATTACTAACCTGTACAACCATGGGTCCTGCTCCGGTAATCACGGAGGAAGCCACAGACTAGCCTAGTCGAAAGGACTGAGTCTAGAATGTCAATGGGTGTCCCACTTCGTAGCCCTACTGGAGGGTAATTCATAATATGATATTGGGGGACCCACTGCCCTGCCCTGCTGGAGGGTAAAACCTAATAAGTCAACAAGTGACCCACTGCCCAGCCTTGCTGGAGGGAAGACCTGGAATAAGTCGACAGGCGAACCACTACCGAGCCCTACTGGAGGGTAGACCCTCAAGAGTCATCGGGTGACCCACTGCCCAGTCTCTGCTGGAGGGTAAGCCCTAGAATTCATCGGGAAACCCACTGCCCAGTCTCTACTGGAGGGTAAACCTAAAGAAGTCGATGAGCGACACACTACCCAGTCTCTACTGGGGGTAAACCCAGAACTGCTCTGGCCATATCTACTGGAGGTTACAACACTGGCCAACCGAACACGGAGTGGGTATCGTGCAACCACCCAACTCCGGAACAAAGTCAGGGGAAACCACTCAACCCTGCTGATCTAAACCATCAAGCACAGATCCAGAGAAAAAACTCAACCCCACTGGTCAACAATCACGAACTGTGGGACCCTCTATGCCGCGAGAGGTCAAAAGTATGCAAATGAGATCACGGCTCGCACGTGGGGCCCACACGACATGTGGCCCCATCTCTACACCAACCAAGCACACAAAAGTTATCAGGTACAAACAACCCCAACGTGTACCTCCAAGAATTCCCGTATACTCTCAGAGTATACCATGTCTCTAGCCCTAAGGCTATCATGCACATGACACCCCAACGTCAACGTGAAGGACGTAAACATAACTTCACCAACATGCCACCTTATCGGACCAGGCATGACTAACCACATATCATTAAGCATTACTCCACTCACACGTGAGTGCACGAAATCACACGCCCTGGGTCAGCTACGAACACGGTAGAAGAACTGCCACTGGGGCACCTTCATCTTTCCACATTTCCTAAGATCATGTATGAGGCTCCGCTCGCCTGAACAGATTACACCGTTGTAATCCTCGCGAAAAAAACACACGAGATAGACTAATTACTCACCTCAAATGGATATCCGACGGAAAAGTCACCCACACCACCTCACACCCGAACGACATCCCATAATCCCGAGCCTTGGCCTTGAAAAAAGTTGGGTGCATCGCACCATTGCGATCCCCTCGGAAAAAACACGTCAAAAAGACTGCTCACTTGAGCGCAACATATATCTGGATAAAAAGATGCATTCTAGCGCACCGCACATGAGCTGTGCTTCATGGGACCTGCAACTCGATCCCAAAACACAACGAACGGATTAAACCATTGTGATCCTCTCAAAAAAGTAAACGAAATGGACTATTCACTTGTCCAAAACGGTCGCCCGGTGACAGAGATGGAAAATCACCGTCAACGCCAAAATAAACCTAGTGGGGCCCACACCATCGTGCCGAAATAGAGCGCGCAGATTACGCCATTTCAATTCCCTTGAAAAAACACCCAAAAACGACTACTCGCACACCCCGAACGGACGTCCGATGAAAAAGTCGTGAAATGCCGCACAAAGCTCGAAAGACGGGCCATGGGGCCCGCGCCTCAACTTCGACCTCAACGCCCGAAACCACCCTGGAAAGCTCTGCCTTGGCGCCAGGGTCCCAACACCACTAATGGCTCTCAAAACGGACGTCGGACGCGTTTTCCCCGTCCGAAACAAGAACTCCTTGGAAAAAAGTCAAACCAATTAACATCATGTCGCGCCCCGAGCCCCTTGTTTCAGGAATTAAAAATTCCCGAAACCATCTCCAAAAGTCCGCCTTGATGCGAGGTCCGTGATTCCACTAACAGCGCACAAAATGGACGCCCGTAGCTCAAAATACAGGCGTCCAAAATTCTTAGGGGGATTACCCCTAGAACGGACCGGCCCGGTCCGGCCGGTCCGCCTACCTCTTGCCGGCCCGCTCCGGCCGGCCTACTGAACCGCAACCCATTCGCTGAGCCCAGTCTAGCCAGCCCCGCGGGCCGCTACACCACTACCCACTGCCTTCCGTGAGGACCGCGCGCCTGCGTGGCCTCCTCCCCCGACTGGCCGAAACGGATGGTCCGCTTTCCCCGCGGCGACCCGCGTCACGCGGGTCCCGGTCTCCCCGTGGGGTCACGCGCCTGCGACCCCAGATGCCCCATCATCACCGCCCTCTGCCGGACAGCCTACGCCACCCCGCACCGGCGAGGTGCCGCCCGGCCGACCGAATGGTTGGCCTCCTCCGCCGCCACCGAGCCCACTGCCTGCCGGAGCCACCCCTGGAGCCGCTCTGCCGCCTGAGCTTGCAGGGGACCAGACTCGTGGCCGGAGAACATCAGAGGACCACCGAAAATGATCCGGTGGTCAAAAATTCGATTTGGATAGCATTCCAGAAAGCTCATAATAGGATCTACGCAACTATGGGCTTGGATCTAAGATTGGACATCAATTCGACAATGAAAAATTACGATGAACATGGTGTGGGAAATAAAACAAAACAAAAACGACTCCTACCTTTTGGGCGTTTCCCGAAGCATCACGGAGAGTCCGCCGCTGTGACACCCATGCCGGAGCTGAGGATGAGAGGGAGGAGGGGGATCTTCTTCGTTGGGATCTCCTTGCGCCAGGGAAAACCTCTAAGAGGGGGGGGGGAGAAGTGTTTAAAAACAAAACACTTAAACTCTCGCCCGTGGGCCCCGTACCCAAACCCTCAGCAGGGTCAAGGTTAAGCCTCCCCTAGGGTAAACACCACCTCCCGAGCACAACGAAAATCTCAGAATTTTAATTTGAAGCCCCGTTCAAGAGTTATTAAACTTAGCGCCTGAGGCCGCCAAATTACGAAAACGCCCCTTGGGCCATTTTTCACAGACGGGCCGCACCCGCAAAAGTTACACCCCTCCTAGGGTAAACGACACGGTCTGAACTCAACGTTGCCCTCAGTTTTTGAATCTGAGCCACCGTTTAAGAGATACTTCAATTAAGCCATTAAATGGATAAATTAATTAATTTAATTTAATTATCCGACTAACGTTCCGAAAGCGGGCGAGGGGTCCAAAATTCTTGCATCGACAAGTTTTATGTCGTTCCTAAAGTTAACACCCCATTCCGGACCCATACGTACACTCATATCTCTGATCCAGACCACATTTTAAGATTTATCTCATTTATTTGGCGTGTCCAGTGTGAACGCACTAAAAAAAATAAATTCCGTCCACTCCGGGGCTCGGAATCGCACGCTGTCCGAGGGCGCTGCTCTTGAATAACTTCAAGAATATTCCAAAGTCTTTCGCAGCAAAAACTGGGTTCTTACATAAATTCCCAATATTACTACAAGAATCTTTCTTTTGGTCATAAAGACATCCATGAAATCCCTTTAATGCAAACCAAAATGATTTACCCGATTAAGAGGTCACACCATCCCTTATGATCCTTTCTTATTTTTTTTAATTCCAACACCCCCTAAAATATACTTGTTCATTCATATAAAAAACTAGTGTCCTTAATATAATGATAATTTTTAATTATAATTTTCTAACCACCCTAACACATACATCTATCTAATTGTAAGTAACATAGTGTTTATATTTAAGGCAATCTACCGCCTCACGAAATTGTGATGTTCATTTTTTTCCTTTACCACAAATAATGGTGGAAATTATAATGGATGTTATATTTATATAATATATTTATTATATCTATAATTTCATTAATATTCAATAATTCATTTAAAACACATACCATTCTAAATTAAATTTTGGGTAAATATGACAATTTCGTTTGAGGAACTATGGACTACCACCCCTTTAATGCGATGTAATTTGTTCGTACACTAGATGAAATGTTTGAAGGATGTGTTCAGTAAACATATATTATATGTAATATATAATAATTATACATTAATGATATTATTTAAATATTTACTTAAATTGTTTTTTCTTTATTTCTTTCATTCAATATAACAACAAAATGGAAATATCTTTAATGCATACGTACCACCTAACTTCTCCATGAATAATGTCTTCCATTTTATACAAATATATTATATGGATTATTATAATATAAATAAAATTATTATACATGATTTTTATATAATGATTTAAATTCTTGAAATAATGATATATGTATAAAGGCCAATGATATGAAAAATTAAGACACGTGTGAAGAACAAAGTGGACATTACCCGAAGTGAAAACATAACATTGAATTGTAAACATGAAGGGAATGTAAATCCACAATAAAACAATATATGATATTAGATATAAAAATATGTATATTTTATATAATTATATTTCCCATATATATATTATACAATATTTTTTATGAGTATGGCGATATTCAAGGCACGAGGTAAGCTAATTTAATCTCACTTTTTATTTCTTTCAGACACATGCATAAATCACCAATAAAATATTTTGTGTGTTGTATATACTTCCCATTAATGTATTATAATTCTATTCGAAATAAATTTATGTAAATATAAATATCCTTTCTCTCATAGTATTTCATGGGGTTTAGTTTCAAAAGATACAAAATAGTTATGATAGATTTTTCTCAATTTTCATTCTTTTAGGATCATGTTTTGATATTCACCTAGATTATTTTTTGGGGTTTTTATAATACCATTTGAAATGTTATATCTATAATATATTTCTTGTGATGATTTTTTATGATTAATTTTATTTATTTTTCTTTCATGGAGAGTATTATCCCATGTTACCAACTGGTAAGAGGTTATTGTAACAATCTCGTTGATTTTCATGATTGTTTGTGTTTATGATTTTGTTGGTGAAATATTATGATTCATATATAATGAAATGTCATTAAATTTTTACCCTTTGTTAATTAAGGATATCTTCTTATATTTGTATATTTTTTTCACTTATTTATATATATAATTGTTAAGAAGTGTTTTATTAACAAAGTTCAACATTCAATTTCTCTTTGTTCAGAACTGTATTTAATCTAATAAATCCATGTTTTAAAAAAAGTTTCCAAATGATCAATGAAGATAATTTTCAAGTAAAATGGGTTTAAAATATGTTTTATGGTTTTAAATGCTTCATTTATAATTTTTCAAATATATTTTCATAGAATATTTTTTTTGAAAATATTTTATTTTTTAAAACACATTCTTCATTTCATAATGGTTATATTCCTCAAGATTTTATTTAAAAGATAATTAATAACTATTTCACATATAAGATGAAATATATTTGTGTTACTTATTGATTTTTGGGTAAATGATTCAATTATTCCATTCACATTATTTATCGAAATGGATTATGTTATAATGGAATAATGTTTATGAAATACTTTTTTCATTCTGTGGTTATATTCATATGAAACAGATTTATTTTCATTGGTTATTCATTTTATGAAATGTTTTTGAAACATGTAAGTTTTTTCACAGGTTATGATATGATTACTTTTTTATGAAACCCATTTCCCATTAGGGTTGATGATATGTTTGATTATGATTTTTGGGAACATATATGTAGGATTTCATTATGAGATGGGTGAGACCTATATCTCCATTTATTGCATTGCGTATTGATTTATATCTAATTATATTAACTTATATAGTCTAAAAAGTGAACATTGACTACTAATATATAAATTGGAGTGAACCATGAAAAACAAGATTGTATGAGGAGGGAACTCATGCTACTAATATGGGCATAGAAGTGGACCAATACTAATAAGATGTTATGGGGAGTGAAACCATACTATTGACATGGCCACAGTATAAATTCCTTCTCTACTATATAATTAATTTATTATTATTAGGTTTCTTCCAAAATTCTATGTTGTATTCCCTTATTATGATTTCATGGATTATATTATTTATTTCTTAATGATTAAAGTTGTATGAAATGCCAATGATTATTCCATTATACTTTTATATGATCTTTGATATGAAATATATGATCGTATATTTTCATGATCACGTTGTCATACCATTATTATTCTAGTTCATATTATATATGTCATTTGTTTATCCTTTATGATAATCTGAGATCTCACCTTCTTAGGTTTACCACCCCATGTTATGAAGATATGTATTATGTTTGATGTGTTTATTATGGGTTACAATAAATAATTACTTAGTTGTAGACAATTTAGCTCATTTATGTACCAGTGGTCCTAATTCCATTTTCCAAGTGGTTGTTTTCTTGTATGATCTCTAGAAATTTTTTAATGATGGTTTATTTATTCCGAATATTTATTGTAATGTTATTTTGTGAAAAGGGAGGTTATTTAAACCTAGTATGGGTTTTTCTAGAAACATGGTCTGATTCTGGAAGAGACAGGGGAACTAGATAAATAAATAATAGTGAAATATCCAAATCTCTTTTAGAAATAATTGGGTTTTATAATTTATAAGGATGGAAATTAAAATGGTTGAGAGAATGTAGCACCCCCCCAATTACATGTATATAACACATTATTTATGATTTTTATATATGAAAAGTATATATTGGTATTTTATGAGTGTTTGGATAACATTATGATTTATTTGGGGATATTATATAGGTTCACGATTGATGCACAATTTGTGAGAATCGTTAAATACAAATATGAAACCATAGCCGCACATTGTTTTTCCAACCAAAAAAGATACCAACGAGAAACCATGTAATATGAGACAATGGGATTTGGGATGGATAGAACATGGTCTGGAAACCATGGTAGCCAATCCTACGAGGTTCATGCTTTATAAATTATCTAGAACATAGTTATATAATAGTTTTCTTAATCGTGCGTCTAACCCTATACAATTTTAAGATGAGGTCTTAAAATTGTTGATCTAACATTTTTTTCTCTATCTCTATAATTTTTTTCCTTTAAGGCCCTAACTCAATATTCACTCATCTAAACAATCAAGGATGCTTATCCCATTGATACAGTGGTTATCTAAAGGATTCTCTTAGTTCTTTAAGTATGGATTATCATGGTAAGTGATAATTTATGGTTGGTCATGGTGATCTTCCTTTGATATACTTATCAATATATTTTGGATTATTATATCTACATCATTATTGGATAGATATATGATATTGTATTTCAAATATGATTATATTTGTCTTGTTTTATGATATTGTATGATATCTATTGTGGGTTTGTTGGGATTTACCCTTGTTTCGTTTGGGTGTTTTTGTTGTTTACCACTTTCTCCAATTTCTCAAGAAATTTTCAATATCTCTTAACTCCCCAATTTAGAAAATGAAAGTATTATTTCAATTTTTTCATGATTTTTCTGTGAAATTGAAATGAATTTACTTTAGAAACCCCTCTTGTGTAAGGATTTGGGAAATTCTAAAATGTGTGATTTGAATGGAATGTGTAATGGTAATTGGATTTTAAAATGATGATTTTAAAAAAAATACAAGTTTTATACATGGAAAGAGGGTATTCAATTAAATTTTCATTATTGAAATAATTTTTAACACCCTTTAGTTTTGAATGGAATTAATAAGGTTGTTTTCCATGTGTTCATATGCATTGGGATGGATAGGCGCATGATGTACCTCTATCAAAATTTTTGGATAGAAACATATGTGAATTACCCACATCAATTTATTCAACTATGTGGAAACATATTGAAAGGATGAGTCACCACTGATGTGTATAGGGTGGTTAAGATTTCATACATGTTTTAATGTGTTCTTGTGTGCAATGAACTGTCATATTCAAAAATTGAACTTTTGACATGATTTTAGAACATTGTTTGGATTTTACGCTTCAAAATTTTGTCACCTTAAGAAAAAGCTATTATTGGAACCTGTTTATATTTTTCTATAAACTATTTTAGAAATTGTATCAAATATATTGTTTTATATAAATTTTCCAGCTATTTCTATCATAGTGGTGCAATTAGGGATGTTATTTCGGGAAAAATTATTATGTTTTAGTACTCACCCCTACTTTGGAACATTATGTATTTTGAACATATTTTTTTGATACGCAGGAAAGGGTAATGTATCAAAAAAATATAGCAAATAATTCATAATAAATGGGGTTTTTGGGGAGTTGTATCATGAATCATGGTTGGAGCATGGAGCTTTCATTTGATTATTTGATTTCTGTAGTCTTATGATGTGTACTTCAAAATCGTGTTCATTGGTTTTAGTACATATTTTTAGTTTGTTTACAAAAAATTAGGTTTTTTTGATTCATTTTATTAATATAAATCATCATACAACGGTTTTATTTGTTATAGTTTGTTTGGTTAGATGTTTTATCCTTAATATAAAAATCATCCCCCACATGTATTAGATAAAGTCGACATTTATTTACATCCTTTGGAACCTTGGGAATGTCACTAAAGTCCATGTAGTGTCCTTCCACCATCTGAAGACAATGGGGAGGGAAAGTATGTTACATGGTGTATCTTCATTGGGGGATTCATAATGATTCTGGGAGAGAGGTATTGAAAATGGTCATGAAATATGTCCTTATATCATTAGAACCATTTATGATTTTCATGTCCATGAAATAGTGATTTCCATGAATAGAAAATTGTTTTATATGTAGTGAGGATCATATATTATTATTCCAATATGATTTTTATTGAATGCAATAAAAATATATTATTTTTTCATAACCGAAGAATATGGTGACAAAGTATTTTAAATGCATGAAATATCATATGTTTCATGATGCTTGGATAATATTTTGGTGTGCATTATTTCACATAGATTTACTCTATTTGTTGGAAGAACAATTTTCTAACCAAATCCATCCATGTGGTCTGCCTCAAACACATATGGGTTCTAGAGATCAACCACATGTTATCCTACTCATGAAAGGGATCACATAGAGGAAGAAGATAGTGGGGAACATAATTGACTGACAGAGTTTATTAGATGTATATAATGTGGAAATATTAGGCTTGGTCTTGGGAATATGGAACACATAATGGAATGGTGAGGATCATTTTGGAATGAGGTTCAAGGTGTTCTGGGTGTCAACCATTTTGATGGATCGATCAGTTGGTGGAATGTTGAGTTTTATTAAGAGGAGTACTATAGGTGGAATTTTTGATGTGGTAAAACCTACCACAATATACATTCCTTCATGTTTAAAACAATAATAGTTGAATTATAAACACTCAATGGAATGAATTATAGTTATCTTATCTAATGTTGAAACTTTATACAACTGAGCATCTCCATGAACTAGAATTTCTTAATACTGGGATGACCAAATATCAGGGATAATTTTTTTCACTTGATCATCTTAAAAATCCGATGATTATAAAAGTATCATGAAGCATATTTTTCATGATTTATATAAACATGCTTTAGCTGAATGAAAAAAAGAGTTGCAAAACACCATTTTCTTTCTTGAATGAGACTGTGGATATAAAAACTAATGTAGAAACATATTATTTTCATATGAATGCGATGAATTTTTATGATAGAATATATTCCTTAAAATTTGGCATCATAAATTTTGGTTATAAGAATAAGTAATCCATCATTCGTTGAATTATTTTGAGTGCCAAGATCAATGATAATTAAAAATAAATTGACTTCCACACCATATTTTTTAAGATTTTACATGGTGAAACGTAATACACAAAAGAATTAATTATCAACTATAAAAGATATAATCTACCTCTAAGAGTTTTTCTTCCATTTAAATTTATTATGACATATCACATTATCTTGGACAATAAATCATATACAGATCCTTCATTTACAAGAATATAAAAATTGATACACAACCCTTTTGACTATGGTAAGAAGAGGAGTTCTATGAATCTCATTGGTTACACCTGATTTAACTATACATTGTCTCTCATGAAAAATAAGTGTCATAGAAATTGGACTTGTTGTATCATCACATCTCATATGTTTTCATGAAAAAACCCTCAATACACTAACAATAATACTATGGAAGTATTATATTCAAGTATAGTGTTCCAAAAGATTAAGAGATTCATAAATAATAGTTACTTCATATAAAACACGTCATAAAGTTAAATTTTGAACTTATGAAAGTTTGTTGATCTCTATAATCAATAATTTGTGATATTAAGGTGTAAAAAACATTGTTGAACTTGTGTGAAGATAACAAAGGGCAGTGAATACCATGCATTATTTATGTTGTGCCAAGGAGTAATCAACTACTAAGCACAATGTATATTTCAATTAGAACTAAGGTTATATATAATTGAACAAAGTGAATATAAATGGATAGGTTAAATAAATAATTATAAGAAGATGTGACGATTAAATGAATTTGTGTTAACATAATATTTTACCTGATGATACAATGGAAGAAGTGAACAATGAAGTGTATAAGCATGGTAATGTGTTTGACAAAGCATTCATGAATAATGAATGCACATTCATATGAGAACAAAAAATTATAAGCAATTAAAAATTGATTATTTTGTTCTATGGATTAAATATTTTAGAGTACCCATGATTTTTTTATAGACTCTTAAGATGATGTGACCTATTTAACTCAATAAATGTACTATTTAAAAATATTCAATTTTAGTAGTGGTAAACAAATAATAGGTTCAATCGGTGATACAATGTATCATTGAATAAATTTAATTTCGTACATAGTAATATTCATATCATTCAAATATAAAGATAAAATTTGTTTTCAAATATATAAATTTATTATTTTCTTATCTAGAATAACTATAACAATGTTGAGATGAACATTAAGGGATTCAAAAATCAAAATGGAAATTGGTGATTCAAGCATGAAGAAGAATGAGATAATGTAAATTATTAACTTCACACAATAATAAATATATAATAGTAATAATAGAGAATTTTTACAATAATAATTTTTGATATTATATATATATGATGTTTTTAATTACCTTAAGATGAAATATTCATAATATTCTGTCTGTAGATAAGAGAAGAAGAAAGAAGTGAAGCTTTTAGTTTTTTACAATGAAGAATAAGAAGTGTTTTTTCTATGATGATGTGAAAATAACAATACGATGATGATGTTAGTGGAAGAAAAATGTTTATCTATGATATTATAGAGATGTAAAATATTGTGGATAAATTTATTACTATTAATAATTATCGTAACAAAAAAGATTAATAATTGATCTAATGGTAGAATAAAGAACTATCATATTGATGAAAGTTGTATGAATTCACTAATAGTTTTGGGAAGAGGAACTTTTCACGTCCCCTTCATAGAGTGTAGGTAACCACAGTAGGTACGAATTTTATTTTATCCAAACCATTTTACCTTGATATCTCATTATAGTAGAGAATCTATATACATTTCAAAACCATTCATGAAGAGGACATGATTCTATTTTTGAGTAGTTAACCTCATAAAAACATCACATTATATCCTATAATACATTTATGTTCATCAATACGATAATAAAAATAAAATAGAAGACCCAAAATCCAAAACATTCTAAGAGTTAATGGTAAAAAAATTATAATAGGTAAAAAGTTCACAATACCGATTAACACCCTCTCAGTATTGAGTATATATGGAATATTTTATTTCAATTGGTATCATATGGAGGTTCACTTCTATTGGATTCACTATATTCAATGTATTTTATTTTGAATATTTTATTTACATTCATATTTAAAAAAAATAAAACTTATGGTGATGAATCAATAATGTTTTTGTAGAAGTCTATTTTTACCAATTCCACGATGAACATAATAAATAAATGGAAGTGAAAATTGATGATTAATTACCTTTTATTTAAAGAATAGGTAGTAAAATTATCTCCATGCCTCAAAAACAATGAAGACATATTAGTTTTGTAATGTATATAGCAGGTGTCTCATATTTCCACCAAGGATATGGATAGACTATCTACATCAAGTGATCATGAGGTGTGTGTTATTTCCTTTCAATAATGTCCTGGATATCATCATTTCATATGTGGTTTTAATGATTGATCTAAAACTT
Organism: Viscum album; assembly: GCA_963277665.1. Lineage (NCBI taxonomy): Eukaryota > Viridiplantae > Streptophyta > Magnoliopsida > Santalales > Viscaceae > Viscum > Viscum album. The sequence continues at coordinate 1,932,688,063 of OY728159.1, forward strand.
ATCATCATATATTTTTTGATATATTAAGAGATATTTGAAAATTAAATCTCAAAAAATCATCTCTATTATTTATGATGCCTTTAAATATAAGTATAAATAAATATTCCTGTTGGAATAAGAAGAATATTTCATTATGAACGATGTGCATGGAAAATTACAGAATGTATAATGCTCCACAGACATGTTTGATCCTTTTATACAAAAAAGAGGGATCTATAAAAATTTTCATATAAAATTTTCAATGAAGTTAATGAGACTGTGGGAAACATGAATAATCTAGAAGAACATATCCATGCACATGATGAAAATTTTAATATATCATTCATTTACAAGAGTTACGATTAGAAGGAAAAGTCAAGATGATCATAGAAAATGAATACTTGTTAAAAATAATGTAATAATTAACGAATACAAGTTTAATATAATGAATAAAGACTGTGTTGTTTATAATATTATAATTTAATATCAAAAAATAATTCCCAATAAGAAAGGTATAGAATTGGAGATTGTGTTGGACAATCATGAAAAGATATATATTGAAACTTGTCAAAAGAAGGAGACATTTTCTTCTGGAACTCAATGGAAAGAAGGTTAAAATATTGTAATAAGACCTACAACATGTGATAAAAAAATCACGAAGTCTTTCAATGATGTATCTTGATAAGTTTTGGATAAAGGGATAACACCAATTCTATCCTGTAATAATGTTTCTATATTTGATTCCCGAAATATTTTATGCCGAAAAAAACCAGAACATGTATGTAAGAATAATTGTGACAATAAGTATACTACTATGACTAAGTTGATAGGTATAAGAGTTTTGAATATGGTTCACCAATAATATCACAAAATTCTTTTAATAGACCAAAAAACATCATAAAAAATATGAATAATTAGGTTTTTGATTTAGTGTTGGTACTACATGAAATTTTTAATATTTTCATTATATTCATGTTATAATCCAATAAATATAAAAAATTAATGAAATCCCTTGTAAGGGGTCTAGAAATATATATTATGACAAAACATTTATAAGTTAAGAAAAATATGTATAATACAAGAATATTTGGAAAAAATGAAAGGATATATGATGTATGTAATTATACCAGTCACCATAATAGAAAGTACTATATTAGCATCTATATACATATGTTATGAAAATGTTACCAAAAAATATTGATTATATTGAAGAAATAAACATAGGGAGAACATAAAATAAGAGTCAAAACAAAATTTATCTTGTGAAGAGTTGTGAGAAGGCCATTGATTCCAAATCTATGAAGATGAAGATAAGTGGCTCCACTAAAATAAATAATACAATTACTGCTTCTCCAAATAATACATGTTTAAATCAAAACATGATACTGATGTTCCTAATGATATGTTTGTAATATTGATAGAATATTTTAACAGATTGAGGAAAATCAAAGAAGCACATGTAAATGGTAGATCAAAATCGAATGAAAATATTCCACATGATGAAGACAATGTTCATAAGGCATTGGTAACAAAAGAAAACTAGTTTTTATAGAAGATATGTGTGAGAGATGTAACAAGGATATACTTTATGGGAAATAATGATTTTTCTAACATCAATAACAATAATCAGTCCCCATGTCTAGTAAGAACTATTCATCAATGAATGCTGTGAAAAATAATATATCTCCTCATAATGAAAACGAGAGTGTGATGATATCTAGGATTCCCAAACAAAAATCAGAATAGGAGATCATATGTAAAGGCATAAATACTAGAGGAAATGGAGAAACATGGATGAGAAAATCATATCCACATTTCTGTTCAAATTGTGAAGCAAGGAAGATTAACCATATTAATATTTTTTCGTATAAAAATTTGAATAAAAGGAGAATTACATTATTAGGGAAATAAAATGAGAACTTGTGAGTAAATTCAATTATCAGTTGAATATATTCAAATAGTCACCATCCTTTAATGATTCTTATATTTTAATTCAAATGAAAATATGATAGAAAATTCATTAAGGATGTTAAATAATATGATATCATATCTCATAAAAAATGACATAGATGAAACATGACAATATATATTGGTATCATGATGATAAATTATTAAAAAATATCTTTAATGTTGGATTTTTAATGTAGAGTTTCTAGTTTTGTAAATTTATAAGAATATTACTGATGGGTGGAGTTGAGTTGTTGTGGGATTCTGGTTCACGAAGATCCTCAACATGGTGATATTAAAAATATTAAATATAATTTATAACATAATCCCATTTTCTCTTAAAATTTTTGATAACTCTCAAGTGGTGTCTTAGATATAAATTATACGATCATTGTTGAGTTAAAAACATTGTGATTAACATAGGAGTGATGTAATCTTTGTCAGCATCAGGCATCAAGTTGGAGGAGATTTTGAGTGGTTTGTTAAATAGGGATATTGAAAGAATAAAACTATATCATTATCCACTAAAACATTACCCCATTGTGAACAATAGGAATCGAATACCCTCTCTCATGTGGAATGATAGACGATATGAGGACCATATTGAGCAAATGAGCAACGTTGATCTTCGATCTTGATGACGATCACTCACAGATCATGCTGCAATGGATCCACTGTGCCGATCAACCTTTATGGTTAAAAAATTCCCCACATAGATGTTGGATATTATTTTTATATCCAAATACCCTTTTTATGAAATGATTTATAGTTTTATAACCCTTATATGCTTTCTATGGTCCCTTTGAGAGTTGGTCTATGTGCTTCAGAAAAAACCAGGGCAATTAGGGTACTGATAGGGAAAAGCTAAAAGAATTATTCTTTACATTGTTTTTAGTGAAATAGAACATGTTTTGTGTTCTTATCCTTTAGGGAAGAAGATATTCTGTGACTACACACTGTGTACCAGAGTTACACATCGTGTAGTTTCCACATGTCATGTGGACAGTGGACATGGTCAGGGAAGCTATGTGAAAGTACATGACTAGAGTATTTGGGTATGATGTAATGAAAAAAAACTGGATTATATAGAATTTCCATTGATCCATTTAGCTGGTACATGTTGAGTACCATGTGTTACAAAACTCTTGTGGGATATGGTTGGTCAGGCAATTTTAAGGGAGGACATGGATGGTGGCCCAAGTGATGTCATACACATTGTGTACCACTGATGAATTCCTCGTGAGACCACATTATTTGACTAAGCTATCCATTTATAGGACATATCTACGATTTCATACAGGACCATAGACAACTTATACCCCATTAACATCCATTTATTTCATTTTGGGGACGTTCCTCCTTTTATATATCATTCGTTAAGTTTTAGATTTAGTTCTGCGAGTAGCCTATATAAAGAAACCTTCCATATACAATACAATGGTTTCAACGGATTGGGCCTAGGTTATGTGAGGTTTGGTGATGTTTTTTTTCTATAGGGATAGATATTTTTGGACCAATGTGGTTTGAGTGTGTTCTCATGGTATATCCCAATAATGGTATACATGTCATTATGTATTTGGTATAGGATTGTGTCACTTCGATAGGATGAGCATGGTAAGATTTCATTCATCCCACTAGAGTGTTTTAGGGAGGATATTATAATATTTCATTTATATATATAGGGTTCATGGTTTCATCATTACCAACACTATACTTTTATTAACCCCTATATAATAGGGTAACAAAGATGGGATTTTGGAATTTTTCAGGTATATGATCGCCTACACAATGTATAATTTTAGTAGAATTAGGAAATCAATGGGTATACGATTCCGTACATTAATGTTGTTCTTTATAGGGGTTTTTAAATTTTCAGTGATACTAAACCCTACATAGAATGATATTCCTCATGGGGTTTTTGGAAATGTTGTTACAAACAAATCATAGGAGGAGATCCTCTATTTGAGTGATATGATCTTCATGGTGCCAGGTTGAGTTATGGTGCATCCTAGTGGATCCTGGGAGTGATCCACTATTTTAATGAGATATTTGATTTCTAGTGATGGGTTTTTTTGTCCCCAAAAGAATCATATGCGTGATCCCCTATCAGATGATATATGGAATAATGATTTCCAGAATGTGTTTTTAGTGTCCCCAAACTGATACAGGGAGAGAACACATTTATGAGAGACGAGAAATTGTGTTCTTCCATTTGGGTTTTTAGTATTCCCTATCATGGAAGGGTGATATTCACTACATGATTATCATGATTAATTGGGTGACAATATGGTATTCTTAGTGGCAATGTTTGACTACCATGTTCCATAAAATTTTATACCTTTTGGATAATAGTGTTGTGCCCTCAGCGTTGTGATAACCTATGGGGTGTTATCTCTTAGATGTTTACTCATATATTTCAGCGTTGTATATGATGGATTATACCTATTGAATGATAATGAACGTAGTGTTTTTTCTCCTGGGTGGGTTTATCATTTGGTATTCTAGTAGAAACATGTAACTTGATATGAGGTTGGAACCTCATGAGACATGGAGTCTATGATAATTATATTTTGGTATGTTTCTATGGGTCCAGGTTTTTTTACGTCATGGATAACACACCACATGGATTGAGATAACAATTCATGTATAGCCAATGATATTCAAGATGTATTGTCTCTCTCATTTGGGTTCCCTATGGCTGAGACAAGTGGAAATTTTACAATCATTTTCACTTTAATTTTGTGAATTTTTGGTTCTTATTATGTATTTTTATACCCAATGATGAATGATATTTTCCTTTACATATTGAATATTTTATAGAACAAAGTCCATTCAGCAATGTCTGAGGAGGACCTATTGTCGGGGGAGCATAGTTAGAAAAACTGAGCGAGATGTCCAACATAGCTTGGATGATGATCTTCATGGAAGGATAATTTGAAAATGATCTTTTATATCTAATTATGTCTGAAACTTTATAGTTTTCATTTTGTGGGCCTATATTTTTTGATTTTTTAATTTTGTAGTAAATTGCTTTGTGATAGATGTATGAAAACCTTACATTTCTATTTTATGTATATATGAATTTTTTAATGGAGGTGTATGTTGGTGCTTGTATATAGGTATATTGTAATGAGGCCTCCCTTGTGTGTGATATTCATACTCAGTGTTGGATGCCAACCCAAATGCATTGGAGGCATGCCTCGGGAGTCCCAACTAATTTCCCATTGGGTCGATTGAAAAAAATGTGGCATTATAGGGGGTTACACATATTGTTCCTCAAGGTGTAGTTGGCCTACTTAGGAGCATGGGATGGGAAACATAGAAATAGTGTTAGAGTGTCTGATGCTCCACTTTTAGGATAGAGATGTCAGTGTTAGTGCAGTGACTGACATACACATTGAACATGACATTAAAAAACTTATTTTCGAAAAATAATATGAGGATAGTGGTCCTTGGTAATATTTGGTACATGAATAATTTAAGACTAGGTTTGGGGATTTTCATGTCCTTCATGATCAAGTGCCAAGATGTAATATTTGACCTTAGTACATCATGATTATATTTAAGGATGCCTCTAGGATGACATCCAAACATGGTTTTGTGACTAGAATGTGGTGAAAATCATCCTCAATATGAGGTTTCAGTGTGGGAAACTAGTTTTGAGGAAGTACCTTCAGGGATCCCCCATTTGAGCCACCTCCTATCGAGCATCATGTTTGGATTTTAGTGTAGTATGTGAATGTAATAGGTTGAGTGTGCTACACGAGTTCTTGAGGCATCAAACTCTGAGGTATCGTGGTGATCCAGACCCCAATGCTGTAAATGTCTATCTTGTGGTAGTCACTTATGCATTCCTCATTATGAGGAAACCTCCTGATTAAATGGTTGTTAAATGGTGAGTCATATTTAGGATTTATACATGTGATGGGAGTTTCTGTTTAAGAAAAAAACAATGATGCAATGCTAAATTGAGTATAATTTTAGTGGATCTTCAGGGATGATTTCTATCCATCCATGTTGAGGTAAGTGAAAATCCATGATCATCTATAGCTTCTGTTGGATAGAATGACCCTATTGGAGTTATGAAAAAGGTTCAAAGACATGTTATGATACAACTTAGATATGTTTCAAGATCAATTTTTTTGTGAAATTACCATTTAATAGGGCTTAAACTGGGAGATCAGCGCATTAATAGTTCCACTTTGCATTCCCTCTTATGCGGGAGTGATTCAGAAGGACATGGTGGTGGAGATATTTCTAGATTAAAGAAATTGAATGATTGTATAGGGAACATGGGAGATGATACATTGATATATAGTAGACAATGGAAGGCTCATGGATCCGAGCATGTGAGACTCTTAAATAGGTGTTCCCAGTATGGAGGGTCTGAGGCTTAGGACTTGCAGTATAGTTTTGGTTAACTGAAGGAGAGGTGGCATTATTATTGTGATGGAAAAGGGCATCTTGATCGAAATTTTATGACCCAACATGCCTCTATTAAGGATATTATTGATTAATCTCCTTGAGAGTGGAATTTTGTTATATCATGGGGGTTCATAGGGTAATGGATGTGGCATTGGGGAGGGTATAACATCAGAATTTGAAAGATGATATGACATTAATCTAACACCATTATGTGGTCTATTATAGGATCATGGAGCTAGATAATAGGGGTGAGGAATGATGTAGTAAAAAGAGGCATTTGACTCAGAGTCACTAAGGATACATAGAGAAACTATCTTCGACCATACTACTTTCGGCAGTTGTATTGATAAAAACCGTTGTGAGATACACTTTTCCTTTCACTTCTAGGTCGAGGATTGTTGAGGGCGATGTTGGGTATCTTTGGAACCATGTGTCTATTTGGATTTACATTTCTTCAAATACACAATGATGAAATACAACACTCCCACCAAGATTCATTTTGGTGACATGAGTAAAACTGGGAGTAGGAGTCAATGCAACACAAAGAGGATAATATCGAGGTGTGGGGGATGACTTCCTATGAATGTTGGGTATATGGTGGGGTGGTGTGTTTGATTTTTTCATGGGGGATAGCTAAGAACCAGTGTCTGACCTTGGGTAACTCTATTTAAACATTTTTAACCTTATGAACTTATCATCATCTTTGTACGTGAGACTCATGAGGACAACACAGTTCTGTTTGACATGGATCCAAACTCAAAATAACTTGGGACACATTGCCAACTAAGAGAAGATCATGAGATGTGATACAAACCCAATATGATAAGCAAGTGTCACCCAATACTGATAACATCAAGGTTTTGTGGATGACTTCCTTTGAACTTTGTGTTTTGAGTTGGGTTTTGTTGGTCTCAATGTTTGGTTTGTGAGGTGTTGTACCTCCAGACCCTATAACTCTAGATGGACTACGGGTTTGGGGTTTTCCCCACCAGTTATAGTTGAGGATTCATGTAACCAATTTTTGGCAATATGTCTAATTGGTATAGCTAGATATCAGGTGTGGTTGATCCCCAATGTTCTTTTGAGGTCATATTCCTAAACAGAATGATATACCTTGGTGGATTTTGTGGCGGTTTTAGTGACCTATATTGCATCGTATTCTCATTTGTGAGATAATTTATGTTCCCATGTACCAAGGATTTCACTTTTTAGAGATAAAAAGTCATAATGTGGGTTGGATGTAGTGACTCAAATTTTTACGATTATGACATAAGAATATTATTAACTATATTTATGAATCTAGGAGCTGAGTCGGTGTGGGATTCTGCGGCCCAAAGATCTTTAGTGTGATGATATTAAAAATAATAAATATATTTTATCACACATTGGTATTTTCTATAGAATCATAGAATTACTCCCTAAGAAGAGCCTTAGTTCATAATTCTGAGGCAATAGTTGAGTTTTTAAATCCATTTGTATCCTACGCGAGACCTAAATAATGTCAATGTCAGGCACTAGGTCTAAGGAAAGTTGGAAGCAGGGTGTTCAATAAGGATATTTATTTAATAAAATTAAATCAATATCCTTTACCTCCTTCCCCTTGGTTTTATTGAAATGGAGATCCAAAAAACCTCTTCCCCTTTGGAGTGATGGATGGCCAGAAGAACAAATTCTAGAAAATTTTTTGTCGTTGGTCGCGAATATTAATGGAGATATCTCCGGTATCAAGGGAATATGGATATTAAGAACCAAATCGAGCTCGAAGCTTTGGTATTTCACCATGAGGTAGGTTTATTTATTTTTTATGTAATTATCCACTTTTTTATGCTTCATTTTAAGGTTATAGATTCCCTATATTCATTCTAGGTATAACTTCCCATTATTTTATGATATGTATCCTCTTAAAAAATCAATTCATTCAATTTTATACATTGAAAAAAAATTATTTAATATATAATACATCATATAAAATCACATATAGAAAAAAAACTTTATAAATGAATAATGAATGAAATAAGAAGTTTTTCCATAAAATATTGAACATATATTACTAAAACACTAACTTTACAATTATAATAGTAATAGGACCATTAGGAATTATAATTTGGAAAATATAATACTAACCTCACCATTGATGTTAGAAATAATATTTTGGCATCTTATAAATGATCATATTATGTAATTATATCATTGTTTATGTACATAAATATTTTTTAAATGATAAATTATGTGCTGAATTTTTTTTAAAACATTAATGTATATTTACAATTTTTTAATTAATTTAATTATTTAAAAGTTTATTTATTTCGATAAAATATAATCGTAAATTAATATTTTCTTTTATTATTATTATAAATAAAAATTATGAGATGATAAATAATTTTTAAAATTTCTAAAAATATGTGATAATATTAAAATTGGTATTTTCTATGTAAATGATGATTTTAAAGAAAAATTAAAATTATCATTTTTATGTGCATGTAAATTATGAAATGAATAGATATATTATTTACTTTTAATTATTAATATGTCATTAATAACACATATGAACATTTAATTACATCATTTGTATGATTATTTAATGAAGGCGATTAAAAATGAACTATATCGATTAGCAAGACTGTAGTCCACGTTACACACAAACGAAATGATCATTTCCTATTTGAGGAAATTGGAGATGTATTTAAGTGATTTATATTAACATAATAGCATATAAATATATTGAGGATATTGAATATATTATTTCATCATGGTTGGAGGATATTTGAAGGAAGTGGATGAAGAATGGAAATATAAATACTTAAAGAAAATGATACCACTTCTTCGATTGATCACCTTTGAAGAAAACTATAACATCTATAATGATGATGTTCCACCTAAAATAATTCCTCAAGAATGTAAGGAGTTAATTAACAAAGTTTTTTTGGGATGTTAATTTTTGATCTAAATGAGGATGTTCCATGTAAAATTCAGATTTTTCTTAATCCTATCATCCAATAATTTTTAGAGGTGTTTTGATTTCATGTTAAAACTTATCATTTCATTTTACACTTAATTATTCTCTTTTAATTTAAATTGTTATTACAAATGTTTAAATATTAAAAGCTTATAAATTTTAGTTCTATGTGGTAAATTTCCCATAAATGTCCATTTTATGAAATTTTCATCCATATCATAGTGACATTGAAATTTATTATTATTTTTATGTTATTTATATTACTTAATGATATTTTTTTTATAAAATATAAATATGGTCAATTTTGATACTATTAATTTCAATGAAATTTAATAAAATCAAACCAGATAGATAACTTATAAAAAACAATCAAAAGGAATTATAATATGTCATAGTCACATATAAAATTAATATTGTACCTTAAATAATTCATATTTTATTTATTTTAATAATTTTGAAATCATTTATTTGACATTTATATTAATAAATTAATTATTGTATCACAGTTGTGTTAGTATTAATTGTAATTATTTAATCTATAAAAAATAAAAATAAATTCTCATTTTTTATATAATTTCATTATATTTCTATAGACTATATATAATAAATTTTATTGAAATTTTATTCCTATATTAAAATTATTAAACATTTATTGAATAAGAGGGGGACATGTTTTCACATTCATTTGTTTTAAATATATTTATATGAATTTCCTGAAAAAATAACATTAAACCAGTCAATTCCAATCCTATGGTGATAAGGGTTGACATTTATTCATCTAATATGTTAATGGATGGTGTTAGGGTTATTTTTTTATCCTAATCATATTATTTATTACCCAAAATTACATTATTTTCCATTAATTATGGTAAATGAAAATTAACAAAGATACTATTTATAAAAACGAAAAAATAAAAGGAAACTATTTTAATAAAGTGGAAAAAATGATTCCAAATAAGAAATCCATTATTAAAAATTTAAAATATTTATTTTTTATTAATTAATTTAAATGTAATCCTCATTGTCAAATCAAAAAACTAGTTTTCTAAAAGTAAATACGATCGAATAATTGACATGCGTTTATATATAATATCAATGTGAAATTTCATAAAATTAAAAAATTTGGATTAAATGATAAAGTCATAATCTAAATATTCATTAAAACCAATTATAAATTTAATTTTAAAATATAAATATATTTGATGAAAATGATGTTTTGAATTAAAATGTAGTATCTTTTACTATTCTATAAAATATGAATGCTATCATAAACATTCCATAAAATTTATCCAAACTAAATTTTCATTCCCACTTCCATAGAATAATATTATTTCAAAAAAATAAATTATATGAAAGTGTAAAAATTCTAAAGTTTATATGGTTCCTCTTTGAAAAGGTTGAAAAATTGTAATTTTTTTAAAAATACAAATTTTGTCCGGAAAATTTAATTTGTTCATATATAATATATAGAAAACATATAATATAAATTTTAAACATTAAATTGAATATATTAAATATTATTTTAATTCATAAAATCCATTAAGAGTTATTTTTTATTTTATAATATCACTTATTTTCAATTGAATTGTTTTTAGAAATAAATTCCATTTTATTTAAAAAAGGGTTCAATTTTTAATTATAAATAATTTTTCAGAAAATAAGTAATTATATAAATGTTTAAATAAATTATTTTTTTCATTCCTACAATTTCAACAGCTATGTCATAAGGAAACATTTAATTAATAATATTTATTTTTTCACTTATGTTCAATGTGGTTAATTATGTAATCTATCAAACATATTGTATGGTTTTTAAAATTTTAGGATGTTATAATGAATTCCTTCAACATAAATTTAGTTATTTTCATCCATGTTCTAATTTTTATATTTACACATTGTTATATTTTTATTGTCATCTTGATATTGATTATATAAAATTCTTATTGATTATTCACATTATGATCATGTGTATGCCATTTATGATAGTTTGATCTATAAATGTAAACATACCCAGAATTTGAGCTCATAATTATTATATTTCCATTTTCCCTTTTAACCATGAATTGATATATGACTAAATTCGGCAATATGACAAAAAGAATAATAAATTTTGAATAAGTATGTATACTACATTATTTTTATTTTAATGTAATTTTTAAATAATATATGTATATGGTATTTGAATAACATCAAACTAGTCAGTCCATTATGTTGTGATCCATGTACTTTTAACTAATGTAACAAAGTAACTACAGATCCTATATTTCTGGAGATTGGGAATTATATTCGGTATCAAAATATGTTTAGTAAGGACAAGGGTGAAATATTTTAGACGAAGATAATTGTCATCGGCATTATGATAAACACTTTGGATACATAATAAATTGTACTTACATTATGATGTTTATGGATAAATATTCATAATTTTATGATCCCATTAAGTATAATTTATTTTTTATGAATATAAAAAAATGATGAAGAGAAATCATATCCGTAATCATAATTAGTGTATTGATTTACATCTAGAAAAAGTCTATATAGTTGGTGTTAGAACTATGAATATTATTTCTATAGCTAGGTAGTGGAATCTAGTTATAATAATTAAAAATTCCAATATATGGTAACTAGTTAATCGACAAAATGGTGAAACAATTTTGGACCACGTCCTGTGAAAACATCATATGTCAATAAGTGGGACTAATGATCTACTAGAAGAAAGACAATAGATCACGTCCATAGATAGGATGTTAAATGAATTATAATTTAAATAAAGGAAGATAGTTCTCATGGTGGATTTTGATATGAGGGTTGATGCTGATCGATTTCTTTCATTGATTTAATACATAATGGGGGATTTTGAGAAAAAAACATGGAATGGATGACATTAATGGTGATATTATTTGAAAACAACTTCCTGTGAGAGTAATGACTTGATATGGAAATCAAATTACTTAATATTAAGTAGATGGAGGAGGGAATTCTCTTTGTTTATGAGGATAATTTGACAATATTTTATAGGCAACATGTGGACTATGATTGTAAATAGAAAAAATAGGATTTCACGTTATTTTTTTGGGATTTATTCAAGCCTACTAAGGGAAATAGTCTCTCAATTATTTTTGTAATATAACTATATAATATAAATTTTCATTATCATAGAAGAATAATTTTACAACAATTATATTTAAAAAGAAATCCAATATATGATGAGGACGGATAAGTACCTTGGGAAAAGTAAAGATATATTTAAAAATAAAGGTATTCTTGATAATTTTGGAAATAAATTCATTGGTTATTACTAAAAGGAATAGTAATTTGTTAAAAGTCTCTAGGGAAGGATCATATATCTCATTAGTGTAAGGAATATATGAATGATTATAATATTTAGTGTGTCAAAAATAATTAGAAGGGTCCTTAATCCAAAAAATTACACAATAGTCCCAGGAATCCACCAAAAAATATTTCATTGGGGAAAATAGAAAAATACTTGGTTACCATATTTGAAATTGAAGTTAAAAAAATGTGATAATATGTAAATAAATTATAAACTCAAAGGTTGAAAATAATTTAGTTGAATCGATATCTTCATAGTCTTTTATATTTGTAGCATTTTCTAAGTATATTATATCATTTATTACCCTATGAAATTTGTATTAAATGACGCCAATCAATTAAATATTATTTTAGTGAGGGAATATCATTCTGTATGCTTTTTTATTCATAAACACAACACAGTTTCATACATGATTATGATTTATGTTTTTAACAATGAAAAAAATCATTGATAAGGACTTTCATTCATTGTATAATGAAACCATTTATTAATAATTGAAGGCTATTATAACAAATTAATGGGTAGGGGAATTATTTTTAATTTTATTATAATCCTTTTAATGTGAGTCAGAAATTCTTTGTCATCCATTATACATTTATATTGAAATCCTTGAAGTACAGAAGATGATGGAACCTATGCAGGGAAATGAAAAAAATAATAACGGAGGTAATACTAAATATGTAGGAATACATTGATGTGTTTCCTAAAAAAGTACCTATCCATACAACTCGGTGTATTGTAGATTTTTTATTTAACAAATCATAGAATATATATATATATAATCCTCGATAGAAATTTACCAAGTCGAAATAGTAGAGTTAAAGAAAAAATTGCATGAGTTTTGAAATAAGTGATCATCTATCCCAATGTTCCACCTTAGGTATACCTTATTCATATTGTAAAGAATAATAATTATTATCTAGGGTTATAAGTATATTATATAAATATTAATTCCATTACTATAAGAATTTATATCATGGCCCATGCATTTAAAAACTATTTGATCAACTTGAGGGAGATGAACATTTTCAATTTTTGATCATCACTTTAGTTATAAACAATTAATATTTAATATGGACGATATGAAAATACTCAATTTCATATGAGGTATAAATATTAGGTGTTTAAAATGATTTCCTTTTTATTAACTAATGTATCTTATGTGTTTTTGGGTCAAATAAACATAGAAATCATTTATTATGATAGTGATTTTATTGTAGTATTCATTGATGATTTCATGACACAATGAAAATGTTATGTGTAGTATTATAACCATTTATGAATCATTATTAAGACTCATAGATAAGGAATTATATGTTAAATGTTTTATATATGAATTTTATCTCTAGGATATTTCTTTTCATGTCAATGATTTCTCTATGGATTGAATAAGTATAGATCCTTTAAAGAAAATGGTATTCTGGAAATGACCGAAAACAATGAATATAACTAATATATATATATATATAAAAATATATTACATATCATAAAATGTTATGATTGATTATTTTTAGATGTTTTTATTTATTATCCATCAAATCAACCATGATAAATCATAAAGGTGGTAAAAATCACATGGTCATTGGAATTTGAATAATATTTTGAAGATATAATGAGGGGATTGGTCAATGAAATAGTTTTTACACTACAATAAGTAAAAGAAGGATTTGTAATATATACAACTTAATTTTTGAATGTATTTGTTTTTACAATTATAAAAAATTAAATAATGGTTTCTGACACCACAACAAAACAAAATATTCTTGAACAGAACTATAGAACTCATGATCAAATATTCGATAATATAATTGTTTCTTTGAAGTGATTGAGAAACTATCTCTATGATGAGATATTTGAGATATATATAGATTATATGAGTTTGAAATATAATTTCTGTACAAAGTTACACAATAAGTGAAAAATGAGGATATTATATGTACTCAAATACTATGATTTACAAATACACTACCACCATGGGATGGAAAAAAATGTGGAAGATTACGTACATTGGATTGATCATAATTTTTTACCAATATCAGGACATAAAAGGATTCTATATTAATATATTTGAAAATAATAGAAAAAATATCATTAAGGAAGTGGAAACAACAAACTATTTCAAAATAATTTCCAATGAATCCTTACTATTGGTAATAATGGAATTATAGTATGATTATTTGGGTTTGAAAATTGGAATCAATGACATGAGTGATGTGATATTAAACTAATTCAATTATGAAGATGATGTGATAATATTTGAAAGGATATTATGTTCTTTATCCATAAAAAATATAAAAAATGGAATACCTAGAGATGCACAGAGCTCAAACATCACTATATAACCTTATTGAAAAAATATTTAATTCGATTTAATAGAACATTTTTTATTCGATGGTATAAAGGGAGAAATTGTGGTTGTTTTGTCAATATATTTTTTTATTATTGTACGTAATGGATGATTGGAATCATGTCCCCTCACACTATATGAATGAGGTGTTCGGATGATGTCACAATGGTCCTTATCACAATACATATATAGTCTCCTGAAATGAAAAATTATATATGGGTAATTGTTGATATACATATGATATTTTCACATTTAATATCAATAAGATCTGACTTACTACAATTATTTCATGAATGAATATATATAAATGAACTAGTGAGGCTTCATTCTACACCCCTATCAACCATGTCTAATCCAGACCCTCTGTTCACACACACATATATATAGAGCATTTTGGAGGTTTTCCATAGTGAGAAACAATTAATAAGTACAAATCATCCCCAAAATAATGGGTAGTGAAGAATTATTATTAATACATTATAATTCATGATCAGATAATATTCTACTGAAATGCATGGTACATGGGTTATAAATCTAACTATAACAGAATCCATATACAATAATAAGTTCCATTCGAATATCCCGATGGAACTCATTGTTACATTTTATGGAATGAGTTTTAATAATCAAACATGTTAAAAAAAGGAGTTGGATAATAGAATCTAGTAGCCCCAGGTTGCGTGGAGGAGATAACATGGAATTTAACAAACTATTCATAATAATATAAAAAACTGAAATAAAAATATTGCAATGATGATATTCAATTGAAAAATAATATATTCATGTGAGGGATCATGTATTCATAAATTTATCATCATGGAAGGGAGTTGTATAATTTGGTAAAAAGGGGCATGTTAAACCATATTTACTATGTGACTTTTGAAATTCTACAGAGACTTTGAGTCTTATCATATTGATTGGTTATTCTAACCAATATCCCTATAGTACACAATATCTTCTATGCGTCATTGTTAAGTATTTGATAGAATAAAATGATGTAATCATATATGAGGGTATATGTTTGGAAACTTACTTTTCTTATAATGAGGCTCATATGCAGATATTCAAAACTAGAGAGTAATTTTAGATGAATTAAAAAACTCATTTTGTGAAATTCAACTAGTGAAATTAATAATTAGAGGAGACTTCATGGGATCATAAAGAGTCCATGGGGATGGAATATCCACCATTTTATACTAGATGACATGTATCTAAACTGTGTGGATGATATTATTTAATGGTTTAGAACGTACAATCTTATATATTATTTTAATATATAAGCACTACATCATGAAAAATATTTTCTAATGTATAGTCTAAAGATCCTTTTTTCACTAATAAATTTAAATTTTAAATAAATTAATTATATAATTTATAATGTATATAATGCATTCATATATATATGAATTATTTTAAGATTAATATAGGGTGAAATTTTTCTTTTTTATATGAAACAGGTGATTTTAATCGAATTTTGATAAATATTATATTAAAAAAATAAAAAAATTATATATGAATGTGAGAAAATTTTATAATACCATTTCATTGGACAAAAAATGGTCAATAATACTATATATACTTGGTTTTAATTATAAATACTATGATTAACATTTTTTGGGATGTATGCACTAATTTAAAAAAATGTTCTTTTATTTTAGTAAAATATTTTTTGGGTAGAATGATATTTCAGATTGATTTGGGTGACATATAATTTTTAATTATTTTATGAAAAGGAAATATATTTATTGAAAATAAATAACATTGATAAAATTATACTACACAAAAAATTTATTCTTAAAAACAAACTGTTTATAAAGATAGATCTTTTATGCATTTCATGATCTATTATTCAAATATTTTATTTATTTTTATTATAAATTGATTAAAATAACATTATTTTCATATTAATAATATGAATTCTAAATTTTATTTATTAGATTAATTCCATATATTATGAAAATTAAATTATCTTACTAAGGTAAATATTTGGTGTCTCTTTAAAAAGGTAATTTTTCAAATAATAATACTTTTCAAAATGTTATATATTTTCAAATGTATATAATTTAATATTAAGACTATAATATATAGATTATGAAAATATAAAAATATATTAATGTGATTTTAATTTATAAATAATGTTATATAAAATTAAGAATATATAATAATTAAAATGCAATCCTTCTACAATAAATACTTTTCAACACATTGTGTATTTAAATTTAATTTTCATTTTTATCACACCTATATATGGAACATGTTAAGTAAATCAAAAATTTGTATTAGGAATATAAAAATTTGGAATCCTGGGTCATCATATAATTGTAGTGAACAAATACTAACCTTGATTTGTATTTATTCAAGATAAATTATTGTTAATATTGGTAATATAATGAAGATAAAATTTTACTAAATCATTTTTATACATAGTAATTCTACATTACCATTATTACCTTGGAAATTGATACATAAATGTATCTATAACATTACCCTAAATAACACACAAAACTGAATAAACCTGCATTAAACACTTTCGGTGTGACTCTTATACAAAACTAACATTAGATTCAATGTGGAAGACCCTATTTTTTACATGTAAAGAGGTCTTACTCCCACACGTTCCATCAAAAATATCCACCCCAATGGAATTGATAAAAAATTATCATTCAATATAAACCGTTAAATACCAGCAAATTAGTTTTTAAATGATATAAGGAGTCATCCATAGATTAATGAACCTGCTCCGAAGGGTATTATTTTAAATAATTCTACTTCCATAATTATTGAAATTATTTTGTTATAATACAACTTAAATATATTTTCATGATTTTTATTTCAGGTTATTATCTTCCATTTGATATTTTAATTGAGATACTAATTATCCATTCTAATTACAACCTTCTTTCTTAATCTGTAATTATCCACACATGAGGGTTCTCATTCAATACCTTCCATTTTTAATTATTTATAGCTATTACAATGTTATCATGGTTATAATTATATGGTATTATCATACATTTTATATATTAAAAATGATATTTATTATCTTTAAATGTGTTTCCCATGTATTCATAATGCCCCAAAGACTAAATTTTTTAATGTATAGAGTTTATGATTTTCTTAACAATGACTTCAATGTTTTGATACTAGTATATGGATATGTCAATGGATCCAATGCACCTAATAGTAATCAATTAGAAAAAAGTTTGGTAGAGTTTTAACCCAATATTTAGTCTTGTACACCACTATTGGACCTATGACTACTTGCTTTGATAGATACTCATGTGGGATATGGTTTTGTTTGTTAACATGATTTATACACATCACAATAATCAATTTTCGTTTTTTATGGTATAATACCAGTGAAAACTATTCAACTCAATTATGATATTCTATTTTTAATAAAAAAATCTTGAATTTACCCATCACCTCTACCTTATATTCGTTACATTGATATTGGTTCTTCTTATTACATTGTGAATTACCCATATTTTTTATGTTCTATGTATATTTTTTAACCATCAACCTTCAATCTCTAGATGGTTTATGTCCCTGATATCCCACTTATGGACTATAATTATATTGATTTTATATTGTTTTGTATGTTAACAAAAATGTTAATTGATTCAAAAGGTAAGTTTATTATGTATTTTATTGATATTCATGTCTTTTATATGGTTAATTCATATGACATAAAGAAGTTTTGGGTAGGGAATGATATTTATATATGAACCATGTAAAAATATACTATAAATCTTTGATGAACATTGTAATCAATTTCCAATCATTTATAATACTCCCAAAGATAAGTATCTAAATAATAAATTCAGTAACTTTGAATTCTTTCTCCTTTAAAATTCTTTTTCGTGGCTATATTATCTCTATGTATGGAATACATATTTATCTTTTAAACACAAATGTTGATAAGGAATGGCCCAAACCATATAATATAATATAGATAGATAGTTTCATTGTCTTACAATGTAATTTTTGATTATTTTTTGCAATGTTTTAATCAATTATCCAACCCCTTAACAATGTTGACATGTAAAAGGTTACAATTCATATTTTTAAATAATGGTATGGAATATTTTAATGATCTCTAGAAAATATTTTTTAATGCACCGGTTTTGAGTCCACCATTTGAAAGAGATGGATTTAGAAAATATATTGATTTATCCAAGAAATTATTAGTATAAATAATTATAGAAAATTATATAGTTTTTTATTACTCATTAAGGAAACTATGATCCATGAAAAACACTAGTAACCCATGGTCATGAATTTGAAGTTCTAATTTTTTTCCTTGAAGATATAAAGGCTTTATCTTTATTGATGTATATATGAGATATATATGGATTAAAAGAGTTTTAAATGCATATTATAATAAAATTTACTAGATAATATAAAAATAAAATTGAAAGGATGAATAAATTGAAATTATTTATCATTACATGACTACCCTGTGAAAGAAAACAATCCATATGATGCCTTAAGTGAACAAATCATGGAGTTTTGACCAAGATGAGAATATATAAAGGTATCATATTAATTGTGTTGGAAAATATGCATATGGAAATAATTATGGAAGGGGGATAATTACATATATTTGAAATTATTCAAATCCATCAATACATGATAATATAATGAATTTCCATTATAGATATAAATTTTTATAAAATTGAATTAAATCAATAAATGATGTAAGATCAACAAACTTCACCGATAAAGATTATTCATTAATGGTTGGAAAGAGGCTATGAGATCCATCTATACCACATATATATAATGTAATTACTATATATATCACATAGATAAAAATCATGTATATAAACACTTGTATGATAAATATGTGTATGGATTTAATTGTAAAATTTTAGCTGGATGGTATGATGTGGTAAATTTCAAACATTTTTTTATATGCTAGTTATTTTAGGAGGTAAATTCTAAATACGGTCAGGTAATATATATATATATATATATTTAAATTTGGATTTATTAAAATTCTACATGGTTTGGTTCCAATATATCATCACATAATTTTCATACATAGATATTATATTTTAATTGATGAATATTAATTCCATAGAATTACAATCCATCCCAAAATGATATAGGATTAGTGTCATCGAAAACATTGATACATAAAAAACTAGTTCATAATATATATAAATCATATAAAACTAATTTATTCATAATTTTACCCATTATTATACATTTTTTACTTAAAACTATTCATTATAACATGGGAAATTGAATCATAAGAAAGGGTGAGATTAAAACCACAATAAGGGTAAACATGGTAGATATAAATTATCATTGAAGTACACCATGTTCATAAGGGAATAAGAATAATAGATGAATATTTAAAAACTATACCAAAATTATCATTGATCGACATAAGGATTCATTTTCTATGGATCTTATGATCATATTAAATTAATCATAATGGAATCAAAGGGAATTAGCCATGAGAGTATAACATTTGTATAAGATATAAGATTCTGTCAGCCACATAATCATAGAGAATATTTTCCTTAGTCATGGATAATTTCCATGAATATAATGTTTTATTAGGTTATCTACTATGTCAATAATATCCATATTCATAGTTCACTATAAAAACTATCAAAATGGAAAAATTCCCATTGTAATCTAGGTTTAGAACATATTAAAGATCTTATTATCTCCTAATATATCAATATTTACCCAATGCATTGGATTGATATATAATTAATATCCCACACATCACATAATTAAAATACCAAATATTCACATAAAATTATAATAAAACATTAATATTTTTCAAAACTCATGCAAATAAAAAATGATTTATAAACATTTCTCATATTATCCTAACAAAACCGGATAAAATGAACTAGTTTTTAAAATAGTTTCCACATAACATAATTACCCCTTGGGAATGAGAAAAAGATCCATTTAACCATTCATCAATACCCATAACAATACAAAAAATAAATGAATGTATATAGTATCATTGGATTATATCTTTAGTGATGAATATGTGACCTCAAAGGTTGTTATCATAGATGAAAATAAACATAAAAGATAACTTCACCATTTTTTGCGAAAGACAAGTTTTTTTAATTTATAAATAAACATTTTAAAATATAAAAATAGAAGAAAATATTTAATAAATATTTAATTTATGAATAAACAAATAAAATTATAATGAATGATTCAAGTCATTGAGTGGTCTTGACGTTTGGTAGTTCTGTGGGGGTATTTATGTAAAAATAAAGATTCAATTCTCATATTTTGTATGATGTCAAAATAAACTCCTTAATAAAAACCAAATTGATTACAATTAAAGCATTTAAAAACATTATTAAACATGAATTTACAAAAGCATTTCATATTAGTAATAACCTACATTAAAACATTTAAGAAACTTGGATAAGATAAAAAAGTTATTTTCTACTAAATAGATAAATAATGACGGTCTTCCAAAAAAATTACTATCTACAATTACTATAGAGATTAAAATGAAATTAAATGATATAATAAACATAAAAAATAATATCATAATAAAATTCCCTGGTTTCTGGAGAGATAGGGAATAAAATTCTATCAATAAAAACATGATCATAAACAATCCCAATAAACAATGAGATTGTAATAGAAATCACTTCCAATAATTTCTACATGCTTCGAACGTGCTATAAAAAACATTATAATAAAATTAATACACATATATATATAATTATTTTAATTCATTTAATAACATATATGAATCATCTATAATATTTTGACTCCAATTATAGAAATGTTTTATTAAAATCATCATTTTGGGGTGTTAACTATTTCATTTTTTATAATAATTTTGTTTTTATTGTTCTAGTATTTGTATACTAACCATGATTAAATAATATATATATTGTTAATAATTATATAAATATTATATATATTAAATATATATATATATATCTTCTTCCATAATGTAATAGATATAAAAAATGAACGATAATATTACTGGATATGATAGGCCATATGTAGGCATGTATGTGGTTTTCTCTTTTTGACGATTGGGAAACAAAGAAGTTTAAATAATAATTAACGTTCATAGAATAATTATCATATCATATATATTTATTAAATATATCATTTTCATAATCCGTGTAATGTTAAAGTAAATGGAGAAGTAGTCACTTAGTGGAGGTGGTAGTCTACATGTATGCATGAGCGACTTTTTTCATGTTCGAAAGAATTAGAAGGAACAAAGGTATATATAATATTATAATTATAGAATAATAATTATATCATATATATATATATATATATTTCATATATAAACATTAAAATCAAAATAATTACAATCTATTCTAGATGGTGTTAAAAATTTAATTGTATTGATATGTGGAAGAACCAGTTAACATGTACGCTTGAGTGATACTTTAAATTTTTTAGGGTTGCATAGTGGATTGATATTGGTGTTTAAAAAATAATAATAATATTTTTGTACATTTATTATACTTAATTTTTTAATTTATGATTATGAAAACATATTTATAGGATGTAGAATGGGAAATAAATTAAAAGACGTTAGGTAAGATGATTTCTTCTTCTTCAGTTTTCCTCCATTACATCCTTTATTAATGACCCATGGAATGATATATTAATAATAAAATTAACTTTATTTAGAATTTATGAAATATTATATGGTAAATATTAATTATTTGGTTGAAATGGATGATTCAATGTAGTTTAATGTATAGAAATGAGGGGTGTCCATTTTTTTGTGGCGTAGATGACACGTGTGGAATTTAATTAAAGAATAAAATATAATAATGAAAACTAAATAAAAATTAATCAAAATGGGTAGATTTTAAATATTGGTAAATTATGTAGTTTATATATATTCATATGATATGATTTATAAATTTTTAATTGACAAACTCACTCTTATATTCTGGTTAAACCCACGGTAAACATGTTTTAACCATATGCATGGTGATATATTTTTACCACTTTCTAATTCTGTTATTACCAAAAATAAATGTGAATTATTAAAAAATAATCAAATTATAATTTAAATTTGTAATAATTTTTTTAAAATTAATTTAATATATATAGTATAATTTAATTTTAAATAAACCCCCCAAACATGACAACATACAATTTTTCCAAAAAAATAGTTTTATGAAGTACATAAATTTGTTGTATAAAAATTCAATACTAAATTTATTTAAAAAGTATATATTGGATTATATATAATAAAATTGATATATTATTACTTTTAAAAAAATATTTTAAAAAATTATATTTCTTAAATTCTTTAAATTAAAAATAAGATTTAAATAAAAATAAGTTTTTTAATTATTTATTGATTATTAATTATTTTCATAAATTTATCAAAATTTTCATCAATGTTCTTCTAAAATTTTTATCTGAAAAATTATATTCTTTTTATCAAATATATTTTCTATAAGTTTCAGAAAAAAATTATTTAATTTTATCAGATAATAAAACTAATTTGAGGAAAAATGTACATTTGAAGGACATAGTGACATTGAAAAAAAATTAAGAACTTATTTATCAATATATTTGTTTTCTATAATTAGTATATACATTTTTATTTTTATAAAGTTTCTTATTTGAATTTATATAATCACTTTAATGGCTAGGTTAAAATTATATACCACATTATATATCATTTTCACTTGGTGATGTGTGTTTCAAAAGATATTGATGATGTTAACATTGTATGAAGAGAAAGATAACATAAAATATGTGAGTGTTAAATTATACAAACATTAAATTGAATTTCAATCTCAAAATTATAATATTTTGATATGAAAATTTATTATATCATAATTTCAACACATCATCTAATTCTAATGTAGCTTCATCAAATTTCTAATTCCTCAAGGTAACTGTATCCATTTGGGTAGTGATATTATATAGCACTTTATCTCTATGAAATTATATTTATAGTAGTTGATAATCATAGAAAGGGTTATCATCATGAAGTTTGACCATTGAGTTTAGTACATCTGAGGGATCACGTATGCATATCCCTAAGAGTGAGAGATCATGCACATTGTGGATATGAGAGGGGTTTGGTGGAAGATCCAAGTGATAAGATACCATTCCAACTCAATCAGTAATCTATGAAGATGTAATATACATAGTAGTATGTCTTCCATTATTTTTTATTCTTATAACATTATTCTATTGATACATTCATAGGAATATCTTCTCCCCAACATAAACTTACATATTTAACCAAATATTTCCATCATAACTTTATTGTCAACTCTTGTATACCATAATGTCATTCTAAATAGAATTGAAATTCCATACTATATTATTATCTATCTCAGGTCACAATATATTATTTCTACAAATTTATCCCAATACATAGAAATTATACACCTCATCCCAAAGTTGTCTTCATAATGAGACACATTAAATCCCATGTGAATGCTTCTGTTGAAATAAAACTTGACCAATGGATGGTTAAAATTCCAAATTCCATTGAAACAACAGAACATGGACTCAATATATACTCCATGTTTTGAATAGTTATCCATGACTAACTATATGTGTGAGGATGATAATAATTATCGAAACAAAACTCAAAATATTGATTTCATTGAAGATTTCCCCAGAACATCAAGGTAATCCTCTGAAACAGATCAAATAAAATAGAATATGTTAATCCGTGGAACCTTAAAATTTATGTAATTTATATTCTTGGAATATGATCAATATATTACAATTATTTTATACTAATGGAGTGCTTTGTCTTTATATGGTGATCTAATATAACCGAAATAGAATGATTTCCATTAGATGATTTGGTGAGTTTGAGTACAAAATCCATGGTATTGTTTGCCCATTTCAATTTCATTGTGGGTAATAGTTCTGAGATACCGATATCATTCTATCTGTAATCAATAACATGATGATATAAAAATCATTAACAAACATACACCACAATATATTTTTTCAATTATTCACACCGAAAATACTATTTAGGTTTTATTTACATAATCATTCATCTTGTAAGAACATAGAGTAATTAACTATATAATTAATAAAAGAGATCCTTTTCCAAATATGTTATTAATGAGACATATACACAGTTATAAAACATTATTACTACATAACAATAAATGATGAACTCTGTCACGACCCGACCCCACCGGTCCCGAGCCGCAAC
Organism: Viscum album; assembly: GCA_963277665.1. NCBI lineage: Eukaryota > Viridiplantae > Streptophyta > Magnoliopsida > Santalales > Viscaceae > Viscum > Viscum album. The sequence continues at coordinate 1,932,713,234 of OY728159.1, forward strand.
TACCTCAAGCCCACCTCCATAGGCTAGAGGCTGGCGACCAGCGCCGAAGGCGTAACAGTCTCGGGGAGGCCCTCGCCTAAGCACCTGTACTCACGCACACAAAACCCACAAGACACAAAAGTGCAGAGTAGAAGGGAAACCAAAATACAGATAACTAAATCCCAACCATAGTCATACAACCACAACTAAAAAGGCAAAATAAAGTGCTGGAAGTACTGACAAGTAATCTGAAAAGTAAACAGGGCTAACACGTGCCCAAACACAAAGATGCCACAACCCGACAACAGGTGAACAAAAGAAGAGAACTGGATGGACTCCCACCTGAATACTCTAGCACGACAGCAGTGTGCTGCTCCAGCTGCTGTGACCCCTACGCTCCTCTATAGTCATGATCGACCTGTCCATCATCTGTAAGGGCACACCAGATGCGGGAAAAGCCCAAGCAGGGTTGAGTATAAGGATACTCAGTAGGATTCCCCGAAAGCTCAAGGGAGAAACAAAGAAGGCACTAAAGAGGTGAGCAGTAAACTAGTCTAGAATAGAAGAATAGTTAATAAGGAGAGTGCAGCTCAACTCAACAGAAATATGTTGGCATGGACCCTAGAGGGAGGAAACGGAAGTAGGGACCAATTTGTGTATATATATATATGCTCAAAAAGAAACCCAAATGAGTGCGTAAGGGGATCTTCGCCTCCAAACTCAGCCCAGGGTAAGTTTCCATCAGCTCAAAATGATTCCATCCTCAACCCAACATTTGTCCTGTCCACATAGGAAACCCATGTCAGAGGGGCCCAATCACCACACTTCAATACTATCCGCTTTGGGTGGCACTGACTCGCCCGCATGGTTTTAAGGAACATCTCAAGGACACGTCTCAGTGGGAAAAAGTACTCCTCTTCCTCATGGGTCCTTATGTAATGTTAGAACTGTCACACCACTGATCCGCACAATTAGGACCCCACTCCGGTAATCACGGAGGAAAAAGTCACCGACTAGCCTAAGGAGAATGGATAAGTCCAAATCGTCAATGGGTAACCCACTGCCCAGCCCTGCTAGAGGCTAAATCCTATTACATCGTCTGAAAACCCACTGCCCAGCCCTGCTGGAGGGTAGACCTAGAATAAATCAACGGGTGACCCACTGCCTAGCCCCGTTGGAGGGCAGACCCGGAACACGTCGACAGGTGACCCACTGCCCGGCCCTGCTGGAGGGTAGACCTGGAATAAATCAATGGGTGACCCCCTGCCCAGCCTCACTGGAGGATAGACCTGGAACACGTCGACATGTGACCCAGTGCCCAGCCCTGTTGGAGGGTAGACCTGGAATCAGACGACCAGTGACTCACTGCCCAGCCCCGCTGGTGGGTAGACCCTAAGGTGTCGTCGGGCGACCCACGGCCCAGCCCTGCTGGAGGGTAGACCCTGAATCATTCTGATAGCTCTGCACTACCACTGACATAATCGGGTGACACTAACAACGCCACCGTGCATTGGTTCAGAGTGCATAAAATAAGACCTCCACTTCACATTAGTATGATCTCAAAGGAGGTTCCACATGCCCCAACGGGTTGTACTGTTGCAGTTATCGTGGAAAAACACGCGAAATAGGCTACTTACTTGCCCGATACAGACAACCAGTGGATATGGTACTATTCAACGTAGTCGTCCACTGAGGGCCCGCACCCCGGATTCGATACTCGTCGGGCGAATTGCGCCATTGTGATTTTCTCAGAAGGATACGCAGAAACGACTACTCATGTGCCCTGAACGGACATCTGGTGAAAAATGATGCAAAACACTACACGTAGCTTGAAGGTGGCTCGTGGGGCCCACGTCTCAATTCCCACTTCAATGAACGAAATCATACTAGAAACCTTCGCCTTGACGCCAGGGTCGTATCACCACTGACGACGCTCAAATCGGACATTGGATGTGTCCGAGCCAACCAAAACAAAAATTTCCACCGTAGAACTTAATGCACGTGACACGCCACCGAGCTTCTGTTCCGGGGAATAAAATTCACCAAAGCAACCCCAGAATATACTCCTCGAGAAGAGGATCTTCCTTCCACAGACGGCGTGTAAAACGGACACCTGTTGCGATATTTACGGGTGTCCGAAGCTGAAAGGGACAACCCTTGGGCTGGACCGGCCTAGATGGCCGGTCCACCCGGCCTCGGCCAGCCCGGCTTGCTGCGCCGGCCCGCGGCTTTGCCGCGTGGGCTGGCCGCGGACCCGAGGTCCCCTCGCGGTTCCCGCTTCAGCCGACTGGCCGTGAGGCCGGTCTTCGGTCTTTGAGGAGAACCGCTGGAAGCGGGTCTCGGTTCCTCCCGAGGGGTCGTACCGCGACCCCTGTTTTCCCGGACGACCACGCCCCGCCGCCCGTCCGAAGCGCCGCACCGCCGCTCGCACGCCGCGCCGCCGCCTGGAGCCGGAGCCACCGCCTGCTCACCCCACCACCACCTAAAACCGGAGCCGCTGTATGCGAGACGCCGTGCCGGAGGTCTCCCCCGCCGCTGGAACATGCTGCACCGCCACCTGGCTTGCCGGACCACCCTGGATCCACAGGAAATGTGAGGTATTTGGCCAGAAAATTTCCCGGGGCCTCCCCGGGCGGCCCGTGACTCCAAAAATCGATCCTAAAGGATCGTTGTGAAGAAAAATTCATGCCCTACGAAACCAGAGGCTTCACTCGACGATCAGACAACAATTCGATGTGAATAAGACTAAATTGAAAAAATTTGCGAGAATGGAAAATATAAAACACGAGCCTACCTCGAGGGCTTTGCCCGACGCTTCACGATCGGGATGCCGGAGCCACCTTGCCTTGCCGGAGTGATGTAGGGGACGGTGGAATCTTGATGAGAGCCCTTTCGCCAATGAGGAATGTCCAAGGAGGGTGAAGAGGGTGGTTAGTGTGTTTAAATAGAAAAAACACACTAAATCACCCGCTCATCGGCCTATTCCTAAACTTTCGTAGGGACCGGGATTAATCCTCTCTTAGAGAAAAATCCATGCCCTGAACGCAATGGCTTCCTCAAAATTTTAATCTGAGCCTTCGTTCAAGAGTTATAAAATTCGACGCCCGTGACCGCCAAATTACGAAAATGCCCCCATGGGCGTTTTTCACAGTTGGCCCGCGCCTGCGAAAATCATACCCCTCCTAGGGTAAACAGCACATTCGAGACTCAATGGAGCCCTCAGTTTTCCCATCCAAGCTACCGTTCAATAGTTATTATATGTATTTATCCCACCTAATGTGAACACACGCCAAAACTAATTCTGGCCACACCGGGGCTCGGTTTCATACGCCGTCAGAACGCCCTGCTCTAGAATTATATAAAGATAATTTCAAAGTCTCACAGGCTCAAAAAGGGGGTTCATACATCATTCCCTCATTCATGTTTTTCATCCCCGAAAAACAAAACTACAAAGACAACTCGAGGTACTGGGCCCGTATCTGGATCTCCCACTCCCGGGTGCTCTCCTGCGCCCTCCCATGCTGCCACAACACACGAACTAGAGGAATGGCCCGTTCGTGCAGAGTTCGCTCCTGCCGGTCCTCAATCGCCATTGGGTGCTTCGCAAAGGGGGCTCCGTCGTCAATGTCCTACTCTCCCCAGGAAATGACGTATGTGAGTTCGTGCACATATTTCCTTAGCTGCGAAACTTGGAATACGTTATGAACTCTCTCCAGCTGTGGGGGTAGAGCGAGACGGTAGGTGACCTCACCAACCCGGCGCACGATCTCAAAGGGCCCAATGAACCTCAGGGACAGCTTGCCTCCCCGACCGAACCTCTGTGTTCCACGTCATGGGGAGACTCTAAAAAAGACATGGTCTCCCTGATCAAACTCCAAGGGCATGAGACATCAATCTGCATAGGACTTCTGTCTGCTCTGAGCTATCCTCATCCGCTCATGAATGACCTACACCTTCTCCGTCGTTTCCGGCAATAAATCTGGGCCCACGAGGGCGGTCTCCCCTACCTCCGTCCAACACAATGGTGACCTACAAGGCCTCCCGTAGAGGCCCTATAAAGGTGCCATGACAATAGTAGAGTGGTAACTATTGTTATACGCAAACTCTACCAAGGGAAGGTGATCCTCCCAGCTCCGGCTGAAGTCTAACATGAACGCCCTGAGCATATCCTCCAACACCTGGATAGTGCGCTCAGTCAGCCCATCGGTCTGGGGGTGAAAAGCTGTACTCATCTGCAAATGAGTCCCAAACGCCTCCTGCAGGCCTCGCCATAACCGTGATGTAAACCATGTGTCACGGTCGGAGACGATCGTTGAGGGTACTCCATGAAGACTGACGATCTCCCGAACATATAACTGTCCCAGACTCTCCACCAAGCCCTGCTCCCTGATAGCAAGGAAGTGCGCTGACTTCGTGAGTCAGTCCACTATCACCCAAATAGAGTCATGACCCTTCGCTGTGTGTGGAAACCCTGTGATGAAATCCATAGACATGCCGTCCCACTTCCACTCTGGAATATCAAGGGGTTGCAACAACCCTGCCGGGACCTGGTGTTCTGCCTTCACCTGCTGACAGGTAAGACACTGAGAAATGAACTTGTCTATGCTCCGCCTCATTCCAGACCACCAAAACTGCCACCGAAGGTCTCTTTACATCTTCCCCACACCGGGATGTATGAACAAGGGAAAAGTGTGGAACTCCCGTATCACCTTTTCTCGCATCTCCACCGGTACTAAAACTCGCCCCTGAAATAGGATCTCGTGATTCCCTCCGTCAGAATACCCATCGAGTGCATTGCCCGTGGATATCTGATCATGTAGCACCTCGCTATCAACATCTCCCAGCTGCAACTCTCTCACACTCTCAAGGAGCGAAGGAGTCAACACTATCGACTGTAGAAAAGCTGTACCCTCCTACTCCACCAAGGTCATCCGAAGGGAAGACAACTGCTCTGAAGCTTCTTGCACTAGGTGAGCCTGGGACTTCCTGCTAAGGGCATCTTCTACTACGTTGCCCTTCCCTGGAGTGTAGACTATCTCGATGTCATAGTCCTGCTGAAACTCCAGCCAGCACCTCTGCCTCAGGTTCAAATCCCTCTGAGTGAAGATATACTTGAGGCTCTGGTGATCTGAGTAGACTACAAAATGCTCACCCAAAAGATTGTGTCTCCATAGCCTCAAGGCGAAGACTACCGGTGCCAGATCCAAATCGTGAGTCGCATAATTCTGCTCGTGGGGCCTCAACTATCTCGACCCATATGCAATTACTGCCCGTTATTGCATCAGCACACACCCGAGCCCAGCTCCAGAAGCGTCGCAATATACGACGAACTCAACACCCCCCTCTGGAAGCCTCAACATCGGTGCAGTAGTCAGTCTCTACCTCAACTCTTCAAAGGCCTGCTAGCACTGATCAGTCCTGGTAAACGGTCGCCCCTTTCGTGTCAAAGCGGTCAAAGGGGAAGAAATCCTGGAGAAGTACTCCACAAACCTCCTATAGTACCCTGCCAACCTAAGGAAACTCCACACCTCAGACGCGTTCTTGGGTGGCTCCCAAGCAAGCACCGCTTCTATATTTGAGGGGTCCACAGCCAATCCATGTTCAGTAATGACGTGCCCCAAAAAGTGAACCTCGTGAATCCAAAACTGGCACTTCAAGAGCTTACCGTATAGCTGGTGCTCTCGAAGTAAGTATAGGACCATCCTCAAATGCTCTACATGCTCCTCCTCTGTCGCCGAGTAAATGAGTATGTCGCCAATAAAGACAACCACAAACCGGTCCAAATACGGCTGAAAAATCTGGTTCATCAAATCCATGAAGATGGTAGGGGCATTTGTCACACCAAAGGGCTTCACTAGAAACTCGTAGTGCCCATATCGGCAACGGAAGGCCAGCTTCGGAATATCAGCCTCACGAACCCGCAATTGATGGTAGCCAGATCGAAGATCGATCTTCGAGAACCGCTTCGCACCTTGAAACTGGTCAACGAGGTCGTCGATCCTTGGAAAAGGGTACTTGTTCTTTATTGTGGCCTGATTCAGGCGACGATAATCCACACAAAGTTGTAGACTCCAATCTGCCTTTTTCACAAACCGAACTGGAGCCGCCCAGGGGGACACACTAGGACTGATGAATCCCATCTCGTGAAGGTCATCCAACTGAAGTCGTAGCTCCCAAAGCTCTGTGGGTACCATTCGATATGCTTCACAAGATATCGGAGCAGTCCCCAGCTGCAAGTCAATGCAAAACTCCATCTCCCGCATCGGAGGTAGTCCCGGAACATCTTTAGGAAAGACGTCCATGTAATACTCTACCACGGTAGGGATCCAGGTGCCTGTAGCACCCACTGCACCGAGATCCATGCTCGCCAGCTGGTGCGAAAAAGGTTAGTGTCTCTTGCACAGAGTACCCATCTGCTCTGCCACGAGGTCTCATTTACCAAGGATGGTGAACCTCGTCCCATCAGAAAACTCCCCTCTGACTCATCTGTGACGAAATTCGATCTAAGAATGAACCATAAAAAGCCAATCCATGCCTAGGATGGCGTCGTAAGGTTCCATCGTGATGATGAGAAGGTCCCACGTGAAACTCCTTCCCCCGAATGACAGTTCGCACTGTCTGCAGAAAAATGTCACCAACGAGACACTTCCCGTAGGAACCTCAAGGCTAAGTGCAGGTGTCAGCGCCTCTAATGGATTCCCCAACTCTCATACCAACAGAAGTGTTAATAAGGAATGGCTGGAATCCGTTTCTACTAGTACTGAAGCAAGGGTGGAGTAAACACAAAGCGTACCTCGGACCATCTCGTGCGTTGGAGGATCTCAAACTCCCATGGCCTGAAGCTGCCCGTGGCCCCTACCGCCAGCTCCCTGAGCCTGGCGTGGGCCGCCTGGAGTTGGTGGTGAGGGGATCTCGAAACATCGTCCCCCACCTCTTGGTCATGCCACTCTACCTGCGCCGCCTCCCTGAGGACCACCGAGTCCTCGCCTAGGTGACCCTTAGTCCCGGAGCTGCCTCTACCTTTGCGGTGCTCCCACTGCCTGGCACGGCTGATCTGCATGCTTGGTTGAGAAATCCCGTGCTAGGTGTCCTAGTCCATCACAAGCATAGCATCAGACCTCCCCTGTCTGCCCCAGCACCCTACAACGCCTCTGTAGTGTGCGACCCTATCCCAGGGTCTGCTCACGAAAGGGCCTCCTCAGCTGAGGCCCATCCCTCTGTCGCCTGCCTGCTGAAGAATCTGCTCTAAAACGGCCACTACTAGGTCCAACTACCTGGCGCACCTCGGCTAGGAAGCTCTCGGTCACAAGCTCCCTCTCCAACACCCTGTAATAAGTGGGGATGCACAAGGGCACCACGCTAGCTCAGATCTCCCTATGAAGACCCTGCTCGAACTTCCGTGCCCGGAAGTAGCTGTCGCGGATCATGTCCTATGAGTAGCGCGTAAGATCGGTGAACTTGGCCGAGTACTGGGACACAGAAATCCCTCTGCTTCAGCTCCATAAGATATTGGATCCGAATAGAGCGCAAACACGAGTGGGAGTACTCCTCCCGAAAAAGCTGCTGGAAGCCATAACATGTGAGGGACAACTCGTCATGGGTATGCGTCACCAGATCCCACCATCGCCCGACTATCCCAAGGAAAAGACTGGTGGTTAGAGCCACCATCTGGTCTTCTAGGGTCTATACCAGCCTGAAGAGTCGTGCCACTAACTCAAGACAATCCTCTTCCACCTGGGGATCTGGGTCCCCACGGAACCTCGACGGCCTCTGATGCTGGAAATCTCGAAGCGCGTTCAGTCTGCACGCGACCTTGGCCTGAACTGCCGGTACTATCTGCCGCTCCTCAGGTGCAGGGGCTACTGCTAAAGCGCTGGGCGGGAGGGGATCATGTGAAGGTCCCTGAACCGATGCCTCATCACTCGCTAGACCATCATCATGAGCTGTAGAGGGTAACCTGGCTGGCTGCCGTCGTGGGGGAATCCTTAAAATTATCAAGGGATACCAAGATCAGATGAGCATATATATATATATACATAACAGTAATAAAAAAGGGGAGCTGACTCAAACAAATGACGGTCAAAGATTCATTCCTACATGATGCATGTTTCAAAATTCCCTGTAATAAGTCTCAGCATGTCGAGTCATCAAGCATGTTATTAGGGTCCTGGTAAGTGGATACGTTGGCCGACCGTACCATTACTGGACTCTTTGGCCTGAGAGCCACTCTCAAGACAGGTCAACAACATTTCCCTGAAAACCCAACCAGTTCCTTTTTAGGGACGTCCGAACAATGCTCTAAGGAACAAAACACCTCAGATACCACTTTTTCACGACCCGACCCCACCGGTCCTAAGCCGCTACTACCTCAAGCCCGCCTCCATAGGCTAAAGGCTGGCGACCAGCGCCGAAGGCGTAACCATCTCGGGGAGGCCTTCGCCTAAGCACCTGTACTCATGCACAGACAACCCACAAGACGCAAAAGTTCAGAGTAGAAGGGAAACCAAAAGACAAGCAACTAAATCCCAACCACAGTCATACAACCACAACATAAAAGAGGAAATAAAGTGCTGGAAGTACTGACGAGTAATCTGAAAATTAAACAGGGCTAACACGCGCCAAAACACAAAGATTCCACAACCCAGCAACAGGTGAACAAAAGAATACAACTGTATAGACTCCCACCCGAATACTCTAGCACGACCGTAGTGCGCTGCTCCAACTGTTGTAACCCCTACGCTCCTCCGTAGTCACGATCGGCTTGTCCATCATCTGCAAGGGCACACCAGGTGCGAGAAAATTCCAAGAAGGGGTGAGTATAAGGATACTCAGTAGGATTCCCCGAAAGCTCGAGGGAGCAACAAAGAAGGAACTAAATTGGTGAGCAGTAAACTAGTCAATAATAGAAGAAAAGTTAGTAAGGAGAATGCAGCTCAACTCAACAAAAATCTGTAGGCATGGACCCCAGAAGGCGGAAGTGGAAGTAGGGACCAATTTGTATATATATATATATATGCTCAAAAAGAAACCCAAACGAGTGCGTAAGGGGATCTCCGCCTCCAAGCTCAGACCAGGGTAAGTCACCATCATCTACAAATGATTCCATCCTCAACCCATCATTTCGTCCCGCCCACCAAGGATACCCATGTCAGAGGGGCCCAATCACCACACTTCAATACTATCCTCTTTGGGCGGCACTGACACACCTGCACGGTTTTAGGGCGCGTCTCAGTGGGAAAAAGTACCCCTCTTCCTCGTGGGTCCTTAGGTAATGTTAGAACTGTCACACCACTAATCCGCACAATTAGGATCCCGCTCCGGTAATCACGGAGGAAAAAGTAACCGACTAGCCTCCGGAGAAGGGCTAAGTCCAAATTGTCAACGGGTGACCCACTGCCTAGCCCTACTGGAGTGTAAATCCTATTACATCGTCTGACGACCCACTACCATGCCCTGCTGGAGGGTAGACATAGAATAAATCAACGGGTGACCCACTGCCCAGCCCCGTTGGAGGGTAGACCCAGAACACGTCGATAGGTGACCCACTGCCCAGCCCTTCTAGAGGGCAGACCTGGAATAAATCAACGGGTGACCCACTGCCCAACCCCACTGGAGGGTAGACCCGGAACACGCCGACAGGTGACCCACTACCAAGCCCTGCAGAAAGGTAGACCGGGAATCAGAAGACAGGTGACCCAATGCCTAGCCCCGCTGGAGGGTATACCCTAAGGTGTCATCGGGCGACCCACTGCCTAGCCCTACTGGAGGGTAGACCCTGAATCATTCTGATAGCTACGCACTACCACTGACATCACCAGGTGACACTAACAACACCATCATGCATTGGTTTGGAGCGCGTAAAAGAAGATCACCACTTCACATTAGTACAATCTCAAAGGAGGTTCCACATGCCCCCAATGGGTTGCACAGTTGCAGTTATCGCAGAAAGACAAGCGAAATAGGCTATTTACTCACCTGATACGGACAACCGGTTGATATGGTACTATTCACCGTAGTCATCTTGTGAGGGCCCGCACCCTGGCTTCGATACTCGTCGGGCGAACCATGACATTGTGATGTTCTCAGAAAGATACGCAGAAATGACTACTCATGTGCCCTGATCGGACATCTGGTGAAAAATGCGGCAAAACGCTGCATGCAGCTCGAAGGTGGCTCGTGGGGCCCATTTCACAATTCCCACATCAACTCCCAAAAACATTCTGGAAACCTCCGCCTCAACGCCAGGGTCGTATCGCCGCTGACGACACTCAAATCGGACATTGGATGTGTCCGAGCCAACCCAAACAAGAATTTCTGGCGTAGCACTTAACGTGCGTGACGCGCCACCGAGCTTCTGTTCCGAGGATTAAAATTTCATGAAGCCACCCCAGAATATACTCCCCGAGACAAGGATTTTCCTGCCATAGACGGCGTGTAAAATGAACATCCGTAGCGATATTTACTGGTGTCTGAAGCCGGAAAGAACAACCCTTGTGCTGGACCGGCCTAACTGGCCGGTCCACCCGCCCTGGGCCGGCCGGCCCGGCTTGCTGCGCCGGCCCACGGTCCCCTCGCGGTTCCGACTTTAGCCGACCGGCCGCGAGCCCAGTATTCGGTCTTCGAGGAGACCCACTAGAAGCGGGTCTCAGTTCCTCGCCGCCGCCGCTGGAACGCGCCGCACCGCCGCCTGGCTTGCCGAACCACCCTGGATCCACTAGAAATGTGGGGTATTTGGCAGGAAAATTTCCCGGGGCCACCCCGGGCGCCCCGTGACTCCAAAAATTAATCCGAAAGGATTGTTGTGAGGAAAAATTCAAGCCTTATGAAACCAGAGGCTTTGCTCGACGATCAGACAACAATTCGAAATGAAGATGACTAAATTGAAGAAATTTGCGAGAATGGAAAAGATAAAACACGAGCCTTCCTCGAGGGCTTTGTCTGACACTTCACGATCGGGATGTCGGAGCCGACTTGCCTTGCCGGAGTGATGGAGGGGAGGGTGGAAGCTTTTTGAGAGCCCTTGCTCCAGGGAGGAATGTCCAAGGAGGGTGAAGAGGGTGGTTAGCGTGTTTAAATAGAAAAAAACACACTAAATCACCCGCCCATCAGCCCGTTCCCGAACTTTCATCTGGACCAGGATTTAGCCTCTCTTAGGGAAAACGCCATGCCCTAAATGCAATGGATTCCTCTAAATTTTATTCTGAGCCTTCCTTCAAGAGTTATAAAATTCGACGCCTGTGACCGCCAAATTACGAAAATGCCCATGGGGGCATTTTTCACAGTTGGCCCGCGCCTGTGAAAATCATACCCCTCCTAGGGTAAACGGCACATTCTGGACTCAATGGTGCCCTATGTTTTCCTTTCCGAGCTACCGTTCAGGAGTTATTATATTTATTTAGCCCACCCAGTGTGAACACACACCAAAACTAATTCCAGCCACACCGGGGCTCGGTTTCATACGCCGTCATAACGCACTGCTCTAGAATTATATGAAGAGAATTTCAAAGTCTCACTGGCTCAAAACTAGGGATCTTACAAACTCAGAAACATTTCTCATATTCTTCTTCAATTTTACATCTTCCTTTTGTTCCTTTTTAATCATCACCAAGATATATGGTTGAATACTAATTTTGGAAAGGTAAATGTTATATCTTTGCAACAAAATGTTTAGATCTATAATTTGAAAATCCATAAATATTAGTTCATTTGTGATCATCATCAAAGATATTTCTGATGTTCCTTTTGACATAGAATAGTTTTCGCCTTATTTTTTTCATATAGTGTTATTGTATGGGGTATTAATAATAATTAATCTTCTATAACCATCTAATCTAGAACACTTCATCTCTTTATATGTGAATATATACATTACACTTTTTTAATAATTATTCATATCATAACATTCTCTGTATTGATAATGCCACCATTACATTAACGAAAAAATTATAGCAGCTTACTGTAAATCATGAGGTGGTTAATTTTTCTCATTAACCATAAATTATCATGAGAAATATGTTATTAACATATAATTATACATTAGGAATAATCATACTCCCATCATTGATTCACAAAAAATGATAAAATCCCCTTTTCCACATGAGTGTAGTCTAATCTAAGGTCTAATTATTAACTTTTATTCATTTTCATAAAATTTTCCCCATAATCATTTGTCCAAAGTAACTTGTATACGACCATAGAGAACATAGTTATTGGATTATATAGGAATGACATCTTCTCTATAAAGTGTTGATAATATTCATCCAGAACAATTGTTCACCATAGTAATTTTGGACAACTGTTCTGTAATTATTGTATTTTGAGGATCCACAAATATATCCACTTGAGAGATTTTATGACCCAAAAATTGATTCATTTTATATCCAAAATTCACAGTTGGTAATTTTTTCATATATGTTATCATCCATAGGTTATTCAGTACCAACCTAAAGTTATCATTATCATCTTCCTTTCTCTTTAAATATATATTAGGATAACATCTATAAAGTATACCACTAAACTAATCATGGTCATCAACAAAGAAAACATTCACTAAATCCATGATGATATCAAAAGATTTTGTAAGAAAAAATGGCATTACTATAAATTCTAAGTATCCATAAATTTTATGAAATGTTTCCTTAGGTATATACCCCCACATAATCATAAATAGATGATGTCTAGAATGATGTTTAAGATTGTACAATTTCAGATCTTCACACAACTAATTAAAAAAGTCATCAATATGTGTTGGAGGATAACAATTATCTATTATGATCTTGTTATGTTAATTATAATCAATACAAAGTTACATTTTTTAATCATTTATCTTAATGAAAACATATGTTCACCCTATGATGACACACTTCTATGAATGAATCAATTTTCAGGATTCTCTATGAATTACTTATTTAATTTAGGAAACTCAATTAGGTCCCTTATATATATAGTCTTTGAAAAAGATGAATCATTAGGTATAAGTTATATTGGAAACAAAACATAATGTTTCAGTGGAAGACTAGGATACTCTCCCCTAAATGATCAAAAATAACTCTCATAAAATAGGCACATATTCTATGTTTATTTTATATATAACCATAGAAGGTAAACCCCCCTTTTGAAAGGGAATAATGTCCCATATAATGAATGTAATTTTCATTATAAGTTCATATTTATTATCATAATAATAGATGATCATAGGTTTATTTTGAATATCAAATTTTCCATACCATAATCATAAATTGACATCGGAATGTTATAAATAAATCCAATCCGGGAATAACTTATCAAAAAATTCAACTAGAGGGATCATAATTAGATTTTTACTATAACAATTATGAAAATATTCAAAATGAGTGGAGTCAATGAAATTAAAAAAAAATCATAATAAAAATAGAGTTTTTTCACTACTAATATACATTTAGTCCTTGAGGTTGTATTGTGATACAAATAGAAAAATATTTAGAAATTAAAGAGTGTCTATATCCTTACTTAAGAAAGTTATTTAGAGTTATAGAGTGGATAGAAAGTGTACCATTCAGAAAATCATTATCAACCACACATTGGAAGTTGTGATAACATATGATTTCCATTTATCTCAGGGATTAAGAGGATTTATTGTCGATCATCATCCTTATCTATCATATATTGAGTAGTGGTTGGAATATTGTGTATAATCCTTGTATTTTCAATACTAGTGTGTGGGTGGTTTATTGTGTTGTTATTTTTATGCATTATAATCTTACATATTCTTCCCATAACTTCATAACTCAATTTCTTGATGAACAACCTTTTTAAATTTTAAAATTAAAGTTCCCTTAATACAATTTCCACTATGATTCCATCCACACATTTTGCACAAGGGAATCCATATATTCTCTTAGTTGGTGGATTATTTATTTCATTTTAATTAAAATTTGTTTTGTTATTAGTAGAATGATATTTTTGGGTATCTCCAATATCAATCTATTCATGTATAGCATATTGGATTATTTATCCATAGCTAATGAAGTCTGTAATGGATGACTAACATATAAAAAATTGTTTTAAGACAAAAAGGAATCAATAATTCTTAAGTTCAAGATTTATTATAATAAAATAAACATACTTTACAGATATTTTAAAATATTATTCATAGGTTATGATGAATTTATCATCCTTATTATTTATCTCAATGAATCATTGTCTCCATTTTTTATATTGATTATGAGGAGTTTAATTTTAAAAAAATATCATTCTAAATTCATCCCAATACAAGGCGTAAATGTCATCATGTAACCAAATGTTCTTGATAAGTGTCCACCATCGATCTGCCACACCATTCAAATTATAATCAGGTAAAATAAAATTTTCATGTTCTAGACACCATAGAATAGACAATATATTTTCTTGGGTACTTGTCTGTTGCACAAGAACTAGTGGATCTAGGGACCAACTAAATTAAGGTGAATATTCCCTCATGATAGAACTAATATAGAATTATTCAATCCATTTCCCATTTGGAATCTCATCATTATCCACATCTTGAGAAATTAATTTAAGCATAAAAATTATTTTGAATTCCAACTCCTATAATATATTTTTCTCAAGAGGAGAATCATTTCATTTTCGATCACATTGAATATTATCAGGTTTCATTCATGTCAATTGAATTAAAAAAATACCAATATTCATAATTTGATCAATGAAATTCATCATGGGAATCCATATTAGAATGAAAAATAATTTAATGGATATCCAAATCATGTAACCTTATTATCAATATTTGAAAAATTTGTTAAAATCTATAACATTTATGAAAATTATCAATTCAAAATCACCATAATGATTCATGAATAAAATTTTAGTTATCCAATTAACATCCCTCAATAGTTTTAAAATAGGCTTCCATTATGAAAAATCTCTTCATATTCCAAAATGATGGTTTCATTATAGTTGAACAACTATTTTTGGGGTAATTATCCCTAGATGCATCAAAACCAAATCGATGCTCAATTTTATTTTCTAGTAGGATATTTTTTTCGTGGAAAAACATATTGAATTCATTATAATAACATAGAACATTCTTCTATATGTATGATTATCCTATTAGTTCACAATAATTATTTCTCATCCTACTTTCCAAAGGGAACTAAACCATTCTCTAAAACAACTATAGTAACCCATAATTTTTGAAATTTATATTAAATATTAATAGTCCAATATTCATTAAATAACATTATCATCCACACAAGAATCCTATAGGTTTATTGTTTTTCGTAACATTAATATGTTAATAACTTTTTTATAAGATATCTATATCATATCCTGCTAAATTTTTCATAACTTTCGCCCATCCTGATCATATCATAATTAAAATTTTTCTTTCAAACCTAGGGAATGTAAACATAAGAATGGGTGTGATTCTATTATTTGTATTGTTAATAAGGGTAGATATCATATATCACTAATAGATCACATGATCCTACGATTATGATAACATGATCTCAACATTTTAAAACCATACCCATCATAACATAGATCATAATGTAGAATCATAGCTTAAAAATGGTAGTTCACAAGACATGAATTATAAATGAATATATTATAAAAATCCAATAGATTATAATATTTAAATGAGAAATAATTTTTTGTCTCACACATTATCATATAAACTCACATCCATAGTTGAAGATCACAATTAAGGCCATCATAGTTATAGTTACTCAACTCATGTTTCCACACGGATAATGATAATGGTTTATGTTCAACTGGACCTTAGGCACACATCCCAATACACCAATGGTTTCCAACTAGTAGAGACAGTCTAAAGAGTGGATAGTTGGGATTGTATACCCTCTAGTGATGGTAATATTTTTATTGGTATATATAAATATAACACTAGAATAAAGACCATAAGATTATGGGCCGAGTAACCCACCATAGTAGAAAAATTAATACAATATAGTGGGAGTATATGATACATCAATATTAATTATATATAAATGGTCAAAGGACTCCAATTTCAAAAACATGCATAAAAGTATGGTCATGAACAATAACAAGTAGAAAGGGTCTTCCATGGATGAACTCAGAATATACATATAAGCACGATGATACACAAAAAATGGCTAAAAGGTTAACTCCACTATATGAAATAACCTATATGGCCCCCTTCCATCCATCCCATGAAAAAGATATAACAAGATCACTATAATACAGTTCTTTGTCCTGGACCATTATCGGATCACATAAGTTGTAAAGACCTAGATTTTTTCCACGTGATTTGTTTTATATGGAATTATTACGAGTTCAAGAAATTTGACGGCGCCTGATTTCGAGGCCCGGTGAGCCCGGAATAAATTTCTGATTTTTTTGGGTACGTATTGTATACACGTGAGTGGGAATATTTAACTTTTAAACTGGTACTCAAAATTGAAATCTAAGGACACCATTGAACTCACAACACCGATATAATCTTAGGTATACCTTCACCTCGACCGTAGTAGATCGAGGGTGGAAGTTGGATTTTCAGTTTCTCATGGGATAATTGAAAAAATTAAAAAATAAATTTTATTTTATATCATGAAACCTCTCATTTTCATTTCGGTGGTGGGAACCACATGTGGAGGTTGAGAATTTAATTCCCTACATTAAATTCCCATTGACATGTTTTGTAACACTAGGATTCAATCCCCATTAAGGACATCAATTAATTGTTTAATTGATTAACATAAACCTCAATAGGTGGGGATTGGCTCCACACCTCTCATAGTTGGAAATTGTTGGAAAGTGGGATTAGAGAAGAAATCTTGGTGGAATAACTTTCTCCAATGAAGAACGAACCCCCTTGGACCAGAAGAAGGAACCGACGCTCGATCCAGATTGGAAGCATGTTGCGGGAGAGACGAACGCCGGAATCTCCTTTGATGTTTTCATCCTCTTCCTCATGCCATCTCCAAAAAATGACAGAGGTAGGGAAATTGTTCATATCATTCTTCGTTATTGATCTTTGTTTCTAATATATGAATTTCCTACTATCAATTTAACATGGAGGGTTTAGGCCAAACGAACACGGCCTGATCCCTTCGCAACTTCTATTTTGATGGGTCCTTTATGGTAGGATTTACGGGTTGAGCGGAACCCAACCACGTCGATGGAGATAGATGCCGACAGGGTACCAGGGGGCGGCCAGCACACCAGCCGACCATGATGGCGGCAGCGACACAACCACGCCACCGAAGGAGGCCACGACTCGTCGACTGCGGTGGTGGAAGGTGGCAGTCGACATGCCTGCAAGCCACATGGAATCAGGGTGGCGTGCGTTTGTTCCGCCTGTAAAGGAGGAGGAGGAGGTCGCGGCTGCTGAGCTGCAGTGACACAACCAGAGGGAATCTAGCATGCAGCTGGCCGGTAGAGGTGCAGTGGCATCATCATGCCAATGGAAGAGGAACCAACCATATTTTTGGCCGGCCACATCCCCCCATGCATGATCTTCTCTGACGGGTCTCGCGCTCCACTAGGTGACATCACATGGGGCCGCCAGGTTGGCAAAACCGAATGGCCCTTCGGATGTTCGGGAATCTGGGTGAGTGCCTCCCCTGTGTGTCGACTAGGGAAGGTCCTACCATGATAGACCGCACCCATCCATGGGCCGCAGCCAGTGCGGGCAGGGTAGGGCTGGACTACTGCCCAGCGGGTCGGGTTGGCCCGGACCGGACATAGGCCCATCTAGACCTAGATACACATTTTGGCCATATCATGAGAACTGGTCATCCGTTTGATAAACATTCTATTGCACTAGAATATTTGGATCCAGAATGTTTTTTTGGTATAATACACTTGAGTTTTGGATAAAGATAGAGTATGGCTGGGTTGGATTGAACCCGAATCCAACCAGGCACTCGGAACCAAAATGCTAATAATATACAGACTGGGCATTCGATTGACACGCCGTCTGTCGCGTTGGGTCCATTATTACATGAATCAACATTATGAAACTTCTTCCTAGGACTTAGTGGTATTTCATGAATCGACCAATGTCATGAGCATCATATACTCCCAGAATAAAGCGTTCTTAGTGAGAGAACCCTATGGCTGGCTGTACCTGAAGAATCCTCAGATCCTGTGTGGGTTATCTCATTATCTACTGTGGGTCATCATCTACTAATATTGTGTGGGTCATTTACTGATACTGTGTGGGTCATCTTTAGATCTTGTGTGGGACATTTTCAGATCCTGTGTGGTTCATCTTCGATATTGTGTGGGTCAAAAAAAGTGCATATGGACGAAGTAAGATGATTTATCTATACAACTAATCATCTATACTTCCATACATAAGTTATACCAAGTGTGAGGTGAGTCTTTACCTTTGTGGTACACTTCTATGTGGTGATAAATTCGTGGTATTCTTCTATGTGGTGTTACCTTTGTGTTGCATACCTTTGTGGTGCTACCATCATGGTATTTTTCCTTCATGGAACAGTTTTTCTTTTGGCTAAAGAGTTGGGCCTAGTGTTCCACTTGAATGAGATGGTCAAACTCGATAACATTGGTATATGTATGATCATATAACTATGTAGGTTTAGCTGTTATTTTCGTGATTTTTGATCATGGTATTTCTTTTTGGATTATCCATTGTGGATTCAGAGAGACCATTAGGTGTCTCAGGTACCCTACTGAGTATTGTTATACTCACCAATGCACGAGCTATGTCCACACCTTGTTGTGTCTTCTATAGACGATGAACATCAATGATCGAGGATGAGGGTGCGAGGACTGGGGGTTTCTCAGAGGGAGACCATTAGACAAGACGTACTATAGATATGATGGTTTAAGAGTTGTCCCTAACCTTCAGGTAGGATACTTGATGGGTGTTCACAGGAGTTGTTTTTATTTTTTCTTTTAATATCTAGTTGGGATTTTATTTAGGATACTTTAACTACTTTACACACTTCATTTACTATGTAGTTTACATTGTGATTTTATCTTTTTGTGTGAATGGATTCTGTGAGTTTGCAGGTTAAAAAACAATGACTTCCTGGTTTTATGGATATGCCTTTTCGGTGATAGACGCTAGCCCTTGGCCTATGGAAGGGGGGCTTGGGGTAGTCATGGCATGGGCCCTGGGGGATGTGTCATGAGAAATTGGTATCAGAGGAGTCATTTGTATCGAAGAACTTATTCTATGATCTTATAATTGTCAATAATGCTTAGTGTTATGGTAGTGGTTTTCATTTTGGGGAATATAATGTTGGTGTGGAGGTCATTGTATCCTTACACCAGGACCCTAAGCTCTGATTTCTGACTCAATGCACAAAAAAAATGATTGCATGTGTGTTTTTGAAAAGTTTTATATGTGATCACTTTGATTCAGCTCACTAGGTATAATTTATTGACCATGGAACACCTGTTTATTTCCGGATTCCACCACGTAGACATCCCGCCAGTGTTCTGGATAGAGTATGTGATGGCTTCCCACCAAGGGATGAGGCTTCAGTGTAGGGCCCTCTTAGGGAAATGGTACTAGAAACATCACTAACTTTTGGGCCACCATTTCCACTAGCTCTAGCAGCAGAGGGAGAAAACCGCTTGAGCGCGTTGTACGAGTACTAATGCCAGAGGCCACCGAGGTTCCATGGTGAGATGGACACATAGGCAGTTGAGGACTGGCTGGAGGCAGTGGTCAGTGTTTTTCGACTGGTAGGGACACCTGCTAATCTCATGGTGATCCTTGTCAATAGTCTTCTTCAGGCAGCAGTCTCCAAGTTCATGATGAGATGAATCTCATCTGGGAGTACTTTTAGAGCCTTTTTATAGAAGATTATGTGTCAGCGACCTTGCGCTATGTGTCTATACAATAGATTCTCCACTTGCATCATGGAAATAAGACCATGGCTCAGTATTCAGTGAGGTTCACCGACCACTCACGCTACTCCACCGACATGGTGCAGGACCCTTTCTTTAGGGCTCAGACCTTTGAGCAGGGGCTCACATGGGAGATTAGAGCATTGATGATTTCTTTCAGCATCCCGATGTAGGAGGGAATGTTAGAGTGATCCCACTTAGTGGAGAGATTCCATGATGAGCAGTCACCTGAAGCAAGACCCACCCCCATACATAACACAGCAGAGTCTTCTACAGCTGACAGTAGACAGATGATGCAGAGGTCTAATAGGACCAGACCTATGGGTGGATGATTGTAGGATACAGGGTTGTTGTGCGGGGCTCTCGAGAGAGAGCATGACATGCAAGGAGTAGGCAATGTTACTCATGTGGAGGGTAGGGTCACATGGCTCGCGACTTCCAGACCCGTCGTACGAACATCCAACATATAGTTGAAGGACTGCCTAGGAAGAGGTAAAGATTCTATTGAGGAGGTCCGCAGGTAGCATGACGACGTGGCAGAGGAGCTGGCTATGCAGCAGGCGATGGACAATGATTCAATGATCTACTACCACCACCTCCAAGTGGTCCTCCCTGACCACATGGAGTAGGTGGATAGGGAAAAGACCAACTCCAGGAAGCTACAGATTATGACCACGACACTTCAGATATGATATGTGGTACGATCTATGTCTACTACACCTTAGCAGTAGTGGTTATAGACATAGGTGTCTATCCCTATTTTATTTCCACGACCCTCATTCAGAGCTCGAAGATTTTGGTGGAGCTATTGGCTTGATCTTTACGACTAGAGACTCCTATGGGAGAGTATTCAATGATTACACATAGGTGTCGGTAGTGTGAGATTACTCTAGGAGGAGAGGGCTTCAGCTGGGATATTCTACTAGAAGCGTCGAAATTTTATGATGTCATCTTGGGTATGGATTGGTTATTTACAGTCCTTTCTCAGATTGACTGTATTATGTGCAAAGTGTGGTGTGTCTGCGAGGATGGGACCAGATTTTCCATCACCAGTGAGATGGGAACCATTACAGCATAGGATGGACTTACCCCTAGGTGGGTGCAGCCGATCACTCATCAGTTGGATATCCTTACCCTCAGAGCAGTTTATGTTCAGAGTCCAAGCTATCCTTTAGTGGTGGACCATTACACTGATGTTTTCCCTGATGATGATCTAGAACTACATCCTCACAGAGAGGGTGAATTTTATATCAACCTACACATTGAGAAGACACTAATATATACACCATCATATCATATGGATCTGTCGGAGCTTCGAGAGCTTTGAGTATAGCTGGAGGACTTGTAGAGGAAGGGGTTCATTAGGACCAGTGTTTCTCTATGGGAAATGCTGATATTTTTCACCAAGAAGGCGAATGAGAGTTTGAGACTCTGTTTAGACTATCAAAGCCTGAACTTAGTGACCGCAAAGAACAAGTTCCCACTCACGAGGATTAATGATATCTTTGATCAGCTGAAGGGAGCACGATGGTTTTCGAATATAGACCTTAGATCAGGGTATCACCAGCTTAGGGTATGAGACGAGAATGTGAATTAGATAGATTTCAGATGTCGGTATGGCCATTATGAGTTCTTGGATATGCCATTTGGCATGACCAATGCCCCAACAATGTTCATGGGACTCATAAACACGATCTTTCATCCATACCATGATCACTTTGTGGTAGTATTCATCGATGACATCCTTATTCACTTAGCTATAGAGGAGGATCATTCTTATAATCTTCAGATAGTTCTGGACACACTCCGAGAGCACCAACTTTCTGGTATGTTCTCGATGTGCCTCTTCTAGATCTGAGAGGTTCAGTTCCTAGGACACGTCATCTCGAAGGCTGGAGTTTCATTAGATCTAGTGAAGAATGAGGTTGTTCTTGCTTTGGAGCCACCCAGAAGTGTGACGGAGGTACGATGTTTCTTGAGATTGTATGATTACTACCGAAGGTTTGTTCCTGACCTTTTCAAAGTATTGGCACCATTATTAGCATTGATGAAGAAGGGGAAACTCGTTGTATGGTCGAAGAAATGCTCGTATAGTTTCTAGGAGATGAGGCTGAGCCTGACGATTTCCCCCATCAGGAGGATACCAGAGGAGGGCATTGTGTACGTAGCTTACTACGACGCATCGGTGACCAGACTCGGATATTTCCTGATACAGGAGGGATAAATGATCACATATGGTTCTTGACAGCTGATACATCATGATTAGAACTATTCTACCCATGACCTAAAGTTAGAAGTAGGGGTCTTCGCTTTGAAGATGTGGTGAAATTACTAGATTGGTGAATGATTACAGTCTACTTTGACCACAAGAGTCTCGGGTATATCTTCTCTCAGAAGGATCTAAACCATAGAAAATGGAATTGGATTGAGTTCCACTAGGACTATGACTTTGAGACCGTCTATTCAACTGGGAAGTGGAACGTAGTAGCATATGCACTTAGTAAGAGATCTGGTATACAGTTGTTGAGTAAGGCGATAGAGAAACTAGCATCCTCGTGGATATCCCATATGGATGGAGATGTAGTAGCTTTTCTTCTATCTATAACAGTCACTCCCCCACTCTTTCAGCATGTCCGGAAGATGCAACATGGGGACATTGACTAAGAGGTTCGACGTGCTCAGATCTCCACAGGACAAGCACCTGATGGATTTTTTGATGTTGGGGAGTATTTCATATTCATTAGAGTGCATACTATGGAACAATTGGATGTACGAGAGGATGTGTTGATGGAGTTCCATATGTCCCCTCTACTGTTACATCCATGAGTGGAGAAGATTTACCAAGACCTCTGGCATCAACACTGCTGGCCGAGAATGATGAAATAAGTGGCAGAGTTTGTCTCATGGTGCCTCACATGTCACCATGTGAAGGCATATCATCAGGTTCCAGTGGTCTTAGTTCATCCATTAAAGTTGCCAGAGTGAATGTGGTATTTAATTTCTATGGACTTCATGATAGGAATTCCACACACATATTTGGGTCGTGATTCTATTTAGGTGATCATTGACTGACTCTCCATGTCGGCCCACTTCTTACCTATCAGAGAGTAGGGATTAGTAGAGAGCTTGGGATGCCTCAAAATACATGATACTGTACAGATTCATGGAGTGCCTTCAATGATTGTCTCCAATAATGATGCATGTTTTACATCCTAGATATTGAATTGGTTGTACGATTCATTCGGGACTCAACTTCGATTGAGCACCACCTTCCATCCTCAGATGGATGATCAGACTTATCGGACCATTCAGACTGTCGAGGACATGATGAGTTCTTGAATCCTTGATTTTGGTCATAGATGGGAGGATCACATTACCTTGGTGGAGTTTGCGTACAATAACATCTATCACTCCACCATCAGTATGGAAACATTCTAGGCTTCGTACAGTCGACCATGCAGATCACCTATGTGATAGACTGACCCTGGGGAGTCCGATCTCATAGGATCAGAGATGGTACAAACTACCACGAAGAAGGTGCATATCATCTTGGAGTGGATGAAAACTGCACAGAGCAGGAAGAAGTCTTATGCTGGTAGGAGACAGAGACCTCTTGAGTTCAAGGATGATGATTATGTCTTCGTATAGGTCTCACCTCGATGAGGTTAGCAGATATTTGGCCAGGGAAGAAAGTTATCTTTTAGTTTCATCGAACCCTACCAGGTCCTCAGTAGAGTAGGTGAGGTGGAGTACCACCCAACCTTTCCTCATTAGTTTCACCGGTTGTAGGATATTTTCCACATACCCTTGCCGAGGAGGTACGTGTATGATCCTTCGCACAACTTTGACTGGGGAAAACTACCCATCGGCGATGAGGAGAAGTTTTTGGAGGTACCAGTAGAGATTGAGGATCGAAAAGAGAGTGTCCTTCATCAGCAATAGATTCCTCTAGTGTGCATAAGTTGGCAGCAGAAGAACCTCCAGGAGATCACATGGGATATGGATGCTCAGATTCATGCTTAGTACCACCACATATTTCCCTTATTTTTGTTATGGCTTTCAAGGATTCAAAGCCCTGCGATGGGGAGAATGTAACGACCCAAAATTTTCCATTTAATTGTTTTTATTATATTGATTTATTATGAGTTCATGAAATTTGACAGCACATGTTTCTGAGCCCCAGTGTGACCAGAATGAATTTCTGAACATTTTTCGGGAACGTTCAGTAAACATGTGAGCGGGAATTTTTATCTTTTGAACCGGTACTTGAAATTGAAATATGGGGACTTTGTTGATCTTATAGCACTGATATTAACTTCAGTATACCTTCACCTCCAACATAGTAGGATGAGGGTGGAAGTTGGTTTTTTGGTTTTTCATTAGAGAATTGAGAAAAATAAAATAAATAATTTATATTTTATTTCTGAAAACCTATCATTTGAATTTCAGTGTTGGGATCCACTCAAAGTGGGTGGGAATTTAATTCCATTTATTAAATTCACAGTTAAAATTGGTGTACCACTTGGAAACAATCATCAATAATGACAGTAATTAACTGTTTAATTGATTAACATAATGTTCAATTGGTGGGGATTGGCTTCTCAACTCTCGTAGTTGGAAATTGTTGGAAAACGAGATTTGGGATGAACTATTGGTGTATGAACTTTCTCCAATGAATATAGAACCCCCAGAACAAGAACGAGGAACTGACGCTCAAGACGGATCGGAAGCGTGTTGTGGGAGTGATGAACGTTGGCGTCGCGTTCAAAGTCTACATTCTCTTCCTTATGCCATCTACAACAGACAATCGAGGTACAAAAATTGGACATATCGTTCTTAGTTATTATTATTTGTTTCTATTATATGAACTGCCTATTATCAATTTAATGTGGTGGGTGAAGGCCAAACAAACACTAACTGATCCCTCCACTACTACTTTGATGATGTGTTATTCACAGGCAGATCCAAGGGTTGAGCAGAACCTAACCACATCTCTGGTGACCGACGCCAGATGGGTACAAGACGGAAGATGGCACATCGGTCGGCCGCGATGGTAGAGGTAGTGCAACTGCGCCACTGAAGGAGGCCACAACCCATCAACTGTGGCAGTGTAAGGGGGCGGCTGGCACGCCATCCATCCACGTGGATCTTAGGAGGCGCACGTCGGTGCCGCCGGAAGAGGAGGAGGAGGATGCCACAACTGTTGAGCCAAGGTAGCACAACTGGAGGGTGGCCGACACTCGCCCGACCATGGGAGGTGCTGCGGCGCCATCGCGCCGCTGGTAGAGGAGCCGGTAAGATTTCCAGCCTGCTGTGTGACGTCAAACAGGACCGGCTCCAGTGGGTCCTGTTTTCCAGTAGGCGGCGCCAGATGGCGCCCCTGGGTTTTCCAGAACCAAACGTCCCTTGGGCCTTTCCAGAATCTGGGGGTTCCCCCTGGGTGTCAGCTAGGGCAGGTCATGCCACTGCGGACCGCACCCAGCCACGGTCCCCGCCCAGCAGGCCGCACCCAGGAGACCACATATAGCCAAGTGGGCCGCACCAAGGAGGCCGCACCGAGTGGGCTGCCCCAGTGGGCCGCGAGCAAGGGGCCACAACCAACGTGGGTAGGGCCGCACCCAGTAGGCGATGCCACCCCCTTTGTGAGTCATGCCGGACCATATCCTAGTGGTTCTGGCCCGCTGTGGAGCAACCCATCATGGCCGTACCTGGACCGAGTCTGACTAGACCCAGGCCCATCTGTGCCCAGATACGCCTTTTGGCCATATCTTGAGAACCGGGAATCCGTTTGATGAACTATTTGCGGTGCTAGAATCCTTGGATCGAGGTGGTTCTTTTGGTATACTCCATATTAATTTTAAAAAATGTTGGAGTATGAACAGGTTGGATTGAACCTGAATCCAACTGGGCCCTTGGAACTAAAACACTATTATCATATAGACCGAACGTCCGATTGACACACTGTTTGTCGCGTTGGATTCCTTTTGGCATGAAAGAACATCGCGATACATCTTCATGGGACTTCGTGGTAGTTGATGTATCAACCAATGGCTTGAGGAGTGGATCCTACCAAAATCATGCGGACTTAGTGTGAGAACCCTATGGTGGGATGTACCTGAAGAATCTTCAGATCCTTCGTGGGTCAGCATCTACCGATCTTGTGTGGGTCATTTGCAGATCCTATGTGGGTCATCTTCAGATCATGTCTGGGTCATCTTCAGATCTTGTGTGGGTCATCTTTGATCCTGTGTGGGTCAATAGTAAATATTCATTATGATGTAAGATGATTTAGCTATACATCTAATCATCTATACATATGTACATAAGTTATATCTAGTGTGAGCTAAGTCATTACCTTTTTGGTACACTTATGTGTGGTGATACCTTCGTGGTATTATTCTGTGTGGTGTTACTTTTGTGGTACTCACCTCTGTGGTGTTATCTTTGTGGTATTGTTACTTCTTGGAATAGTTGTGATTATGGATAAAGAGTTGGGTCTACTGTTCCTCTTGAACGAGATGGGTATACTCGATAACATAGTTATATTAATGGGAATATACCTATATAGGGGTAAATATTTTTTTCATGATTTTTTATTATGGTATTGCTTTGTGGATTATACTTTGTGGATTATAAGATCCATTCTGGGGTCTTGGGGACTCTATTGTGTATTTTTATACTCACCCCTACATAGGTTATGCCTGAACCATGTTGTGTCTTGTGCAGACGATAGACAACATTGATCGAGGCTGAGGGTGCAAGGACTAGGGGTTTCTCAGAGGTGGACCATTAGACGAGACATACATCAGAGACGACAGTTTGAGAGATGTACCTACACTCATGTAGGATCATTGGTGGGTGTTCACATGAGCTATTTTCAGCTTTTCTTTTACATTTCAGTTGGGATTATATTCCGGACCCTTTGCTTACTGTACTCACTTTATTTACTATCTAGTTTACTTTGTGCATGTATCTTGTTATGTGCTTGGATTGAGTGAGTTTGTAGGTTAAATGGAAATGCCTTCCCAGTTTTAGGGATATGCATTTCCTGTGCTAGTCGCCACCCCCTGGCCTACGGAAGGTGGGCTTGGGGTAGTCACGACATAGGCCCCGAGGGACGGGTCTAGACATAAGCATAAAATCTACTCAAATTCTGAAGGGTATGTGTAGGATGTGATAACAATCTCAGTAGGCCACCACCAACATGTTACTAACTTACATATCTGATAAATAATGTGTATCAAAATATAAAATAAAATAACATAGTACATCATATAAAAACCTAATTCCATTGTCCAACAAACAACATGGAATCAGTTGCCAACATCGAACATCTTAGGAATAACTATTGTATGGAGGATATATAGCATAAATCCATTGAATTATCTAAATATAATCATCATAGATGAACCCCCAGGTTCTACCTATTTGTCATAACACAACACCTCCTTCATTAAAAAGAAATAACATACATCACAAAGGAACTTCCATTCATGTTCTTAGTAACACCTACCCTAGTATAAAAGTATCCCAATTGTCTCAATGCGTGATTTCTAAGGCACACCAATATCTATCTTCCGAATAATATAATCCATAATCTTAATAGATAATTTCTAGAGGAATAACAATATCCATCCTCCCAAATATTCCTGAACCAATAGCATAAATATATAAAAGTAATCCTCCCCAACCAATAGTCTCAACACCATCAACGGATGGCTCCTCAGCAACACAATTTATTTCTATGGAAACTATCTCCAACCTCACTGGTGGTCAATACCATCCAAACCCACGTGAGTGGTCAATACAACCTCACAATTAGAGTCCTATCTCTGTGCACATGACTCCAATGGCTCATCACCCAATCATAGTGAGCAGAAATCACAATCATAGTATTGAATCCACATCGAACCATCACATCATTCTCATATGATTATGTCAGTCCATAAGATGGTCACCCCATCCAAATCACACATCTGGTTCCCATATCTTGCTGACCTTTTCACCTCAATCCAATGACCATGTCACCCATACCTTGGTTAATATAACCCATACAACCCGGTCCATACCCATCATTGTGAACAAATTTACTCAAACCATATGAACATGACTATATCAATCCTCATTTCAACCCAATATCTTTTTCATGAAACCATCATAGTAATTATAAATAAATAATTTTGAACTAATATAATAATGACTATAAAGTAATCGACCAATGGACTGAGTATTTTTATCAATCCATCACCATTTGTATTCATGGTGGATCATGTCTATAGGAATCTCATGATTTCAATTAATCAATTTAAATAGAAAATATTAAATTTATATGTCCTCTATTGAAAAACCTTATGGTTCACTCATGGTTTCACCATAAAAAATGAATGAAAAAAATCTAGGCATTTAATTACCCAACATCACATATGGATCGTTAATTAGGGCTTAGATGAGGAAGATAGATTAAATT
This sequence comes from Viscum album, assembly GCA_963277665.1. Taxonomy (NCBI): domain Eukaryota; kingdom Viridiplantae; phylum Streptophyta; class Magnoliopsida; order Santalales; family Viscaceae; genus Viscum; species Viscum album. Next base: position 1,932,741,522 of record OY728159.1, read on the forward strand.
CTAGAAGGTGGGGGAGGGGAGCGCTATGGTGACTTGAGGAGATCCACATGTGTAGGAAAAAAGAGGGGAAATTTATATGATGGATAAAATGGTAAATATAGCCATTTTATCATTTTTAGTAGTCGACATATTTATTTCATGGTTTGAAAAACCATGTACAACCCATGAAATACCCACTATCTATGAACCACACCTCAAAAGGTCAAGGAACACAATTTCCAAAATCATGAAAAAACCATGTGAATCACCTCTATTAATTATTGAAGAGATTTATTATAGTTGTGAATTACCTCCTCCTCAATTTGACATTGTATTCATAGTTCCACTATAGGGCCACATGGATTCACTTGGGAGATACAAAGTTTGTCCAATCCATGCACCCCATTCTTCATACCTTGAAATTTTTTCACTATGGCCTCCAACACACATTAAACACAATCAAAACCCCAAGGTAATTTTAATTAATCTAAAACCATAAAAAAATAATATCTTCTATTAAATTAAATCTCATTATTATGTTCCGAATAACTAAAAAAGATGTTAGGCCGACCCCAAATAATCTAAAAAAATTCTAACAGTTGTGGTTATTGCCTTGATCTAAAATTATTTGGACGTTATATTCACCAGACTATAACATAGTTCATCCACAAGCTATCTAGACACAGATAGTGATTGTACCATTTATATCTATCCCATTAAAACATGACCCAGTCTACCCTGGTCATCATGTCATAGGTAAACACTCTCACTGTTCACCCCACCCAATTAGTTACCTACCCGGTCACATCCCGAATCAAAATATAATGAAATCAATGGTCTAGAAACCAACCCCAGACTTATATTTCCTCTCACGATGCATCATCACTCTTGCACCACATCAAGTGCACAAATCATCCCATGTCACATGATACACGCATCGAGTACAATGCCCCATGAGATTAACGCCTTGTGTTAATGTTTTATATGGAACATAAGTGGTCCCTCATAACCTCAAATATCTAAAAAAATAATCTGTTACACGTAACTCATATAAAACCTACATCACACCGATGATAGGATGACTAAAAAATTCAATTAAACCCACATCATGTCGATGCTCAGAAGCCCTCACACCTCAAGTAATCATACATCACATCGATTCATGTAGATAATTCTGGGGAAATGTAATATATCTATATATATCACATCTTAGATGCTGTAAACCTATTTAATAACACTTGGTTTGTCTCAAAATACAGCCTCTACACCTCATGAAACCATAAATGGACATGCCTACAAAAATAGAAATTCTAAAATAAAAGGAATCATGATCATTCCCTCATATTACCTATGAATAAATTTGAATTAAAATATGAATATAACTATGGAATCCCCAAAATAGTCACCTATCCTAATGATCAACTATATGAGACATGGTATCCCTAAAGAGATTCTCAAACTACCATCCACTAACCTCACTACTATGTCTAGCTGTCACAGCTGAGACCTCAACATGTAATTGAATCTAGGCTACTAGGTCCCAATACTACTCCTTGAATAATTTAAGATTATTTATCCTATGTGTTTCCTAACTAATATATATAAGATAAGGTCACCTATAAAACATCTCTATATACCCAAACTAACTACATGCTTGGAACTCCTTCAGCGCTCGATCACACTACATTCTCACATGTCTCGGCTACCCGGACCAGATGCACACCATCTAAAACAAACTCCTTGGTAAAGTTCTCCAGTATCTAGGCTGAATTTCATTCACATAATCATCATGAAACATCCTCTTAATTTCAGATGAATCTCTGGTGAAATCATATAAATCCATCACCCAAATCAAATATGACTATATTGTCAAATTACCCTATGCAATAATTATTAGATTCAACACAACAACAAATAAGGATAAATTGAATATTTTTAGCATCACCTTGGTGGAATGTTGTAAACCATCCTCAAAATTAATCAGCATTATGTTTTAATCCACCACCATACTAGATGTGAATCACAAAATTTTGGTAAATGTATCGGCATAGTCCATGATAGACATGTCTCCATATTATAGGATTAATAACTCATGATATCTCTCTATAATCCGCATCTCTATGTATAATTTCTCAAATAATCTAGCCTCAAAATATTTCCATTCCTATGTCACATATCTGATCACCTGAACCTGAACATCCCACTATCTCATTACCAGTCATCTGATCATATACACCACTAGGTTCACCCTCTGACCAATGGGTGTCTCATGATACTCAAAGATTGTATTAACAACCTCAATAGAGTTCTCTATGGTTTATGGTCCACCCTAACCCTTATAAGGCAATGGGTGTTGTTATTGTAACTCTAGAGTCTATTGTTCCTTCATTGGATCACCTCCCCAAGAACCTTGGTTGATTACCATGATGAAATGAAATTGGATCGCCTTCTTCCACAATTCAAGTGACAGACAAAAATATATCAATGAATTTGGATCCTCCGACTGCACTAGATCATGTACATTTTCTTTTACTTGTTTCTCTTGGTCTACCCAATCCACCGGGGGCCCACCCAACCCTCAGCGGACTCATCCTATACATGTTCGAATAACACCATATCACTTCCCACCTGTTGTTCAATCTATTTTTACATTCCTAGAAACCCATTAAATACCAATAACATGTTCAAACATCCATTATAATATATATATGTACTATAGATTGGGAAATTTTTAATAGTAACTATAAATTCACTACCCTTACACCCGCATCACAACCACATCTCATGAAATCTAGTCTTATTACCCCTCACCTGCCAATATTTGAGCCAAGTGTCAAAAGTAACCCATCCTCATGGCCCCTCACCTACCCACATTAGAGACATGCATACCATGTCAAACCTCAGTAGCTTATTAAGATTACAACAATGAAATAAATACAGGAATGAACTATTAATCATCCTTTACAATCATTTTTCTCCACCAGTATCACCATTCATAATGTATCCTATTATATCCATTCCCACACATGTACACACACACAATCACAAACATACACACAAACATATCACATATAACATCACAAATAATTAAAAATAAATTATACTTGAACCCTCTAATTGGGAATGCGGGGTACAATTCCTTTAATGAAGGGTGAGGTGGAAAACACTATTTAGTTTACATTGTTTAAATTTTATACAACCCATCCCATATCATATAAATATACTTTCTCAATTTAAATCATAATTAATTTATCATATGCACACACACTTATATTTGTAATACTATATGCCTATCATGAAATAATAAACAGAAATTCCTTTCTATATTTGTCTAATGGTACATATATTCTCTTATTCCAAAATGACCCAAGGATCACATATCATAGAAGATAAAAATCACACCCAATTGCATCACATCATTTTGAAATAATATCAACTGTAAAAATAGAAAAATATAACAACAATTTCCCACCCCCAGTGATATGATATGTCACTTATTCAATGGATTGCAGGCACACATTCATGATCTCTTTACCAAGTTCTAATAACATCTTAATATACATTCTACCACATCCCAAATTAAAAGACCAACTGAATTGAAAATCATTTGGTAATATTAGTATCCATTAGATCACAACTATTAATTCATGGTCATGATCTTATCTGATTCTAGTTTTTCGCTCTTGATCCCATGTTGTCACCTGAATAGTGCTCTGGGTAGGTTTTTAATGAACTTTAGGTTCCCCTTCTCTTACTCCAAAGTTTCCTGACTAGTATATAGGGTGTAAATATGTTATATTGGTGAGACTATATCCTCTAAAATTGATAATATTATTAACGGTATATATAAATATAGCAACAGAAGAAATCCTATTAAATGAGAAGACTGTTAATACTACATAGCGTAAAGTGTATCAAGAAATAGAGATATTATATCATACAATAATAATAATAATAATAATAATAAAATTATGTTCCAATAATACCACATGAAAAAACATCAATACCAATCATGTCATAAATAACAATTGGTAGAAATCATTTCCCAGGACTAACACCATTATATACATATAAGAAAGTTGATATAAATGAAGGAACCAAAAGGTAAACTCCAACTGATGGAAGATCCTCTATGGTCCCTTGGAATCCATCCCATTCAAAATGTCTGACCTGATCACTAATGTACAACTCCAAATGCTTATACTTTACCTACTCATAAAAGAAAAAAATTCACTCCTGTCCTTAAGGGACCATATTTTGTTTGAGAGTAATCTCAATTGGCCAACACCAACATTTTCCTAAAATATGTATGTGATAAACCTAGTCTATATAAATATAAAATAATATATAACTTCACATATTAAAAATAACGTTCTTCATTTATTCTTATTAGCCATATGGAAGCAATTACTTTGGAAATCGCTGCAATAACTGTAGTTGAGAGGACCCTTATTACAAATCCCATGTCATCCTCTAATGAAAAACAACATAAGTGAACCCCCACATTCCATATCGAATTCATAAATCAACACCTTGTGTGAATAAGAAATAACTTATGTTATGAACACACACCGAATTATTTTCCTAGTCTTACAGACCATAGTCCTAAAGAATCACCATTGGCAGAACCCTGACTTCCTAGGAATAGAAAATAATTACTCAATGTAATAAATATATTTATATTGATAGTTGATGTGGTAAGGAAAATTAATATTAGTCCTCTTAAATAATCTCATCCTAATGGTCATAGTATACGGTAGGAGTCATCACTCAATTGGAAGTTTCAACACCTTCAACTGAGGGAACCTCCTCATCCCTAGGGATTTCTATGGAATGATCATCCAAAATCACAGATGGTAGAAAAAATACTAATCTGAAACTAAAGATGGCCTCTACCCCCATGGGCATCCAATATTATTTCATCATATAAATGTTATCTATGTGAACATGACTCTAATAATGTGTCAACAAACCATGATGAGAAAAAATCTCCATCATAGTACCGAAGGCACATTAACTAGATGCCTCATGACCCTACGACCATGTTTCCACATCTAATCATCAACACAAACCAAATAAAAAAGTTCATGCATGTATCCTAATCACCTCATCTACTTAATCTTATGATCATGTTTCTATATCAGTGATCAACATCACCCATACTACCTGGGCCATACCAATCCTAATAAAAACATTTCATCGAGCCATATGGCCATCACCATCTCAATCCCTAATCCATAACCATCAAACACATATGGAACAATCAAACCAAATATAAAAATCAATTTAAATAATTAAAATGAATACAATTTCCTAATCCTCTCATTGTCTAAATCCTCTCACCAAGCTCTTAAAATTTATAGTAATAGTGGGGGATTTCGATAGGAATCCCATTAGGTAAATTTTTTAATTTAGGTTGCAGTTGTTAAATTTATAAGGTCTCTCTCAGACAACCTAATGGATAATTCAAGGATAAACTCCCAAAAAGTGATAATTTTCAAATAAAAATCTATAAATCACCTATATCACATTGGTAGACATTCACTCATATGATATCGGCCTCTAACTCAAAGTGCTCTAGAAGAAATCAATGTTTAGAAGGTTACCCTATAAATAGGATAAAACAGATAACGTAAATGTAGTTCCATGTATTGGGAGTGTAATGGAAAACATGGGAAATATGTGTTGTAGACTCACCAATACACATCCAAAACCATATATGAATTTAGAATCAGAGCTTAGAAGAGGAAAATTGCTCGAATTTTAGAAGGATGGAGAGGAGAGCTCCACAAAACCTTCAGGAGAGCCACTCATGGAAGAGAAATATGGGATTTCCATATTAAAAAAAATGGGGAAAATAAATAATTTACCTTTATTAACAGGCCAAATTGTAAACATATAATTTTCTATGCTACTCGCAAACATGGTGGTACCAACATTCTAGGCACTACACCATCCACATTAATGGTGCACATTATCCCATATGATATAATGAACATATTAATCCCCTATGGTAATGATTGTATATAATTCACATGAATATTTTCCCCTTAATATATTTTTCACATAATGTGAATAGTCGAACTTGAGTGTCACATGGTTTCTTCTGGGATCCACACAGTTTTTTCAGACCGTGTGCCCTAGTCTACGCACCTCTAAAGTTGGGTTTTCCATCTTCGATGAACATGAAACATAATTTTATCATTGTGTCACATTATAAGCATCTAAAACCATATTAAATTATTTCATTAATAAGTTTATATCAATTAATTATGTTCATAATATAATGAAATAAGTTAGTCCAACCACAAAATACCAAAAAATTAAAATCTGTTAATGATTTCATCTAGATCAAAAAACATAGGATATTACAATACTAGACTAGGTTCAATTTATATTCGATTATATACATAGTCAATGATAAATCCCCAAAAAATAAAAGTGGACATAAACCATTACTTAACAATATTAACGAAATTTATTATCCCTTCTTATCCAATGATATATGTACATTTACCCAATGCTTTGGAAGACTAAATTTTTTTGGGCCCACCCATAACATAATAGAAATCATAAATATGTATTCCAAAATATAATATAAAATTTATCATTTCATGACCTATATAAATTAAATTGGTTTTTTAATAATTTAATCATAGGATCATAATATAACCGATGGCAATGAATTTTTTTTCATTAAGGCATCATCATAACATAATTTACCCATATGAAAAATGTTTCATTTAATCAAACATAAATTTGGTATCATAATCCACATAAATAATGAATGTGAATGATATCATTCAATCAAATTCCTACTATCTTATATCTAACATTAATCAATTTTATTATATCAGAATAGTTTCATTAAAAGATCACAGGAGCATTTTGAAAAAAATAACACTGCTTTGGAAATAATTATTTATGATATATAATATTGTTAAACAATAAGAAGAAATCATTGAAATGATCCTAGTAAACATAAAAAGGATTCCTTAAAACATTGAGATTTCTTTATTGTTGGGAATTCTATTCATTTCGATTATGTAAAATCATTTATTCCCTCAACAATTTGGGTAAAAATTAAAAAGAACAATGATAAAAAAAATGGTAAGAAGATTCCATTTATAACATTTATTGAGAATCCAAAAAAAGATTAAAATGAATTCAAAAAAAAATTATATTAATAAAAACAAAATTGAATTGTTTTTGGAATACATTTTTATAGATGGAAAATAATTTTTGGCCATAGAGAGAAATTAAATAGGTTTTCTTTATTAACCTATTTTAACTATATTGAGTTTAAAGTGGAAGTTAAATAAAAGGAAAAATTTAACCATTGGAAATAAAAATAGGAGAAGTAATTTCATTTGATTCTTGCATATAGGTGTGAAAACTTTATCATTGAAACATGTTCATAAATAGTCTCAATAAATAATGAGACTTTGATAGAAATTGGTTACACCAAGTACGAATTGATTTAAATGTTATATAACCACTTGTATAAAAATATTATATTTATTATACATATATTACATAATCGTGTAGATACTTATAACGTCATATATGATCCTTCTATAACTTTTTACCCCAATTATTTATATTTCCTTATCAAAATAATTTTTTTTGTATGATTAAAATTTAATTATTTAATAATATTTGTTCGGTAGTTACAATAATTTTTATTAATTATTGTTCCATAATATAGATATTGTTAAATTTATATAAATATTATAAATATTTATTATGTACATAGAATGATCCCCACAATGTATAGATATAAAATTGCATTACATTTTTTATAGAGACAATAGGTCGTATGTATGAAAGAACTTCATTTTACTATTCAATTTGATGGAAAAAATAATGGTATATAATACATAACCATTATAAAATCATTATTATGTCACATATATAAGATATATTTTTCAATTATATAATTATTAAAATTCATGTATGTCTAAAAAAAATTAATGGCATCTCTTAGTTGAAGTGGCAGTCCACATGTATGGACCAGTGTTGTTTTCATCTTACAATGAATGAGTAGGTGGACATGTATACATTTAATTTTAATTTTAAAAGAAAATTTATGTCATATATATCATTTATAATCATTAAACCCATAATAATAATTAATCACGACATATGGTGATGGAAATTTAATTATATCACTACATGGATGTGGTAGTCCAAACAAACACATGAATAACACTTTCACACCACATTTCATCGAACAATGGTTTTAAAATGGTGGTTTTATAATCATAATAATATTTAAACATATTAAGGATACAAAATTTGTAATTTTATGATAAATACCATATATTCCTTGGTATTATAAGATTACATAAATTGACATAGATTATATAAGAAAATTACCTCTTCATCAGTAGGCCTTCTTTAGATCCTTTATTGAAACCCATACAATGGCCTATTAAGAATAAAAAATCTAATTAATTTCCAAGGAATTTTAGATGATAATTTTTTATTTGTTGGTTGAGCTAAATAGATAAAAAATGTGTAAATTTGATAAATTAGTTGATTTAATTAAAAGGTATAGAGAGGAAAGAGTTTTAATTTCCTCGATGATAAAATATAACAAATCCTTACTCAATTCATATGTAATAACTCTAGTTTTTTTTGTTTTGTACTTTCAATATTACTACATATATTTATGGAATTTACACTAGATTTGGTACTATATTTTGGTTTTACAGGACCCTAAAATTAATATTTTAAAGAAATAATATTTTAAAACACGTGTGATCATATTTTTGGTTTAAGTGGTTTTTTCATTTCAAAGGTCCTTGGATGGGAAATACATGACCATGGATGTTTTTGATACGTGTTGTTACTCTTGGAATGAAATATGTTTGGTCAGGGTTTATAATTTGGTTCAAGATATTCATTAGCAGTCATGATAATTAATTAATTTTTTTTATTTGTTATTTTAAAAGGATTAATATAATCTACCCCCACTCATTTGGGTTCCAATATGTAGAATGAGGGAGACTGTTTCAACCATTGAAAATGAGCAAACATATAGGGGTTATTGGTTTTCTCAATAATTTCTCTCGATGGATATCGAGGTTGGATTGAATTGAATTATCATCTAGATGTGGTTTTTGACCCCAAGATTTGGTGTTTTTTCAACAATAAAGGAGGAATTTGAGTATTATGTCATGAAACCCATGTATGTATTGTTTAAGGGTTTTAAATACATTTCAATTAATTCTATCAACCCCTTAATGGTTAATCAATTCTTTATCAATAAAAAACATTGTGATTGGGTGGTTCATATGGATTCCCCATTTTAAAATCACAATCACAAGGCTTTTAGTCTAGAAGGACACACTTTATGGTCTTCCCAATGGGTTAGGAATATTTTTTTGGACTACATGACATGTACTCAGAGTAAAAGTTTTTTTGGAAGAATTTTCCCTCTATTGTTATACATGAGAAGACACCCCATGTTACTAGGACATGGTTGTGTAGTAAAACCTAACTAGACCCTTGATATAACATTACATGTCCATGTATATCAGCAATATGGGGAATTAAGTGGGAACAATAAGATTTAAATCATAATGAACTGATATAAAAAACCATTGTTCATAGGACACGACCATATCACGAACTCTCAGGACACATTGTATAATCTATATAAAAAATGTTTAAATTCACATGGTCAGCAAATCCATGTACATTCATGGTTATTATCATCTTTTCAAGTTGTGTCATACATCATGTTGAACTATTTATGTTTCATGTACTTTACATCTTCATGTTATGTATACTGAGGGTACAAAAATGGGGTTCGACCTGGGGAGTCAACCCATGTACACTATGATTACACAATGTGTTCTCCCCATAAAGACATATACCACCCACATATCTTTCATAGAGACTCACATTATGGCTAAAAATAATCATATCATATTGATTATTCCATATAAGATGTGATGGGGGCTTAATTTTGGCATCAGAGATAAAACATAAGGAGACCCTTGTGGGATGATTACCTTAGTGAATCTTAGCCCATGATAATCACTAGAAGTGATCACCATACAATATCTATGGTTGGAAACCCCTCATCACACTAGTCTATGAACCCCTACACTTTATATTTAGGTTTAGACACTAATTTAAATATAGTACATAATTCCACTATATAAAGAAATAATAAGTGATCATTAGATTATTACCGAGGATGGCACTACCTTGCCGCACTAGGGTGTATGTATACCATAGTCTTTATAGAGACAGGGTTGGTATCCCCATACTACATTGGTCATGGTTCTCAATATATGTAGTAGAACCCATTATCATCAAGCTCTAATGGTGAGAATTTATACCATTGGAGTTAGTTCTACCTTAGCAATAGAGTCCGATGATCAGGTGTGGGGCCTCCACTTAGATACTTGTGAGGTTGCATATTGTGATGGGAACCAAATATTGGTCAATAGGACCTTAGGCTGACTCATCATTCATATTTGAGATGTGAAGATGGAGAACCCATTTCAATAATTTTTTGGGCATCTTTTATATCATATTTGGGTTATATTGTGGGTTTCTCTCACATATTTATTGACATGATTTTTTGGTGTGGAGTTTAGTATTGTCAACATGATTCTTTCTGTTTGCTGATTTCATGGAACCTAATAGTTATATATATATTCAACCCGACATGGTATTTCCCAAACAAGTTTGGTATTCTGAAAAAATGTCACCAAAACAGTAGTAATATTGGTGGAACTTGTTTTGGTGGAGAATAATGACTATTGATGTTGATTCTGCATGGTTGTTAGACATGGAGATTGTAAGTTATGCACTCTTCAGTTTCTCCCTATTATTTTTGTTGTTAGGTGGGGACTTTATTTTGGGTCGGTCATATATTTTCCCCTTTGTACATTTCTACTATGAAATTTTAAACTATCTTCTCCTTAGAGGTTTTTGTATGTATGTCTTATACTCTAGATGTTGGTTCTTTTATTGATCACTTCACTAATTCATGGAGCTAGATGTGTGAATGCCTATTGGTTCATAATATATGCTCTCATATTTCATAAGTTTCTACATGGTTATTTTCATAGTACCCTCACCTATTAGAGATATGTTTGGGGTGTTTTACTCATCTTAGTGCCTACTAGGTTGTCCTGTGTGGTTCAGGTCACGACAAAGTGGAATCAGGGCAGTGTTTCATGCGATGGGGTTTCAGATTTTGCAACAAATGAATGTTTTATTGATGGAAATTTTATTTTTATAATTATTTCATATAATCACATTTAATTACTACATAATTAACTACTGAGTAAAATGTGACCTTTGAACATAATATTGTCCCTAATATGATTTTAATTTTGAAAATCAGACATACACGGTTGTGATCAGTATGATGTTTGGAGTCTGATAGAAAAATTATAATTTTTTTGGTGAATAGTAACCTACCCTGATGAGTAGTATCCTACCCATATGAATAGTAATATTACCCTTATGAATATTAAATCTTCTAGAAGAATATTATCTAACCAATGAATGTATAAATAAAATTTATGCATCTTATTATTGATAATATGAATATAGTAAGAGTATAGGTATTTTCGTAACTCATAAATAAATAATTACTATTAAATAATTAATATCAATGAAAATTTATTTTCTCAAAAGGTGTTAACAAATTAACACTTTTATTGTTTTTTGGTTTTAATCTAATTTAATAGGGCCTTTTGTAATATTTGAATCATTATATAATCATTTATAGTTTTAAAATACGTATTTTTCATGTCAATTATGATTTTAGTTAAAAATGAAATTAATTATAGTTAGAAACATATTTTTGAAGAATTGGGTGCATTTTTTGATTATAGATTTCAAAAAATTCTTAGGGTGTATTTTTGGGTTTCTTCTAAAATATTTTATTTTTTTAATAGAAATATATAATATTTTAAAAATTATGCTAAATACATGATTTATAGGGTCACAGATGATGTTCTATTGATGTAATACCAGTTGGATATGCCTCACATGGAATTATTACAATATTAGTCATGTAATAATCACTATTTCTAGTCTTGAGGAAAACTAATAAACTAAGGAATTAATTATTAAAAAAGTTCATCCTCCCCTCAACTATAAATACCACCCCTCCCTATCTATTCTCTTCACATCTCTCATGCCTTGTGACATCCCTAAATTCTATTAAAATTAATCCCAAGATCCCTCCAATAGTCCAACAACACTTGTAATCCCCAAAAGATGAAAGCTTCTCCCCTTAATAGTCTCCAATGGAAGATTGAATCAATTGTAAAATTCATCTTTTCATTTATTTAATTTTCATTTAATGTTAATTTGTTTTCTTTTCTATCCAAACCTCTCTTCATCCAAATGTTATGAAAACTCCATTACCAGACATGTACTAGAATGTTGTTATGATAATTGAAGAAGTAATTATCATATATCTTTTAGTCTTTTTTAAACTAGATGTAAAGACACTATCCAAGATGTGTTGATTGACCACATTCAAGGATGATGGATTTTCAATTTCTTTTACCATCTTCAATTATGGCCAGGAAACCATTAACATTGTTGATCCAGACTATAAAATATTTATTTTTTTCTCATCAATGGTTCTATAATTCTTTTTTACACACGGTTTTGACTTATAAAACAAAATGTGTTCATTGTGGTCAAAACTTCCAATTAACCCAAATTGTTGTCACTAAATTTTTATTTAATGATTCAACATCACTACAAGAAACCAATTAAATTTACAACCATTTATCCTTCAAGATGTTATATAAGAAAATATTACTCCAATTATGTACAACCACTCTCATCATATATGTGTGTCTGTAAAAGAACAAGTGAAATGATCATTAAATCCAAGGAAGAAAATGGTCCTGAAAAATGAAATTAAACCTCATAACCAATCAAAAAGGTCACGAATGAACATAAAAAAGGTCATAATAAATATTTTAAATATACAATAGTTTATTGAATTATTAATTAATGAGATTAATTTTATTTTTCTGGTCATTCATATCATATGGAGAACACCATCAGACTTAAGGTAATGGAACCTCTCTATTTCACTCTTATTCAAGAATATCCTCTATTTTATGCCCTTTTATGTATAATTACTAATTATGGTGTATTATTGTTCACCCCCATTCATCTCTAATGATGTATGATTGATTATAACCCCCTTTATCTCTCATTAATCCATCTTAATTTCCCCTGATACCATGTAGATCATCCGCATGGGATTCTACCAGAACCTCCTTTATTCCCTCAGGTTTCATCATATTTCTTATTAACATAATGAATTTATCTTATATTTTCATGTGTGTATTCAAAATGATGTTTACATTTACCGAAGACAATATTCAATAACTTTCAGAATTCTCTTTCAGGGATATGCATGTTTTTCTGTAGTTCATTCATCAATACTTATCACTATGACAACATATTTAAAGGGAACATCCTAAATTATTTCCAAATTTGAAGTGAAATATACCTTTTTTAAGCCACAATTTTCTTTATAAAATAATTCTTTTTTATTATGAAAACATTCTTGGTTCACTACTAGTTTTATATAAAATATTTTTCCGTTTTAAATTTTTAAGGCTATATAGTATTTTCCTTAAAACTGCACAAAAATGTTTTAATGCCAAGATATTGTAAATACTATTGTTTAATGTTATAAATTCTGTTTGAAATCACTTAATATGTTGTATTAATATTTTACCTTATTAATATCCATGTAGTTTTTAATTTCATTCTTTCATGGACACTTGTATGATACACCAAATCATTAGGCTATATGACATGATTGTGATACCTATTTCGCTTCATGAGTAGCCTTATGTGTATTTATGGTTGATTATGAATGATTATTAATGTAGAAAAAATATTCATGAAAATTTATGAAGGGTTCACCCTTATAGAACTCTATTTAATTTGGTAATGTTGAGTCTCATGAGATGTTATGTGTGCTAGTCTTGGTGGTTAGCCATGGTTTGTGTTACATTGCACGACAATATTGGCGGTTAGACTTGACTTGTGATACCATGTTCAATAGTCTTGATAGTTATCCTTGAATCACTCTAAATTCATGTTTTATTTTATTTCCACACTACTATGACTCCGTGTTTATATGATTCCTTATTTATTTATTTATTATGATTCTATATGTTACATTCTTTTTTATTTATTCATGTTATTCTTGCTAACACATATGGTAATTATTAATTATTATTTTTATTCCCATGATGGGATTTTTAGCTCATCGCTTTTTTCATGTTATCTTCCAGTTATCCAATGAAGATGTATGAGCACAATAGAATATATAAGCTCATTATGGATATTAAATAAAAATTTGTTCTTTATAATGTTTTATTATATACGTAGTCATCCACGACACTGGAATTTATGATCCTGGGATTGTACTCTGATATCTAATTATTCTTAAAATCCAATAATGTTATATATAAACAGATAGGGACACTATAGTTGGTATCAGAGGTTGGTCTAGTTATGTTTGGATATTATGAATATAGAACTTTAGTAAGAAAATTAATAATGAGACTATGAATAAAATACAACCCTAAATATTGGTAATTACAGATTAAGTGATTTATAGAGAAAGTACACCCCTATTTGGATACAAATAGGTAGAGGTGGATCTGGTATATATGTATGTAGGGGTAAAAACTGCAAACACCGCTTTGAGCTATACTCAAACGAGATCTAGTGCATGAAAACGGTCCTTACAACATTCTTGGTTTGACACTCCTGGTGGATATTCTTTGGTAAATTCATGAGCTTGGTACAAACCATTACTAAGGGAATGAAATAAACCATATGAATATAAGATATGAAATAGATCATGGATAACCAATATTGAAACTTAAGGAATCACATGTTAGGATATACTAATCCATTACAAGTATTTCTTCTTATGTTCAATGTTTTTTATGCTCAATAAAAAAGTATCAAAGACCTCTAATTATAAGTTATTTTTCATAGTTAATGGAATGAAATAGAAGAACAACGTCCAAAAATGAAAATATTTGTCCTCCAATTCTCACAAGAGAATGTCATACTACCGGTTTATGATTTTGCTATGGAAACAGATCAGTGGTGGATACTGATCAAGAATACAATTCCCCATAAATAAATTTATTCCATGTATTGTGTGGAATTATAGAGAATGCTTTTTAATAATTAATTTCCCCGAACCATCTGTCTAAAGATGGAAAGAGGGTTCCTCAAACTTAGGATGAAGGAAGATGAGTCAATTGTGGCGTATGAAGAAAACATTTCATGTATTGTAAGTGACGTCTATAGCTTAATAATGAACAATAAATTAAAGGTGGATCACTTCATTATAAGACTAAAGTGGAGTCTACGAAATTCATTGTAGATTTGAGACTTCAATAGCTATGAGGATATTTGTTAGTTGTTCCCTAAATATTGAAATGGAGATCAAACATTATAAGTGTTATCATGGGACCATTGAAAAAAAGAGGAATATGGAATCTAATTTGGGCTGTTCAGAAAATAAATTTCATGATGGAATGAAGTTGAATCATACCACATGAAAAAATTGTGGGAAAAAGCATCCTAGGAACTGTCTAAAGGGAACTAGGAATTACTTCAAATGTGGAATGTTGGGACATATAGATAAAAACTACCAATGGGATATGAAGGATCCTACTAATGTGGAAGAAGAATGTAAGGTTCATATCAAAACATATCTTTTAGTAGAACTCTTCAACCGCATGGATCATGGGAATTGTGCAAAATATTTACCTATGTTAAGGGTTGTGAGAGGAAATCCACAACAACCTCCATGGAATCATGGAAGGGAATATGCTATCACCGCTACTGAGGTGGAGCCGAAATATTATTTTGTGGTAGGTAATCCAGTTATTAATTAATGAATAAAGAACATAATATTTTATTATTGTTCTACACATTCATTCATATCTTGCAGTTTTAGTAGAACTATTCAAACACCACCTCTATATATGAAGGAAAAGTTATCATTTGGAATAGAAAATGGGGAAATTATTGCATATATGGTTTATCCTCACCTGTAAATGTTTATGGAATTAAACTCTCAGAAAATATTGTCATAATTCCTTTAGTGGAGTTCCATGTTTTCATGGGAATGGATTGGATATCCCTATAAAAATCCATCGTCAACAATCAGGAAAGGGAGATCAACATTCATATACTGAATAATCCTCCAATTTTTTATATGTGTAAGGAGGAAGATGAATATATATTAGAATCATAATATCAGGTGTTGATGTTGCTTCCTTCTGATCAAGAATATATAGATCAACTGATTAAGGAGAAGGAGATAATCATGCTTGAAGACATAGACATCATGAGGGAATACACTTATGTATTTTCCAAATAGTTTTCTAGTCTTCCTTCTGACGGAGAGGTTGATTTCCCAATTGATATTATTACTGCATCTCTATTTATATCAAAGGAATCATATAGAATGACCACTATATATCAAGAAGATATGAATAAACAATTACAGGATAGTCTAGAGAAGGGTTTAATATATCCATGTGCTTTACCATGGGTAACGCCATTCCTCTTCATCAAAAAGAAGGATAGTTCATTGTGTATTTGCAATTTTTTCACGAACTCAATAAAATAACAATAATGAACAAGTATCCCCTAAATTATATTGATGACTTGTTTGATCTTATCCGTGGGGCCAATTATTTAATTAAAGTAGGATTTTGATAGGGATATCTCTAATTAAAGGTGAGGAAGGAAGACATTCCCAATACATCCTTTCTAACGATGCATGGACACTATGAGTTTATAGTAATTCCTTTCATAATCCCTTATTCAATAGAAATTTTCATGGATTTAATGAATAGTGTGTTTAGATATTAACTTGAAAAATTTGTGGTAGTATTTATCGATGACATTCTAATATAATTCAAGAGCATGGAGGAACATGAGAATCATTTTAATACTGTGTTAAAGACATTATGAAGGGAGAATTTATATGTAATGTATAGAAAATGTGAGTTATGGAAGAAGAAGTATCATTATTGGGTCATATTATCACAAAAAAAAGGATATATGTGGACCCATCAAAGAAAAAGGAAATTGTTGAGTGTCCCAGGACAACATCAATAACAGAGACCCGCATCATTTTGGGTCTTATAGGGTATTATATACAATTTGTGAAGAAATTATCATGATCTTAAAGCCCAGGGACCAAGATGAAATGAATGTGAGTAATTTTTTACTAGATTAAAGATTATGAAGACTATTTTAAGGTTTTTAAAAAGAGGATAATCTCTGGGCTAGTACTCACTCTCGCAACAAGTTGAGAACACTTTTTGGTGAACAATGATGATTCAATGAAGGGATTCTGCTGTATACTGATCAAAAATGATAATTTGATAACCTATTCCTCATGGATGCTAAAAAATTATGAGACAATAAAACCTTATAGAGACTAGAGGCTTTTACATATAACATTTCATGATTTAAAGAATAATTAATCATCAGAGTAAAAGCCAAAGATCGTTATGTCTAGTGTATTGGAAGACTTGGTACATAAAACATAAATCAAGGGGATATAAAACAATTCTTTATTTAATCAGAATAATGAACTCCTAACTTTCTCTTAGCCCTTACATATATATAGGGTATCTTGGGGAACACATGAACAAAGGTATGAGATGAAAATCCCAGTAAGGGAATGAACATAAGGATACATCTTAAACACATGAGTTAGGAGGCATGAAATATTGAAATAAAAAAATGGAACATATGATATAATATTATATAATCCTAGGATCATATAAACATGGAATTATATAAATGTGGAAGAATCAAAAAACATTTCTTTAGTATGGGTCAAGGCTAACCGCCAATCCCATTTCTCATCGCATCAAATTAGACTTAACCTTACCCAATTCATTGGAGTGCTATTTGGGTGCAACCATATCAACATTATCATGAATATTATTTCCACATAAATATTCTTACCACATAGACAATCATACATAATCAACCATACATATACATAATGGTACCCATGGAATGAATCGTGTACCACAATCGGGACATAAATCATAACCATTGGGCATATCATGGAAGTTTCCATGTAAGGAATGAATTAGAAATTACATGGAAGTTCATTGGGTAAAATTGGAATATAACATGGTATGTGGTGTCAAACAGAACTGACAACACATGAAAAATGTATTTTATAAACATTAGCATTAAAGCATTTTTGTGTGGTTTTAAGGAAAATACTAGAGAGCTTTTCAAATAGGAAAGAGGAAAATCCTTTATATAAAACCAAAATTTAACTAAGAAGGTTTTAATAAAAAAATACTAATTTTATAAATACAATGATGTCTTAAAACAAAATATATAGTGCACTTGAAATTGGGTTACAATCGTGGAAGTTCTCCTAAAATAGGTTTTCTTATCGGAATGTTCTATGGATGGAACCTTTTAAAATAATGTATATACTCGAAAGAAAGCGGTGAAAGGGTCTTCTTATATGAATTCTAAAAAACTAACCACAATTTATATGATTCGCATAAATTGACTAGATAACACCATTTTGAATGAAATATAAGGCAACCTGAAAGAACAAAAATGGTTCGGGTAGAACTTGTTACGGTTATATGGTCATGGTTTCAGGAGTACCAATGAGGTTTTAATGAGAGAGGAAATGGGATTCTCATAAATTATAAATCATGAGGGTAGTATGGTGGAGGTGAAAAAATATACCACAACATTTAGGATTACCCATAAAAAGACATATCCTAGAGGACAATCTTGAAAAAGAGTGAAATGGAAAGAATCCCTTACCTTAAATCTGGTGGTGTTCTCTACTTGTTATTAATGACCACTTGAGACTTCCTCCTTTTAGAACCTCTTAACAGTAGAGGTTTTGGTATTTTGAAGAGGCTTAGAGATTTTGGATGTGGGGGAGGAGATTGGGGAGATATTTTGGCAGAATATTGGCAAGGCACATGGCTTGAGAGGAGTTAAGAGAAGGGGAGTGAAGGGGGGTATTATAGTGGAGGATATGAGGGTTTTCATTAAATTATATTCATTAATTTATAATTTCTTCACAAGACATGTAATAGTAAGTATTCCATGACCCGGAATAGTAATTTTATCTTGTGATCCGGAATCAAGTGGTCCAACATCAGCAAAACATCATCAATGACTCAATAAATCCCTTATTTAGCAGTTTTTTAAATTATCGTATTTTACTATTGAGACAAAATTCAAGTATTTCAGAAAAATCCAAAAAATTTACCCTAACCATTTTTTGATGTGTAGAATCCAGAAAATGAAGTCCATTTTTCGAAAATAATTTTATAAATATGATTATTTTAATATTTAATTAAAATTATAATTTATTATCAAAATGAGTTTTAAAACATTCATTAACTCATTCAAAAATATAGTTATATCGTACTTCCAACTTGAATATTGTTTTTATACAATCATAGGATAGGTTTCAATTAATTAGGGTATATCTCTATTCATAAGGGTATATCTCTATTCATAAGGGTATGTTACTATTCATAAGGGTATGTTACTATTCACTAAAAATTTATGTTTTTCCCATGAGACTCCAAAAAACACACTGATTGCAATCGTGTATATCAGATTTTCAAAATTCTAAATACAGAAGTGAAAAAAGAATGTTTAAAGGTCACTTATTACTTAGTATTTGATTTTTTTGTTTTAATTTAATTTTATGACATCATTATAAGAAATTAATTTCCATTTATAAAACATTGGGTCGTTACATTCTTCCCCCTTATGAAATTTCACCCTCAAAATTTCGATATACATTTGAAGCCCAAAACAGGTGTGTTTACTTTACTTTCATTGCTTCTTCTAGTGTCCATGTTTCT
Organism: Viscum album; assembly: GCA_963277665.1. Lineage (NCBI taxonomy): Eukaryota > Viridiplantae > Streptophyta > Magnoliopsida > Santalales > Viscaceae > Viscum > Viscum album. The sequence continues at coordinate 1,932,761,438 of OY728159.1, forward strand.
TCTTCATACTAACGGTTTCTTCATAGTACCTTGAACAGATAAGTAGTCTTGTTGCGTAGAACATTGTCACTACGATCCAAGATCATCACTGGCTGCTCCTCGTAAGAGAGATCATCCTCCAACTATTCTACCTCAAAAGATAATACATGTGAAGAGTCTGGTATGTATTTCCTTAAGAAGGATACCTGAGATACATCATGTATATTAGACATGGTAGGTGGAAGTACCAGTCGATAGGCCACAGCTCCGACTCGATCAAGGATCTCGAAGGGGTCGATGTACCTAGGACTTATCTTCCCTTTCCTCCCAAACCTCATACCTTCATCTAGGGAGATATTCATAGAAATAACATGTATCCAACTTTATACTCAAGGTCTTGTCGATGGTTATGTAAATAAATCTTCTGTCAACTTTGGGCTGCCTTGATATACTACTGAATTGTTTTCACCTTCTCCACTATTTCTACGACCCTTTCAGGACCTAGCAGCTTACACTCACCGACTACATCCCAACACACCAGTGTTATGCACCTTTTCCCATAAAGGGATTCATATGGTGCCCTTCAGATGCTTGAGTAGAAAATATTTTTGTAAAATAATTCAACTAGTGGAAGAAGATGGTCACATATTCCTTGGAATTCCATAGAAGAAACTCTCAACATGTCTTATAGTGTCTGAATAGTTCAATCAGATTGGCCATCAGTTTGAGGATGATAGGCCATACTGATGTTCAGTTCAATGCTTAGAGCATGCTGGAGACTTTTCCAAAACATTGAGGGTAATCTTAGATCATGATCAGACACAATAGATAGAGGTACTCCGTATAGCCTTACCAATTTCTTGATGTAATTCTGTACAAGTTGATCCAATGAGAAGTCCTCTCGAACCACAATATAGTGACCCGTAATCATAAGATGATCCCCAATGACCCATATAGCATTGTTTTCTCTAGATGTATGTGGAAGTCTAGTGACACCGTCCATGGTAACGTTCTCCCACATCCATGCTGGTATGGGTAGTGGTTGCATCATCTCCTTATACAATTGTCTATCAGCCATAACTTTCTGACATATGAGGCACATTTATGTATATTCGGAAATCAACCTTTTCGTATTGTCCCACCAAAAGTTTTCTCAGAGATCTCGATACAGCTTTGTGATCCTTGGGTGGATTGAGAAGGGTGAGCTATGTGCATCATTCAAGATATCCTTATTTATCTCTAGATAAGATGGTATACATAATCGTGTCCCAAATCTTACAACTCCTTCATCATCAATTTTAAAATATGAGGATTTCCCATTTTTAATAGCTTCCACACTTTTCTGAATTTCCACATCCTTTCTTTGAGACTCCTTTATTATCTCCAAGAGGGATGTTTGAACAATCATTTGAGAAAGGATTGATGATATTCCTCCCTTAATGATTCCAATTTCCATCCTTTGCAAATATAAGAAGATCTGATCCTTTTCAATTCTCATCATTGATAATGATGCATGAATCATTCTACTTAGAGCATCTTCCACTTTTTTTGCCTTACTAGGATGGTAGTGGATTGAGCAGTCATAATCCCTGATGAGCTCCATCCATCTTTGCTACTTCATATTAAGCTCCTTTTGTGTGTATATATATTTGAGACTCTTGTGGTCAGTATATATCTAACATTTCACCTCATAGAGATAATGCTGCCAAATTTTCAATGCAATGATCACAACTTCCAACTCCATATCATACATGGGATAGTATTGCTCATGGATTTTCAGCTGCCTCCTGGAATATGATATCACTTTATCATTTTTCATTATCCCACAACCAAATCCTTTATTAGAAGCATCACTATACACCACAATGAGTTCTCCACTTAAAGGGAGTGATAGTACTGGTGCAGTGATAAGCCTCTTTTCCTACTCCTTGAAACAGTCTTCACATTTTTATGTCCAGACAAACAATACTCCCTTCCATGTTATCTTGGTCATTGGGTTTGAAAATTGTGAAATGTTCTTCACAAATCGTAGATAATACATGGCTAGACCCAAAAAGTTGTGGATCATCATTACAGAATATGGTCTTGTCCACTCTTAAATTTCCTTCATCTAGGAATGGTACAAAGATATCCCTTTCCTAGTGATAACATACCCCAAGAATGATACCTCCTCCATCCAGAACTCTAATTTACTATACATTTCATATAATATCTCGCACTATAATGTCACTAAGAATGTTTTCAAATTCTCCTCATGTTCCTCCTTACTCATGGAGTATATAAGAATATCATCAAAAAAGACAACCAATTTTTTTTTGAGGTAATATCAAAGTACTCTATTCATTAAATCCATAAAAATTAATAGAGCATTAGTGAGTCCGACAGGAAACACTATGAACTCATAGTGTCCATACCTTGTTTGAAATGCAGTCTTGGGAATATCTTACTTCCTCACCTTTAATTGGTGATATCCCAACTGAAGGTCCACCTTAGATTAATAATCAGCCCCACATAGGTGATCGAACAAGTCATATATCCGTGGAAGAGGACACATGTTCTTTATCGTGATTTTGTTGATCTCATGATAATCATGGTTGAGGCGCATTGATCTATCCTTTTTCTTGATGAAGAGGACGGAAGCACCCCACAATCAATCAATTGGGCGTATAAAACCCTTCTCAATATTCTCCTGTAACTACTTCTTCATCTCTTCCATATCTACGGTGGCTGTTTCTGTAATGTGTCTTTGAGATTGGTAGAGATATAGGGATATGTTCAAGTGAGAACACAACCTCTTGGTCATGAGGAAGACTATACAACTCATCATCTAATACATCAGTGTAATCCATCATGATGGGAATGACTTCAAGTATTATTCTATCATTTATCTCAATCATTTCTTCTAGATATTCTTTCTCATAAGGAAACAATATCAAAACCTGAGATGATGATTCGAAAGGTGATTCATATTCCTCCTTAAACATGTAAATAATCTGAGGATGCTTCGGGATGTGAAAAGTGATCTCCCTTTCCCGAAAGTTGATATTGGATTTGTATAAAGACAACCAATCCATGCCCAAAATAGCCTCAAACTCCACTAAAGGAAGTATGAAGAGATTTTCTAGGAGTTTTATTCCACAAACATTAACCGATGAGGAGTTATAAACCATGGACACAATAATTTCCCCATTCTCTTTTCTCACAGATAACTTTTCATTCAAATTTTGAGGTGGTGTTTGAATAGTATAACTAAACATGAATGATATGAAAGAATGTGTAGAACTAGAATAAAATATTACGTTCGATATTTTTGAATGAATAAATAGCATACCTGTCACCACATTGTTTTCCAGCTCCACTTCTACAGTAGTGATAGCATAAGCCATTCCTTATTGCCTTGGAGGTTGTTGCTGATTGTCTCCGACAACCATCGATATAGGAAAATTGCTCACCTAATGCCCAAGATCCTTGTTGTTGTAACACATCACTGTAGGCTGAGTGTTGATCTGATCCATCCATTATTCTTCAACATTAGTAGGATTTTTCATATCCCATCGGCAGTTCTCGACCAGATGACCAAACATTCCGCATTTGATGAAATTCTTGGTTCCCTTGGGACAGTCACCAGGATGCTTCTTCCCTCAATTTTTGCAAAGGGAAATGTGAGTCTTTATTCCATAATAGTGTTTGTGTGATGAACCACCCACGTTGTTCTCCATTTTTTGCTTCATGTCACTGGGCCCACGAGACCACTGAGAGTCTCCAATCTCTATTTCAACCTTGAGGGCACAATTGACTATCTTCTCATAACTATTGAAGTCTCGAATCTCCAATGCTTTTCTTAGAAAAAAATTTAGTCTGCTAAAGAAGTGATCCACCTTGCTTTCAGTGTTCATGAAAAATAGAGAGGTGTACATTGAAATCCTTGTAATGTTTTCTTAATACGCCCCGATGGACTCATCTTCCTTCTGCTTGAGTTCAAGGAACCCTCTTTCCATCTTTGGATGGAGGGTTTGAGGAAAATGTTTGTTAAAAAACAAATTCTTGAATTCCTCCCAATCTTTGGAATCAGTTTCCACTTAGGATTTTGTATTCTTGATCAGTGTCCACCATTGATCAGCTTCCCCATCAAAACGATAGATCTCCAGTACAACTTTCTCTTCATCTGGGCACTGGAGGACATAGAATATATTTTTAATGGAGTTAGTCAATTGTTCTTCAGGGAGGGGATCTGAAGATCCGCTAAACATGGGAGACCTTTTCCGCATTATGGATTCTACGAAAACTTTCTCTTTCCTTGGAGGAGGAGGATGTTCCACCTGATTCAAGTTATTATTCATAACTCAAGCCAGCTGAGAAAGTACTGTCATGACATTTTGAGAATCCGCTTCCGTCACATCAGGCATATCATTAGGGCAATCATCACGTTGCCTATCACATTGGTTGTTGGAACACATTCTTCTATTTCCCGCCATTATATATGAAAAAGAACATATAATTAGAGATCTTGGATACTTTGCTATTGAGCATAAAATGGAATCTTTGAACATAAAAGTATAAACGTATAAAGAATAAGTACATCCTAACGTGTGATTCCTTAGGGCTATATCCAGGTTATCCATGATCTATTTCATAACTTATATTCTAATGGGTTTCTTGTTTTGTCCCATAATAGTGGTTTTTACCATGCTCATGAATCTACCAAAGCATATCCTCCAAGAGTGTCGTTACTAAGAGTGCAGCAATTCCTGTTGTTGTGCACCAGTTCCAGTTCAAGTATTGCTCAAAGTGGTGTTTTTGGGTTTTACCCCGAGATATATATGTGCCAGTTATGCCTCCACCTGGTCATATCCAGACAAGGATGTATTTTCTTGATAAACCACTTACACTATACTCACCTAAATTTAGGACTGTTTTCTTACACTTAGTATCATACTTAAGGTTCTCACTAAGGTGCTCTATTCCTAATCTCCAAAAATAACTAGTCTGTCCTTTGATAACAACTATAGTGACCCGAGCCTTTTTCATATTACATTTCATTATTTTATGATAAATTAATCATCAGAGCATTATCCAAGGATCGTTAAGTCTAGTGTCTTGGAAGACTAGGTACATAAAACGTAAAACATGGGGATAAAAAACAATTCTTTATTTAATCTCCATAATGAGCTCATAACTTCAGTTGATCCCTTAAATCTGCATAGGGTCCCCAGGGGAACACATGAACAATGGTATGTGATGAAAAGCCCAGTAAGGGAATGAACATATGGATACATCATAAGAACATGAGTTAGGAGGCATGAAATATTGATATAGAAAAAACAGAGCATATGAAATAACATCATATAATCAAGGGATAATATTAACATGGAATCATATAAATGTGGATGAATCATAAAACATTATTTCGTACGGGTCAAGGCGAACCGCCAATCCCATTTCCCATTTTAGTATGGGTGAAGGCTAACGACCAATCTCGTTTCTCATCGCATCTCATTAGACATACCCTTATCCAAAGCATTGAAGCACCATCTGGGTGCACCCATCTCAACATTTTCTTGAATATTCATTCCATATAAATATTCTTACCATATAGAAAATCATACATAATCAACCTTATATAAACATATGGGTACCCATGGAATGAATCGAGTATCACAATCATGACATAAATCATAACCAATGGGCGTATCATGAAAGAATCCATGTAAGGCAAGAATTAGAAAATACATGGACGTTAATATGGTAAAATAGGAATATTTCATGGTATGTGGTGTCAAACATAAGTGATAACACGTGAGAAATGTATTTTAGAAACATTAGAATTTAAACATTTTTGTGCGGTTTTAAGGAAAAAACGATAGAGCTTTTCAAATAGGAAAGAGGAAAATCATTTATATAATACCAGAATTTATCCAAGATGGTTTTCATAATAAAAGACTGATTTTATAAATACAATTATTTCTTAAAATAGATGATATAGTGCACTTGAAATTGGGTTAAAATTTTGGATGATCACCTAAAATAGGTTGCTTATCATAAAGTTTTAAGTGGCGAACCTTTTAAAAACATGTATATCCCCAGAAGAAAGTGATGAAAGGGTCATGATATATGAATTCTTTGAAAATAACAATAATTTAGAATATTCACATAAATAGATAAGATAACACCATTTTGGAAGAAATATAAGGCGACTATAAACAATAAAGAAGGTTCGGGTAGAACTTGTTAATGTTTTATCGTCATGGTGTCGGGAATACCCAAGAGGGCTTGATGAGACAGAAAAGGGGTTTCTCGTCACTTATAAATCATAAGGGATGTATGGTGGGGGTGAAAAAATATATCTCACCATTTTGGATTAACCATAAAAAGGCATATCCAAGAGGACAATCTTGATTAAGATTGAAATGGAGAGAATCCCTTACAATAAATCTGGTGGTGTTCTCCACTTGTTATTAATGAACTCTTGAGACTTCCTCCTCTGAGAACCTCTTAAGGGGAGAGGTTTTTGTTCTTAGAATAGGCTAGGTGCTTTTGGACGTGGGTGAGGAGCTTGGGTAGATATTTGGACATAATATTTTCAAGGTACAAGGATTGAGAGGTGTGAAGAGAAGGGGTAGTGAAGGGGGGGGGGGTTATAGAGGAGGAGAGGAGAAATTTCATAATACTATAATCGTTAAATTATTATTTATCAAAAAAACAAGGAATAGTAAGTATTCAATGACCAAGAATAGTAATTTTATCATGTGATCCCAAAACAAGTGGGATTATATCAGCAGAACATCACCAATGACCTAATAAATCCCATATTTAGCATTTATTGTAAATTATCGTATTTTACTATTCATTAAAAATTCAAGTATTTCAGAAAAATGAAAAAAATTAAACCTAACCATTTTTAGACCTATAGAATCCAAAAATAAATTCCATTTTCCAAAATAATTATCTAAATATGATTATTTTAAAATTTAATTAAAATATTCATTTATTATCAAAACCAGTTTTAAAACATTCATTAACTTATTCTAAAATATATGTATATCATACTTCCAACTTGAATATTATTTTTATACTATCATTGGTGATGTTACTATTCATTATGGTATATAACTATTCATAAGGGTATGTTACTATTCATAAGGGTAGGTTACTATTCACTATTTTTTTTTGTTTTTTCTTATCACACTCCAAACAAAACATACTGATTGCAACCGTGTAAGTAGTATTTTCAAAATTCAAAATTCATAAGTGAAAAACATAGGTTTAAAAGTCACTTAGAATTTAGTAGTTTATTATGATGTGTAGTCATGTCATTTTATGACAACTTTATAAGAACAGAATTTCCTTTTATAAAACATTGGGTTGTTACAATCCTACACATGATCTGGAGTTGGCGGCTATGATCAGGGTGTTTAAAATATGATGGAATTACTTCTATGGGGAGAAGTGTGCGATATAAATTTGTCATAACTGTCTAAAATATATATTCATATAGAAAGAGAATAATATGTTCTAGCAAATATCGATAGAGCTCATCAAGTATAATGACTTCTCAATCCACTATCATCTTGGTAAGGCAAATATGGTTGCAGATACTCTGAGTAGAAAGGATCATGCATATTAATCACTGATGAGAATGGAAAAGATATAATCTTCTTAGATTTTAAGTGGATGGAAATGGGAATCATTAAGATAGGAATATCATCAATAATTTCTCAAATTATTTCTCAACCATCCCACACATAGATAATAAAGGACGCTCAAAGAAATGATGTGGAAATTCCAATAAGGGTGGAAGCTATAAAAAGTGGGAAATACTCTGAGTTAATGATTGATTAATAAGTATTTTTCCAATTTGAATCATGATTATCTATAAAATTTTATCTAGAGATAACAAATTATCTTTTGAATTACGCAAATAGCTCATCTTTCTATATTAACCCAGGGAGCACAATGATGTATCGAGATATCCAATAGAATATTTTGGTGGGGAAATATGAAGAAGGATGTTGCTGAATATACATTAAAGTGCATTGAATATCAAAAAGTGATGTTTGGAATATTGAAGTCTAAGGGGATGATGAAACTACTACCCATAGCAACATTGAAGTGGGATAACATCACCATCGACCTTGTCACAAGACATCCAAGGACATATAGAGGAAATAATGCTATATGGGTTATTGTTGATCATCTTTCAAATACAACTCACTATATCACGATTCAAGAGGTCTTCTCATTGGATCAAAATTGGATGGATATATATCCCTGTGATTATAAGGCTCCATGTTTTTCCATAATCTATTGTATTCGATAGAGATCCGAGATTTACCTCGATGTTCTGGAAATGTCTCCAACATGATCTAAGAAGTGAACTGAACATCAGTATGGAAAATCATCCTTAAACTGATGGTCATTCTGAGTGAACTATTCATACAGTAGAAGATATGTTGATAGAATATTCTAGGTATTGTAGAAGAGGATAGGGCCAACATCTTCCAATGGTTGAATTCTCCTACAATAATAGTTTCCACTCGAGCATCTGAATCGAACCATATGAAGCCCTTTAAGGTAAAATGTTCCGAACATAGGTGTGTTGTGATGAAGTCAGTGAATGTATGTTTCTAGGACCTGAAATGGATAAATAAATGGAAGATAAGGTAAAAAACATTCACCATCACATCATGGAATCCCTAAGTTTATAAAGGATTTTTGAAGACAATCATCAACGAGGCATTGAGTTCAATGTTGGAGGCATGGTATTTCTTCAAAAGTCTCCATTGAATAAGGTTAAGAGGTTTGAGAAGAAAGGAATGTTCTATCAAAGATACATAGGCCCCTTAATGATTCTTGATCTATTTGGGGCTATGGACTATCGACTAGAAATTCCACTAACCATATCCAATGTACATGATGTCTTTCATTTTTTACTCTTAAAGAAGTACATACCAGATCCTTCACATGTACTATCATCAGAGGTGGAACAGTTGGAGGATGATATTTCTCAGGAGGAGCTGCTAGTGAAGATATTGGATCATAGAGATAAATTTATATGTAAAAAAGACTAATCACCTGGTCAATGTACTATGGAGGAACCATAAGTATACAGAGGAAACATGGGAATTGGAAGAAGTAATGAAGGAAATGTACCCGCACCTGTTTATAGCGAAGAATGTAAAACAAAATTTCAAGGGAAAATTTTCAAAATGGAGGAATAATGTAATGACACAATATTTAATAGATGGAAGTTTTCATCTTATAATTATTTCATATATTCAAATGGAATAACAACACAATTAACTACTATGTACTATGTGACCTTTAATCATAATGTTGTCACTCCGGTAATTTGAATTTCAAAACATCTGAGATACACGGTTGCGATCAATAAGATGTATGAGGTCCGATAGAAAAAACACAACTTTATGGTGAATAGTAACCTAGCCTTATGAATAGTATTATGACCCTTATTAATATTATATTGTTCAAAATAATAGTATCCTCACCCATGAATGTATAAATACAATTTAGCCATCTTATAAGTGATAATATTACCACAGTAGGAGTATTTTAATTTTTCTAAATCGTAAATAATTAGTTTCAATTAAATAATTAATTTAAAAGAAAATTTATTTTCCTTAATGGTGTTCATAAATTAAAAAAATTATTTCTTCTAGTCTGAAGATTATTTATAAGATATTATGTAATTTTTGAAGCATTACAAAACTAGTTATAGTTTTAAATTCCATATATTTCAAGTAAATTATGACTTTAATAAAAATTAAATTAGTTATATTTATAAAATTAATTTTTAAAAATGGAGTTCAATTTTTTATTTTACACATAAAAAAATGTTTAGGTTGATTTTTTGGGATTTTTCTAAAATGCATGCTTTTTTATGAATAGTAAAATAAATTAATTTGAAAATTAAGCTAAATAGCTTATCTATTGTGTTAAAGATGATGTAATGTTGAGGTAATCCTAGTTGGTTCGAACAAAAATGAATTTATTACTATTTTTATTCATGTAATCATCAGTATTTCCGGTCTTGATGGATATTAATAAACTATGTGAATTAAATATTATGAAAACCCTCCTCCCCTCCACTATAAATACCACCCCCATACCTCTTATATCCACTCCTCTCAAGAATTTTTCATTCCATAATTTCTTCGTGAATCTTTCCCAAATATCCTCCCCCACATCCAAGATCTCTTGGTCTGTTTATAATACCAAATCTGTAAGGACTCGGACCTGGCCAGCCACCCGAACAGTGCCGAACGGGTCGGGTGTTACTACCTTAGGCGCACCTCCCCTGAACGCCAAAGGCTGCCGACTAGCAGTGAGGGTCTGAATAGCTATAGTGGGGAGGATATATGATAAAACACTATTTTATTGAATATTTTATTTATAATAAATGATATAATTTCCTCACATTTTGTTAAATATGTTTAATTAGAAAATATTTGGGATTAGATCATTAATTTGAATATTTGATAAAAATTCCAGTTTTACCCTTTATAGTTCACTGAAGTATTTCAAAGATAAATATTTTTATATTTATTATTTGAATTTTAAATTTTGTAACAGTGTTCCTAACTTATTTATCTATAGCTTTTATTCAGGACACTAGAGCTAATGAGTGCATTTGTTTGTTGAAAATGGACCATGAGTCAAAGTTGGGCTGGACTCACCAGAATGGAGAAGCTTTTGTATTTCAGACATAACTCCTTCCTCTAGGCCTGTTTTGAGCCCAAATTTGGATAGGAGATATATAACCAATATCCTCACATTTTATCCTTCTGGAAGGCCAGCCAATTCACGCGTTTAGGGGGTCAAATGGGTGGTTGAAGTTGGAATAAAATATTTGGCCGAGATTCCCCATTCACACTTGAAACCACATTGAACCAAGACTCCCCACCACTCTATAAGTTGGTGTTATTCTCATTTTTTGGGGTTAAGACGTGAATTGGGAAGTTGGGGAAAGATTATAAGTGGATCCACTCCAATTCCCCAACCACTTAAATAAGGGTAACTTTTGAAGCAATGATCCCTTCGACGAAGCCTTATTCTTCTCCTTCATGTTGTAATGATTTTGTTTATGTAATAAACTTCTTTGTTCTTCTTTTATTTCTTCTCTTTCCTTCTGTTTTGTTTAAATTTATTCTTCTCTTAATATTCCTATTTGGGTTGGAATTCTTTAGTAGAAGCGTTATTGGGCTATACCCATTTTAAAACTTTGCACATGCAAAACGCTTCTACGATGATTACGCCACCCATGGAAGAGTAGTTCTTTTTAGTAATCGATCGACCTCTATCATTTTTCATTCATTTGTTTTGAATAAATGAGCTATTTTAATTCACACAATATTATCCATGAATTGTGTTTTTAAATTACAAGAAACTAATCAAGCAATTGAACAATTAATACAAAACACTCGAGGTTGAGATTTTGTGTAAATTGTGAGAGCGTGATCTTAATCGGTAATACAAGACCACATGGGATAAATTTGTAGAGTTAAAATATAATACCTAAACACAATTAATCCTCATTTACAGAATGGATATGTTCTCTAATTATCCACTGACCATAAGCTATCCTTAGAACAACAATCAAAGCAGGGTAATGCGATTGCGTGTTCTGAATCTAGCCTAGGGTTTAAGTAATTTCATCTTTGTGGTTAAGTTAACTCTCGTAGGGTTCAAGGGATAACAAATTAGGGGATCATAATTAAGTGGATATTTATTTAAATGATAATGATTAATAAGTGAATGAAGAGGTAGAGTTAGATCGATTACGCCTTTTAAAATATTTTCTAAAAAACATCTTTTTGTTGTGTCATTTTAATCGAACTTCATTTCAAAACTAAAAACAAAAAAATATACAATCTTCTTCCAGCAAACTTCTTCTGGATTCACAAACTATAAACCCCCCATCCTTTAAAATAGTGTTTTTATTCTATTTTATTTTATTTTTATAATACCTTTAAAGAGTTGTTCTAAATCTACTTCCCCTTTTGAGAAACGACCTTGGTCAGCCACTCTACTGCACTTAAGTACCCAAAAATCACACTAATCATTTGAGGGTGCCCACGACAGCGCTCTATCAAATTGGCACTGTTTCTGGGGAGGCAAGTAATTATTTCATCCAATTAGAGGTATTTATTTTTTTTTTCATTTTATTCTCTTCCTCTCTTCTTTCTTCATTCTTTACCCAATCTGATTTTTCTTCTTCTTCTTTTATTTTCTTCTACTTCTTTTTGGACCATCAACTCAAACTTCTCATTTTTATTTTACTATGGTCCAATTTATTTATTTTTATTTTTATTTGATTTATGACACGAACTAATCCCGAAGATCTCTTAGATCTTGACCCTGAGATTGAATGCAGCCATAGGGCACGAATCAGACATTCTCAATCTACGGGAAGTTTCAATATTCAACCAGTTAGTGAATTCCTATCTTCTGGAAACATTGAAATTGGAAGCAATTAAAATTCAAACATAAAATAGGAACGAATGGATGGAAATAATGGAAATGAACTTAATAGAACCATTTGGTAATTGGATGCACCAGATATTAACTATCAACCAAATTGTATTGCATACCCAAATCTCGAATCAGACTTTGAACTGAAATCTGGGTTAATTCACTTACTTCCAAAGTTTCATGGCCTCTCTGGTGAGGATCCCAATAAGAATTTGAAAGAATTTAATGTGTTTTGCTCATTCCTAAAACCTAGAAATGTTTCTGAAGATCAAATTAAATTAAGAGCATTCTCATTCTCACTTGATGGAGCTGCAAAGGATTGGATGTACTATTTACAACCTGAAGATGTAACATGTTGGAACGATTTGAAACGTCTTTTCTTGCAAAGATTTTTTCCATCATCAAGGACCTCATCAATTCTAAAGGAGATATCCGGGATCAAACAAGCCCAGGGGGAGTCAATGTACAAGTACTGGGAGCGATTGAAGAAGTTGTGTGCAAGCTTCCCACATCACCAAATAAGTGGGCAACTACCCATCCAGTACTTCTATGAATGACTCACACCTATGGAGAGAAGCATGGTGGATGATGTGGCTGGAGGAGCATTGGTGGACAAGACACCAGTATCTGCACGTTCGTTGATCGACAAGATGGCCCAAAACTCGCAAAAATTTGGTGATAGAGGTACACCGCATGTCAGGGGAGTACATCAGGTAAGTCCTTCTTCTCTTGAAAGTCATTTGATTCATACTAAGTCGGAAGAATTGACCACTATGGTGAGTCAAATTGCTTTGGAACAAAAGAAATCTATACCCCCTCCTTCAAGGCCTTGTGGTATTTTCACTGAGACAAGCCACCCAACTGACTGTTTCCCACAACTCCAAGAAACAGAAGATTGTGAAGAAGTGTTCCCAGGGAGACCATTTTAGCAACAACAACAACCATATCCCCAAATGAAGTTTGATTCATTTGCTCCAACATACAACCAAAGGTGGAAAGATCAGTTGGACATGAGGTATGGCTCTGGACAACAACAAAGGCCCCCTTTTCAACCAAACTTCCAGGAGCCTCCACCTTACCAACAGGGTTTCCAACAACCCCAAAGGAGATTCGAATCTAAAACATCAACTAGTCAGCAACAAGGGAATCTCCAATACAAGGTAGACTCTAACACTGATTATCTTTTGAAACAAATTGTTCTTAATCAACAGAATGAGCTAAATATTCAAGGTTCAGAGTTGAGGGAGTTAAAGACTCAAATGAGCCAGATTGCCACCGCCGTCCATGAACTTGTAAGTAAGAATTCCGGATATCTACCTTCCAAACCCACTACAAATCCAAAGGGGAATGTTAGTGCCATCACATTGAGAAGTGGGAATCAAATGAATGATATATCTGTACCTACCATTCCATCGGGATTCACCTCTACTCCAGAGAAGCCACATTTCATACCAACTGATGAGCAATCCAAGGAGAAAGATAAAGGTAAGAAAAATATTGATGATGTTCCTCCTAAACCCCTTCCTTTTCCAAACAGGGTTGTTAAAACCAAGAAGATGGATGAATAAGCAATGCAAAAGGAGGTTTTGGATACATTCAAGCATGTGGAGATCAACATTCGTCTACTTGAATCCATTAATCAAATTCGAAGGTATGCGAAATTATTAAAATAACTTTGTACCAATCGAAGAGGGCTGAAGGGAAATGAGAGAATCAACCTTGGAAGGAATGTCTCAGCACTCATTACACTAACTCTAGCAATGCCAACAAAGTGCAAGGATCCTAGGAAATTCACCATCCCATGTACCATAGGGGAGTTTCACTTCTTTGATTCTCTTTGTGATTGAGGAGCTTCAATAAATGTGATGCCTCACTCTGTATTCTCTTCCTTGCAGGTTGGTGAGCTGAAGCTGACGAGAGTAGTGGTGCAGTTGGAGAATAGAGGTACGACATATCCAATGGGAGTTCTTGAGGATGTACTTGTCCGGGTAAGAGACATGATCTTTCTAGAGGATTTTTATGTTCTTAACATGGAGGATTATCAGGTAAGTTCTCATGCCCCCATTATCTTAGGTAGTCCCTTCCTCAAAACTGCAAAAAATATCATAAATGTCAATGAGGGTACACTTTCCATGGAATTTGGAGATGATGTTGTGATATTTAATGTTATGGATTCCATGAAGTACCCCTAGAGGACCATTCTGCTTTTGTTATCACCCATTTTGAACCACCAAGTAAAAACACCATGGAATTGGAATGTCATATGCTTAGGGAGATTATGAGTATTGGTTCTAGTTTGATGTCTAAGAGTACTTCTACACCCGTTTTTAAGGAACAAGACTCTCTAAGATTTTATTTTGAAATGGAATCATATTCTGATTTTGATCATGTGAACTCTGATTATGACATTTCTATTGAGTATGCTGATGGATTTGGTGCTTTATTCTCTGATTGTGATGATTTTTATTCTGATACTGATTTTCATTCTACGGATATGTCTGTTGCATCAATTTCTCCATCCATAAATCACCCCCTACATTGGAACTCAATCCATTGCCCCCAAATCATAAATATGCATACTTGATGAGTGGTGATAGATTACCTGTTATCATTTCTAACAATATCTCCTTTGAACATGAAGAAAAACTTTTGAATCTATTGAGATATAACATTAGGGCAATTGGTTGGACATTTGCAGACATATCAGGTATTAGCCCCTCCATTTGCATGCATAGGATTCTCTTGGAGGATGGGGCTAAATCGGTGAGGAAACCACAAAGGAGACTCAATCCTACACATTTGGAGGTTGTTAAAAAAGAAGTTTCAAAATTGCTCGAGGCAGGTATAATATATCTTATTTCATATTCTCAGTGGGTATGTCTAATTCAGGTTGTGCCTAAGAAAACTGGTTTCACTGTTTAAAAAAAATGAAAATGATGAGTTAGTTCCCTTGAGAGTTCAAAACAGTTGGCGAGTGTGTATTGATTATAGGAAACTAAATCAATACACTTGTAAGGATCATTTCCCACTTCCATTCATTGACCAGATGCTTGAGAGACTTGAAGGTAGGATGAATTATTGCTTCTTGGATGGTTTCTCTAGCTATTTTCAGGTTCCCATTGCAGAAGAGGACTAGGAGAAGACAACATTCACCTACCCATTCAGTACCTTTGCTTACATAAGGATTACATTTGGACTTTTCATTTCCCCAGGTACCTTCCAGAGATGCATGGTGAGTATTTTCTCAGATTTCATTGAGACCATCATGGAGGTATTTATGGATGATTTTACAGTTTATGGATCCTCATTGGATGAATGTCTCTCTAGTATGGGTGATGTGTTGCATCATTGTATTGAGAAGAATCTGCTCTTAAATTTTGAAAAATGTCATTTCATGGTCAAAAAGGGAATTGTCTTTGGTCATATAGTCTCACAACGTGGCATTAAAGTTGATAAATCTAAGGTAGACATTATTTCATCCCACCCATATCCTACATGTGTGCGTGAGGTTCGATCATTCCTTGGACATGTTGGATTTTATCGACGCTTCATCAGAGATTTTAGTAAGATAGCTCTACCCTTATCTCGATTTCTTCTTAAAAGATATTGAAATCAATTTTGATGATTCATGCAGTGTATCATTTGATGAGCTAAAGAAGTGTCTGACCACTCCACCGATCATACAGCCCCCGCGGTGGGACCTTCCTTTTGAGCTTATGTGTGACGCCTCCAACATCGCGATTGGAGCTGTCTTATCTCAGAGGGTGGAGGGACGTTCACATGTGATTGCCTATGAATCGAGGACACTGGATTCAGCCCAATCAAACTACAATACCATGGTAAAGGAGTTTCTTTCATTTATATTTTCTTTAGATAAATTCCGTTCATATTTATTGGGCTCTAAAGTAGTTGTTTTTTCTGACCATACAGCTTTAAGGTACCTCCTAAAGAAGCCAGATGCAAAGCCCAGGCTGATTCGATGGATGATCCTTCTTCAGGAATTTGATATTGAGATAAAGGACAAGAAGGGTTCAGAGAATTTGGTGGCAGACCGCATGAGTAGGCTTACTCACACACTAGAGGATGACACCATGGAACAGGTACCACTTCGGGACACTTTCCCCGATGAGAATCTTTATTCCATCTCAGGTATGCATCCTTGGTATGCAGATTTAGTTAACTACCTTGTTGCCTCTAAAATCCCTGCAAACTTAAAGAAACATCAAGTCCAAAAATTAATGAGTGAGTAAAGATTTTATGTTTGGGTTGATCCATACATATCGCGCATGTGTAGTGACCAAGTTATTAGGAGGTGTGTTCGTGATAATCAGTTTGAGTCTGTTTTGCAATTTTGTCATACACTTGCATGTGGTGGAAAATTTGGACCCCAACAGACAGCTAGGAAGGTTTTGGAGTATGGATTATATTTTCCTAGCTTATTCCATGATGCCCATGTGTTTTTTAAGTCATGTTCTCATTGCCAACACACTGGGAACATTTCTAGGAGACATGAGATGCTCCAACAACCCATACTATTCTGTGATATTTTTGATGTATGGGGCATTGATTTTATGGGTACTTTTCCTAGTTACTTTGGTTTTTTGTACATTTTGGTTTCTGTTGATTATGTGAGTAAATGGGTGGAGGCTAAGGTCACTAGGACTGATGATTCTCATGTTGTTGTGGACTTTATCAAAGCACAAATTTTTTTGCAGGTTTGGAGTACCAAAGGCCATCATCAGTGACCAAGGGACATACTTTTGCAATAGGAATTTTGCTTCCCTCCTTCGAAAGTATGGGGTGACACACAAAACATCAACACCATACCACCCCCAAACAAATGGCTAGGCTGAGGTTTCAAATCAGGAGTTGAAATTTTTTTTGGAGAAAACTGTGCAGCCAAATAGGATGGATTGGAGCAAGCGCTTAGATGATGCATTGTGGGCTTATAGGATAGCATACAAGACCCCCATTGGTATGTCCCCATTTAGGATTGTTTTTGGGAAATCATTTCATCTCCTAGTAGAAGTCGAGCATCGGGCATATTGGGCTATAAAGAAATGCAACATGGATTTGGCCCAAGCTAGAATTTAAAGGAAGTTGCAAATTCAAGAGCTTGAGGAGATTCGGCTGTCATCATATTATAAGTCAAGGCTCTATAAGGAAAGATCAAAATCAGCTCATGAAAAAATGATCCAACAAAGGGATTTTCATGTTGGAAAGAATGTCCTTCTCTACAGTTCACGACTGAAGCTGATGCCTAGTAAGTTGTGTTCTAGATGGTTAGGTCCTTATATTGTATCTAATGTTTTTCCTTATGGTGTAGTGGAGATCACAAAAGAGGACACTGGAAGGATATTTACAGTCATTGGACAACTTTTGAATAGATACATTGAGGGAATTCCTACTGATGTTGTGGATTTTATCACACTACATGACCCCATCATCACATGATCACATCAGGCTGTTCCTAACCCCTTCACTTTTATATTATTTGTTCTAGTTAAAAATTCTTCATTTCATGTGCATATATCATCTCATGGGTTCACATTGAGTACAATGCAATATTTTAAGAGTGGGGGAGGGAACATTTTAGTATAGTATTTTCAATTGTTTTCCTTTAAAAAAACAAAACAAAAAAATTGCCTGTTCTTTTTTCAAATTTTGTGTGTTTATTTGTAAATTTTCTCTCTGTTTTTGAAATTTTTGAGTTGAAATGATTCTCATCACAATTTTGAAATACTTATCAATGAGTGAAACGATTTATCCCTTGAAACTATGCTTAAATGAATGCTGAAATGACTTTGTTTCAAGTTCAAATGTTTAGTAATTTCATGAAAAGTACGCTGAATTTTGAATTCCATGCCACATCTCACTATCTTTATATTTGAAATCACTTTCCTATGAGGCTTCTAAACCATTATTTTCATATTCTTTACATTCACATCACTTCTTGAGAGAACCAAACCATACTTGATTTAACCAGATTTTGATCTATTCCGGAAAAAACTTGATGGTTTGAGGTACTTATGTTTAAATAATTGAGGCATTTGTTTGGTATTAAAGCCACTATTTCAGAGAATCCTTTTTATAATGGCATACCTAGAACATTAAATCCTTTTAACCCTTATAATCCATGCATATATTGTTAGGTTAGCCACATTAGAATCCAATTTTCCCTATCCAACCAACTCTTGAAGTGAAATTTCATAACATAGTTGAGCTTAAGTGTGGGGGAAGCTATCTTGTGTTGTGCTACCACATTTTGTCATACTTTGGGTGGAAAATTAAATTCTGAAGAGATGTGTTTTCTGATGAAGAAAAGTCATTATATTGAAAGCTGTGCCATTTCTGGAGCTTTCATGACAAGTGATGTTGTGCCTTTTCTGGAGCTTCTAATTGAGGTGGAAAGTTGTGCCTATCTGGAGCTTTCAAGAAAATCATGTTTGAGAATATTGATAATTTTTAATGCTTAAATGAATAATGGTGTAAACTTTTCATGACTTTTCATGATGATGGAGCTGAATTGATACTATGGAGATTAATGAGGAGACCATATTTAAGTGAAAATTAGATTAATGCAATTTTGTATCAAAAAGAGTCAAGCCCTCCTTATTCAGCCTTAGAATTTTTCACATCTAAATCCTACTAACTGAAAGCCACAAAACAACCCTGAAAAGTCTTCTTGATAAACATATGTCCTTGAATCACATTGGGTAGAGATGTAGGAATCTATCAAGCCTATGGTCACCCTTGTATGAGTTTGGATGAGAAAGACATTGAATTTTTTTTTGATATTTGAGTGATGAGAGAAAATTCAAGCGAGGTAAGTGTTTTGTGCATGGGAGGATAAATGAAGTGGAAATATATTGAATGAT
The DNA here is from genome assembly GCA_963277665.1 of Viscum album. Taxonomy (NCBI): domain Eukaryota; kingdom Viridiplantae; phylum Streptophyta; class Magnoliopsida; order Santalales; family Viscaceae; genus Viscum; species Viscum album. The sequence continues at coordinate 1,932,780,784 of OY728159.1, forward strand.
ATAAATGGAGAACTTGAAATAAGGATTTTTATGAGGAATGATATCTTTTTATTCTTGGTGTGAAATTTATTGATCTCAATGATATATGTTTTAAAATTGGTTTTGATTTGATATTGATGTTTACTTGATATGAGGTTTTTCCCAGAAGTGCAAATGGGTAAGTGTGGGGGAGTTGATAAAACAGTATTTTATTGAATATTTTATTGATAATAAATGATATAATTTCCTCACATTGTGTTAAATATGTTTAATTAGAATGTATTTGGGATTAGATCATTCATTTTAATATTTGATGAAAATTCCAGTTTTACCCTTTATAGTTCACTGATGTATTTTGAAGATAAATATTTTTATATTTCTTATTTGAATTTGAAATTTTGTAATAGTGTTCCTAACATTAATTATCTAAAACTTTTATTCAGGACACTAGAGCTAAAGAGTGCTTTTGGTTGTTGAAAATGTGCCATGAAATCAAAGTTGGGCTGGACTCGCCAGAATGGAAAAGCTTCTATATTTCGGCCATAACCCCTATATCTGGGCCTGGATTGAGCCCAACATTGGATAGGAGATAGAGGACCCATATCCTCACATTTGATCCTTCTAGAAGGTTGGCCAATTCATGCGTTTGGGTGGTCAAATGGGCGGTGGAAGTTGTCATTAAATATTTGGCCGAGATTCCCCATTCACTCTTGAAACCACTTTGAACCCAGCCTCCCCACCACTCTATAAATTCGTGTTTTTCTCATTTGGTGGGGTTGGGACGTGCATTAGGATGTTTAGGGTAGAGGAGAAGTGTATCCACTCCAATTATCCAACCACTTCAATAAGGGTAGCTCTTGAAGCAAGGATCCCTTCGACGAAGCCTTCTTCTTCTCCTTCATGTTGTAATGATTTTGTTTATGTAATAAACTTCATTGTTCTTAATTTATTTCTTCTATTTTCTTCTGTTTTATTTAAATTTATTCTTCTCTTAATCTTTCTATTTGGGCTGAAATTCTTGAGTAGAAGCGTTATTGGGTTATACCCATTTTAAACCTTTGCACATGCAAAACGCTTCTACGATGATTACGCCACCCATGGAAGAGTAGTTCTTTTTAGTAATCGATCGACCTCTATCATTTTTCATTAATTTATTTTGAATCAATGAGCTACTGTAATTCACATAATATGATCCATGAATTGTGTTTTTTAATTACAAAAAACTAAGCAAGCAATTGAACAATTAATACAAAACACGTGAGGTCGAGATTTTGTGTAAATTGTGAGAACGCGATCTTAATCGGTAATACAAGACCACACGGGATAAATTTGTAGAGTTAAAATATAATCTATAAACACAATTAATTCTTATTTCCAGAATGGATATGTGCTCTAATTTACCACTGACCATAAGCTATCCTTATAACAACAATCAAAGCATGGTGATGCGATTGCGTGTTCCGAAGCTAGCCTAGAGTTTAAGTAATTTCATCTTTTTGGTTAAGTTAACTGTTGTAGGGTTCGAGGGATAAAAAATTAGGGGATAATAATTAAGTGGATATTGATTTAAATGATAATGATTAATATGTTAATGAAGATGTATAGTTAGGTCGATTACGACTTTTAAAATATTTTCTAAAAAAACATCTTTTTGTTGTGTCATTTTAATCGAACTTCATTTCAAAACTAAAAACAAAAATATATACAATATTATTCTAGAAAACTTCTTCTAGATTCATAAACTATAACCAACCCCCACCATTTCAAATAGTGTTTTTATTCTCTTTTATTTTATTTTTAGAATACCTTTAAAAATTTGTTCTAAATCTACTTCCTCCTTTGAGAGATGACCTTGGTCAGCCACTCTGCTGCACCTAAGTACCCCAAAATCACACTAATAATTTGAGGGCGCCCACGACAGCGCTCTATCACTATACCCTGATGGAGGAATTAAAGGTACTGGTCCAATTAATAAACTAAATATGCAACATAAATAAATGACTCAGCAGACTTGACTCAGCAGACTCGAACTAGACCCGCAGAGCGGAAGCACATTCAAAAACAATAAACGACAGAAGCAATATAGGAAGAACATTAGTGGAAAGTAAGCAGAACATCATGCCAACAATCAACTGCAATAACTGCTAAAACAACCAAGCATGCATCGAAGCAAGTCATACAAATCAATATATATACAATGGCACCAATGTCTAACCAGCAGTAGCTACAATATAAAGAGAACATGATGATGCAAGAAAAAGAATACTAAACAAGTAACTCCAGTACGAAACAACCTCATGGTCCATGCCAGTCTCCATGTCAACTACACTAAAGTCCATATCCTGAGGATGACCCTCTACCTGCACACAATTTGATAAAGTCTACACGTGTCCCGAAGGGCCCGTGTAGGGTGTGAGATAAGTCTCAGTAGGATACCACCCAGAGGTGCGTACCTAATATAAGTGTTTAGGAAGACATGCATATATAAGAAAAATAGTAAACAATTCAATGCCCAAAAGTAAACAAAGACCTCACTGGTGCTCAGCAGCCACCAGGAAGTGTCACCTGCTTCGGCCAACGCCGAAATGTTTGATCTACAGCCCGACACCTTGTGCCACCTGACACCATGTGTCTCAAGTACCGACGTCCGAAAGGCATTCCCAACCGTCATAACCCAGATCGAAATCTCAACCTGCCCATGGCACAACATTCGGAGGAACAGTGATACCTGTCCTTAAAAGATAACCAGAGGGACAACGATGTCTGCCCTCAAATCACAACGAGCCTCTATCCCCCAACCTGACCGCCTCAATGATGTATCTTGAAGTCTCCTCACCTTCCACATGGATTCATATGTCAAGCCCCCCAAACCAAAATATCTAACCGCAACTATTGGGGGCCTCTACCCAGCGAGTGGCCTTACCACCTCATATCAGAGTCTATCTATGTGCACACAACTCAAAAGTACCCGGTGAGCGGTAATCACCTCCTTATGTCCCAAGCCACAACACCTCTGACACCTCGTGTCCTTGCGAACATGTCACTCAAGTCTGATGGCCTCTCCATCATTGTAACGTAGGCTATGCCCAACCTGACAGTCCAACTGCCTCAACTGACATCCAGGACGCCCAATCCCGTGGTAGTAAGAACCCAACATAACCCGAGCCAAAGCCCCAACCTGTGATCATCATCACTCAATAAATATCCGGGCCACGCCCAACATAATGAGCAGTTCAACAAATATAATATCACACATTGCGTAAATATACTCAAGCATTACTTGAAACAGGAAATTACTAAACAATTAATTGTACTAACATACACCAATACCTACTAGTACCTAAGGTCTTAAATTCCTTAAACAATTACTAGCATGCTATAACAAATCAAACTCAGCAGTTTAATCCAACATCAACAAAAGCAGTCTAAAATCAGAAGTTTAAATACTGATCCAAAACATACGCATTTCAGCACCCCCGACCGAATTTCCCCAAAAGAGCCATGAACTCTCACCTGGACTTACTCTAGCGCAACAAGTGTTAGTGAATACCCAGAGGCATCCCACAATGTAGATAATTAATTAACAACAACCAAAATAGGGTTTCTCTCAACACCCGACGTCGGGCCCGGAGGTCGCCACCCAAAATTTTCTACAAAAACAAGAAAGAAGGTATGCACCACCCACATCGTACTCGTACGATGACACTACTTTGATTTCAGCCTCTGAATCTGACCGAATTATGGTAGATCTGTGTTTCCATCAAATCCAGCAATTCCATTCAGATGGAATCTGCAGAGGAATAGGCGAGGGATCAAAAACGAAGGGTGTGCGGGGTTATCCTTTCTGATGTGGTCCTACTGCCACTGATGGATCGAATAACGGAGGTCGTACGGAGATTCTGGGAGGGTTTGAGTTTTTCAGGGTTTCTCGGATGAACTGTTTGTCCAAAGGGGGAAGAATAAGGGACTTCTAGGAATGATATGAGACAACATCGCTATCAATCAAATAAAAATAAAAGTACACGACGTGTATTTCCAAAGTACATGCCGTGTAGATATGTTTCCGTACTCCGACTTAAGCGGAGTCCAACACACGGCTTGGACAGTGTACACGGTAAACACATGGCTAGGGTCTCGGCCACTACACATGACAAAGATACATGACATGTCAAGGAAGAATACACGCCGTGTAGATGGAAATTTACAACTGGATACCACACGACATGTACTTGGCCTCACACAGGTAAGGGATACACGACATACCTTTAAATACACACCGTGTAGTAAGAAACTTCTAGACAGTCTTCACACGACATGTACTCAGCGAGCACACAATAGGTCACTCATGTAACTCATACAAGGTGTGTACTTAAAGTACATGGAGTGTAGTCTGAAAATTTCCAGAAACAACAAAGATTTTTCAGACTTCTCAAAAACCAGAAAAAAGTTTAAATAGTGTCAGGATTTGACCCGTTTCTAAAAACCCGGGTTCTTACAAACTCCCCACCTTAACATAGCTCTTCCCGGAGCTAAAAAATGAAACCAGGGGATGGCACCGAACACACCCATCCTAGTTACACAACTCGGACTACCCCAGTCCCAAGGTTCTGGCTAAAATCCTAAAGGGGCTCCCCACCTTTGGAATTGCCGACTCGGTCTCAACCCGAACAAAGCTCAAAGCAAATCAAATAAACAAACATGGCCCAAAAACCTATTTCCCAGACCCATAGTCCTCTCATGACGCATCGTCACCCCTTCACCTCCTTGGTGCTCATGTGTCATTTCCGACACCAAACGTATTCCTCACCACATCGGTGTCCGCCTCCTTGAGGTCCTGCATCTAATAGATACTCAAATGAATCCTGGTGCCATGCACCTCAAGTTACCTGCATCCACGATGCCCCGATGCCGACGACGCCTCAAGTAACCGGAATCCTTGATGCTCCTAATTCCACACATCTCAAATATATAATAATATATATATCTCATCCGATATGATGCCAATCCTACTAATTAGTCTCTAGTCAGTCCACAAGTAACATGTGCAACTTGTGAACTCAATCAGACACACATCAAAAGGCCATGACAAAAGAAAGCAAAGAAACTCACGGCCACACCCACAGTGTACTTCTACCATCGTCGGCTCTCCAGCCTGATCAATCCCTGGCAGCTCCATAGCATGCACCTAGCCTGAAGCCCGACTGCCTGATGCCTGACCTCCCTGCAGTGCTGCTCCAGTCTCTAGCCACGGACCCCTCAGCTGGGTCTTACTATCTCTGTCACGTCCCCCGCATGTAGATGAACCTCAACTACCCTCTCTGGGTACTGAACCTGAACCAAATCCTGATGCCACAGTCTATACTATTACTTGCCTGTCGGCTGTTTGAGAAGGATGCCTGCAAAACCCCTCCAGATGTCCAACCTGTCGACACGCCTGACACTCCTTCGGGGGCCTATCGCACTGAGCCCAAACATGTCCCGGCTGTCCAATCTGAAATCAAAGCACTGCTGAACTGCCACGAGGTGGTCTATCTGAGCCCTTGGCCTTCCCACCCTATTGGAACTCATCTCTCCCTCACTTCTTTCTGTCCAGACCGTCACTTGAAGCTGTCACCTTGCCAAAATGAGATTTATCTCTCTCGTTTCCCTCGGCTATGAGTGCCTAGTTCACCGCCTCAGAGAAGGAACCCAGACTGAAGATGTTTACCTAAACCTGAATGGCATGTCTCAAGCCATCCTCAAATCCCCTCACCCTAGCTGTGTCATCACTCACCATACCAGGTGAAAAACAGGACAACTCTTTGAAGGTATCTATGTAGTCCATGATGGGCATATCTCCCTGCTGAAGACTCATGAACTCCCGTGCTCTCTCTGAACTCAGTGTCTCTAGATAGAAGTTCTCAAAGAACCTGTCCTTGATGTCCTTCCATGCCAGTCGCTCGTTCCTACGAGCTTGAACCTGTACGTCCCACCAACGCTTCACCGGTCCTCTCAGCATGTATGTCCCCAACTTGACCCTCCTCCCTAGAGGCGTCTCCAGCTACTCAAAGATCATCTGCATGCTCTCTATCCAGTTCTCTGCTACCTGAGGACCACCCTCACCCTGAAAAAGTGATGGGTGCTGCGACTGGAACTCCCACATTAGATATTCCATAGAAGTCTCTGTACCATGCATGCCTCGACCAATCCCATGTAAGATGCGTATCAGGCTAGCTCAGATCTACTCGTCAAGACATGGTCTAAACCCTGCTAGACTTGGCTGCTGCCCTGCCTACACTGGATCCCGAACCTGATCCTGTCCCTAAACCTGTACCTACGGCTCATGCTCTACCTGCACCGGATTTTGAACCTGATCTTCCGGTACTATATCCTCTCCTTCCTGACGCTCCATCGTGTCGTGAAGGAGTAACCCGTTGAATACCACAAATGATCAGAGATCGCATATATATATATAACAATATATTCTACGCAGATAATGAAAGCAGTAAAAGGAAGTGCATAACAACTTCCCTTACTCCCCCTCACCGCAACCCACGCCCTCAGCATCCCGACCTCACGACCTCCTTACCTACCCTCAACAGAGCTAAGTATCAATAGTAACTCGGGCTGTGCCCGTCCTGACAACCAACATTACCTCAATCCCGACGACCAAGTCACCCAATCCTGACAGTTACACTACCTCAACCATATTACCCACCTGCTCTCATAAGAGCCATACCCATATGTCATGCACATGCAATTCTACAAAAATAAAAAGCATGGGATACACATTGCAATAAACAAGCAATTCTATCCGTATTTGAACATATTCACATTTCAGAGCATACATAGCATGGAAATTGATTTTATTCACATGGTATTATCACTTCACAAATCATACGTTCAGCTATGAAATTGAAATACCCTAAAATGTGCCTATCAAAAGCCAAGTAAGAAACCCTTTCCATAATGTCCAAGGTTTACATAGCACAATCAATAACATCACACAACAAGTGAGCCACCAAGGTGGAAATCATATCAACTGAAATCTGATCAAAAAGAAAACAGCAATTCCCACCCCCGTCAACTCAATCCATCCCTCGTACATGGGGCTACAGGCACCCAAGCACAAGTAAAAAAATCAAATTCCAACAACAACCTATCTCCAGTCTACTATATCCCAAATAGTGAAACCAGCAGAAATAAAAAGAGAATTCACAAACTCATTAGTATCCAGCAAAGAATTGCTACTAAATCCTTGTCAAGAACTCCTCTGATACCACTTTGTAATGACCCGGACCTGGCCAGTCACCCAAACAGAGCCGAACGGGTCTGGTGTTAATACCTTAGGCGCACCTCCCCTGAACGCCAAAGGCTTTCGACTAGTAGCAGGGGTCTGAATAGGTATATTGGGGAGTCTATACCCTCTCAGAGGAATTAAAGGTACTGGTCCAAGTAATAAACTAAATATGCAATAGAAATAAATGACTCAGCAGACTCGAACCAGACCCGCAGAGCATAAGCACATTCAATAACAATAAACGACAGAAGCAATATAGGAACAACAATAGTGGAAAGTAAACAGAACATCATGCCACCAATCAACTGCAATAAATGCTAAAACAACCAAGCATGCATCCAAGAAAGTCATACAAATCAATATATATACAATGGATCCAATGGCTAACCAGCAGTAGCTACAATATAAAGTAAACATGATGATGCATGAAAAAGAATACTAAACAAGTAACTCCAGTAGGGAACAACCTCAAGGTCCATGACAGTCTCCATGTCAACTACACTAAAGTGCATCTACTGAGGCTTACCCTCTACCTGCACACCGTTTCATAAAGTCTAAATGCATCCTGAAGGGCCCGTGTATGGTGTGAGACAAGTATCAGTAGGATACCACCCAGAGGTGTGTACCTAATATAAGTGTTTATACAGACATGCTTATGTAAGAAAAACAGAAAACAATGTAATGCCCAAAAGAAACAAAGACCTCACTGGTGCTCAGCAGCCACCAGGAAGTGTCACCTACTTCGGACAACGCCGGAATGTCTGATCAGCAGCCCGACACCTCCTGCCACCTGACACCATGTGTCACAAGTACCGACATCTTGATGGCACACCCAACTGTCGTAACCCATATCAGAAGCTCAACCTTCCCATGGAACAACATCTGGACGAACATCGATACCTATCCTCAAAAGATAACTGGAGGGACATCGATGTCTGCCCTCAAATCACAGCAAGCCTCTGTCCCCAACCTGACCACCTCAAAGATGTCTCTTCAAGGCTCCTCACCTTGCATGTGGCTTTCGATGGCAAGCACGCCCAAACCAAAATACCTAACCGCAACTATCGGGGGCCTCTACCCAGCGAGTGGCCGTACCACCTCATCTCGGAGTCTATCGATGTGCACACTACTAAAAAGTACCTGATGAGCGGTAATCACCTCATTATGTACCAAGCCACAACACCTATGACACCTCGTGTCCCTGCGAATCTGTCTCTCAAGTCTGATGGCCTCGCCATCCAAGTAACCCGGGCCAAGCCCAACCTGACAGTCCAAATGCCTCAACCGACGTCCATGATGCCCAATCCCATGGAAGCAACCACCCAACGTAACCCGAGACAAATTCCAAACCTGTTATCCTCATCACACAATAAATATCCAGGCCATGCCCAACACAACGAGAAATTCAACATAGATAATATCACTCATTACATAACTATACTCAAGCATTAATTGAAATAGGAAATTACTAAACAATTAATCGCACTAACTTACACCAATCCCTACCAGTACCTAAGGTCTTAAATTCCTTATACAATTACTAGCATGCTATAAAAAATCAAACTCATCAGTTTAATCCAACAACAACAAAAGCAGTCTAAAATCAGCAGTTTAAATACTGGTCCAAAACATACGCATTTCAGCACCCTGACCGAATTGCCCCAAATGAGCCATGACCACTCACCCAGACTTTCTCTAGCACAACAAGGGTCAGGTAATACCCAGAGGAATCCCACAATGCAGATAATTAATTAACAACAAAAAAATATGGTTTCGCTCAACACCCGACGTCGTGCCCGGAGGTCGCAACCCCAAATTGTCTACGAAAACACGAAATAAGGTATGAACCACCCACCTCATACTCATACGATGACAATCCTTTGACTTCATCCTTTGAATAGTACTTAATTGAGTTAGATCTATGTTTCTGTCAAATCCTGAAATTCCGTTCGGATGGAATTTTCAGAGGAACAGGTGAGGGATCAAAGACGAAGAAGGGTGCGCAGGGTTAGTCTTTCCGATACGGTCCCGCTGCCACTGACGGATTGAAGAATGGAGATCGTACATAGATTCTGGGAGGTTTTGAGTTTTTCAGGGTTTCTCAGACGAACTGTTCGTCCAAAGGGGGAAGAAGAATGGGCTTCTGGGAATGAGACGCGACGACGTCTCGATTGCTAAAATAAAAATAAAAGTACACAGTGTGTATTTCTAAAGTACACACTGTGTAGTTGTGTTTCTGTACTCCGACATAAGCAGAGTCCAACACACGGCTTGGACCGTGTACACGGTCAACACACGTCCAAGGTATCGGCCACTACATTGGACAGAGATACATGGCGTGTCAAGGAAGACTACATGCCGTGTAGATGGAAATTTACACCTGTACACCACATGACATGTACATGGCCTCGCATGGGTAAGGGATACAAATCCTTCCTATAAATACACACCGTGTAGTAAGAAAATTCTACACGGTCTTCACACGACATGTACTCGGCAAGCTCACGCCAGGTCACCCGGGTAACTCATACACAACGTGTACTTAAAGTACACGGTGTGTAGTCTAGAAATTTCCAGAAACTGCCCAGATTTTCCAGACTTCTCAAAAACTAGTCAAAAGTTTAAACAGGGTCAGGATTTGACCCGTTTCTAAAAACCCAGGTTCTTACAAAATCCTCTCCCCTTAATATGATCTCATGGAATATTGAATCAAGAGGTTAATTTCACTTTTCATTTATTTTATTTTCATTTCATTTTCATTTTTTTCTTTTTTATTCTTACATATCATCATCCAAATGTAATGAAATATCTAGTACCTTAAATTTACTTGAATTTTTTTCATGATAATGTAATATTTTACATTCATATCTCTTTTAATTTATTTTATTATACAAGTAAAGACGCCATCCAAGATTTTTTAATTTAATACAATCAAAGACGATGTGTTTTCAATTTCTGTTACCATCTCCAATTCTAGTTATGAAACCATTTACATGGTTGAACCAGGAATTAACATATGCATTATGTCTCATCAATGGTTCTATAATCCTTTTTTCACACATGGGTTTTTTGTACAACAAAACATGTTCATTGTGGTAAAAAACTGACAATTAACCAAATTGGTTGTCAGTAATGATTTGTATAATTAGTTAACATCACTCTGTGTAAAAAAAATTAAATTTAAATCCATGTTACCTTCAAGATGTTCTATAATAAAATATAAATCCAATTATTTACAACCACACTCATCCTACATGTGTATACGAACATGAATAAGTGAACTGATCAATAAAACCAAGGAAGCAAATGGACCTGAACAATGAAATTAAACCTCATAACCAAACTAAAAGGTCCGGAATGAACATGAAATGGTTATACTAGAGATTTTAAATATATAATTAGTTATTTAATTATTAATTAATTAAACGAAAATTATTTTTTTGGTCATTATTATCTGTTGGAGAACACCATCGGACTTAAGGTAAGGGATCCTCTCTATTTCACTATTATTGAAGAATGTCCTCTCTGTTATTCCCTTTTATGTATATTCTCTAATGAAGGGGTATGATTTAAGTGTGCTCACATACATACTGTATTATTTATAAGTTATGAGAAACCACTTTCACTTTATTTATGCCCTCATAAGTTCTCCTGATACCATGCAGATAATCTACAAGGGATTCTACCCAAAAATTCTTTATTATATCGGGTTGCTTCATAATTATTATTACCAAAATGATGTAATCTTATATTATTATGTGAATTATATAATTGTTTTTTATGTGTAAAAATTTTATTTATCATGACCCTCCATCACTCTCTTTTATATATATACATGTTTTTTATGTGATTCCCTCCACAACACTTCCCAATAAGAAAACTTTTTTAAGGGAACTTCCAGAATTCTTACCCAATTGCACGTGTACTCTATATTATTTTTTTATCCACCATTGTATTTTTAAAATCTTTATTTTAATTATGGAAACCTTTTTGGTAATATTCTGGTTTTATATAAAATATTTCATCATTTTAATATTTTAAAAGATCTATAGTATTCTCCTTAAAACCACACAAAAATGTTTTAATGCTAAATTTTATTAAATACTCTACATTCATGTAGTCAATTCGGTTTGAAGTCACTTATCATGATATATTAATATTTTAACTTATAAATATACACATATGTTTTAATTCCATTATTTTATGGAAACTTTTATGATACCCCATTCATTATTCTTTATGAAATGATTATCATACACATTAATCTCCATTAGTACCCATTTGTTAATATAAAATTGATTATGTATGATTATTAATTGGCGGTTAGCCTTGCCTTGTGAAACCATGTGCAACAGTCTTGGAGGTTTGCCTTGGCTTGTGCTACCATGTGCCACGGTCATGGTGGTAGTCTTGAATAGTGTTAAATTCATATTTTATATTGCTTCCAAATTAATATGAATGAATTTTTATATGATTCCATGTTTATATGTTATTATTCCATATGTTTCATTCCTTTTTATGTCCTCAAGTTATGCCATCTAACCCACATGATAAATCATTATTCATATTTGTATTCCCTTGCTGGGATTTTTTTCTCATCCCTTTGTTCACGTTATCCCCAGGAAATCCTATGAAGATTTATGAGAACAATGGAATATATAATCTCATTATTGATATTTAATAAAAAGTTGTTCATTATAATATTTTATTTTGTACATATTCTTCCAAGAAAATAGACATTTAGATCCATGGATGGTACTCTGATTTATTATTATGCATAAAATCATGTAATTTGATATGTAAATATAAATTCTCTCTATAGGTTTTACCTTTTTATAAGGATTTGTTTTGGACTTGGGACAACAATGTAAATGTTTCTTGAGTTTTGATCTTAGGTTAGGGACCAGTGTGTGTGTTGTGGATGACATATCCATACAAGGGGACTCAAAATACATACTTGATGAATCAATATATCATGGAATCAATTATAGAGATCCAATGAAATATGAATCATATAGGATTGGGTCATTCATGTATCATTTTCATCTTGAGTCAACTCCCAAAATATGATCTTAATCATGGAACTCCATGATATCATTCAATATATCACCATAATGATATCCATCTAGGATTTCATGATAGTATCATTATGATAAGAAGTTGAGAAATGTGTCCTTATTTCATGGACCCATTTTTTGTGTGTTTCTTCCATTGGGGAAAAAAAGAATAACTACCACATGTTGAGATGTGCATAGATCAACATGAAATAGAACAAATTGTTTATTGAAAAACTATTGGGTAGAATATTTATCCAATAATTTAGAACAATAATACATATAGTCTTGTATTGTTATGTGTGTTCCAATGATATACCACGAAGGTTTAAATTTGAGTCGGACCCTTAGTCAATAGAGGATTAGCTTCTGGGGTGGCATATATATTTTAGATTTTTAAGGACCTAGACCAAAAAAATTGTTATATTGACATCCAATATAATTCATAGATATATATTTGGTTCTAGTAGAATAAAAATATGATTCACCTATATTCTGTATTCATAATTAGTTTCATAGATACTGATCTCTTAGGATTCATGGTGGGCTACACCCAGTTCTCAGGTAGTATAGGACTAGTGTAATCTTATGATGCGAGTGTCATGCTTGGTTAGGACCCCAAATGATAATGTATTAGGTAATGAATCTTCTCTATGGTTATATTTGGAATCAACATAGCTCTATGATATTTTCTCTTAATGTGTATTTGAAAATTAAAGGAAGAAGGACAATTTCCCAAACAATACATGTTCCCCTGAAGTCTATTAAAATCAAGTGGGTGAGTCAGTGCTTCCCATTGTGGACAATGTTATGTTGTAGCAGAAGAGTTCATTTAACATGTATGTTTGGGGTCATATGATGTGATAAGGTTTCATAGAAATACCATGAAACAATGAATATAAGAATTTAGGGAAGGATAACATCAATTAGAAGGGTTTGTTGACATAGAGGCTCAAGTGAGAGTTTTGAGTAATGAAATGTTTCTCTTATTCCTCCAATTATAGTTTTAGTACATATATGAAATAAAAGTCCCCAATGAAACTATTTTATGTTATGAAATTATTCTACTAGATCCATTTTTGTTGATCCTTATGTTCAGAGGATTTTATTGATGATAAACAATGATAACAATGTTATAACAAAGGTGTGACCAAACTCTGTGCGGAGATAACACCTTTCATAGAGAATTTATATAGATATAAGTCTGATGATATGATCTTTTCAACATTATGTAATAGTTTTCTACGATAAATTACAAGGTTTAATTTTAATATTAGGGGTGGATGTGTGCTAGATTTATTGGTACCTATGTTTCCTTAATGGAAGAGAAGGATTATCAGGTAGAGTAGGATGATATCATGTGTTTGAGGACAAAACCAAAATTTTCATTTGGCTAGTATAACCAATGGTTCCGTTGCTGAAATGAGATTTCAGTTTCATGTGGAGTTGGTGGTGTGAGAGGATGCCATCCCTAAATATTTTACATTCTTACCTTACCAACATAGTTCTTCTTTCTGTATATAAATTCACTTAGACATGGATAAAAAAACATTCTAGCATATCAAATGACACTATTTTGCAATAATATTTGTTGGTTCTGTTGGAAAATCTATAAGGTATGATATTATTTTTCCCAATGTGTTCTCCATGATGGGTCATTGTTTTTATCCATTAAAGATGATGATATTTTATGGTTAGGAAGGGATTAACGTCTCCTAAACCATTTTTTTACTAGAAAGGAATAACCATCCCAAGAATCAATTACATCCTTTGTTTTAAAGAATATGATATGATGCACTTGAGACACATGTAGATGGTTAATGAAATGATATAAGAATATGTTATTTTTATAAATATATCGTAGATTCATTTTTCAATTATATAAGTATACTTTATGGGATATGTATTCTTAGGCATGGGTGTGATATTGGAACCAATAAAGGATGATGATGTGATTTCCAAGGAACAACCCACAAGATTGTATTCAGTATGATTTTTACTTTTTTCACAAATGTATTACATGACATTCATAAAATAATGTTCCTATATAATAAAATCATAAAAAAAACTTACATATAAATGGTACTAATTTAATTGTATTGATATGTGTTAGAGAGTCTTTGAGGAGTTGAGGCTGATGTTGATCAGTGCTGCCGTATTGAGACTGCTACATGAGGGATTCGAGTGTGCAGTGTTTTTTAATGCCTTCGAATATGGGATATATTTTTAGTTGATGATGAGGAATGAAATTATTACTTTTCTGTCAAGTAATTTGATACAACGTGTGTATTAGTATATATACATATTACATTTGGATGTTTCTTTGTTTATCAAGGATATAAGGAGTCATTTCCTTCTAATATAATATTGTGTTCTTTATTCAGACCAACAGAGTCCGACATATATCTCAAAAGAGATATATTTTATATAGAGGCAAAGGATTAGGTTTGATTTTCTGTTGGAAAATAACATTTATATACTCTATAGTCTAGGGAATGGTCACATGGAACACGATTCCCATAGAAAGATTTCATGTTCCCTCTTGGTGGGCAAGGAATATGAGCATTTGTCTTCTTTGAAGCTAACCATAGTAAACGAGAGGGGTGAAACTTATCTTAAGTCAATGGTGGTTACACTATTAAATCAATATCATGTGAGTGAGGCTCTATTGGGAGAAATAAACTATGAGGTTTGATTAAACCTAATATCCTTAGGTGATGCACTAGATATATTTTATGATGATGGGGACCACGCCATCCCTTTCAAGGTAATGATGGTGTTTCAATTTATATTTATTGATGATGTGTTGATAGTGCTTCACACATCACTAAAAATGTTTAACCATATGTGGATAAGATGTATATAACCTTACACATTAGTATTCATGATCAATAACAAATAAGATCATTTGTGATTTTGTCCATCAGTGTCTCACATATCTTCAATAAAATAAAAACATCATGTTCTATCATGTTAGACCCTACCTCATGACAAAATTTAATTAATTTTGGATGTCATATCAATTGACTTTTTATAAGTATATCATTGTCATTGGGATACCATGATTCATTTGGGGGGATTTTTTTGACTCAGATGGCCAAAAAACTTCCTATCCATAAGGTAGAAGAGATTGGGTAATAGATTAGGGTATTATTAAATGAATGATATCATTTGGATTCATAGGGTTATCATGATGACATTCATTATTTATTATTGTAGGATTACATAATTTTTTTGGAGGGGCCTGTAGGGGAAATTTGGGTCCCAGTTATAGATTACCAAGAAGATTCACCACTATATGGATGGGAAAACTGAGGACACTATCTATGTGTATGAGGATATACTAATATCTTATGTGTTAGGAATCATCTGGAGATAATAGGATCACTTTATTTTGGTATTTTCAACTTATAATAATAATTATCACTCAAATATCGAGTTGAATGCATTCAAGGTCTTATACAGGATACATTGTGGACCACCCATTTTTTATACTGAGAATGGTGAGAAATCAGTTGTTGGGATAGAGAAGGTATAATTGATGAAAGATAAAGTTGAGGTCATACATGAGTATATGAGGAAATACTAGAATTGATGAATCATTTACACATATTATGTTTGATAAAATTAGATTTTTAATATGGATACTATTTTATTTTTAGAGACCACCCATGAAAGGGATTCTAGTGTTTTTTACAGAAGAAAAATATTCATAACATTGATCAGAACATTGCATATCATGAAGGGGGTAGGTTTGGTTGGTGACCTATTGTCCTAACCCCAATAGTTTAATTGAATTCACAAAATATTCAATGTTTAATATCTAGGTAGATACGTACGTGTCCCATATCACATTATAGTTTGTGTATATATGGAAATTGAGGACAAATCCACATTCATGGAGTACATAGTAGAGAATTAGGATTTATATGAGAGGATCCTGTGTGGATGGTACATCCCTTTAGTTCAAATTATTCAACAGTGTGAGATGTTATATGAGATATCAGGATAATATTATAGTCATATAGAGGCACATTTCCCACATTCTATCATGTAGTATGTGCCTTTTTGGACAACAATATCTAAAAGATGGGTGAATGAAATGAATCTAGATTCTCTAGTTTAATCCTTTGAATAATTTTAGATATATCTAGTGATTTTTCATCATTGTTAGTAATATGTTTGTGTGATAAATAACAGTATAATTAATATCTTACGAATAATAATATATTAAATCACATGCACACATATTTTCATTATAAGTAGGGTTTCTATTGTTTGAGAACTCTAATGGGAAATATAAAGCCATGGCTGTTTATGGGATGGGGGGATTACCATGGAGAAACATAAAGTTGGTTAAAGTCATGTGTTTGATGTAAGGATTCCATTGGTGGATGTTATAATTAATTAAATTATTTATTTAATTAAATTAATTCAAAAGAGTAAAATATTCCTCCACAATACATTTTTCATCCAAGGTATACATGAATGGTCCTGGATTCTTCAATGGGTGATGGCCAAACTAAGATGTATAAGAGATTCCAATGAACTTTTTTCATGACATAAATCATAATTTGATCTCGGTGTAGTAGATCATGGTTTTGATTTTAGACCAAATGCTCCAATCCCTTCACCATATGGTAGTGTATTTTTTAGTTTGATGTCATTATCCCAATATATATACATATAATGGGACTAAATCCATTTATATGAAAAATAAGGAACCCCTATTGTTGTAACATTGATTAATTAAGAAAAATAGGGGTTTTGAGAGGTTTTTAATGAATTTCCATTTTGAAATCCCTATGAAATGGTGTTTAGACTAGATGTACACACAATTTATTTATCCAACTCGGAATAGTATTGTTTTTTTGGAAAACATATTGTTTACTCGAAGTATATTTCATACAGTGAGACTCTGCCAAGTGGACAAGTTCATTGATATACAAGCCATGTTAACAGCGCATGATCATCTAGCACCACACAATCAGAAACTCAATGTACTGGGGAATGACCATGTACACGAGGATAGGATAACATATACTAGAACAAGATAATGTACATGGGAATGGGTGGAATTATGTGAGAAGGGTCTAGAGAACACATCCACATCTCATGCTTTAAGTACACATCACGTACTATATATACAAATAGTGTACCTTGATATGGATATCCAAGATATTTTATTCGAGGAAATGATAATGTGTGTATGTTAGGTCAGACAATGTGTGAAACTGTGTACATTTTTTGTCATTACATTTTCACAATTTTAAAATGATGGGACTTGGACATTGTTTGTCCTAGTTAGACACATCATGTACCCTAAAATGATACACCAAATACTCCCCTAAGAGACATCCACCTCACATATCTCCTCCATTAGAACATAGATTTTGGATCATGGGTAGTATATCTAGATTAATTCCATGGTTATGACACAATCTTGGCATTCGTTGAGGGATAAAATATATGATGCAAGGTTACATTAGTGGGATATTTCATCTAGAAACTCGAGGCAGGTGGAAGTGATCGAGAGTGATCATTAGAGTGTTACAAAGATTGGAAACCCATTTCTCACACTAGGGTGTGGGTCCCCCATACTATTTATATGAAGGGTTGTAAAGAACCTTATTTAATTTCATTTTTGTACTCTATCAATAATGATTTGGTGTGATCATTAGTGTTTTACTCAGGTCGGTAACCCATCCAAACCGGGGAAAAGTTCCCTGAAACTCATTATATATGCATGTTTGGAAACCCACATACTACATCAGGTGTAGGTCTTATTTATATAGTGTTATAATTCCATCATATTTCACTAATTGGAAGTGGTCCTCCACCAATGTTAGTGTTCCCCTGTCCATGGATCACAATAACATTTTGGGAGCCTCCACTACTATTCTTGTGAGTTTTGACATGGTGTTGGGAATCAATGTTGGAACATTGGAACTAAAAGATGAATAATTTTTCTTAATAGATATATAGATGTAGATATTCCATTTGTATCATATTTTGTGATTTTTCTAGTAGAGAAATGTTGTATTATAAATTTGTCTCATATTATGATTGACATGCCTACATTTTGTTGAGATGAGTACTCTCTCCTTTATGATTTGGGTTTTGTTAATATAAGGCACATACTCGATATATATAAATATATTCTCTCATATATCATATTTTACCATATTTTTGTGTCTTATCTAGATGAAATATAGATTATTCATGATATTAGTGGACTTGGTTTCAGTAGAACATTATGTCTATTGACATTGATAGTGTTTGGTGGTCGTCCTTGGTGATTGTGAGAAGAAATATTTTTAGTTTCCCCCTTTTTATTTTTTTGATAGTTTGAGACTTTATTTATGGTTGGGAATTTATTTTAACCTATTTACATTTTTGTTAAATTATTTTACTCTAATGTTTTCTAAGCGGTCTTTACATGCATGGTTTATGATCTAAAAATTTGTATAATATATTATTTTTTGTATTTTTTCCTGGTGATGGATGTGTGTATGCATATATGTACAATGGATATGGCCTCAAATTTTAGTATGGAATAATAGTTTCTCCTCTTCCTCCCCTAACCATTTGGAGACGATAATGGGGTGTCTCAATCAGCATACTTTTAGATAGGAGGGCCCCGGTGGGTATGTCCATGAAACCAAATGATTTTAAATTGAAAACGTTCTGATTTTGGTATAGGACAAGGATGAAAATTGTCCAGTTAATTTTTTTAGGAAAATTTGAATAGGAAAAGATACCCTTATCATTTTTTAATACTTGTTGAAATTTTTTTGACCTTAACTATGGTGATATTTTTAATGTATTTACAATTCATTTTGACTGATCTAGAACTATCTCACATGAACATATATGGTTGGTCACATGACCAATATCATTTTTCCATGTAGGAAACATTCATCCGACTAGCATCGGGGGTGAAAATAACACTATGGAAAAAATATACCCCATGGTATTGAGTTGTAATAACAAAAAAAAATTAGAGTAATATAAATAAGATAAACATTATAATAAATAAATATAAATTAAATAGTAAAGAAAATATATCAAACCAATAATATGGAAAATAATTTAATGATAGTATATAATGTATCCAATTTTCAAGATGAATTTTAGAATCGATAAATTAAAATACTCAAAGGCGAAAAAAAGACTCTAGTCTTGATTCCAATGTCGGTCTCGTCTCCGTGTTTAAATCCACCAATAACTAATCATCAAAATGATTTTTTTTACTTTTTCCATTCATAAATTGATGTAATATTCATGGGTACCAAACGAGGACTGGAATATGGTGTGTGTAAAACTATGTAGGTCGATACCACTATGTTTAAACAATAAAAATATGATGGTATGTTCATGAAATCAAGAGACAAAAAGTAGTTCTAATTTACTAATTAATAAAAGATAGTAATTTAAAAAATTTAACATCATATTGGAATAACTCATAGAATGTTACATCACCATGCACACTAAAACTAAAATTCCATGATATAATCGCAACACTGGGAAATACCACTTTCTAAAAATTTCGGAATAATTGTGTCAATGCCATTTATAAGAATTGCAGCATTACAAAGACAAACACATTATATAATAATTTCAGAATATCTCGGACAATCCATTTATATAATCATTTCAACGATACCATTCCATTACATTTATATATGTATTTCAAAAAAACCATGGAAATCCATTTATGTAATCATTTTCATATAATATCTCCATAATATTTATATAATTATTTCAGAAAAACAATAACATATCATTACATCTATATTAATTCAAATAAAAACAGAAACCATTTTACATGTGATCCTATCATAAGTAATCACCTATATTATCATGTCTTGCTAATTCATGTTTCAAAAAAAATATCATATTCCATCTCATACAAGGGTATTCTAACACTGTGGGTAGTCTCCTGCCATATCTAAACACAAATAGAAACAAAGGGATCCAAGGAGTAGTCCAAACACATGAATATCATCACCCATTATTCCAATTGTTAACATGCACGTTTTGTCAACCCGATCACATAGTTTTTCACACACTTAAACAAATAGAGACATACCAATGGGATTTCTTCCTGACTACCATCCACTATCTAATAATAAAATTAACAATCTTAGTATAGTACACTACCAATGAATGAAGGTGAATGAAATCACATGGAAAATATATATCACACAAGAATGAGGATCTAAACAAAATTCAACAGTAGTGAATGGATCACATATAACTATGGGTATCGTATTTATGGTAGAAATATAAATTAAAGGAACTCAATAAAGATCAGATTCTATACTGATACATTTAGTAGAGAACTAATTTACCAAACATCCCCTAGTGTTTCCATAGGGTTTGTGAGGGGATGTTGCACAATGAATGAGGCATGAGTTAAGCATGATATAAGAAAAAACTTTATTGGCCACAATGAAATAATGTTGTGAATCCAATTCATGGCTTGAATTCAACATACACAGAAAAAAATTCCTCATTGAGTTAAATATATAATGATTGACCTTTTTATAGTGTGAAACAAATTCATTTCATGCATAACATCCACACATTGATATAATTGTATTGCTTCTCCTGTGAAAATTTGTAATGTTGTGCGTTATTTAAATTGTGTTAATATGACCTGAAAGTACTAGTAATTGTATATTTTTACATAAAATACAAAAAAGGATTCATCCCAAAATTCAATAAGGTAATTTCTTTGTGACCATAGACAAATTTACAACCACTCTCCACTAATTCAAACTACTATACATCCCCAAACCATATGTCACTTCCCTAATAAAAATGCATCCATCACCAAGAGAAGGTTTGGATGCCAATGAATAAATAAGAACAACACAATTAAAATAGGTTCAACCAAAACTATATGAGGGGCATACCCATAATAGACAGTATCTCACAACCTAGAATCCATATAAAAGCTCATCCCTGAGATGTTATACATGTCACAATGGGTTATCAGTGAACAAGTCATAGCAATGTGTTTGAACATCAGTCTCCATCTCATAGGTATCCTCTATTACATTTCCATTCATCCACAACAATTTTACTATATCTATGGTTTTACCCATATGTACTTACCACTAAAATACCAAATATGTATTTGATGCATCCCAATGGATTCATCTACACCGCGTTAGATCCTTGACATCATTTCAAACATCTTGAAAAACCTAGGCACTAGCTTTACCTACATCTTGAAATGGAATTTCACAAAACCAGGTGACACCCATATGAAAAATGATAACCCATTTCAAATTTCATAGGCCATTCTCATTGTTCGACATAAAATATCATTCTTCATTGTGTTTTTATCAACCACTTCCAATTTAAATGAATATTCTTAGATATATAATGCATGATAATTGTTCCAACAAGCACTCAATCACCTACATCTACAAAAAAAGAGGAAAACTGAATTACCATTCCTAAATAGCCACAAAATATTCCATATGGATTAATGTAGGAATGATGGTATTATTTATAATCTCCATGACATCCATTTTATTCTTTTAGAAACCACCAAAATCTAGCACACAATCTCATAACATATACCACACAATCTAATTTATCTATTCAGATTTTTTATCATTATGAGGATGATAGGATATGCATAGAATAACCCAGGATCTCAAATATATATGAAGACCCTAACACAAACAATGAATAAAATTTGGATCTCTATAAAAAACCATACTTCGCATAACATAATTTAGTATAACTATCTCCCATATGTAAATACTACCCAGATCATTAACCATGATGGTCTCCCTAATGGGAAAGAAGTTTGATTCATTCTTTAGTCAATATATGATCACAAATACTCTATTATTATTAAAATTCATTTTAGGTAATTTCATAATGATTTCAATATGGACATTATCCCATTTATTGTCTCGAATGTGATTAACCTACAACATCCTAGTAGGATTTTAATGTTCATCCTTAGCATACTATTAGGTGAATTATTTGTCCATGAAGACCAATATCTATTTATTTTTTCGTATCCACCATTATTGTCTAGAAATATCATGGGACATCATTATAGAACAAGGGCATGCCTCCCATATTATAGCATGAAACTACCCCATCATCTCCTTGCACAAGGACGTAATAACCCATACTCATCCAAATAAAATAACATAATTTCTCTTTACAAGATGCCATAATCATAGTGGCTAATCAAAATATAATATGTCCCATAAAGATAATACCAATGAATAATATATCGTTTTGATCATGATCTTACACCAAAACATGGGTAAAACATATTTTGGCATCAGAGACAATTATCCATGAGACTCTTATTCATCTAGATGCTTGTCTAAAAAGAGTTCCATCATCGTTTTCTCCTAAAAAATATCCTAACTTACTTTTTTCTATAGTTTATGGATTAATTCATCAATAAAAACAATTCTTTTATTCCGTTTATAATCCATCATTATGACTAAAGAACATAAATACATGACCCAACAAATCAATTGAAGGTTCACCTCTTGATGAGAAATGTTGTACCTAAGGATCACATGGTCTATGTTAAACCAAAAATAAACTCATTTAAAAGATATATTCTCTATTATCCTTGGGATTTTATCATTGTATATCAATCCAGATCATGATTAGGATCATTCCTCTCATGATGTAACAACTATCTGGATCTATAAGCAACTACTCAATTTTCCATTATTAGATCTAACCTCTATCCAACTATGGATGCATCATACTAAATGGTAAAAATCATTTCCTAACATATTATAATTTATAATTAGTGTTGATGTCACCAAACTCTTCATCTCTTGGTAAAATATCTCTTAGGAATCAAGAAAAAAAACTTGACCCCTTTATTGGTTGGCCTGGAAAAAATGATCCTTGAATTGTTAAGTCCCTGATAAAAGAATGATAATAAATTTATAAACAATGAATTCTCCAAATCATAATGATAATACAAGGTTTCTCCCATTATAGTACATCAGATTCCTTCTTAGGGTTTACTGTCACTCCCTCATGTAATATAACATGACATTGGATGTGTACTTTATCAATATAGAATCTATATTTCCATTGATTATTGAAAAGATGATGTTGTCTCAGTATACCAACAATTATTTCAAGATGTTGGGAATGATCATTTTTATACTTGGAGTACAATTTGATGTTGTTGAAAAAGCCCACCACCAACTGATATATGGAATGATGGAGAATCTAGTTCATAAATGAAATCAATTCCATTAGTTCTTTTTTTAGACTGAAAGACATCAACAAAAACATTAAACAGCTATTAGTAATCCTATAAAATTTTTTATGTATATTTGATGGTATTATTCTCATATAATTGTTCTATAATATCAATTCAACCATAGAGAAAATCTTGTAACCTCTTAGCTAATTCAAGAGACTATTGACGCGTAGAAGGGGATACCATATTTTTACCTTCATCTGGTTCAACCTCTGATATTACAAACCCAAGTGCATTGTCCCATAAGACATCACGGATAAAATCATGGGAGAACCCCAAGGTGATATACTCTATCATATGAAACCATTAACTTCTATATATTCTAACAAAACATTCAATTCATGAAGCTCTACTAATGTTATGTTCTATATAGAAATAGAAGTTTGCTCGGCTCCCAAAACCAACTATATCATGAACTTGACAACCCACATAGGTGGTAATCCAAAAAACTCTACAAAAAACATCATGAAAATAGTCTAACACTATAGGGATAGTGACCTACAATATTTCAACATTATCTATAGAAATTACTTCTATCTGATTCATGATGAAATCATATCTACAGAGAATTGGTTATGCATGACTGTCCTAAAGACCATACATACCGTGTTGAAAATTGATTAACACTTCAAAATATAGAATTGTAACTCTAATCTAGTAATAGTCTATGTGATCCTGTTATATAAATAAAGAATATATACATAGACCCAAATACAAACCATTCATTTACAGCACAAAAAATTCCTAAATGATTTCATAACCCAAAATTTATAGAGAAACATCTTTGTAACATTGATGTTCTCTAACAACAATCAAAATTGGTTTTTGATGGTCAAGAATATATCAAATCCTTCAACAATCAATTTCAACCCATTTATTGAATGTGTATATATACAATAAAATGTTGAACTTAAACAAAAAAAAGTAAAGCCAGATGATAGAAGAGGTGTACATGTTATGGGATAAATTCATACAACATAACTTCTAAGATTAGAATCCGTATTTTGAATATGACATATAAAACTACCCTAAGCTCTAATATTATTCCTCTATGTTTCTTCCTCTAGATGGTACTACCACTTCTTTACTGAATTACGATGTCCCTTATATCAAAATGAACATCTAGGGGAACTCCAAATACCATTCTTCGGAGGGGTAGTTGATTCCTTCATAGAATCATGAGAATATCCGAATCTATTGCGACTAATCTGCTATTACGTAACCCTAAAAATACTATATAGTTGTCCCAATATTTATAATTGATGACAAACTAATATAGGATACGTAGATAGAGGAATCATGTAGCTAAAATTTATACACTGATAGAAAATCATTAGAACATAATCCTGAGATGGATTCCCACTTCCTTGGATTATCTTCATGTTGTTTCCTTAGCAATATCTATCATATCATCCCCTATTACCACTATAAGAAGCAATCATAGATTTACAAGAAGAAATTTCCTATCTACTTATTGAAACCTCTCTCAGATTCACTTCTATGATGAGGGGATAATTAAACAAGATTAAAATTCAAATCAAGTGAAAATAGATCTCCTGTGATATGACTTATAGGGAATAACATCTTTGAAACACATCACCATAATATTATCATCAGTTACAAATGATGGAATAAAGCACTATGTGTCGGGGGAATATCTACCATAGTCCATCACTGAAATTCCATTCCATATTAGGTGCATGAATCCACAGTCCATATCATCCCTCAAATTCTATAAATAACAGTTGATGAGAAGGTTTATCTAGTATTTCATATAGGATAAATCCTATTATTTTGAAAATTTGTCGAATGTGTGACACAAATTATTGGTGGGTCCAAAAATAATGTATGAATCACTTTTAATCCTCGTATATGTGGGTTTCTAAAGGTGCTTAAAGATCATCATGACTAACTCAATCTCAATATCGGTTGCCTAGGGCATCCCACCCCAGTGAACATATGATGATTATATAACTGAAAATCTCAAATCATCTCAAAAATCATAGGTAAGTGTGAATATTATCACATTTTATAGATGAAATTACCCTCAGGAAGCTGTTGTGAAGATAAATATCCATGTGATTTTTTAGATATACAGAAATCACTAGCTTAGATGCAATATGAGCATTCTTTTTTACATATCTCATGATTCTCAATTCTAAGATGGTGGGGTGGAACATTATCTTCAATTTAAACACACAACTTTGAACATAGGATAATGTCAAGTTCAACATCGAAATGTTTTATAAATATAATACCACTAAATCATGATCTAATTAAATTATTTTTAACAAGATAATTTTCATGTAATAACATTTAATTTATTCCCATTCTCATCATTTATAATATGGAACTCATTTAACAATTCACATTAGAAAATATCACATGAAATAAAAATGCATCTATCACAAACAATGCATGTTTATAAACATATCCCTATACTTCTATCATGATGCATGAATACTTTTCTATCACTATACTAGTCCATGAGTGTTGATATTGATAAATAATGACTTCACACAACATGTGAAACACTAACAGATAAATCATATCAACCACACTATATGAAAAACATGAACCATAATCCCATTCATGGGTACTTGGATTTTCCTCTATACATGGGTTTACTACACTGATGAAAAAGATCATTACTAGATACCAACACATTCTTAATAACATTAAAAACATTACCAAATATTAAATTAATATAATATATAATCATTAATAATTTGATACCAATTGTAATGTCCCTTGATCATGAACAATATCTCAGGGACAAACATAGTTGGTTACTAGACCCCAAGAACACCTCCCCATATTTATGAGGATTCCTACTTGTAGACATAGTTTGAGACTATATTCCATAGTATTTAGCTTCAATAAAAGTAGAATAAAAATCATAGTAATGAAAATAATGGGAATAGTATAAAAATATTAGATAAACCATTTAATGATGAAATATTCTTCAACACTTAATAAAAAATAATGTAATGACAGGATGTGATACAACTAACTACCAAGATGAATGTAAAATGTATAAATGACAAAAAACTCATTTAAGAAACCATATACCTCAAATTTGATCCCCACATATGTCCCAATTCAATGCTGTAACCCATACATTAATTAATAATCAACAAAAAGTTCCTTTTCTCTTGTCCAAACCTACATCAATGTAATATTCTCATGTAGTAAATGGTAGCTCGAATTGGGTGTGAGTAAAAACTTGTAGGTCAACACCACCATGTCTAAAAAAACTAGTATAATACGAAGTGATAAAAAGTGTATTAATTAATCAATAAATACAACATTATAATTAACATACATCTTCATAATTGATGAATAACTGTATGAATGTATCATCACCATTCCAACCATAACCATATGTACATGGCATAATAATATAACCATGAAAGACCTCTATATATGAATTTATGTACTACTGGACAATCTCTTTAAACAAAAATGTCAACATAACTGGGAAACACAATTTATATAATCATTTTAGTATAACCAAGCCAATACTGTTACATAATAATTTCAATATAATTGATACATACCCTTTATATAAGAATTTCCTCATAAATGGGTTAATCCCTTTATATAATCATTTCATCCTAACCAGAACACACCAATTATATATGCATTTCAATATAACAATATCATGTATAATATTATATTACATTTGAATAAAATATATTCCATTTTAAAATGTGATATTATCATAAGAATTAAACAAAGATCTCAGGTCATTTTGATTCATGTTTTAAACCAATATCTAGTTTATTGTAATTCAGTTATAGGAACACCCTATGGGTATCTTCAAGAAAGGTCTCGACACTATTAGATCCAAAGGAATACACTGATTTTTCCAAATACATAATTATCATAACCCATTATTTCTTCAATTAACATGCATGTTGTGTTTTCTTGATCACATGGTATTTCACAAACATAAAAAAAGTAACAGAACATAGGTTTTGATTCAAGACCGCCAACATTAATCCGAAAATAAAAGAAATACTATCAATAGGGAATTACAATAAAGAACGAATAAGATGGATATTAGATGGAAATTCTATATCACAATGTATCAAGATAAAAAAAGAATCAACTATAGTGAATAGATCACACTGATATAAAGGATAATAAGGTAATAAGAGAGAAAATCAAATTGAAGGAACACATTGAAGATCAAATGAAAAACTAAGCCATCTGGGAAAGAATGAATTGACCATAAATTACCTAGAGTCTCTCTAGGGATTGAGAGATGATGATGTATAATGAAAAACTAAATAGTTCGGTGTAATGTGTGAATAAAAATAAATTACACTAATGAATTAAAATCATGAAACCTTTTCATAATTCGATGTCACCATACAGTTAAAAAATGTGTCGCCGTTGGTTTAAAATAAACTGATCGAGATTTTTACAATGCAAAACAAATTCAAATCTTGTAAAAAATTAACGTCATAAAATTGGTTCATAGATTAATATGATTGATTAATTAATGTTTTTTATTATTTACATGATGTGAATATGTGTTTCATGCAGTGTTAAGTTTTGTATCTAGTAGAACATCATGTAATTCCTTCTTCTCCACCCGTGCCCTAGGTGAATCCCTTGGCAAAGATAGAAACATTCATACATAGACTCAAATAATTCAAAAAAATACCCCAAAAATTTAGATTATTTTCCATTTTAATTTCTATCTATCACCATGAATAGGTTTACCCAACACGGTTTAAAGAAGAATAACCCAACTGAATAAGGATCATCCTAAACTCATAGAGGAAAAATGATGGAAAATATGAGATAATAAAAATATAAATGTGTCCTTATTACCAAATTTGGGCATGATGGTCCCAAATTTGGAATCCATTTTTTCAAAATAAAATTTTAATAGTGGTAAATTTTAATTTAAAATTAGACCTAAAAGGATGATAAATAGTTGGTTTCTATAAAAATTGTTTTCTTACATTTAATTATTTTTTAGATCCAAATTTATCATAAAACTGATTATAATGAATTAAATATGATTATAACTATTATAATTGAAAAAACTATTCCTATAAAATAACATTTAAAAGAGTTAATTTTTTTTACTGATTTAATCAAAAATGTAGTTAAAAATATAATTTTAAATATTCATTGAAAATTTAATGTCTTTATGTTTTTTTTAAAATTTCACTCTATTATAATCTTGAAATTATAAGGATCAAAATGAAGTCAATTTTTTCAAAGTTTATTGAACAATTAAATATTTCTTCTCACACAAAACTACAATAATAAATTTTTAGGAAAAAAAGTATTTTTAATACACATAATGACCACTAAAAATTGAACAATTAATTATCAATAGATTTTTTATATAAAACCTTTATATTTTTTAAAAAAATTTTTGGACATCCTTATTCATATATGTAGTTTAATGACTATGTCATAGAATTATAATATATTACAGATCATTTAGACATGGAGTTTCATGTATGATAATCTATTGTTGAAATTAATTTTTTTAAATGGATGAATACCATAAAATAGCCAGTTGTTATAGTCAATAGACATCTAATGTATCCTAAAAAGAATAATTCCATATTATTCATTGTGGATCACCTTATAAATTCTACCCATTTCATAATTTAATGGAGGAAATACCTCTTTAACATCATGCATGACTCTATATAAATAATTTAGTGAGACCTAATGGTGATCCCCACCCAATTGAATTTGATCATGGTACTCAGTTATCAAAAACTATTTGAGAAGACATTAGGATAATATCAACATTTAGATATATTTAACAACATTAAATAATCTAAAAATTGATGGGAATTATAAAAGGACTATTCAAGTATTATAACACATTCTGATATAATATTCCCCTGAAATCCATGGTGCATGGGATCAATATAAAAATATAGTGTAATTTTCATCGACTAATTGTTTCTACTCATGAATCTATACAGAACCGTATGTGGGTTTGTCTATGAATTAATTTTATACTCCAAATTTTCCTAAATAATAATCGGAATGAAAATTAAAGGCCCAAAAAATTTGTACAAGACCACTAGGAAAGTAAAAAAATATTCAAAATCATATCAAAGTACATGAAATAAGATAGAATAGTTGTATTGATATCTGAATGAATGATGTGGAATTTCATTGGGGGATAATGTATTATTAAACGTATCCTCATGTAAGGGAGTTGTATGGATCAGTAAAAAAAGGATATCAAAACCTAGTTATACTGATCATTTTTATATTCTAATGAGAATAGATGTTTTAGATTATAGATTGACTATGGTAAACAGGATTCGTTATGTACATAACATCTCACAAGTTTAATTATTTATGAATTACATGTTATATTAAAGAAATTTAATAAAAAATGATGTAATATATGTGGAACATGACTTTTTATATGATCACTAACCTATCTAAACCCTTAACACTAGAGAAACAATATTGTGGATGAACAAATCTGAACTAGTGAATATCCTTCATTGAAATCACAAACTAGAAGAGACCACATGGGAGTGTGAAAAATAAATGAGGAAGGAACACCCAAATATGTTTAGTAGCTAACATTTAACCTAATGTTTATAATGAATTTATTTATTGGTCAAGAATTTAATTCATGGTAACATAATCTAGTAGGTAAACGCTACATCATGAAAACCATTCCAAACACGCACTTTAAAGAGCCTTTATTCCTAATTATATTTAAATGAAAAATTCATAATTTTTTTAATTTATATTTACTAAAATGTAGTTCATATTAGAGTTATTTATTTTCAATTTATCTAGTGGTGAATGTTTTTTTTTCAGAAATAAGTTTTTTTTGGTGACTAATGAAAAATATAGTTTTTACAAAAAACAAAAAAAATTATATTTAAGAACAATAAATTTATAATACCCAATAATTGATCAAATTAATAAGAAGTAAAAGTATATATATTTTTTTAATTCAAAAAAAATATGATTGTTTTTAAAATATATACGTAATAATTTCCAACAAAATTGTTTTTGGTCTAATCATTCAATTAAATATTATTATGATAAAATATATTTAGAGATTAATTAGATAACATGTAAATTTTATTTTTCTAATTAAAAACACATTAATATCATGATAAAAAAATAAATATTTAATTTTATCCAACAAAGGGAATTTATGTTTCAAAATACACATTATATGAAAATGGGTTTTTTAGATGATACATTTTCCAATATTAATATTTATGTTTTTTGAAATTTGGTAATTGAAAATAATAATTTTTCATGTATTATTAATAATAATTTTTAATATATTTAATAATGAAAATATCATTATTTTGAATTTTTTTTGGTTAACACAGTAAATATAAGTTACTATGGTGAAATAATAAAATTTTAATAAATAATAATTTTACAAATATATTTAAAATTTCAATGGATATATTTTAATATTATTGCACTAAAATACATATTATAAAAATATAAACTAAGTTAAAACCCTTTTAATTGATAAATAATATTTAATAAAATTTAAAAAACCTAAAAATTAAAACATCAACATTCAAGGAAATAATATTTCTACATGTTATATGTTTCCATTTTGAAGTTAATTTTCACATATATAGATATTGAAATATGAAAAATGAATCACTAGTTTATATTAAACATACTTAAATTTGGTATAATATGTAATTTTATATATTTTTAATAAAATAATAACCATCATTAATATTTATTAATGAATAATATATATTAAAATGAGTAATCTAATGTGGATCCAATATTATTAAATAAATTTTATTTATATACCCCATATAATAACTTTAATATTTTGTAATTTATATCTTATATGTCTCACCAACATTTCCACACCTAACACTCTAAACACATAAAACCTACATAACTCTCATGTGATACCATTCATACCCATTACCTAACATTAGTTTCCATGCAAAAAAAACTACTTTTTACGTATTGAAGGTGATTAATCCCATGCATTATCTCATATATATCAAACTAAAATTAAATGATCATTAATTTCTCTTTTTTATCCTGTATAAATACCTCAAATAGGTTCATATGGATTTATGGAGTTCTACCGAGATTTAAGAACTATCATTTCATAATATGGGTTTCCCATCCTTCTATTTAATTTTTAATTGGAAGTATTTTATTACACTACCATTTCCACAAATTACATCCATTTTATATTCATGATATAATCTCCAACATGATATTTTGTTAACAAGAGAATACTTCTCCCCTCTAATTATATCCCTTTTCTTGTTCTATAATTATGATAACAAAAGTTTTATCAATCCATCCATCTTATTCAATTATAAACCATTGGTTTAAGGCCATCATTATGTATTTCGATGTAATTTTCAACAATTTAATATATTTTAACTGATTTTTATTTTCATTAAGTCCATTTTCTATGTAGACATAATTACCCAAAATATTAACTTTTCAATATATGGACTGTGATATTTATAGAAATGAAATCTATATCTACATACAAGTAACTAAATGTGTTTATAACATAGATTAACCTATGTTTAATTACTCTTAATGGATAATTGATGTTCACTAAATATTTAATTTTTTTATGATTAGTGGACCTAAGAAGGTAAAATTGTCTAGACACTTCTGGAGGATATTTTATCGTTAATTAATATGCTCCTTACAAATAATAATAATGGTTTTTCATACCATTACTATGTCATCCTACCATTAAAAACTATTCAGATGAATTACTATTTTCACTTAATAATTGATAATGTTGAAAGTACCCATTTCTGTAACTATGTTTATGCTTATATGATATGGGTAGATGTTGTTACACTGATTATACCTCATTGTTTATGTCATGTTTTTCTATTGTTTAACAATATAACTTATTTATCTTGATGAAAAATGTTATTGTTATCAAACTTATTGATGGAAATTTTTTATTATCTAAATATTTTTATCTAACTATTAATTTTTATTTATTTCTATTTAAATTTGATTCCATATTGTGTTGATATTCAAATCATTATATGTTAAATGCACTGTAATTAATGATGTAATGGATGTGGCTTAGAATTATTTAGTATCTATATGCATAGTTGGTATCATGAGACAACACATTTGGGCACTTTTTATATTCTTAACCATCATATACATGAATTCAGGGATATACCCATGAAGTAAAGAATGATGTCTTCATTGAAACCTTGATGGTAAGAATAATGACTCGTATGAGGCCTTTATAGAAAAGATAATTATGTCAAAAAACATTTATTTAATATAATTATTTTCATTTCAATACATTGAAATTTATTTCATGCGCAAGATGTTGAATATATTTATGGATTATTTATTATTCAATCTACCATTATGAGTATGCGTATTTTGATGACTATTTTAATAAATGTGCACTTATTGAGAATTTTATCTCACCCGTATAAGGTTTTTATTTCACTATGGTACAGAAAATTGAGGTAATTATAAAATCCAGGATTATATAAAAAATATAAGAATGCTTTTATATTTTTTATCCTATATATAGATATCCCATTTTAATATAGAAATCATGTATGTATCTGGTCTCTCGAGATGGAGAAATTGTTTGGTCCTTTTGTCACGACCCACCCTCGGGGTCCGTGCCGTGACTACCCCAAGCCCGCCTTCCATAGGCCAGGAGCTGGCGACTAGCACCAAGGCGTAAATCCCGGTAAAAAGGGAAGGCATTGCCTTTGTAAAGTAAAAAAACACCATAGAGTAAGCAAGCGGAAATGTAAACACTAAGTAAGAACAGAGTACAACTGAAAATGCGGAAAAGTAAATGGGCCAGTATATAAACCAAAACTGAAAGTAAAGTACAACTCGAAAGGGAAAACAGCAACTGAAAAGTAAAAGCCGCTACACCGAGCTGTCCACTGGAAATCCTACATAAAGGGTGGGTACAGATAGCTCCACTGCTCCTCGGGTCCCATCGTCCGCTCCGAGCACGTCCCACCCAGTGGTCCACCCCCAGGTATCGTCCCGCTCTGCAAGCCTCAACCACGATCAACGCTATCCATCATCTGCAACCAACACAATGTAGTGCGGGCATAGCCCGTACATGGGTGAGTATAAGCTACTCAGTAGGGACCCCGAGACCCCTGAAGGTCTCCCAAAATCCACAAAGGATAAACCACAAAGGAAGATACAATCACGTAGTAACAACTGACACTTCTTAGGTATATTCCCATATATATACCTAAGTCATCAATTCCAATACACTCCAACCTCTGAGCCCAGGTACAACTTAGTCCACATAGGAAAGTATACGTATTCCACACAGGAAAGCAAAACGAAACCCACAAAGGATAGCACAACACAATCCACACAGGAAAGCAACAGGATTCAGCCCACACAGGTATACTTCTTCGAAAGACGATAAAGATGATCTCTGATCCATCTAAGTCGTCGGACCCACGAAGAATCGATAGGTAACTAACCCCCGCAATGACCCACACAGGATCGGGCCTACACAGGACCAGTAGGCGCTGGTTCACACAGGACCACTGAGCGCAGACCCACACAGGATCGGACCCACACAGGATCGGGCCCACACAGGACCTGTAGCACTGATCCACGTAGGACCGCTGAGTGCTTTAGTCATCGTCGTCGAATCCACTAAGGATCTATGTACTGTCGTCGTCGCAGTCACAGTAGCAGTAGCAGTAGCAGTCGCAGTCATAGTCGCAGCCAGCTCTAGGGTTCCCGCACACAACAAGATCGTTCGGGAGGGTCCACTCTACGAGCCGAGAGGCCGATACATCAACTGTCACAAAGTCCAAAGTTGATGTATCTAAAAGTTCCGTATCGACAACAGGAACTCAACGTCGTAGACGGCGCGTCAATCGGACGCCCGGTCTGAGAGTTATTGGCTTTTTCATCCCAGGGGCCCGGTTGGTTTTTAAGGTAAAATCAACCCGACCGTACTCCACCTGCGTCCAAACCTCGGGCGGAGTATGCCAAAAGATCCGTCTCACTAAGAGGAACTCAACCAAGCTGATGGCACGTCAATCGGACATCCGTAGCTCAAGATATGAGTGTTTCCGCTCCGAGGGCCCGGTTGGTTTCGTGTACGAACCAACCCGGCCGAACTCAAAGTATTCCGAAACTTTGAGTGCAATATACCGAATCGACCGTGTCGATCCAAGGATTGCATCGCCACTAACGGTTCTTCAATCGGAGGTCCGTAGCTCAAGTTATGGTCAAAAAACCCGAAGTCGATTCGAAAACGGGGGGTCCGGGTCTGGGCCGACCCGGTCCGACCCCCCCTGGGTCGGGCCGGACCAGGTCGACCCAACCCGGCGCGGCGGCGCGGCCCGGTGCGGTGGCGCGGATGGGGCGCCGCTCGGGTGCCACGCGCGGGGGGCAAGGCCCCCGCTTTTCTTCAGCTGGCGGCGCGGTTGGATGCCGCTCCTTGGAGGAAAACGGCCCCCCACGTGGGGGCCTGCTTTTGAGATAAACGGGGGGCCACCTGCCCCCCTTTGTGGAACCGGACCCCCTCTTAATGGGGGGCCATTTTGGCTGGCCGGGGGAATTAATTTCCCCTGGTTTTGCCTCCCTTCCGGCCGGCCCGACCTGGCCGGCCGGTTCTCCCTCAATGGGACCGGCGAGGTCGGTCTCCTTTCCGGCTTCCGACAGCGGCGGCTCGGCTGGCCGCCGGTCTTCTCGTTCTGCCGCGGCCCGGAACCGGCCACGGCCTTCGCCATCCGGCGCGGTGCGACGGCACCGTGCCCCTCCGCCGCGGCCCCGCTCCAGCCGCGGCGCGGCGCGACTGTGCCGCGCAATAATTGTCGAATGATATCTGCTTGGTGCGACGACACCAAGCCATCACGTTTCATCCGCAAGAAACAATCAAGAACAAAGGAGGGGGGTTCGGCCGTGTTTGTGCGGTCCGGTCCCCCTCTCGTTAGATGATAGCACATAATCATTTATCCTCAAGATCGTCATGCTAGAACCAAGAACGAGAATAAATAAAATAATCATCAACAAACCCCTACCTCGATTTCAAGAACGATGCTCGTCAACGACCCGCGGAAGACGAGCATCGCGGTGGTCGGCATCGCGGAAAAAGGACGTCGATGTCGTGAAGCGAGGATTCGAAGTTCTTTGACGACGATTTCATCGTGGGAAACCGTCGCGGAAGAGATGACGCGGAAGAAGTATGTCGCGTTGCGGATACTGCATCGCGGAAAGACTGAGTTCTTCGACGGAGAGGTTCTTCGTTGAAGAACGGCGTTCTTCGCGTTCTTCGTTGAGTTTGAAGAAGAAGAAGAAGAAGGGTCCAAATTCTCACAAGGTGGCTAGAGAATTCTAACCAAAATAAAATAAGCTAAAGTCTTATTTTATTTACACAACCAAACCATTTAGAAATTCAAAGGTTTGAAATTAAACAACTCAACCCATTTAATAACCCAAGTTGTCAAGTTAATTAGAGAGGGGTTATTGGGAGTTTAAAAAGAGAAGGTGAAGAGTTATGCTTCGTGTGGGCCCCACCACACTTAATCCTCCCAAGGGAGGTTAAGTGTATGTGGGTCCCACCTCTAACTCCCTTTGGGAGAAGATAACCACCAAGTTAAAATAAAATTTGTATTCCACAATTTTATTTAACTTATTCTAAATTCCCAAAAACTAACTCTCAACCCACAATAAACGCAACCTCGAAAAAGGTCTCCTTAAGCGAATATCGGTGCTGCGAGTTCATCGGTGCCGTCAGAATTTGATTCCGGGCACCGGTTCAAAAGTTATAAATTCCCGCTCATTCGTTCACTGAACGTACCCGAGACAAACTTCAGAAATTGATTCCGGGCACTCCGGGCCTCGAAATCAGGTGCCGTCAGAAACCGCGTTCTTGTAAAATTCCAAAGAAAATTAAGAAAAAATTTCCCGTTAATTTTACAGGTCTTTACACCTTTGTTATATATATAAATTTTTATGTTTCAACAGAATAATATTCCTACAATAGACTTTGGGATACTAGAACTAGGAAAATTGAACATAGAATATGGTTTGTAAAAAATTAATTTTTATGCTTTAAATTTTCTATGAATTATATCATTTTAATGAATGATTGTATGAATTATAAATGTTAGTACAAGGTAATATGAATGATAACTATTAATGTTTGACTACCATGTCAATATAATAGAATGATGTATGATATCTCTATATTAGAGGTAATGATATACCCAAAAATCACATTACATGCATGGATATCATACAAAACAATATATCATATCATCACATACAATATGGCCATCATACATCATATACAAGAGGGATTAAAGAATATGTCCAGCAATTTGTAAATATATATATATATTGATAAATATATATATATGAAATATATATATGTTTATTTATATTTATATAAATCAATGAACATATACATATATACGATTTTAAATTAAACAATGTAAATATGAATACATAGATATACATATACATAAATCATAATGCATATATATATATATAATATACATGTTTGATTAAATGTGTTTTTTTGAATATATAAACCCTAATATATATATATATGGGCGTGTGTATATTTATATATAAATCCATATATAATATAATGTATGTATGTATGCATATATGTATATATTTATAGATTTATGTGTGTCTTTATATATATATATGGAAGTGTGTGTCTCCATATCAATATTTAACTAAAATATAAAAATACAATCGAGTTGATGGAAAATAAACAATGAAAAACGTTTTGGAACAAAAGAAACCATAAAATAATATGGATTTTGTATAAAAATGGTATCAATTACCATTATGAATGTGATATAAATCACATACCTGGATTTTCGGGATTATTTGAGGAATAAAATTGGGACTACTATTAAAGGAGAAACAATTGAGTGTCGTTTCATCACCTGAAGGAATGTGGAAGTAAAAAATAGGTGTAAGATTTGGATAAAATTGATTACTATTTATCAAAACTATGAAAAACATTTGTGAAAGAAAATAATTTATTTAATATTTTTGAGCATTAGGAATTCCAAGAGTTTATCAGTCCAAAAAATAAATGAAAAATGATTTTCTGTTTCAAAACAATAAAATCCAAGAGAAAATATCTATTTCTTAATGCATTTATGAAGAATTGAGAAACATAGTGTTGAATAATCCCATTCGTAGTGTAGTTTTTTACTATTAGTATTTATAATTAAATGTATTATTATTATATTTTTTATTTAAATCATATATAATTTTATTATTATGGTTTTTTGGGTGTTATTGTAAGGTTATTATTACATTGTTTTTACATTTTTTTTAATATTAACATTAATTTTAGTTGTTATCATTACTTATTTAATTTTTTAAAAAAATATTGGTCTAATGAATTATTATTATAATAATTATATAATATATTTAATAATAAATATATCTATATTTACTATCACTATATTTTATTATGAATTTTAAAATTATTATATATTTTCATAGGAATATCCAATAAAATTGATGTAAATGTTTTATTTTTATATGTGATTATTTAAATATATATTTCTAAATAATTATATGATAGTATATAAAATATATATAATAATTATTATCATAATCAAAATCATTATTATAAATAAAAATTTGGATGCAATATTTATATTTTAATATTTAAATTTTTATTTTTAGATATACGAATATGTATAACAAGACCAACACACTAGGATTTAGTGTAAATTTTTTTTGATTAAATTATAGATTTGATATAATGTGATCTGACGCATGAAAATAATATATAAATTTAACATAATTTTGAATAAATAAATATTTATTATCCCAAAAATATCAAAATCCCATTAATTGGTTCTTCTATATCATTGAATATAAACAAAATAAAGGCTTTATTTTATGACACTTGCCAACATTTATCCATAATCTTACCTCACATGACAGCCTTCTAGAATCCTCAGATGTTATGCAATTCTTCCTAACCTATGGAATGGAAATCTATGAAAGGGGTGATCTCATACTGTCATTAATGAAAATAATCATCAACATTCCATCTAGGTTACATGGTAATGCTACGAGAAAACATGAGTAGGTGGAAATATCAAGTTAAAAAGAACATTGCAAAATAATAGTTATCTAAATGTCATTATTGAAGGACATGTAATATAAAATGAACAATCATGTACAATGTAATATGAGTGTGAGGTAACAACCATATGTCAAAGAGCCTAATCCCAAACATATGAAATAAAAATATTAGATTTAATTTAGAGAGAGAATAATGTGGAATTTAGAAAAAACTTATTATAATACGGAATCTTAATATGGTTATCATATCCAAGAACACCAATTATTTATGTTGTTACCATATCCATGAAGGCTCAACCATTATATTATAAGAATAATACACTAATGTTCACCTGTTATGTTTTGTCTGTAATTTAAGAAGGATTTCGTTTTATGTTATGCGTGTATTCCATGAATGTTCACCCTTTTTTTGGGATAATATATGAATTCAAACCCTTTATGATATTATCTCAATACATGAAGTATCACCCTTTATGTTGTCAACATAGTCCATGAATACTCACCCTTTATCTTTTGAGTCTAGTCAATATTTCTCACCCTTAATGTTTTGTGTGTATGACAAGAAGGATAACGCTTTTCTTGTGTCTGTAATCCATGAATGATCAATGTTCATGGTGTGAGTGTAATCCATGGTGTCTTACCAATTATTTTGTGAACATAATCCAATATGGATCACCCTTTATGTAGAGAAAAAATGAATTAATGTTCATTTATCATTATATCATGACATATAAAACCTAATAAATTGGAAGATCATTTTAATAAACCCAAACCATATCAACGTGAAAACCATAAATCATTATTCAATATGATTATGAAAAATTCATAATTTCATCATAGAATAATTAACCTATAGAAAATAATTGGGTCTTAGAGAAAATTCATTAAAACATCAGTATCAGTATCCATTCATAGAAATAAAGTGAATGGTATCATAAGAACAACTCACAAGTTTAATATAAGAAAACTAAAAAGTATATCAATAAATTTTAAAACCAATATTTTATGATTATTGGATAAATCACTTCAGAAAACAAGAAGAGTTATTCATTTTGAAACAATTGAAAAATATCTAATAATGATTAATAAAAAAAATAAATATTTTGAGGTGGACTAAAAGGTTAAAAATTATACATTATAAAATATGTGTAATCAAAAATAAATATAATTAATTAAATATGTGTTTGAAACATTATTTGAGAATACATAACAACAATAATGACTTTATAGAAATATCACATTCCATCATAATCAATATTTAAAATCAATAATTTCTTTTAAAATTCATACATTAACTTTTATAATATATAATGATATATAATTTTATTTTCTAAACAATTATTAATTAAATTCATTTGGAAAACCCTTTTTAA
This sequence comes from Viscum album, assembly GCA_963277665.1. NCBI lineage: Eukaryota > Viridiplantae > Streptophyta > Magnoliopsida > Santalales > Viscaceae > Viscum > Viscum album. Next base: position 1,932,820,840 of record OY728159.1, read on the forward strand.
AACCTAGAAAGGAAGGTTTTAAAGAGGAATGATCATAATGAAAAAATATGGTAGATATGTTTTTTTTAGGAAAAAATAATAATAGTCATTTAAGGAGGTGTCGTTCTTGATTCTAGAGGCTCTATAATCTGGGTGTTTACACTTCAACTTAGTCGCAGTTTCTCTCTTCAGTTAAAGGATAAGGCATTGTCTACTGTGTTATGTTTTCCCCCCAGGGGAACATTGATATCATAGAAACAAAAGTGACTATATGATTATTCCCAACTCATTGCATGCCATTAGTTCTATTCCATGGTCGATATCATACATCATCATAAAATGTTGATGTGTTCCTAACAATAATATAAAATATGTGCACATTTTAAATGAGGGAAATAAAGTTAGGGACCACCATCCTTCTCTAACTATACAAGATTATTATGTTACCAAATTCTATAATATGAAAATTTTGAAGCCGGAGGGGTATAAATTGGTTAGTGGATATACCCTCAGACTCCACTATTTTAGGCATCCTTAGGCTCTACTTTCCACATGGATTGAATTTTATCCCTTCATTTTGTTATAAATAAATATATGATAATGATAAATGATGAAGTTATATATCACATTAATGAAACAAATTCAAATATATTGATGAAAACATTTTTAAAATTTTTTATTTCAAAATAATATACAATAATATAGCCTTATAAAAGACGTATTTTTTAAAATGAAATGTGGATTTGAAGAGAAAATATATTGTATGTAAATAAATTCCAATTTGAATATGTTTAGAAATAGATTTAAAATAACCATCATAGTATAGATAGTTGTCACGAACCAACCCAGGTCGACCCTAAACCGGACACCTGGGTCACCTGAGCCGGCCCGCGACATGGCCTCAAGCGCATCTCCCCTTACGCCAGAGGTTGCCGACTAGCGGCGAGGGTGTAAGGTAAGTCAGGGGGGAGACTATACCCTCTTATCAAAGTGGAGCAAAGGGACCAAAAATACAGCAACATAAGTAGTGTAAATATTAATAAGAAAGCAGCGGATTTTTTTTTTCATTTATAAGGTTTGAATAAAAGTGGAATGGTAGTTTATATAAGAGATGCATGCATGACATGATAATGATACTATTGGGCAAAAATCCCTCAAGGTATCATTGAAGCATTTTTGAGGTGATTGTGTTTGTTGACAAAGTAGACATCTGAGTAGTGATTGTTGACAAAGCAAAATAATGACATACAAATTTGTTGACAAAGAGTATTACATGGTGGAATGTCGAGTTCAAGAGCTGTGGTCAACAATCCATGTTTGATTCAAGAACATCGATAAAAGGAATGGATGATCTGGAGGTGGTACAAAAGATCAGATACAAGGTGGCGCCGTTTTCCAGTGTTTGCCAAATTTTTGGGCCTGAAAACCGGCAAATGAAGAAAAGTGTTTTTGGCAAAGGGACTTGCGCACCGTGTACTTGGTGTACAGGAAACTTGCGCGCCATATGTTTTTCAAGATTAGAAGATCAAAATATGGCTAAGGAAATAGGTTTGCGCAATTTTGGGAGTTAGTCGCGCAAGTGTCTAAAAGGAGAGAAGACTTGCGCGCCGAGACTGGGTCGCGCAGGTGACTTGCGCGCCATCGCACAGGGTGGTCAATTTGCCTATAAATACTGGACCACCCCTCCCCATTTTCTACCGGAGTTCAACTCAGAGCTCCCTTCACGCAGGTGTGGTGGTCGCGCAAGTGGTGTGTGTGGTCGCGCAGGTGGGACCTGCGCGCCAGAGGTTGAAGTTGTGCGCCGGTGTTAGAAGTTGCGCGCCAGTTGGCAGTTGCGCGCCAATATTGGTTTGGGTGTAAAAGTAAGAGAGTCGTGCAAGTTTGGAGTTGAGGAAGCTTGAGTCGCGCAACTGTCTGAGGAGGACTTGCGCACCCATTGTGACTTATGCGCCGATACTTGCGCGCCGGGGTTGACTTGCGCGCCAAGTATGGTTTGTTCCAACGGTGTTTTTCGGGCTGCGTGGAAGATGAATGTTTTCCCGATACCTTCGGTGCAAAGAGATATTCATCTACGGGTGAAAGTTGTACTTCAACAGAGCATCTACACACAGAGGAAGATGCATTCATTCATGCAAATGAAGAGACCTACAGGTGTATAAACTGTGAGTGGATTCCTTCCAAGAGCAGTGAGCTTAGGAAGAGGAAGAAGGTGATCCTCTCCACCGGCAGTGAGCCGAAGAGAGAGAAACAGGGAGTGACCCTTGGGAAAGCAGTGATCTGACCCTAAACTTGTAAAGGCAGTGAGCCTGGGCATAGAAGTGATCTAGCCCGAACATTGTAATCCACAGCTAGTGAAGTCTTGTGGAATTTGGTACGAACCGGCAACTTATGGGCGTATGCTCCTGGGACGTAGCCCTTAGCGGTGAACCAAGTAAAAATCTCTGTGTCTACTTGTTTACTTCCATGCATTGCATTTGAAGCATCACCATCAGGAAAAGAAGAAAATAAGTGATCATAATAACCACACAAGTGCAAACAAAGTGACCCTTGTAATAAAGAGGTCAAGATCCAGTGGGGCAGGAAGAACTTTGAAAAAGAATATCCATACCCTGATTCACCCCCCCTCTCAGGGTATATAGGCCCCTATTGGTCCTAACAATTGGTATCAGAGGGAAGGTTGCTGTTATCAGATTTGTTTGCTCCAACTTGGTGTAGTCGATCTGTGTGGATAAAGAATCAGTCTGCTCTTATCTCAATCTTCCTTGGAAAAGGGAAAAACATCCAAGAATAAGCAGAAGTCAGGTGGTACTCCTCAGTGTGGAAGTGTATATGGAAAATGTGTGATTCAACTAAAGGAATCAAACAGCTTGCCGAAGGAAGGCTTGGATGAATCAGAAAGGGAAAAGATTGATTCACTCAATCATGATGTTGGAATGAGTAAAGTACATGAGCATCATAGTGATACTGAAATAGAAGAAGAAATTGAAGGAAGAATAGATATGCGAGCTGAGTTAGAGGCTGCTCTTGAAGAGATAGATGTTTGGAGATCCAAAACCAAGAATGTTAACAAAGTTGTTCGCGATTCCAAACTCTATATGCAGCAGCAGGAAGAAGAGAAGTCTGAGTTGATAAATAAAATTGAGAAACTCAAGTTATCAGCACCAGAGAACTCAGAATCAGTTAGTGAGTATAATCTTAAGATTGAATAACAGAAAAGGAAGATCGATGGCTTGAATAGAAAAGTGAAAGATCAATTCAAAAGCATCGAAGAACCTAATATTCCAAGTGACGTTGGAAACACTGAAGAAGCCAAATCTAAAGATATCCAGATCAAGGGATTGTAGATTGAGGTCAACAAGCTAAAAGGCTTAAATCAAAGGCTTATTGATATAGTTACTGACCTAACAGAGAAGAATGATTCACGTGCTGAAGAACTGCAGAAGATGGGTAGAATGAAAGGAAAACAAAAGGCTGGTGATTATGAAGAGAGTCAAAAGTCAGATGAAGCACAGATTCTTAAAGCCAGAAATAATGATCTAGCAGCACAGTTGTCTGCAGAAATTCAGAAGAATCAAAGTCTACAACAAGAGAATGCGTGTTGGTCTGACTCTGTCGCTCAAGAAAAATTGAAGGTAAAGGAGCAAAATGACATGGTTGATAAGCTGAAGCATGAACTGGAAGATGAGGTGAGTAGAGGGAAGCTTCTCAAGGAAGAACTTGATGTCCAACTTGAATCAAGGGATATGAAGATTCAAAAGTTGGTAGAAGATCTAGAATCAGTCAAGCAGGAAATAGAGAAGTCTAAATCCAAAGATAAGCCCAAGTTGAAGGATGCACTGCATTTACTATTTGATCATCCTTCGACAAGTGATGATAAAATGAAGTACATATATGCTATTTCTGAAGAGAAACAACAGAATATTTTCTCAGCTCAAAGACCATCAAGTTTCGGAAAAGCTGGTGTTGGATTTGATGAATCACCTACCATGCATGATATGATGAGAGCCGTGAATAGTTCTAGGAGTGGAGAAAAACCTGTAGGTGCCGGAGATAGGCCTAAGAGGTCAGTTACAAAAAGAAGTGACGACATGTGCTATTTCTGTGGGATTCACGGCCACACATCAAGCTTCTGTACAGAGGCTCAGGAATACATTTCGTGTTGTGAAAACAGAAAATGTACAAGATCTGAGAAGAAGAAGCGTCATGAGAAATCAGAGAAGAGAGTCTCTCCGAGGAAAACATTCATCAGATGCTATTTCTGTGGAAGAAAGGGACACACAATGAGTATGTGTCAGGAAGCACAGGAGCCCAATATCAGAAGAGGATCTCATGGTGCATCAACATCTCGACAGAGAAGTGATGAAATGAGGTATGCCTTTAATGGGAAATGTTTTATATGTTCTGATTATGGGCATTTGGAAAGACATTGCTACAAGAAGAAAGCAGGAAAGGGAAAGGAACATGAAAGGAGATTCCCAACACCAGTGGTGTATAATGAGAAATCGTACACTGGGAGACAAAGTGGAAAGTTAGAGAACATGTTTAGAGCCTCAGGGGAATCACATGGAGCTGAAAGAAAGGTGTATCAGTCACCTCCTCTATCATACTCACAACAACTCTCTAAGAAAGAACATGACCAAATCTGGAAGAAAAATGAAGGAAACTCTATAGCAGTGAGTAAGGAGAAAGTATATTCAGTGGAGAACCCACCACCAATGAAAAATAGGGTGGCGACTCATAAATCTTATAAAAGGCCAATAAACAGAGAACACATTGAAAAATTTGCAAGTCGTGTGCCACAACAAGCTGTGGAGAAAAGAGGAAGACCCTTGCAATGGTGGAAGAAGCAAGGGATGATGGAAAGAAAAGAGATTCCTGCTCAGAGAAATAATCAAGGAAAATGGAATTTTGGTAGAACATAAAAGAAGGAAATGTGTACTAGCGGGTTTATACCCCAAGCGGTGAGAAAGGCCGAGCCTACCAAATCTACATATCAGAAAAAGGCTCAGAATGTTGGCAATGAATGCCTAGTCATATGGCCAGAACAGTTGAAGTTGGCTAGGCAGTTGGAGGAAGCAAGAAAGGAGTGTGATGTCCTCCAAGAAAGAATCAAAGGGTTGACCCATCAGGATCAACCGAAATCCTCATCTTGAGGAGTCTAGAAGAAAAACCCCTCTCCCAATGTATAAAAATGATATTAACTGATGATCCGTGTGTTTCAGGTTTTAGGGAGATACAATCCAAGGGGAAGTGGCATCTAAGGATGCGAAGTGGATATGTGATATGATCTACAGTTTCAATTGAATCAAATCAGTTACCAGAGTTGAAGAAGAAAGGGAGAAACAGAGCACAAAAAAATGTGATTGTGTTGTTAACTTTGCATCTTGTTTCCTACACTGAGTTTCAACTCAGTAGGCTTAGAGATTTTGTTAATGGCTCAAATCTGAGTGGAATATGAGAACAAATGATGCAGGAGGAAAAGACGTGCTATGGGTCTAAACATTGTTGGGCCTAACAACTTGAAGAGTTTCATAACACAGGGGGAGAATTCTATATTCCAATCAGATTCATGATCTCAATATGATATGAAGGATGAATGTTTATGCTCATGAAGAATGATTGGTGTAAAAGCAGCAACACACGGGTTTTCATGATTATCTATTTTGTTCTAACAATGTGGTATCAACTGACTACTTTCCGGATACTAAGAAGCTGCAAGAGAAAATCCAAGTGAACAATTTCCTGATGAATGTGTTGAGGAAGAAAGAAACACAGGGGGAGAAGGAGTGGATGATGCTGATTAAGAAGAAGACACTGATGATGAGCATGAATGTTTCAAGTGTGTGTCAACAATGATGCCAAAGAGATGAGCTGAAATTGATAGACAGAATATCATTGGTGATCAAATAGCTCCAGTTCAGACTCAAAGAATGAAATCATCACAGTAGACATCGTTTTTGTCTCAAGTGGAGCCGAAATGTTTTTCCGATGCAGCTGAAGATGAAAACTGGGTTCAGGCTATGAACGAAGAGCTTGATCAGATTGAGAAGAAACAGATATGGGAGATTATTTCGAGGCCAGCAGACAAGAATGTCATCGGGAATAAATGGGTTTATCGCAACAAGATGAATGAAGATGACACAATGATTCAGAACAAAGCACAACTAGTGTGAAAGGGATACTCCCTGATAGAGGGAATAGATGGTGATGAGACATTTGCACCGATTGCAAGGCAGGAGACAATCAGATTATTCCTAGCCATTTCAAGGCAATAAAAGTTCAAAGAGTTCCAGATGGATGTAGAGATTGCATTTCTAAATGGGTTTCTGGAAGAAGAGGTGTATATTGAGCATTTAGATGATTTTCTCATTCATGAAGATGAGAACAAAGTTTGCAGGCTGAAGAAGGCATTATATGGGTTGAAACAAGTACCAAGGATGATTTGGAATGATTTGGAATAGAAAATTCCAAGGAAGAATCTGGTTTCTACCCGGATGAAATCATCAAAAGATGAGGATGGAAAGGCAGTTAATATCATAGAATATAGGCAAATCATTGGATGTCTGTTGTACTTAACCGCAACAAGGCCCGACATTGTTTTTGGCACATTCCAAGCAGACAGATATCAGAACAATCCCAAGGAAAGCCACATGATTGTAGTGAAAAGAATACATTGGTATATATAGGGCACAGTGGATTTCGGCCTGACATATACTGACAAATCTGATACAGAGTTATTGGGATATACTAATGCAGACTGGGCCGGTTCAGCAGATGATAGAAAATCAACGTCAGGTGGTGCATTCTATCGTTGTGGATTGTGTATTTATTGGCTAAGCAAGAAACAATATTGCATTTCATTGAGCACCGCAGAAGCTGAGTATATTGCGGCCACTCAAGCATGCACACATTTATTGTGGATGAAGTAGCATCTTGAAGATATGGGAGTCAAAGTGAAGTCTCTGATCGGAATCCAGTGTGACAACTCAAGTGCTATAAATCTTAGCAAAAATCCTGTCCATCATTCCAGGACAAAGCACATTGAGATCAAGTATAATTTCATCAAGGAGAAGGTTGAGCAGGGCATCGTGAAGTTGGAGTATGTGCCTACAGAGCTACAGGTTGCAGACATTCTGACAAAGGCCTTACCCAAGGAAGCTTTTGAGAGGCATCGACTGGCTCTGGGAGTTCAGTCGATTCCCCGAACCTGAAATAGTGTGGATGTGGGACCGCCCCCCCTCTCCCTGAGGTATGATGTGTTTTTCCCTAATGTGCTGATTTGTTCTCTACTCTGTTACAGACTGCAAAGGACTGCCTTTGGGTTCGTTGAAAAAGGGGGAGAAAATAGTGATTGGTCAAGGGGGAGACAATGTGGAGATTTGATAAATCATGAATGATATGGGGAGACGCTGACAGGTGGAGCAGCCAGTTAGGGGGAGTTGAAGCTAGTAGAATGTTCTTAGCCAGAGCTTAGCTTGGACAACACTAGCAATATGGATAAAGAGGTGCTGAAGCTGTGAGCAGAAAGGGGGAGCGTATTAAATCTGATGATGCTAGTAGTGATCGATCAAAGAATAGATATCACGACAGCTGAGGATCGTGATAAAAGCAGAAGAGTGGTGTTGGACAGTGGTAAGAATATTTCCAAACCAAACATTGGTCTTCCAACAAGTCCATCGACAATTGGTATCAGTTTAGTACAAATTGGTATCAGTTTGGTGTCAATAGTGGATGTCAGAGATGAAGTGATTCATTGATGAACTTTTCATTTACTCTTGTTTCTCACGCCGAGCAGTGCTCATGTGGGCTTAGAGTATGTGTTGAGTATATCCTTGATCGCTATCAGAATCAAAATGAGGCGAATGGAGACTGAAGAATCAACGACGTATCTTTGTTTTGGAAGAGTTTTCAACAGACCCAAAGGGGGAGATTGTTGGGAAAAAATCCCTCAAGGTATCATTGAATCATTTTTGAGGTGATTGTGTTTGTTGACAAAGTAGACATCTGAGTAGTGATTGCTGACAAAGCAAAACAATGACAAACAAATTTGTTGAAAAAGAGGATTATATGGTGGAATGTCAAGTTCAAGAGTTGAGGTCAAAAATCCATGTTTGATTCCAGAACGTCGATAAAAGGAATGGATGATCTGGAGGCGGTACAAAAGATCAGATACAAGGTGGCGCCGTTTTCTAGTGTTTGCCAAATTTTTGGGCTTGAAAACCGGAAAATGAAGAAAAGTGTTTTTGGCAAAGGGACTTGCGCACCATGTACTTGGTGTACAGGAAACTTGCGCACCATATGTTTTTCAAGATCAGAAGATCAAAATATGGCTAATGAAATAGGTTCGCGCAAGTTTGGGAGTTAGTCGCGCAAGTGTCTAAAAGTAGAGAAGACTTGCACACCGAGACTGGGTCGCGCAGGTGACTTGCGCGCCGTCGCGCAGGGTGGTCAATTTGCCTATAAATACTGGACCACCCCTCCTCATTTTCTACCGGAGTTCAACTCAGAGCTCCCTCCGCGCAGGTGTGGTGGTCGCGCAAGTGGTGTGTGTGGTCGCGCAGGTGGGACTTGCGCGCCAGAGGTTGAAGTTGTGCGCCGGTGTTAGAAGTTGCGCGCCAGTTGGCAGTTGCGCGCCAATATTGGTTTGGGTGTAAAAGGAAGAGAGTCGCGCAAGTTTGGAGTTGAGGAAGCTTGAGTCGCGCAACTGTCTGAGGAGGACTTGCGCGCCCGTTGTGACTTACACGCCGATACTTGCGCGCCGAGGTTGACTTGCGCGCCAAGTATGGTTTGTTCCAGCAGTGTTTTTCGGGCTGTGTGGAAGATGGAAGTTTTCCCGATACCTTCGGTGCAAAGAGATATTCATCTACGGGTGAAAGTTGTACTTCAACAGAGCATCTACACACAGAGGAAGATGCATTCATTCATGCAAATGAAGAGACCTACAGGTGTATAAACTGTGAGTGGATTCCTTCCAAGAGAAGTGAGCTTAGGAAGAGGAAGAAGGTGATCCTCTCCACCGGCAGTGATCCAGAGAGAGAGAAACAGGGAGTGACCCTTGGGAAAGCAGTGATCTGACCCTAAACTTGTACAGGAAGTGAGCCTGGGCATAGAAGTGATCTAGCCCGAACATTGTAATCCACAGCTAGTGAAGTCTAGTGGAATTTGGTACGAACCGGAAACTTGTCGGCGTATGCTCCTAGGACGTAGCCCTTAGCGGTGAACCATGTAAAAATCTCTGTGTCTGCTTGTTTACTTCCCTACATTGCATTTGAGGCATCATCATTAGGCAAAGAAGAAAATAAGTGATCATAATAACCACACAAGTGCAAACAAAGTGACCCTTGTAATAAAGAGGGGAAGATCCAGTGGGGCAGGAAGAACTTTGAAAAAGAATATCCATACCCTGATTCACCCCCCCCCCTCTCAGGGTATATAGGCCCCTATTGGTCTTAACAGATACAATGGAAGCATTAAATAATGCGACATACTTACACATCAATGCAGAAGTGAATGAAAAAAAGTCTCAAGCCCCGAGGGCGATCTCCATGAGCATCCCGAGACAAACTCGTTCCTTTTCTCCTAACTCCGAGTACAAGAAACAACATCAACAAGGTCCTGCAACCAAATGGAATCTACTCAGGTACCCCAGTGCAATGGCTGCCCGAGTAGGGTGTGAGATATATATCTCAGTAGGCCGGAACCACCGGGGTCTAGCCCACTCTAGACAATGAAATATAATTAAACAAAGTTCTTGTATTTTCGAACAATAACGACACAATACAAACAATAAACGCCCGTCCAGGTTCCAAAAAGGACACCTGACGGCAATACCTGCTTCGGCCCATAGCCAGGATAAGAACCTGTTAAAAACAACACAAGTAAATTTGGTTCAAGCATAAAAACACTTTTTATCATTTTTCTCACTTACTCTATTTATTCACTTATCATTTCAACTCGGACTGGAAATCCACTCATTGTTACCTTTCTTTATTTGATCACAATTCACTCGGGTTTTACCCACATCTCTCATTCTTTTTATAAATCATTATTATCATTCGTTCGGTGTAGATCGCCATGTCTAACACCCCGTATCACATTTGGTGTAGATCGCCATGTCTAACACCTCGAATCACATTTGGTGTAGATCGCCATGTCTAACTCCTCAATAATTATTCGGTGTAGATCTCCATGTCTAACACCCCGTATTACATTTGGTGTAGATCACCATGTCTAACACCTTATACCACAATCTTGGATAACCATTGGGAAGGAACTCCATGTCCAAAACCCAACGTTTAAATCGATCTAGAACGCCATGTCTAGGACCCAGAATCTCATTTATTTATTACCATTTATCAATTAATTAATCAGTCGACACAATTCTCATTTCATGATTAATTCTTCACATTTAGTTATCCAAATCAGATCTCAAATTTTTATAATAAATTCTCATAATTAATTATCCTTGTTCAACATTCTGGTACTTGCACGAGCAATAGAAGGTAAAAAAAAGCATATGGCATCAACATGCCTCTATGTTAGGTGATTAATGACATTAAATGGTACAAGCTAACAAAAATTCTCATGCAAGACATTCAATTCAAACTATTAAATTAAATTTATAACTTAATGAACAAGGAAAAAGGGGCATTTAGGCAGGGAACACCCAAAGGGGTGTCCAAGAGGCAAGGCGAGTACCTAGGGTGGGCTTTACCATAAACGAAGGACAAAATGGGCCTGAGAGAACCACCCAAGAATTTCAATAATAAATAAAGAGGCATCGCTGGGAGGTTGCGGCAAGCGACACAAGACGTGGCATGACATAAGCGCCGAAGTAAAGGGAAGAGGGTAAAAACCCTACCCTAAAAGTTCTAATTACATGTTAAGCCATGAACATAGGAGGTGTCACAACCCATTTATTATTTCTCAAGAAGTAACGTAATTTGAGGTAACTAGTAAGGTACAAGTACAAGCATGTCATTTCTCATTTATAATGTCAGGCATAAAGAGTCATAAGACTTTTAAGCAAGAAATCACAAAAAAGGAAATATACTACTACACGTTTATTTTGAAGGCTTATCACCTCCATTGGAGGAGTTTTATTAGAAAACATGTCATTACATTATCAAACAATTCATTTAGTGATATTTATCATTTACTTTAAAACTCATTCAACACTTAACAAAGTTAAGAATCCAATCAATAAGGAAGGAAATCATGAAATTATATTGCTACATTTTTAGATTGAAGGCAGCGCACCTCGAATGAGGGGTTTTATTATTAAATCATTAGTTTAGTGACCAAACAACCTCTTTTATCTTATTCCTGCAATTCACACGATTTTCATAGAAGCATTTAATCGAAACTAAACTTGCATAATTAAAATGCTAAGTGCAATATTAAACTCACTATTACTTTACTTAAATTTAAAGGGCAAGGAGAGGGACCCTACCTCTAGGTGGATCCATCCATCCACTCCGGCTCTTGGCACTTTCTAACTAAAGCTGTCGCAGTTGCTCCCCCATGAGGCATATGTGATTTAACATACGTATAAAGACACCTAGACTCTATTAACACACTCCGCCTAGCCATGAGCATGCGCCAGAGGATCCTTACACATATGCTTACACACATACACATGTCTCCGCTCACCAGCACAGGAAATTTTTATATATGTAATGGGGAAAACTATCCCCGTACGTGTTTATTTGATTCCATGGACAAATATACGCATGCCGGGGGAACCCACGTACATATAAATACGTACATATTCCCGCGAAGGTGAGTCACCTAAGCTCCGGCAACCCGAAACGATACCGAAACCTCCAACGCACTATAAGACAACCACTACAAACCTTAAGACATAAAGATAAACCAATTTAGGCAAGGAAAAACCAACCAGAAAAAATAAACTGTTACCTCGGGTGCTGGCGACAGACCAAAACGAAGGCGAACCACATCGCGAAGCTCAACGCACTGCCAACGACAAACCAGGGACTCATAAACATCAAAAGCCCCAAATTTAATAAAGTGCGAAACAAGGAAAGAGGTGAAATCCTTACCCCGAAACCATACCGACGGTCCGAAACTACCCGAACCGATTAACCTTCGGCGGCGGTTGCTGGAACGCACCTCATGGGACCCCAAGAGAACCTTCGCACCGACCTACAATAAGAAGAAACCGAAAAACCAGATCACCTCTAAGCCCTAGGGTTCGACCGCACCTCACCGGGCGCCTATTAGGTCGAAATAAAGATGGAAACAGGGAGGATAAGGGAGAGAATGAATCACTATGGAGATTTGGAGGATGAAATCTCCAAAAACTGGGAGAAGACGGGGGGAAGGAGGCGGCGCCATGGAGGGGGGGGGGGGGGGGGTCGCGCGCGGCTCGCGGGAGAGAAGGGAGGGGGTGCGTCGCGTGGGGGTTCTTCCAAGTGAGGGGAGGGAGGTTAGATAGGCTTTTAATTTTAATTTATTTATTTTAATTTATTTTAATTTTAAACAAAAACTAAAACACACCCAACCCGCACGGTTTTACCCGCACCGCCTGAAAAACAGTGTGCAGCCCGCGCGCCTGCTATCGGATACCCGGGGTACCCTGCAGGGCTGACCCGCACGGTTAAAACTACCGCGCGTAGTACGATTTCACCGCTTAAAATAGCTCCAGAACTCGAGACCTCATTCCGAAGCTCGGTTTTAAAACCGACCCACTGATAAAAGAAAATGTTCAAAAACCTTCGCATTTTATCCGCTCTAAAAAAACGATTCGTTACAAACTACCCACCTAAAAAAAACTTTTTGTCCCTGAGAAGCCTTCGGAAAACAACGAAAACATCACCCGACTCACAAGGGTCCTGAAGTTTTATTCAACCGGTCGTATTGCGTTTCCAACACCCAAAGCACCTTTAAGAATTTTCTAAGAAGACTACACTTAAGACTTTACAACTCGAGCCAATGCTCAAGTTACAACTGAATCATCAAAGAAGAGCTTACATCTGAGACCATTATAGGGAACTCAAACCAATAAAACGTTCAAATCATGATCAACCAACTAAAATTGGTCATGCAAGATTTCCTCGAAAGACATCACCAATCCGAAAAACACACTCGCCCTTAAACCGACGACATGCTTTGAAAACTGTTCCATTATCAACTAAGCGTACACCGAAGTCCTTAAACATCCTTTGGAGATATTATCAAGTCAAGCCATCACAAGAATATTATAAAACTATCATGCCTCAGCACGAAGCGTAACTCCAAGAAACCGTGCATCCCACGCACAACCAGAAAGAGATTACGAATCAAACCAACAACTTTTAAACGTTAGCGCGGCGTATAACCAACACTATCTTAGTGCATACAAGACGACGTCAAGATGGGGGACATGCTCTTCTCATCCAGTAGAGTACACTAAGATTAAACCAAGGTCACTGACAAGATCAATCGGACCAAACTCTGATGCACATACCACCTGAGGCATTCGTATTCATCGATGCTTAACCACTGAAACTCTTCCCGCACTAACGGAGTTTCTAAAGCATTGCGCACACTGCCAACCTTATCAAAGTCATGCTGCTAAGCAAGCACGGACATGAAAACCGAAACTCATGCGACACTACCCACCTTAGGAGTGTCCATGTCATCGCAAGAACTATCCGCTCACTGGCGCACTATTTTTGAAACACTTTAACGCACGGGTGACGTTCGTCTAACTACGATCACCACATCATAAGCTCACACTGAAAACAAGGCAACTGAAGCTCTAAGGGTACTACCTAGCACGGGCTAGTCCCTTACAAAGCACACACGTCGACCCTAACTCTTGGTCACACAAAACAAGGATTTCTAGGCTCAAAAACCCCTTTCCATTTTATCCATTTCATTAATTCATTTCAACCTTTAATCATTTGAAAGAAGATTTTAACAAACCCACAAGTACTATTTCACAACAATGTACTTGGTTTTCAAACAATGCCCCACGGGAAAAATAGGCAAGTTGTAACAAACTTCCTCTTCAACATTTAACATTTAAACTTTAGCAGCCATCTTTTAAAAAGTTTGAAGACACTATTTACCTTTTTCCCAACAATAAGGCGCCCATACACCTTATAATGAAAAATTGGCTCCGTCGTAATCGCAACCAACAATTTCATCCAAAGCAACCAAGCGCTTTCCAGCAAGCTAACAAGCCACTATAAACAGCTAACACAAAGAAACAAGCTGAAATCACTAAAACATGCTATAACACAGAGCATGACACAAAAGAAAGATAGAAAACATGACATATTATCACACAAACATGTTAACTATCACCAAAACATGCTTTCTAAAGAGGCGTGCTAAATAAATCTAGACATGACATATTTCCAAGGCACACATTCAAAATCAGTAGGCATCCTACTAATGCAACTACATGGCCTGGCACATATGCATGACATGTGAATCTATAAGTGCCTAATATGATGCATGCAATGCAATTTCCTGGCCATATCAGGACAAGGAAATTTTTCAAAACCTCTTCATAAACAAATAAGCAGTGGAAAGTACAACATTCACCCAATGTGAAATCACATCAACTGTAACATCAAACAACATGAGCATCAATTCCCAGCCCTAGCCACTTGGTCATTCACCGTACGTGGGGTGATCAGTCCCAGACACAGCTATTACCCAAGCTCCGACACATTCATAATCTCCTGTCTACCAATCCCAAAACAGTAAGACAATGAAAAGAATGAAACCTCCTCTGATACCATTTTGTCACGAACCAACCCAGGTCGACCCTAAACCGGACACCTGGGTCACCTGAGCCGGCCCGCGACATGGCTTCAAGCGTGTCTCCCCTTACGCCATAGGTTGCCGAATAGCGGCGAAGGTGTAAGGTAAGTCAGGGGGAGACTATACCCTCTTATCAAAGTGGAGCAAAGGGACCAAAAATACAGCAACGTAAGTAGTGTAAATATTAATAAGAAAGCAGTGGAAAACATTTTTCATTTATAAGGCTTGAATAAAAGTGGCGAACGACAGTTTATATAAGAGATTCATTCATGAAATGCTAATGATACAATGGAAGCATTAAATCACGCGACATACTTACACATCAATGCAGAAGTGAATGAAAAAAATTCTCAAGCCCCGAGGGCGATCTCCATGAGTATCCCGAGCCCAACCTCGGTCCTTTCCTCCTAACTCTGAGTACAAGAAACAACAACAACAAGGTCCTGTAACCAAATGGAATCTACTCGGGTACCCCAGTGCAATGGCGGCCCGAGTAGGGTGTGAGATATATATCTCAGTAGGCCGAAACCACCGGGGTCTAGCCCACTCTAGACCATGAAATATAATTAAACAAAGTGCTGGTATTTTCAAACAATAAAGACACAATAAAAACAATAAACGCCCGTCCAGGTTCCAAAAAGGACACCTAACGGCAATACCTGCTTTGGCCCATAGCCGGGATAAGAACCTGTTTAAAACAACACACGTAAATTTGGTTCAAGCATAAAAACACTTTTTATCATTTTACTCACTCACTCTATTTATTCATTTATCATTTCAACTCAAACTGGAAATCCACTCATTCTTACCTTTCTTTATTTGATCACAATTCACTCGGGTTTTACCCACATATCTCATTCTTTTCATAAATCATTATTATCATTCGTTCAGTGTAGATCGCCATGTATAACACCCCATATCACATTTGGTGTAGATCGCCATGTCTAACACCTCGAATCACATTTGGTGTAGATCGCCATGTCTAACACCCCGTATTACATTTGGTGTAGATCGCCATGTCTAACACCTTATATCACAAGTTTGGATAACCATTGGGAAGGAACTCCATGTCCAAAACCCAACGTTTAAATCGGTCTAGAACGCCATGTCTAGGACCTAGAATCACATTTATTTATTAACATTTATCAATTAATTAATCAGTCGACACAATTATCATTTCATGATTAATTCTTCACATTTAGTTATCCAAATCAGATCTCAACTTTTTATATTCAATTCTCATAATTAATTACCCTTGTTCAACATTCTGGAACTTGCACGAGCAATAAATGGTAAACAAAATCATATAGAATCAACATGCCTCTATGTTAGGTGATTAATGACATTAAATGGTACAAGCTAACAAAATTTCTCAAGAAATACATTAAATTCAAACTATTACATTAAATTTATAACTTAAAGAACAAGGAAAAAGGGGCATTTAGGCGGGGCACACCCAAAGCGGTGTCCAAGAGGCAAGGCAAGTACCTAGGGTGGGCTTTACCATAAACGAAGGCCATAATGGGCATGAGCAAACCACCCAAGCATTTCAATAATAAATAAAGAGGCATCGCCAGGAGGTTGCGACAAGCGACACAAGACGTGGCATGACATAAGTGCCGAAGTAAAGGGAAGAGGGTAAACACCCTACCCTAAAAGTTCTAATTACATGATAAGCCATGAACTTAGGAGGTGTCATGGCTCGTTTATTATTTCTCAAGAAGTGACGACATTTTAGGTAACCAGTATGGTACAAGTACAAGCATGTCATTTATCAAGTATAATGTCAAGCATAAAGGGTCATAAGATTTTTAAGCAAGCAATCACAAAAAAGGAAATCTACTACTACACGTTTATTTTGGAGGCATATCACCTCCATTGGAGGAGTTTTATTAGAAAACATGTCATTACATTATCAAGCAATTCATTTAGTGATATTTAGCATTTACTTTAAAACTCATTCAACACAAAACAAAGTTAAGAAGCCAAACAATAAGGAAGTAAATCATGAAATTCTATTGCTACATTTTTAGATTGAAGGCAGTGCACCTGGAAAGTGGGGTTTTATTATTAAATTGTTAGTTTAGTGACCAAACAACCTATTTTATCTTATTCCTGCAATTCCACGATTTGCAAAAAAGAATTTAATCGGAACTAAACTTGCATAATTAAAATGATAAGTGCAATATTAAACACACTATTACTTTACTTAAATTTAAAGGGCAAGGAGAGGGACCCTACCTCCAAGTGGATCCATCCGTCCACTCTGGCTCTTGGCGCTTTCTAACTAAAGCTGTCGCAGCTACTACCCCATGAGGCAAATGTGATTTCACATACGTATAAGGACACCTAGCCTCTATGCACACGCTCCGCATGTCCATGAGCATGCGCAAGAGGATCCCTACACATATGCTTACACACATACACCTGTCTCCGCTCACCTGCACAGGCACTTTTTATATATGTAATGGGCACAACTAGCCCCATACGTGTATATTTGCTACCATGGAAAAATATACGCACGCCGGGGGAACCCACGTACATATAAAGATGTACCTATGCCTGCGTAGGTGAGTCGCCTAAGCTCCGACAAATCAAAACCATACCGAACCTCCAACACACTATAAGACAACCACTACGAACCTTAGGACACAAAGATACACCAATATAGGCAAGGCAAAACCAACCAGAAAAAATAAACCGTTACCTCGGGTGCTGGAAATAGACCAAAACGAAGGTGAACCACACCGCGAAGCTCAACGCACTACCAATGACAAACCATGGATTCATAAACATCAAAAGCCCTAAATTTAACAAGTGCGAAAGAAGGCAAGAGTTGAAATCCTTACCCTGAAACCATACTGACGGTCCGAAACTACCCAAACCGCTTCAACTTCGGTGGCGGTTGCAGGAACGCACCTCAAGGGACCCCAAGAGAACCTTCGTACCAACCTAAAACAAGAATAAATCGAAAAACCAGATCACCTCTAAGCCCTAGGGTTTGGCCGCACCTCACCGGGCGCCGATTAGGTCGAAATGAAGCCGGAAACAGGGAAGAGAAGGGAGAGAAGGACTCACCATGGAGATTTTGAGGATGAAATCACCAAAAACTGGGAGGAGACGGGGGAAGGAGGCGGCACCGTGGAGGGGGGGGGGGGGGGGTCGCGCGCGGCTCATGAGAGAGAAGGGAGGGGGTGCGTCGCGTGGGGTTTCTGCCAAGTGAGGGGAGGGAGGTTAGATAGGCTTTTAATTTTAATTTATTTATTTTCATTTATTTTACTTTTGAACAAAAACTAAAACACACCCAACCCGCACAGTTTTACCCGCACTGCCTAAAAAACCGTGTGCAGCCTGCGCGCCTGCTACCGGATACCAGGGGTACCCCGCACAGCTAACCCGCATGGTTAAATGTACCGCGTGCAGTCCTATATCACCGCTTAAAACGGCTCAAGAACTCAGGACCTCGTTCCGAAGCTCGGTTTTAAAACTGACCCACTGATAAAAGAAAAAGTTCAAAAACCTTCGCATTTTATCCGCTCTAAAAAACGGGTCGTTACGATAGTGATAAATATTTCAAATGAAAATTAAAAAATGGAATTAATAAGATCACCATAAATAAAATATATTTGCATTTCATATTATGAAAAGATATTATTAGTTGGAAAAGTGAACATGGATATGGAAGAGACATCACATTTGGAGAGAATGATACGTATTATTAACATCTAATATTTTAATTATGAAAAAATTATGTCAACATAATTCCATTAAAAATACAGATTAATGTAATTATTATATAATCAAATGACAATATAAAAAAATCTTGTTAAACCACCATGAAAAAGTAACCATTATGATCATAAAAAGATGTCGAGTCAAGAAAAAACCTGATACAACATAATAATTTTTCTAATTGATTTTTTATGAAAGAGAGATCAGTACATTGATCACTAAATACAATTAATAAAAGGTTATTTATCCCATAGTGATTATAAAATAAATTAAAATGAAATTATGTTCATAAATCAAAACATGTCTTAAGGAATGAAAATTGAGATGTAACAACATTTCGTTTTAGTCTCGCTTAATCAAACATGCTCTATCATAATACATAAAATACTTATGTCTCTAAATGACTTAACTATGAACCATATTCATATATATTCCTATTTATAATCATAAATTATAAATATTTATTATACATTTACTATTTCTTTGCAGTTTAGTTTCATCATCTGATGCTTACAATTCTAATTTTTTTTCACATTTTTTATTACTATTGATGGAGATCTCAATCAATTAATACTGATTTCAATATTATATTATTAGTTAAGGAAATTTAATTTTTTTCGTAATGAATTATAGTTTTCTAATTTTGTTCCATGATATTTTTTGTTTTAGTTAGTGGAGATTAAATTTTTTCGATTTCTTGTGTATGTATTCATAACAAACAAGGTGTTGTATATTAATAATATGATAAATATGATAAATATTATTTTTTGAAACATAAATAATTTCTCATTTTCTTCTAGAAATAATAGTTCATAGGTTTCCATAGTTATCCATGGTATAAATATTTATCTTTTTATCATAAGTGGTTTAACTGACCCAACCAAGGTCATGAAATAATCCATGGGTGTGTTTAGTTAAGAGATTGATTCCTTTTTAATAATATTATTTTTTCATATGAAAAATTACATATTTTTTAATGTGGTGAATCTTATTTTTGTATTTTTCGTGAACAATAAATATCATGATAAATAATGAAACAAACCTCTTTGTGGAGGTGGTAGTTCACAGGAACACATGGGTTCCATTGTGATTTTTCATGGAACGTAAAATATATAAGAATTTATCTATGTATTAGAAACAAGAATAATTAGTTAATATATAATATTTAATCATTAAATTATCATTTTTTACAAGATATTTAATGTGGACATAAAATATAGACCTCATCATTTCTAAATGTAGTTGAATAGACGTAACACAGGTGAAATTTTGTGTTCTAAATGGTCGGAAGGCAAGTGGAAAATGATCACGCCATAAACATATTAAAAATTATTTATATTAATGATAGGAATGTAATTATGACCAAATGGTTAGATTATATTTTAGGGAGGTATAATATGATTGAATGGAAAGGAATTGGAACATAATTACCAGATAATTTGACAATAATCCTAGAAGAGATTCAATGAAAATATAATTATTGCTTTGATAGTTGGTATTTTGAAATCAATAGTACCTATATGATGTGTATAAAAAAAGGGGTGCTATTTTTGATAATACACGTTTCATATTAGAGGAATGGGGTGTGAGGAAATGTGGGGTGGTCATTTATCATTTTATAAGGTTAGAGAGTGGAAATTTTTTAATAATATAAAGGAATAGTCACTATTAAAAGGTCACATGGTTCAATTAATGCACAATAATAGATAATTGAATGGTTTATTATTGAGGATGTATCAACCATTAATTTTCACACATGATTTCAATATTTTTTAAATAATATTACTCTTATATTTTTCACTTTTACCATTTTTTGGGTTTTACCATGGTAAGAAATTTAAACCAAGATAATTTAATTTTAAAGCCTAAAAATAAAATGGGAAATATTATTTAGGATTAAAATATTTTTTCAAAATACTAAATTAATTATTATCACAAAATTTCGTAATAATGAGTAAAATTAATTTCAATATTAGATAAAATTAGTCATAAAAGTCCTTATATGAAGGTGTGCATTTTAATGAAAAAATATTATGATTAACATAAAATTTTTAATTATGTTTATTTCTATAATACAAATTGGTTTAATATAAATTTAATAATAATTATTTTTATTTAAAATAAAGAAAAAAATGGGTTCCACCATGTTGATACTATGTCAATAGAAACATAAAAAAATTGTATTGATTATATTAACATATTACTTATGTTCCTTATATTTTATCCAAGTGTTTTAAAAATGATAAATTATATGTTAAAAATATTTATTTAAGTTAAAAATAATAATTTTATAAAAAAGTCAAAAACGTTCAAATCAACCATGTATTATTGCAATATCAAAATTGACAATATATTCCAAATCACTATTTCCAACTATTCTTCCAAAATTCATCCTTCTTAGAACCATATAAAAGACTTATCATATGTTAATTTTGAAAATATTAATTAAAAAATATAAAATTATGAAATTATAATTATAATACCAAAAAATATAATTTAAAAAATATATTTAGAAAATTGTGTTTTATTGGAAAATGATCTCATTAAGTGTTACTTCATATAAAATTATAAATTAATAAAAATTCGTTTACAAGTTCATATAGAATAATATTTTTAAACTAGTTTAATTTAGTATTTTATGATAAATTATAAAATTGATAAAAAATGTTATACCGGAATGTAATATCCTTTTAAATATTAAATCATATTAATTATTTACCCTCTAAATGAAATGAATTTTAATTTAATAAAACAATTTATTTACTAGTGGTGTTAGTATTATTATAATTGTTTTAATAATATTCATCTAATATGTTGGGGATCTTTTTAATTTAGTTTGGAATGTGAAGTAGTCTATTGATAATATTATAAATTTATACAAAAATATATTCTAAAATATATGGAATTAATTTATCTTTGTTCTTGTGGACCACCATGGAAATATAAATTTTAAATATCTAACTATTATATCATATATAAATAATTAATTGTAAATAGTTACCATTGTCACTTTCTAATCCTAGTATGGAGGGATATGGCTATAACCACCTGTGTACCATGGGAATGTGTGTACTTGTAGGGTGAGTTAACACAAACAATAAATGAATAATTTTATAATAATTATTATTATCATAATATTGATACATATAATATTAAAAATATTAGTAGTAGTATTAATAGTAATAAAAATTATCATCATAATCATCATCATAATGATATATATAATTATAATTTATTAAGGGAAACATGGTTTATGGTGGTTGGGGTTCAAATCATAGCTACTACAAGATTTGGAATCTCACAATACACTCCCCACAATTTGTACCCCTCCTGGGCCGACAATTTGAGAAAGGAGATAATGACCCCTCAGTCCCATCTCCAGTAGTCCTCGGGATGGAGACTAGCACCGAGGGTATAATAAACACATAGATGGGAGGCATTACCATCTAAGAGAACACATGCGGAAGAGAGAGATATGATAGACACCAACCAACTACAACTTAGATAGAAATACAAATGAAATCCAAAGTACAAATATGTGATGTCATGCAAAACTACTACAAATAAAAGGGAGAAAGCTGCAAGTAACCAAAAGAATGTAAAAATTGCAGCAACCACAAGCCCGAACAGCTCCTGCAACCCCAAGCTCTTAGAAACTAGCTTGATCTCAATCTTTTTCCTGGTGACCAGAAAAACAGTTTATACAAACATAGGGTGAGTATAACAGTATACTCAGTAGGATCCTCCCCGAAGCATCTCGTGAAAATGTAACGAAAACATGCTAAAGAACAGTGAATAAAAAGTGAAACTAACTCATCACCTAAACATGTATACAATGTTCCAAACCTCATCATGGCTACTCTCACCATGTAACACATTCAAGAATATATAATATAATAAATAATATTAATGGTACACTACTACTACTTCACCACTAGTTTTCCACTATTCCCCAACGTCGCATGTCCTAAGCATCTCTCTCCAAAATGGGTTGCCCGCAGACACCTGGGAGAAGTACCACAACATACACCACATGTAAATATACCACCACGTCCATGCAAGAAAGTAAGTAGGTAGTTTCTGGGAGCCACAACAGCTCACATAACATGTATCACAAGTCGGGTATTATACCTCAAGCCATTACATCCTATACACCGAGTAAGGATCTTCAATCCACCATAGCCTATACATGTTAAACCTAATTATCCATGGGAAACTATATCCATAATATATGTGTGAGAATAACCAAAAGCCATTACAGCCCCCTACACACATATATGGGTAAAACTAACCACTATGCCTACCACCACAAGTATCTACCAAGAGATGAAAGTGGGTCCAAAGGGGTTGGTCAGCCATTCATCCTCCCACCAGAATGTTGGGGAAAACACCTCCCAGGGCTCAGAATCCCTGGGGTGTTAGTTTCCCTTACTGACAGGGTGGCGTAGCGTATAGATTCTCATAAAGTACATGATACTATATCTCCCAACCACAATATGGGCATAACCTAGTCTTATACTCAACTGTAGCTAATGCCTCTTGGACTCCAAGCATCCAATTCAAATACTATGTATACTATAAGAACATAACCATTTAAAGAGCTTTAATACATTATTACATTCTCTTTTTATCAGTTGCACTTTACGTTAATTAATTTTATAAAAATTACTTATCCAGTACCAATTTCACATTAAAGTTCATTAGCATCACACCCAAAGTACATTGTTCATTCAAAATTACAACCTCATCATAATGTTCCAACAAAATCCAATCCCATGGTTTAACATCATTTATTCAATTATTTATTACATAATTACTTTCCCATATTCCCATGCATTCTAGAAAAACAATATATGCTACTAAACACAATGGGGATCAACACAGTGAGTAGTTGTACCACCTGTCGAGTCTTTGCCACCAATATGAAGAGCATAGACCCATCCTCCCTTAAGAATATAAACACAGAAATCATGTTGCATACCCCGTGTGTATTCTCATCGTTTAGAAGAAGGGTTTGTAAGACTATCTACCTTGAGTAGTGGGGAAAAGTAAAGCAGATAATCAACCAAAAATAATCAGAAAGAATCCAACAATCACATCCATCCCATTCCTTCATCACTGGTGTCCTCCCCGACACCCACATGCATAAATCGATGTGTCTCGCCACTCTAGGAATCATTTTATTCCACAAGCAAAGGTCTCCATGCCCCCACATATCATAATAGCCCTCCATGATCACATCACAACATAATCAATAGGAAAACAAACATCTTAACAATTAGGCTCTTATCCCATTAACAAGCAATAGGGTAAGTGAGAACCCTTCAAGGATTTATCAAACAAACAGTTCTTTAATCCATCTTGAATTAACTGATTTATTATTCATAGGTTCAATTTTCTAGAAACCTAATCAGTAAGCAGTCAAAAAATAATTAAACATTCTTACTGCGCCAAGATGATTAACATCAAATTATAATAAGGAGAACCAGATTCATTTACATGACTCCTTATCCTTTCACCAAATAATTATCAATTAATTTCTGTTTATGTTCATTACAAATTTCCATCAAGAACGAATAGCTAAACAAAGCAATCATAGATATCACACTATTTAGAAAAACAAGAGGCAATAACATACGATCGATATCTATTTATTTATCCAGTTCAAATATTTATTATGTCAATTCAATTGTCATCCACTGGGATAAAACATGCTAATAATATTGTTTCACATAAAAGTAAAGAGAGGAAATGGATCCCCTACTTCAAACTGTTCTTGACGTTATTTATACATGAAAAAACCACAAAACGGGTCACGATCCTCCAGTCACGACAACTGCATCCACCCAAGGATGCCACGATATGACCACACTAACCGAAACCCAAAAAAAATCAATTAGAATAATGGAGATCACATGATATAATGTGGAAAGGAGAAACATGAGAATATGAATCCCAAAATAATGACGATAAAACAAACCTTATATCAAAGATTGATGGATACTGCATGGTTTCATAAAAACAGAGAGGAATCAATCTTAGGAGGAATGTTTGATTATGCAACTCCTATGGGATGGAATGAGATGATCAAGAGTCTTACAGCTGAGAACAAGGAGAAATAATTAGGGAGGAAGATATCCCATACCTTTAGAAGATTTAACGGAATGAGAGTTTATGATACACTTGATTTCCCATTAAAAGTAGGTCGCATTAAACCACACGGTTTGACCAAGTAAAAACATACCAAGCCTTAGGAATAATTAATATAGGGGTTATGACCCTTGAATCATCCTTAAGAGTATATGAAACAAGGTTTTAAATGCATTTTACTTCAAAGGAAATGTCAAAGGGGAGAAACTATAGGATGCTGGAAACAATGTTCACAAACTCATAATTTGGAAAAGGAAATAAAAGGTCACCGTTTGAGCCACACCATTCTGAAAAAACTGTTCATGAACTAAAAATTTGGAAAAGTGAAGAAAAAGGCACCGTTACAACCCCACTGTTCAGGAAACACAGTTCATATAATCAAAATATGGCGAAGGAAAGAAAAGTTAACGGTTAGAACATCTCCATTCTGGAAACAAGGTTTATAAAATCAGAATTTTGAAAAGGAAAGAAAAGGTCACCGTTAGAGCCTCACTATTCTGGAAACACATTTCATGAAAAAAATTTGGAAAAGGAAAGAAAAGGTCACCATTAGAACCTCACTATTCTTGAAACACTGTTAAAAAACTCAAAATTTGGAAAAGGAAAGAAAAGGACACTATTAAAAGTTACCGATAAAACTGCTCACCAATGGAACTATTCACATAATTGGTAATTTGTCAAAGGAAAGAGAGGATACCATTTGAGGTTACCGATAGAACTGTTCACCGATAGAACTGTTCAAAGAGGGTCACCGATTCCACTACTCACAAAAAGGGAAAATTGGAAATGTGTTGGGGATAAGTCACCTTGACCTCCAGGAACACCTCAAACACCATATTTTAACAAATGATATGAGTGGAGAGGTTTGGTCCATTACATCAGATACCTCTCAAAACATTCTCATCCTTGAGACTTCAAAACCCACTGAATGTGAAAACGAAACGGGGTCTGAACAACAACCCACCGAGATACCTCTCAAAAGAGAGAAAGCCACAAAAGAAACAAATGGAAGCCATCTCATAAACCCAAAATGTTTATAACCATTAAGTATACATCGATACATGAAAGAGTTAAACATCGAACAGCTCTGGGTACTGAGCACGTATCTGTGACTCACATTCCCATGTACCCTCCTCCATGCCACCATGTCATCACAAGACACAAACCAAGGGGATAGAACACCCACACAACACCTTATACATATGGTCTTGGGTCTCCACAGGTCACTCCTCAATGGTAGTATCATTATCAACATCCATCTCTCCCCAATCGATGATTTGAGAGTCATCATGAAGATAATGACGAAGCTGTGATACATGGAAAAAATCATGTATCCTAATCATATATGGGGGAAGTGCTGCTCAATATGGCACAGGTCCAACATGAGCTAACACCTCAAAATGCCCAAAAAACCGGGGAGAAAGCATACTCCCCCGATGAAACCTTTTCTTCCCATGACGAGGATTCACCTTCAGAAAAATATGATCCCCAAAATTAAACTCTAAGGGTCTCCTTATTTGATCAGCATATGAATTCTGATGATCTTGCACTGTCTCCATCCTCTCATGAATCACCCGAACCATATCTATTTAATTTTTCACTAGTTCTGGTCCAAGAATTCCTGACACTCCGACCCCAGTCCAGCACAACGGAGTGCGGCAAGGTCGTCTATACAATGATTCAAAAGGTTCCAAACTGATGGTGGAGTGAAAAATATTATTTTAAGAGAACCCCACCAAGTGTAAGAACATTATCTACAAACCTCTAAAATCAAGAACATAAGAGCGTAACATGTCTTCAAGAGTTTGGATGGTTCACTCTACCTGACCATCTGTTTGAGGATGAAATGCAGTGCTAAGGAATAGTTGAGAACCGAAAGCATGATGGAGACCTTTCCACACCATGGATTTAAAAGGAGGATGTCGATCGGAAATGATCATCCTTGGTACTCCATGAAGTCTCACCACCTCCTCTAGATACTATCTCGTCAAAACATCCACTGAGCTCGACTCCTTGATCAATATGGAGTGGGATGATTTGGTTAAATGGTCCACTATCACCAAAATTGCATCATGTCCTCCCGGAGCTCGATGTAAACCAGTAACAATGTCCATTGAGATGTCCTCCCACTTCCAATGAGGAATCTCTACTGGCTATAGAAGACCACAAGAAACACAGTGTTTAACCTTCACCTTTTGGGAGACCTAACACTGAGACACAAACTCCGCAACTAAATGCTTCAGCCCAGGCCACCCAAAATGGCTCCTCAAGGCTTGGTACATCATTGTCAAGCCAGGATGCACTGCCAAAGATGATCTATGGAACTCTTTAAGAACCATATCGAGCAACGTCTAAGGAACAAAAATACTTCTGTGATACAACACTTGCTGTTGTTCATCCTCCGACTAACCATCAGCAACTTCACCACAAACAACTCATTCTCTCCAAACCTCCACCTCTGGATCCTCCAACTGGGACTCTTCCACCTTATGCATCAGGGATGATTGTACCATCATCTGAAAAAGACATCCTCTGCCCCAAACCACTCCCATATCAAGATGTAATGTTGATAGTTCTTTCATTACTCTCTATGAATCTCCAGATTCATGCACAGCTTCACTATGTGAATTTTGACTTTTCACATCAGCTAAAACATTCCCCTTTCCAGGTGTATATATTATCTCGAAGTCATATTCTTGTTAAACTCAATCCACTGACGTTGTTTTATGTTTATGTAACATTGGGAGAAAATATATGTCAAACTCTTATGATCGGTGAAAACCAAAAAGTGTACTCCAATGAGGTAATGTCACCACAACTTTCGAGAAAACACCACGGATGCCAACTCAAGATCATGAGTGGCATAGTTACATACATGGAAATGTAAAAGCTGAGACCTATATGAAAAAACTGATATTTTCTGCATCAGAACACTTCCCAACACTAGATGTAGAGAATCTTAGAAAACATCAAACTAAACTCCCTCAGCTGGAAGACAAAGAACACGAGCACTTACTAACTTCTCCTTTAGTTACTTGAGAACTTCTTAACACCGATCAGTCCATATGATTGCCTGATCATTTTGGGTCAAAGCTCTTAGAGGAGACACAACTCGTGAGAAATTGGCCACGAACCTCCTATAGTAGCATGCGAGACCAAGGAATCTTCGCACCTATGACACTGTCTTGGGGGATGCCCAAGACACAACTTCTTCTACCATCAATGGATCCACAACTACTCTGTGATGGGACACAACATTCCCAATGAAAAAAACTTCTCGATCCCAAAACTGAAACTTCGACAACTTACCAAATAGCTGATGTTGTTGAAGAACTCACAAAATGGCGTGTAGATGCTCTACATGATCTTCTTTAGACATAGATTACACAAGGATGTCGTCGATGAAAACTACAAAGAACATGTCCAGGAACTCATGAAACAGAATTTTCATCAATCTGATGAACACAACTAGAGCATTTTTCATGTCGAACGACATTACAACGAACTCATAATTCCCATGATGACAACAATAAACAGTGTTAGGGATATCCTCATCCTTCATACAAATATGATGATATCCTGACTGCTAGTTTATCATTGAGAACCAACTTTCACCATTCAGTTGATCAAATAAATCATCAATCTGTAGAAGAGGAGAGCGATTATTTATTTTCCATTTTGTTCAAGTGGCGATAATTAACAGACAACCGTAAATTTCGATTAGCTTTCTTCACGAACAAAACTGGTGCACTACATGGTGACACACTTGGCCAAAAAACCGCACTGTAAGAGACCATCAAGTTTTCTACATAGCTCTCGTAACTCAGAATGGGCTATCCTATATGGATACATAGATATAGGAGACGCTCTTAGTTATAGCTGTATCCCAAACTCGATCTATCATAGAGGGGGTAATTCTACAACCTCTTATGGAAAGACATTATGGTACTCTTCTATGACCCTAGGAAATGCCAACTGCTGAACGTCTGAAGAACTCAACCTCATCTCTTCTATCATGTATAATAAGGACAAAATGTAGCTATGACCCATCCGAGGGTCTCTCTCACCAATAAACACCATAGGCTCTCCATCCGCACAAAGAAAACAACATTCTTCCTGAAGCAATCCATGATACCCTACACCAAATACAAAAAATCCATGCCAAGGATGACATCATATGGTTTTATTCATAAACATTTGGAATCTCCCCATGAGCGGTGTTTCCCCAACACTAGCACACAGTTTCTACATAATCAAACAAGTCAGCTTGACCTCCAACTGGTATAGTCAACACCAAGGGCACTGGAATCCTCTCTACCTCATGTCCCAAAGCATGGAAAATGGTATGTGATATGAAGGAGTGTGTCGCTACTGAATGAAACTAGGCATACACCAAGGTAGAAAACAAACAAAGGGCACCTCGAACGGCGCGTGGCTCGCTTGGCGTTGGTAACACTAAATCATGTAGCTGACCACGACCACCTCCACGACCTCTCTAACCCTAATGAAGAACACCACCATGGATTAACTCTATTCTCTGAGGATTTGGTGCATCACATGGATTTCATATGCCTACCCCATATACCCTCTACTGATCTACAGCTGGTGTAACCTGCTGCTACTGCCTTGGCTGGAACTACCTCAATAGTGGAACCTGGAGCGGAGCACCTGGTGTACGATGACTACTCTGGAAGGTCAGGCACTCTCGCTACTAATGAACTCAATATCCTCAAGAAAAAACAAGAACCTAATTTCATGGAATAGGCATGAGAGTTTTTGACTCTGGAGAAACGAGATATGAAGTGCTGGGACCTACACCCGGCTGAACGAAAACTCGTTTTCCCTGAAAACTAGGAACCCCGAACCATAGCTCTACTTCACGAGGAATCACGATTACTCCCATATCGTGATGATATAGTTCTATGAAATGTCCTCCTGAAAACTGCGACCCTCTCCAGAACCTCAAGATATGACTTTAGCATAAATGGGGTGACCTGGCGCTGGATCTTTGGATGCATAGCCTCATCGAAATGCCTCGTCCTGGCCTCCTCATCTGGAAATAGGTCCAAATCATATTGTAAACGGTTCATGAAATAGATTCCAAACTCTCGCACACTGGAGCTCCCCTGTCAAAGTGTATGAATCTCCTGACAACTAAATGCCTTCATGGTCGAAGAAATATAATCAACTCTAAACTTCTCTTGAAACTCCTCCAATGAGATCACTGACTCCTCGTGATACCCAAGGAACAAGAACCTCCAATGCCTCACTACTCCATGCAACATTGTCACAACCAAGGAAACCTAGTGATCCTTCTGAGCGTAGATCGAACTGAAGCTGATCTTGACCTCCTCTAACCAGTCTTCTGTGACTGCATCTGAAACAGAGCTATCATTATTCTGCAAACTCTGGCGCTGAAACTATCAGAGTGTCTTCCGCCATGTGACATATTCATTAACCTCTACCCTGTGACAATCTGCTAGAACAACCAGCTGGACATTTTTTGAGCAAACCTTACAAGAACGTCGACCTGGAGCCATACCTGTAAAATAAAAAACCATTAGATCTCTTAAACATGTAATATAGAATACAAAAAATTAATTAATTAATTGTTTTTGTTGCTTTGATATTTGGTTAACCTATCCCAAGCTCTACCCATTCAAACATAGGCTCAATGAAGAATGGCGCATGATCCTTTCTTAGGTATCTACCCTGAAACTAGTATCACCTTGTTTTGTATCCATTGTAAACATTAAGGTCCGTACATAAGATCATAGGGGGACCTAAGTGCCTATTTCTCAGTCGGTCACCGGTGTTTACATCACTTTCTAAACATGAATGACACCGTTGCCCTCCCAACCTAGGCAACCTCATCTATGCCTAACTCCAAACTCCATCATATCCCTCAACCAGACCATAGATAGCACTCTTTCAGGACCCCTCCCCACAATGTGTACCCCTCATGGGCTGAAAATGTGAGAAGGGAGATAATTCCCCCCCGAGTCCTACCTCTAGTAGGACCCAGGTTGGTGACTAGCACCGAGGGTATAGTAAACACACAGATGGGAGGAATTACCCTCTATGAGAACACATGCGGAAGAGAAGGATATGATAGACACAAACCAACTCCAAATCAGACAGAAATACAAATGAAATACAAAGACCCGATAAGTAATGCCATGAATAACTACTACAACTGAAAGGGGAAAAACTGCAAGTACCCAAAAGAACGTAAAAACAGCTGCAACCACAAACTCGAACAGCTCCTGCAAACCCAAGCTAGTAGAAACCAGCTTGATCTTCGACCTGCTCCAAGTGACCTAAAAAACAGTTTATACAGACATAGGGTGATTATAGCTATATACTCAACTGGATCCTCCCTGATGCCTCTCATGAAGAATTAAATAAAACATGCTAAATCACAGTGAATAACAAGTGAAACTAACTTGTCACCTAAACAGGTATACTATGTTCCCATCCTCACCATGGCTACTCTCACCAAGTGATGCATACAAGAGTATATAATATAATAATGAATATCAAGGGTTCCCCATACTACTTCCCTACTAGTTTACCGGTTTTCCCAAATATCGCACGTCATAAGAATCTCTTTCAAAAAAGGATTGCCCACAGAAAATTGGGCAAAGCACCACAATATTCACCTCATGAAAAAAAACAACCAAATATAAGAAAGAAAGTAACCATGTAGTTTATGGGATCCACCACAGCTAGTATAACATGTATCATATGTTGGGTATTATACCTCAAGCCATTACAACCCATACACCGAGTAAGGATCCTCAAGCCATCACAGCCTATACACGTTACACCTATAGTAGTCGATAGGATACTATATCCACAATATATGTGATTGAATAAAAAAAATCCATTACAGCCCTCTACACACATATATGGGGAAAACTAACCACTGTGCCTATCATCACAAGTATCTACCAATATAATAGAGAGTGGATAAAGGGACTAGTCATCCATTCATCCACCCACCAAAATGTTGGGGAAAACACCCCCTAGGGTTAAGAATCCACAGGGTGTCAATTTCCCTTACTGACATGGTGGAGTAGCGTATAGAAACAAAAAATGTACAGGATACTATTGCTCACAACCACACTATGGGAACATCCTAGTATTAGAACTCAAGTGCATCTAACATCTCTCGGACTCCGGGCTGCAACTTCTATGACTAGGTATCCTCTAAGCACGCAACCATTTAAACATATTTAATACATTATATCATTTTTTTATCATTTCCACTTTACGTTAGTTAAATATATAAACATTAATTAACCAGTACCAATTCCACATTAAAGTTCATTAGCATTACACCAAAAGTACATTGTTCCTTCAAAATGACAACCTCTTCATTATGTTCCAACAAACTCCAAACCCATGGGTTAACAACATTTATTCAATTATTGATTATAGAATTACATTCCCATATTCCCAGGTATTCTAGAAAAACAATCTATGCTACTAAACACAAGGGGGCTAAACATAGTGAGTAGATGTACAACCCGTCGAGTCTTTTCTACCAATAGAAAGAGAATAGACCCAATATCCCTTGAGAAGCTAAACATAGAAATCATGTGGTGTACCCCGCATGTCTTCGCCTCTTTCAGAAGAAGGGTATGTAATACTAGCCACCTTGAGAAGTGGGGAAATGTAAATCAGATAATCAACCAAAAAGGATCTGCAAGAATCCAAAAATCACATCCATCCCATTCCATCATCTCTGGTGTCCTCCCTGACAACCACATGCATAAAATGATGCATCTCGCCACTCTAGGCTTCATCTGATGCCACAACCAAAGGTCTCCATGCCCCTACATATCAAAACAGCCATCTATGCTCACATCACAACTCAAGAAGCAGGAAAACAAACATCATAGAAATTGGGCGCATGAACCTTTAACAAGTAAGAGGGTAACACAAAACCCTTCAAATATTTATCAAAAATATATTTATTTAATCCATCTTGAATTAACAGATTTATTATTCATAGGTTCCATGTTTAAGAAACCTAATCAGTAAGCTGTCAAAGAATAATTAAACTTTCTTACTGCGCCAATTTGATTAACATCAAATTACAATAAGGGGAACCAGATTCATTTACATGCCTCCTTTTATTTTAACCAAATAGTTATCAATTAATTTCTGTTTATGTTAATTACCAATTTCCATCAAGAATGAATAGCTGAACAAAGAAAACATTGATATCACAATATCTAGAAAAATAAGAGACAATAACATAAGATCAATATCAATTTATTTATCCGGTTCAAATATTTATTATGTGAATTCCATTGTAATCCAGTGGGATAAACATGGTAACAATATAGTTTCACATAAATGTAAAGAGAAGAAATGGATCCCCTACTTAAAATGCTTCTTAACGTTTATTATACAAGAAAAAACCACACAACGGATCACAATCATCAAGTTGCGATAACTGCATCAACTCAAGGATTCCATGGTATGACCACACCAACCAAAAACCAAAGAAAACTCCACTAGAAGCATGGAGATCACATGATATAATATGGAAATGAGAAACATGAGAAGATGAATCC
Source organism: Viscum album (assembly GCA_963277665.1). NCBI lineage: Eukaryota > Viridiplantae > Streptophyta > Magnoliopsida > Santalales > Viscaceae > Viscum > Viscum album. The sequence goes on from OY728159.1 coordinate 1,932,854,067, forward strand.
CAAAATAATGATGATAAAACATTCCTTATATCAAAGATTGATGGATACTTCGTGGTTGCCTCCAAACAGAGCGGAATTAATCCTAGGAGGGATGTATGATTATGAAACTCCTACGGGATGGAAAGATATGTTAGAGCATATTACAGTCATGAACCAGGAGAAAGAATTAAGGAGGATGATATCCCATCTCTTTAGATGATTTAACAGAGCGAGGGTTTAAGATACACCTGATTTCCCATTAAAAGTAGATCACATTAAACCACGGGGTTTGACCAAGTAAAAACATCCCATGCCTTTGGAATAATTAATATAGGGGTTATGAAATTTTAATCAGCCATAAAAGTCCTAATAACAAGGTTTTAAATTCATTTTACATCAATTGAAATGTCCAAGGGGCGAAAATGTAGGATACTGGAATCACTGTTCACAAACTCAAAATTTGGCAAAGGAAGGAAAAGGTCACCATTAAAAAATTCCTGTCCTGGAAACATTGTCCATGAACTCAAAATTTTGCAAAGGAAAGAATAGTTCACTGTTAGAACATCATTGTTCTGGAAACATTGTTCACAAACTCAACATTTGGAAAAGGAATGAAAATTCAATGTTAGAACCTCACCTTCTAGAATCACTGTTCATGAACATAAAAATTGTCATAGGAAATAAAAGGTCACCATTAGAACCTCACCATTCTGGAAACACTGTTATTGAACTAAAAATTTGGCAAAGGAAAGAAAAGGTCACCATTAGAACCTCACTGTTCTAGAAACACTGTTCAGAAACTCAAAATTTTGCAAAGGAAAGAAAAGGTCACCATTAGAAGTTACCAATAGAACTGTTTATCGATGGAACTATTCACCAAGGGTCACCGATGCCACTATCCACATAAAGGGAAAATTGGAAAACTGTTGGGGATAAGTCACCTTGTCCTCCCGGAACATCTCAAACACCATATTTTCACAATGGAATGGACCTCAGTGTTCTGGGACATTACATGAAACCACATGGGGGGTCTCCTACTTTTAAATATGGTGTTCTAACTAGATAGTGGGATTAGTGTTGTGGTACACAGAAGAAATCATGTGGTAGGGTAATACTGTCACGAAATATGAATGACATAAGCTAAAGAATATGTGATCCTTTTTTATTACATAAATTTTCATTATATTTTACAAATAGATGAACTTTAAAGTTTAGTGTCGTGGAAATAAGGAACATAATACATAAAAAAATAAAAAATAATTTTAATCCAATTCAAATACATCATGAAATTTTAATCTTATGTAAAATTACTACATCTAATAACTTGGGAACATAGATAAAAGGAAGGGGTGAGCGGAAGGCCCAGTAAGGGAAAAATTAGTGAATTAGTTTATATGTGACCTTGAGCGATATTAATAAGATCATGAGATATATCATAAAGGAATGACAAATAGGAATATCATAAAAATAATATCATTAATAATTAATTTAAAATTTAGCTAGAAAATGTAATTTATACATTCATAATCATATCACTAATGTCCATACCCTTGGTGTCATAAAAAGTATGAAGGTTATTCAAAAAGGTATTTTAAAAATTATCATCTGTAGATATTAATTTTTTTCCCAATAATTTGAAGCATTATCAAGGTGCACCATTAATATGTATTAATTTTAATCTGATATAGGTATATCATCTTAAAATAATTTATAAATAACAAAATGAGAATAAAAGAAATGGGTTTCATATCAAAATCATGGGGTTTGAAAAATATCATAAAAACATGATCATTATGACATTGAAATCCAAAGAAAGGAAATTAGGGTTTTATTTATGAAAGATATATAATAAAATAAATAATTTTTATTTCATGATTATTACTTCTGAAAAAAAGTGTTTTGGGTATTAATATAATGAAAATAAATGAATTTCTTGAGAAAAAAGATAGAAATGTTGAGATGAACATTATATAGCATAATGGGTAAGAAACATGGTTTTATAAAAACCTTAAAAAGAGAGGGGATAAGGGAGACCAATTAATATGATACTAATTATAAAATATAGGGATATAATAATATTTAAATAATAAAATTATTTAGATATTTGAATGATATAAAACATAACAGATAACATTAAAAGAAAACAGAAGTTGAGAATACCCTTACCCGGAAGACTAACTTCTAAAAATATCTGATTGGGTCCAAGAGGGATTGACGACACCATGGGAGGACTACATGTGATTTATTAATATTATAGCATCAAGGGTGCTGATTTTGGAAAGAACAGAAATGATGGAATGGCCTGATATTTCATGTAAAAGAGTGGGATTTTTTTATTATTTTTCGTGGACACCTCATCAGAGGAATTTAAAAAACCATGGACATTCCCATGATAGTTTCCCATGGTTTTGACCACATGGGAAAGATCATATAATATATTAATCCACATGAGTTTACCATAATTTTAAATTAAATATTAAAACATTATGATGACATTAATCACACTAATAACTCAAAAACGTTATTTTTACTATTCACCAAAAAACTTAAACTTTTGTAAAAAGATTATAAATTCACCCTAACCTAATATAATTGTTCTGAATTCAAAAATTAAATCCTTTTTATGAAAATAAATTTTTTTAAATGTGAGACATTTAATTTTTTTGTAAAATCACTTTTTACACAAAAAATACTAATACATGACTAATAATTTCTATATCAGTTATTTACATATAATAATGTATCACATTACAAATCATGATTCCTGAATTATATTTATTCTTCCATAGGCCAGGATACTATTCCATTAGTCATATTACTATTCATAATGTTAATATTACTATTCATAAGTTACTAATCACCCATAATTAAGTTAAACGTATCAGTATATAAATTTATCATTGGTCACAAATGTTTATGTCAATTTTTTGATAATCATTTCACAGTATAAATTTTTTACACTATAATTTTTTTTAAATACTTATATTTTATATATGGATCAATACTATGAATCATCTTAGAAAAATACTAAATGTTAATCCTAGATTAACATTGGAATTTTAAATTCAAAAATGATGTTATTTTTACTAGAATAATTCTCTAAGTATCAAAAATATGTTAATAGTGTGTTATTTACCTATAAAATGAACATATCAAATTTCTCTCAATTAAATATATATCTTATTAAGAAAAAATATTCTTAAAATGGATGTGATGAAATAAATCCATGACTAATACAATTTTATTTTACAAAGTAACTATGGTCTCATTAACTAAACCCTTATAAAACCAACATAGGACCTAAGAGTAAGTTGTACAATTATGATATAATGTTGTGGTGGCTTGTACAACATTTCCCGAGTGGTGATTTTAATCAACATGAAATTCTCTCTTAGGCGGTTTTGTTCAAGCATAACATGTTGAAGCTCAGCTTGGGCTTGATCCTATAAAAAGAATAGTTACACTACCTCCTTTCTAATCTCCAAAAAATGGGATTCATATGGCATGATTCTACTAGTAGAGTCCATTGACAATTATTTGTGCATTAATTTTCCATTATCATGTCTATTTATAAATAATAATTATAAAGTTAAAACTTTAAAGGTTTCCAATGATCATATTAACCAGTTCTCATATAACGGTCAAAACCATATGGTTATATATCAATTATAATTATATTGATTTTGTTGCATATTCCATAATAAAATATACTTTTTTACGAAACAAAATATTACTCAAAAATTTCAGATCATCATAATCTTCCGCAATTTAAAAATATAGTTGCCAAAATTGTAAATTGTATCCTCAAAAGAGAATAGGTGTGAGAATTTCTTCCTAATAGCCTCTTATGATTACCACGTCAATTCTTAAAATATGTGGTTCCTCCAAAACACACTAACAAGGTGTGTAGTCTTATTGCATAGAAACATCTCTCTACGATCAATGAACTCCACCAACTACTCCTCACTAGAGGGTTCAGGTTCCAGTTTTATCACTTCTTGATTTAGTACATGTGAATAGACTAGTATGTATTTCCTCAAGTGGGATATGTGGAATACATAATTAATTTGAGCAACATTTGAAGGAAGTACAAGATGATAGGCCACTTCTCCTATACAATCATGTATTTCATAGGGTCTATCAGACCTGGGGATGAGCTTCCCTTTTATTCCCAACAACATGAATCTCTTCCATTGAAAAATTAGAAGGGGGCCATGTCATTAACATCAATCTCAATGACCATTCAAGATATTTCAGCATAGCTATTATGCAGACTCTGACCATTCATACTGTGTTGTCAGATGTCATGAAACTACTTTCTCTTCTCTTGCACAATATTAGGGACACAATTCTTTCTCTCACCATCATCATTCCAACAAGTAATATTTCTAAATTGCTTCCCATATAGAGCTTCATAGGGTGCCATTTGAATTCTCAGGTTGAATTTCATTATGTAAAATAACCAAATTAACAAGAGATGTTGATATCATCCACATTTAAATTCCATTGACCATGTTCTCATCATGTCCTCGATTGTATGAAAATACCTTTCAGATTGGCCAGCAATTTGTGGGTTATTGGCCGTACTAATATTCAATTCTGTACCTAGACCATGTTGAATAATTTTCCATAATTTTGATGTGAATTTCATATCATCATCAGATTTGATAGAGAGTGGTAACACATGCAGGCTTATAACATCCCTTAGAAAAATCCGACCATGATTTTGGAGAGATTAATCTTCCCAGATAGAGATAAAATGGGTAGAATAGGTTAGATAGTCCACTTTAACACATATTGCATTGTTTCCTTTAGATTTTCTCAAGAGGTAAATGAAAACCTACATAGTGATATTTTGCCACATCCATGATGGTAAAGGAAGAGGATTTAGTACCCCTTTAGAGGGTTTTTTCTCTTCCTTCACATGCTGACACACTAAGAACATTGTGGTTTAGTCAACAATCTCCCTTTTTATATTATACCACCAATAATGTTAAAAAAGATCCCTATAAATTTTTTTCATCCAGGATTTATAGAGAACATATATCTATAAGCATAATCTATTTCCCTCTTCATTATTTCCAGAATATATGGAACACATAGTCTTGTACATATTTTTAGTGCACCATCATGATCAATATTGAACTCTGGAAACATCCCATCATTCCGAGATGGAATATTCTTCTATAATAAAAGGAACTCCTTTTTAATATTTATGGATCATCTCTAGTAATGATGGTTGATAATTCATTTAGGAATGGGTTGATGATTTCCCTTCCCTTAAAATTCTTATGTACAGTTTTAATAGGATTTTATCAAGGAATCTCCATGAATCATCATCATTTCCATCACAATAAGGTCTTTCACACATAATGCATTAGTGACATTGGTTACTTTTCCAGATTGATATTAATTTAACAATCGTAGTCTTTTTGAAGATCTAACCATCTCCCATGTCTCATGTTCAATTACTTTTTTTTGAATATATACTTCAAAAATTGATGGTCTATGTGTATATCAAAAATTTAACCATAAATATAGTGTGTCTATATAGTTAGAGAAAAAAAACCACATCCATATGAAGACCATGTGTAGGATAATTTTTATCATGAGGCCTCTACTAATGAGAAGCATAAGAAATTCCTTTTTCATGAGGATTTACCCACTCCCTTTTAGAGATAAATCACTAAAAATAATGAATCCATCACTAGTAGAGGATAGGGTTAGCACAAGTGCAGTAACCAATTTCTTATTTAGCACTTAGAAACAATCATCATAGTTTATTTTCTAGATAAACACGACCCATTTTCGATTTAAAATGGTTAGCGGATTGGAAAATCTTATAATGTTTTACAGAATCCTCCTATAGTATCCTACTAAACAAAGGAAACTATGTATGTTAATTATAGTTGTACGATGAGGAAACTCTTCTAAAACCGTTTTATTTGTATGGTAAATTGAGATTCAACCATTGGTTACAATGTGCCCTATGAATGAAACTAGTTGTGAACAAAATTCAGACTTGTTAAACATTCAATTTTTTTCCATCCATAGAGTATAAAAAATAAACCCTAGATGATCCTCATGCTCCTTCAGACAATTAGAATATATCATAATTTCATCAATAAAAAGTACTAAAAATTATCTAGGAAGTCCGCAAAGACTGTATTCATCAAATCCAAAAACATATTAGGTGAATTAGTCAAACCGAAGGACATAATGAAAAAATCATAATGCTCATATCTTGATCGGAAAACGATTTTCAAAACATCTTCTTTCCTCACCCTCAATATATTATAAACATATCAAAGATCAATGTTGTTGAATAATTGAGCCCCATGATTCTAGTCAAATAAGTCATCAATATTTGGAAAAGGGTATTTGTTCTTCACTGTGATCTCATTCAGTTATCTATAATAAATGAATGATCAAATTTATCCATCCATATTATTTAGAAATAATATTGGTTCTCCCTAAGGAGACGAACATGGCCAGATAAACCCCATCTCAAAAAGATACTGGTGTTGTTTCTTTAATTCATTTAACTCCACATCTTCCATACTATATGGGGACTTTTATATCAGTTGAGATCTCAGTACTAGTTCAATGGATAACTCAACCTCCCTTTCTAGGGGAGATCTACGTAACTCCTCATGAAATATGTAAATTTATACCGAGATGATGGGTACATTTTATATACTTGTTGTCACATTTTATTATTCATCTTCACCTATCAACACCATAAACAAGGCTGTATGAGGTGCTTCTAAACAAATATCTGGTGGAGAAACCCCTCCATGGAAGATAAATATAGGATTCCCAATCAATACTATTGAGATTTACATGATTATGAATTTAATCGTTTCATTTTACTTGGGGAGCCAATCCATTCCTAGTATAATGTTTAATTAAAACATGTTAATGAATACTAGATTTTTTATAAGTGATGGAACCAAGGATTCTCGTTGCTAATAATAGTGGTCAGTTTGTGTTTGTTTTCAATCTGTACATGGATGAATAGGGAGTTTTCAAAGAATTGGGTCATATGTTTGTGGATGAAAACATTATTAAAGGTGGTATAATAATAGTACGTGGTGAAGGAACACAGTAAGTGGTGAAGTCATGTGGTATGTAGAAAAGGCATCAGGTATAAGGTGAAAGCGTGCGGTACATGGAACGGTTCATATAACTAAAAATAGTTTCCAGTGAAAGTATGCAGTGATGGCGTGCGGTACATGGAATGATGCGGAAAATTATTAAAAATGAAGGTATGTCATGAAGAGATGCAGTATACAGATTTTCAGAAATATGGTATGCTAAAGGTTAATGATATTCAATAATGGTTCGTAGTTAAGAGGATTCCAGTACAATGTGGAGTCTAACAGTATGCAAATGGAGTTCAGTTTATCATGAAAAATGTCCCACATTGAATATTTGGGTAAATTAGATTACTGAAATTCAATGAGTAATGTTCCTATTTAAGGATCAGTAATCCAATTTTTTAAATGATGATATTGTAGAATAAACTTTTGGGATGAAATTCCTGATTTCTGAAGTGGTACACAGAGGGGAAGATAGTACCTAGAGAGAATCATCAGTGTATGGAAAACTATTCGTGAAAGATAGTTCTGTTCATGAATGAAGCTCTCGTAGTACATGATAGAGAAAGTAAGTATGCTGAGCATGACGGTACATGGTTGAGTGGTGAAGTACACGGTGTAGGGGAGTATGTGGACCATGATAGTTTGGCGAGGTGATGGATGGTATGATGAAATAGTAGTGGTACACAGAAATAGTTGGAAAATACATGGAAATAACATCGGTATACAGAAATATCTAGACGGTACGTGGATACAGTAGTGGTACGCAGAAAAAAAGAGGTTCTCAAAACACCTAGACAGGCCTAAAAACTTGTCAAATCAGTTTTTGAAATTAATTTCCCTACTATATTAGTGTACTAGAAAATACTGTACATCTGTGTGATTAAGGGACTTCAAAAAATAATCCATTTATAGTTGAGGATGCCTGAATTAATGCCAAATCATTGAAGCGGTCTTCTAGTTGTTAAATTGGGTGATGGTTCATCCAACATAGTGAGAAAGGGGGAGTCAGCATAAGTGATCCAAGGGACACAATGTGCTATCCCTAATCCTTTGTAAAGGAAGTTTGACTGGAACAATGTGACTTTGGTAACATCTTGAAATCCACACCATGTGATGATTTTTGGTTTCTTATGACTGACACACTGTCGTTATAAGATCCATGTTTCTAGACCTTAGAGGTGACCTTGTAAAATTACTGTGTCATTTCATTGCATGTTATTGTTTATTTTCTTTACATCCTCTTATTACAGATTTAACTTGTTACTAAAAATATGTGAACCATATCCCTCAGTTTAAAAGAAAAATTTGACAACCTAGTTCACCTCTCCCACCCCAGGGTGTTCTGGGGTCCTTCAATAAGATCATTCTCACTAATGTAAATACTACACTTTCTAAAAAAAATTTATTATTGGATAATCCATCCATGATTTTTTGACTGATAACACTACTTTAAGCTGTTCAGGGATTGATTATATATTCATTTAAAGCATGGAAGAGATAGAGGAATTTATAGATCCACAATAAAACATTGTACATACTAGAATTGAGAGAACAAAAATAGTACCTTCTACCGCATAATTGGGAGATTCAACATTAGTTTTCATTATAGAAAAATAATTACCATTCTCCCTTGTAATTTATTGAGGCTAATATTGATTCCCCTCCACTTCCATTAGATTCAGACAATAATTAGAAATGTGCCCAAGCTATCCACACTTGAATCATTGGACTTTGAGTAATGCATGGACCATATTACCTTTTTCATTTGTGTTGAGATTTTGAGGCTTCACATAACTATAAAAATTCTGAGTGGCATGGCCATCTTTTTAATATTTGTAACACTTCCCTCACTCGAGCAGGCAGTTCTCTGAATGCTTCATCCCACAGTTATTGCATGTGGGGTATTACACATCCTTTCATCCTCTTCACTGAACATATATCCATTCCAATATTAGATACAATAATCAATTATATTCATTGTAATTTTGAGACCATTGAGTCTCACCATACTCCAGTTCAACTTTCAAAACAATATGCATGATCTCCTCATTATGGTCATAGTCATAGCTGTCTAGATTCTTGTAACGCTCTGACCCCAGTTACCCAGAGTTGGTGCATTATTAAATAAAATTGGCATGATCACAATAGATCAAGTCTTGAAAGCCCAATTATTTATTATCCTTTGATGCAATAGATACATATATAATTTTTAAATTACATCATGAAATAAAAACAACATTGTGTCCCCTTTGAACACACTCATATCCATTGGAATATCCCTACAAGTTTATCATAATATACTTCTTTACATCCTAGGAAAAGGAATGTATAAAAAAGGGGTGATATCAGAAGATCTAAAGGGATAAAAATATAGTAGAAACTATCATAAATGAGCATAAACATTTAAGTCAATGTATAAGAATAAAACACAAGCATTTTGAACATAAAATTCAGCATAATATGAAAAAATAAATCAAATAATTACATTTACATATTCAAATGGATATTCAAATAGTCGAATAATCCCATGTAATATCAATAGATAATTTTATAAGGATAGAACACATAATTCCGGACATCATAACCACTTATTCAACGCCTCATGCCAAGACTACAAATAAGATTATGTCAATGCCTTGTGCCAAGACACTATTTTGTCTCATGAGAGCTACTGATGCACCGAAGAGCTATAACGGGCTCCACCTATCACTTACTCAATCCAATTCATTCCTCATATGGAAAGTGTGAAACACAATATAATCATTCGTATTATGAATAGTATATAAATAGCACATCCATAGTCAAACATATCTCATTAAATAAAATATGGAATATTATATTATAATAAATCATGATCAATCAAGAATAAAATATAATGAGAGATACTGACATAGATTAAACTAATTAGCAAATCTATTTTGGAAAAATATCCCCATTTTATTAAAATCACTTAAAGGTTGCACTATGTATCAAAGAATTTGTTTAGAATAGATTTTGGAATCAAAGTGTCCCATACCACATTTAAAGTTTTGAATGAATTGTTTATTTTAAACATTCATGTCTATATATTTAAATCCTTAAAACTATTTTGAAAACATGGACATTAATGAGAATGGTTTAGAATAATAAATATTTAAAATATTTAAAATGACATTTTAGTTAGAGTTCTTAATCAAATGAAAGACACTTGAATAAAATGAATTGAGGAATAACATTAATCAGAACTTTATAATATCATGACAATAAAGGGATTCATGATATTATATGCAAAATGACAATATATACCATATATAAAATTGAATTGGTTCATAACAACAATGAAGTCTTAATGGAATGTAAATTGAAACGAAATCCTTTAAAATACCATATCCTTAAATTATGAATAAATGAATGAAATAATTATGTGTGAAAATTATAAAGAAAGTCAACATGATTATATATTCATTATAAATAAATAAGAGTACATTCACACATATTCTTGTAAAAACAACACCAATGACATGGATGTTTAACTCGACGAATTGAAATTTTGTTAACCTTACTCGTATCATGTTTATATAAATGGATTGATAATTAATAAATGGAGTGATTAGGTGTATCAAAAATATATCCACACAAAGGTTAGTGGAAATTAGTAAATTAATAAATATATAGTGATTTCACACAAAATCTTGGAGTAAAATAATCAATGATGTTTGCATAAAACCTATTGAGTGGAAATTGAAATTATAAATTCCATTACCATCATGGTAACATATGAAATATACACCCCATGAAATAAGGAACATACAATGAATATGTAAATACTCATAAATTAAATTATTTAAAAAAACAATCATGGGCAGTAGATGCACCAAAAAAATGAAATAGTGGCAATATAGCTTGAATCTCACGGGAATAAAAACTGAGATGAAAACCCCTTACCATTTACTTTTCCTTAGTAGAGGGTAGGTTAAAACCCTGTATAATGGTGAAATAATTGTTATTAAATTATAAAAAAACCACATACATAAAAAAGATATCATATATGATCTTCTATAATTTTCTTGTAAATGATATTTCTGTAGTATCATTGTTTTGGGTGTTAACAGATTCGTTTTTCCTTTATATGTTTTTTATAAGTCATGTTTGATATGGATAAGATGTATTTTATTCATATCTAGAATTATGTTAACTTCTTATTAATTAATTTTAATCATCAAATGAAAATTATTTTTGAATGGTTATGATGTGGAATGAAATCCCATCGTGTCGTGGAGACTGTAAGCCGTACGTACACACGAGAGACTATATTATTCTATTATTTGTGAAATCGTATGTAATTGGATGCTATATTATATATAAATAATCATTAACATGTTATACTTATTATCTAAATAAGCTATACTCATTATTATACCAATCCATGTAATGATGTGTTGAATAGAAAACTACACCACGATAAGGAGAATGTTAGACGAACTTAAGAACGTATGGTGACTTTGTCATTCATAGGATGGATAGAATAATGAATATGGTTATACCATATTTATAATAATATAACAGTATGTATAAGGAAATGGAGTCATTATTTTGGTACAAAAACAACAATTAATGAGGATGTGGAAGAAGAAAAGAACATTGAAAGAGGTGATGAAATTAGTACCTCTTCTTCGGGTGCTTCCTTTTAATTTGATCAAAAGGTATCATTATGTTGGCTTTATGATCAATATAAGGCCACTAGGATAAATTTATGTTAGTTTTTAGGATATGTGAGCAGGGGTTGGCCGATCCAAATGGATTTGGTGTTGTGATTTTGAGAGATGTTGTTGTAGAATTCTATAAGAAAGGTGAGGGTAACTTTAGCATTTGCTGTAAATAGTCTATCTTTTACGATGTCTTCTTGTATTATTATATTACCTGGTTAATAAACAAACAATAAAATTAAAAGGGAACCTAAAGTGGTTCATTATTGAAATATCTATAATTATATAATTTATTTGCCCTAACTTTATATTTTTTTCAATATTATATCATATAATAATATTGTATTTTTTTTAAATACTAATTTTTGAAAATTTTCACAATATTTAGTATTTGGTTTTTGTGAAATTCAAAAAAAAATGATTAATTCGAAAATAATATGTTAAATCAACCCTTAAATGTCATATTTCCATATAAAATTCGTGTAATGCTTCAAAAGTCTCAATTTACATTTATTTTGATATTTAAAACATCAATTATTTTTAATAATTCATTAATAAGGTAATTACTATATTATCATTGTGTCATAAATAAATTTAATTATATCATGTATAAAAATTATAAATAAAATACCATGATGTAGGAAATATTTTTATATTTCAATTGAATATTTATAGATGAATTTATCCTTTGCATAACCCTATAATAAAAATGGTTTAGTTATTAAACTTCCAATTTAATATTTTTAACCATTCATTAAATAAAATAATAATAAATGTCCTATTCTAATACATGTTGATCAAAATGAACCTATTTTATTCCTATGTTTTATTTGGGTCCAAATATACATATCCCATAGAATTAAGACATGTGTAATGGTAATTATAATATAATTTTTCCCTTTCATTTCCCTATTTACTTCTAACCATGGTAAATAAAATTCTAAAGTTACTATTAACCAAAAATTATTTTCATAATATTGAAAAAAAAATTACTTAATGATATCAAATGTGTCTCTCAAATTTTTTATTTTAAATTCATTGAAGCCGTAAAATTATGTTTTATGAAAATTTGCAAATGTGCATACGAGGTGAGTAAAAGACGATAAAAAGTTCAATAAAATTTTACATATATAATATTATTATATAAATAATTAAATTAACTACATTGGACTAATATAATAATTCTATATATATTTTTACATTAATATAAAATTGTGTTAAAAATAATTATTTAAATAAAACATCATCTTTAAACAAAAACACAGTGTTTTTTATTATTAATCGAAAATTGAAACTTTTTAGAAAAATAAAAAAGATCACCCAAATATAATTTTGATATTCCAAATTAAAAAATTATTTCTATTTTACCAAATTAAAATAATATATTTATTATTAATTAATTTAAAAAAATTTCCCATTTTAAAAACGAGAATACAGGTTGTTGAGAAGTAAAAATATCAAAAAATTGACATGTATTTATGTCCAAATTATATGTAAATTTAATTCCAATTACAAACATTGGATTAAATGATAAGTATATAATATAATTAAACTTCAAACCCATTAAATTTAATAATTTAACAATATAAATTATTTTGATTAAAAATTTTGTTTTCAATTAAAATTCAATATGTGTCACTATTCATCAAAATATGATATATATTGGAAAAGCACCGGATTTTTTTTCCAAACTACTTTTTATGTACTTATTCTAAATACGTAGTTTATTTTGTCAAATTGAATATATACAAGTGTCATATATTATATTTAAAAAGGTTTCTCCCTTAAAAGGTGGTAAAATTGAATTTATTTAAAAATACTTCATTTATCTGAAAAATTGAATTTGTTTTTATATTATGTCTAATAAATAAATTATTTGGATGTGAAAATTATATGGAGTATATAAAATTCAAATTGTAGTTAATATTATATATAATCGTTTTTTCAATGGCAAATTTGGTAAGTCGGGGAGCGCTCGAAATCAGTGTTGCGTATAACATAAGATATTGAATTAATTTAAAGAAAATAACTTACTATTAAATCATGGGGGTGTTATATTATTCCCTCTATTGTAAATTTCATCTACAAAATTTCAAAATTGGTATTGGGAACATCATTGAAAGACCCACATAGTAAAAAGAGTCAATAAAATGATCACATTAAAAGTGAGAAAGAGAAGTAAAATAGTGACCTGAGATAACACATACTATGATTCCATGTAGGAAAATGTGGATACGAAAGATAAAATAAGTGTCATGTTATGATGGATAGTGATTGAAAACATGATCAGGATAATGTTAACAAAAAAATAACATAAATTTATGATTGGTTAAATGGTCATTACATTCCTAGTAGGAAAAGTAAATAGACACAATTTTTTTGTATTGATTTCCATTTCATAAAGATTAGAAATTTATTAATGAGATTGACTAATAGAGTAAGGATATATAATTAATATTTAAATAATGTTTAATCCATTAATAAATTTCTACCACTAACTAATATTTTCTCAAAACAATGAGTAATCAAGATGAATTGGTCACACCTGAAGTGCGAGAGTCAACTTCTAGTGAATCACATAATCCACAAAGGATGAACTATATATTTCCCTTGTCATTAGAGACTAGAGAAAGACAATGTTTAGTACAAGATAACATTATCCAAACAATAGATAATCTTTTATAGAAATAAAAACTAATCTTAATTTTAAAAATTAAACAAACAATACCCAAAGTTCCATAAAGACAATTCAATAAAACATTTTCCTTAAAATCATTTAATATAATCAAAACTAAGATTGAAATGAAAAACATAGAAATATTTAATCACATAACCTTTCATAGTAAATCTGAACAATTATCTCCAAATAACATCAAATACTCTTAAAGTCTCATACAAAAGTGTAATTAAACATACCCTATATTCTCTTTGATAGGTTGATAATTTACATTAATAACATGAATCTCTATAAAAATTAGATTCTTTAAAAATAAAAACAAAAATCCTCCATTACATCTCAAATGAAATCCCGTAGTACTCTATATTACTTAAGCATATATTGTACCCAACAGAGTGAACGAATTCTAAAATAACATTTATCACTTATCACCAAATCATTTTCTTATAATAAGGATATCCATTTGGTAAAACGTAAGATCCAAAATGAACTTATTATTGATCTATAAAATCTTTTAACTAAAAATAATTAGTTACACTAACCAGGCACATCAAATAGTCAACTGGTAGGTGATAAATCTCAGTCGCACATTGGTTATGGGTTTGATTCCCACTACTTTTTATAATGCGACGGGTTGTCACATGATCTGCGTGTTTTCCTTTTTCAAAAACTATATTTTATAACTTTTTAAAATGAGTTAAATTACTTAAAATAAATATAACATAATATAACAAAAAATGTTATCTCATACCTCGCATTTTCATCCCAAAAATTAATAACCTATAATTTCCTCAAATTCATGGATCATATAAACCAAAATTGTTCTTTACAAAAATATTCACAAAATAAAATATTATTCTACATCAAATAGAATTTTCACATAACATACTGTAGGGTTACACATACAAGATAAGAGTCATCCAATTTTTTCCCAAGAAAAATGAGAATTAATACATTTAAACATTTCTCCATCAATTTATTTACACATAGGTTATTCGTTGACTGAATGGATATCCTATAGAATAGGGCATTGACTCGGGTATTGGTCAGGTCCCCTACATTTACGGTGAATGATTGTAAATGGATTCTTAGGATCAATTTTATTATCTTCCATTGTACTATTCATATTTTTTGTAAATTCATTACATTATGTCCTTACTTCCCATACATATTGAATTTATTTGTTCCATTGAGACACTTGTTTGGGTGTGTCCTTAAACATTTTTGGCATGATGGAAATTGATCTTTCTTTTCTCCACAGTCTCCACTATTGGAGCTCTTATCATTCTTGGTCATTTGCTTCTTTGTTGAGATTGGGAGTTGGTTAATGTATATATAGTTGATCATATTTTTGGAATCATACATTATCATAAACACGATATCTTTTATGCCTATCAACATTCCATTTATTTTCTCATTTCCACTATTTTTCCCTCCTTGTACATCATGTTCAATGTTACTATGACTTTTTTGGAATCTAGCCATTGACTAAAACTAGAAAGAATTGTTCGAGTAACAATATTCATGAAATTATTTAGGGAATATCATGACACCATTTTTTTCAATCTAAAACACCTTAGTATCAACCAAGGATATTTATTCTCATCTTATATTAAATTACTTCAAATCAGTTTGTAATTTAAATGTGAATTATCATAAGCCTATCTCATGGGAGTGGCGTAACCAAGAGTGTGGAAAGGCCCATTGTCGTGCACTGGTTCTCGTTTGAGTATTCCACAAAATAGTGTTTTTGAGTTTTACTTCTACGTACATATATTCCAGAGCTGCCTCTACCAGTTAGTATCTCGACAAGGATGCATTTCATAGAAAACCCACATAATATTTACATTACCAAAATTTTTGGATATTGTTCTATACTAATACTCAAATTATATCTTAGGTTAGTGTTTTATAATAACTGTTTTTCTAAATCTAGCTTCCATAGTTTTTACTATACATTCTCCAATACCAACTGTAATGCCCAGACCCTAGACAATCAAATTTGGTGCATTATTACATAACATTGTAATGATCACAAAAGATCATGCCTCAAAAGACTGATTAGTTTAGTATCCTTGTAAGGACTAGATACTTATATAAGTTTAACATTACATCATGAAATAAAGAAAACCAAAATTGTATACCCTTTGAATACACTCATATCTTTTGGCCTATACATATAGGTTAATAAAAATATACTTCTTCATATCCTGGAAAAAATAAAACATATGAAAAGGGTGAGCTCAGATATTCATTAGGAATAACAATATAGCAGAAACTATCATAAATAAGTGTAAACATTTGAGGAAAGGTATAAGACTAAAACACAAGCCTTTTATACATAAACACCAAAAAATATGCCAAAGATAAATGAAATAATTCCATTTATATATTCACATGGATATTATACTAGTCGAATAATAACATGTAATATCAATAGCTAATTTCATAATGATGGAATGCATAATTTCGTTCATCATCACCAAATAGACAAGACATCATGCCAATCCAACAAATAAGATTTTTTCAAGGACTTTTTCCAAGAAACTGGGTTGTCTCATGAGACCTACCAATGCATAGAAGAGCTATAGTGGGTCCACCCATCACATAATATGTTCAATTCATCCCTCATATGAAATGATTTAATCATTATCTACACATTTGTATTAAAACTATCATGAAAAATGTCAATACTTTTACCGAAAACCATCAATAGTATAAAAATAGCACATCCACAGTTAAACATAACTCATTCAATACAATATGGAAGACTGTATTATAACAAATCAACCTCAATGAAGAATAAAATTCAATTAAGGATATTGAGATAGATAAAAATAATTAGTAAATCAATTTGGGAGAAATATCCCAGTTTTCTTGAAAAAATTTAAAAGTCGGGGTGCATATCAAAGAAGTAGTTTAGAAGAGATTTTTGAATCAAAGTGTTAAATAAAAATTGGAATCTTTTGTAATGAAGTTTCATTTTTAAATTTTTTATCCATATAAATAAATAGTTAAAACAATTTTTAAAACATGGACATTAATGAGAATGATTTAGAATACTAAAGATTTAAATCATATAAAACAATATTTTAGATAAGAGTTATTAACAAATTGAACAATGCTTCAATAAAATTAATTGATGAATAAAATTAATCAAAAATTATAATATCACGAGAATAAAGGGATTCATGATAGAATATGTCAATGGACAGTATATACACTATTTAAAATTGAATTGGAGCATAACAACAAAGAAGTTTAAATGTAATATAAATTGAGACAAAATCCCTTAAAAAGACCATATCCTTAAATTAAGGATAAATAAATGACATAATTAATTGTGAAAAATCTAAATACATTCAATATGAATGAATATCCAGTTTAATTAAATAAGAGGACATTCACACATATTTTTCTAAAAACAACACCAATGACTTGGATGCTTAACTCAATGAATCGAAATTGAGTTAAGAGTATTCTTATCCAGTTCATATCGATGACTTGAGAATTTATCTAGGGATTTATTATGTGTATAAAATGTATATCCACACAAAGAGGAGTGGAAATTACTAAATAAATAAATAAATAATCATTTCTCACATAATCCTGGAGTAAAATAATCAAGGATTTTTGCATAAAACCCAATGAGTGGAAATTTAAATTAGATATTCCCTTACCAATTGGGTATCATACAAAACATACACCCCATGAAAGAACGATAATACAATTAAGAATTATTTACCAATAACTAAAATATATTTCAAAAGGAATACAATCATGTGCAGTACATACACCACACAAAAGGAAATATTGGAAATATAGCATGAATCCAATGAGAATAAAAAGTGAGATGAAAACCACTTACCTTGTAATTTTCCTTAGTATAGGATAGGTTAACCTCCTGTATAATGGTGAAATCATTGTTAATAAATTATAAAATAACCACATACATATATATGTTATCATATATATTATTCTATTATTTCATTGTTAATGATATTTCAGTATTATCATTGTTTTGGGTGTTAACTGATTTTTTTTTCATTTACATGTTTTTTAACATAGTCATGTTGGTTATGGATAAGATATATTTGATTCATATCCAGAATTATATTAAGTTCATAATCATTATTTTTAATTATTAGATAAAAATTATTCTTTAATGGTTATGATGGTGAATAAATTCTCATCTCTTCATCGAGACAGTAAGTTGTACATACGCATGATAGACAATATTATTCTATTTGAAGTTAAATAGCTTGTAATTTGATGGTATATTATATATAAAGATTCATTAAAATTTTATATTTATTATTTAAATTAGTTATACTTATTATTATTCACATCCAAATAATGAAGTGCTGAATAACAAACTACCCCACGACGTGGAGATGACAAGCCGTATGTACGCAAGTATGGTGACTTTGTCATTTATAGGACTGGCAGAATACTGAATATGGTTTTACCATATTTATAATAACATCACAATATATATATATATATATATAAGTTACTGGAGTTATTTTTTTTATGGAAACAAAAATGAAATATTAAGTGGAAGATGAAATGACTTTAAAAGTGGTGATGAAAATATTACCTCTTCTTCGGGTGATTCCTTTTGATTTAATCAAAATGTCTACATAGGATGGCTTTATGAAAAAATTAAGGCCTATATGTTCAATTGTGTGTATTTATTAGGATATTCATGAAGGTGTTGGAAGTTCCAAATGGATTTTGAGGTGTGATTTTGAGATAAGGGTATGTACCCTTTTATAGGAAAGGTGACAGTCTTTTTAGGAAAAGATTGATATATTATTTTATTATTAAATTATATTTATATTATAATAGTTCCAAATGGATTTTTATAAATGATAATGTGGGTATGGATTGAAATAATCTCAAAAAATAGGTTTTATATAATTTTACATCACCATATTAACCGTCTATTTTAAATTTAATTCTTAGTTTAATAGTTTAACTTTTTCCAAGTCTTCTTGTATTTTTATATTATATTGTTATTAAACATACTATAAAATGCCAAGAGAACCGAAAGTGGTTCATTAATGACATATCTATAATTATACATGTCTTTTGGATGATCCTTATATTTATTACGAATATTATATCATTTAATAATATAGTATTAGTTTTAAAAACCCATTTATTTCATTTTTGACACTATTTAGTATTTGGTTTTTGTGAGAGTCAACAAAACATGATTAATTTGAAAAAAATACATTAAATCAACCTTAACATGTCATATTAACCTATAAAATTCTAGTATTGAATAATAGGTCTCAATTTATATTTATTTTGTTATTTTTAATATCAATTATTTTAATCATTCATTAAAAAGGTAATTATTACGTCATCATTATGTCATAAATAAATTTATTTATTTAATGTATAAAAATAATAAATATAATACCACGATTCAAGAAATATATTTATATTTATATTGAGTATTTATATTTGAATTTATCTTATGTAAAACCCCATATATAAAATGGTTTAGATTATAAACTTTGAATTTAACACTTTTAACTCTTCATTAAATAAAATAATAATAAATGTCCTAATATATTCCATGTGGATCAGAAGGATCCTATTTTATTCATAAAGTTTATTTTGGTATAAATTTACTTATCCAATAGAATTATGACATGTGTTAGGGTAATTATAATATCATTTTTACCTTTAATTTCACTATTTACTTTTAACCGTGGTAAATAAAAATCAAAAGTTACTTTTAAAAAATATTATTATCATCCTATTGAAGAAAAATTTACATAATGATGTCAACCATTTCTCTCAAATTTTATAAATTCAATTTACAAAAGTGTTAAAATTATTTTTCATTCAAATTTGCAAATATGCCTGGAAGGTGAGTAAAAGGTGGTAAAAAGTTCAATAAACATATAAATATATATAATCTAATTACAATATTACATAAATTAGTTACATTGGAATAATATATGAATTATTAATCTATTTTAATTTTAAAATAATTTTAAAATAAAAATAATTATTTAAAAAAATCGTCTTTAAACATTAACATTGTGTTTTTTACTATTCATCAAAAATTAATGTTTTTAGAAAAATACAAAACAGAAATCATATAAAGCTAATTTTTAGACTCCATGATCAAAAATTATATATATTTTAACAAATTCAAAACATAGAAGTTGTATTAAATAATTTTAATATATATTACCATTGTCAAAACTACAGAGCGGGCATTTGATATGTAAATTTTTTAAATAGATTCATATGTGTTTATTTACAATTTATATGTAAAATTAATTCCAATGAACAAAAATGTATTAAATGATATTAAAATAATAAAATTATACTTAAAAATCATTTAAATTTATAATTTTACACTATGAATTATTTTGATTAAAATATTTTTTTTCAATTAAAATTTAATATATTTTTTCTAATTCATCAAAATATGAATGTTATTGAAAAAGAACCAAAACATTATCTGAACTAAATTATTATTTCCCAAATATAATGAAGAATATTATTTTGTCAAATTTAATATATAAAAGTTTCAAATATTGTATTTAAAAAAGGCTTCTCCATTAAAAGGAAGTAAAATTCTTATATTATGCCTAAGAAACACATAATATAAATGTTTAAATTATATGTAGTATATAAAATTCGAAATTCATTTAGTACTATTCATAACCATTTTTTAAACGGATAGTTTGGTAAGTCGTGGTGCACTCAAACTCAGTGTTGCGTGTAGCACAAGCTATTGAATTACGTTAATGAAAAAAATACTTTGAAATCTTGTGGAATTATATTTATTCTATAAATTAGGTTTTATTACACCAAATAATCTCACATCCTTCCCATTATGAACGATGATACTTCTTGAGGGTAATGGGTATTGCTTGTAAAGTTCATCTCATAGCTTCCAAAATATCTGTTCTCCTTCTATATCAGCTCAAAAAATTCACTTCTCTATTTTTGTGCCCATCAAACATTGAAAATAGGTATTTAAGAAGATCCCTTTGAACTCTTCCCACTCCGTATCTTCAATATTCCCAATTGGAATAATGTTTTTAACCATTTCCCACCACTGATTAGCTTCTCCGTCTATGCATTAAATAGCCAAAGTGAACTTCTTTTGTTCAGATCAGTGGATTATAGAGAAGATATTTTCAATAGAGCTAATCCATTGTTCTACAATCAATGTGTCATTAGATCCATTAAACAATGATGGGTATTGATGCCTAAATTAATCAATGTAAAGTTGTTACCATCATGGTGAAATCTGTCTCTCATCATGATTAATGTTATTCCCCATAACATGTGTCATATGGTTCATCATTCTGATAAATTTTCCCATTTCAGCTTCCATCAGAGGGTCGTCAGCTCATGGTTCATTGCGATCCCTATTTTTATGGTTCCTTATATTTCCCCAATTTTTTATCAGAATAAATCCTTATTGGGACACATATTTCATTTATGAATCTTTTAACATTAAAATATTTTTATGCCTACAAACATGATTTTAAAACAACAATTACCTTTCTATGAAAATCCTTCACAATGGTTGATAATAATATTTTGATTAACCAAACATATCTGATGTGTGTGTAAAAATAGTAGTGCATCAAGGCCCATTTTCGAGCACGAGTTTCTGTTTGAGTCTAGATTAAAGTTGTGTCGTCTGGTTTTACCCCAAGTTATATTATTTACGAAGACACATCCACTTTTTGGTAACTAGGCCTGAGATTATTTTTTTGGAAGCCACGCAATTAATACTTAACCTAAATACCCAGATGATTTAATATATATAATATTTTATATGCGGTTCTTCCTAAAGTATTCATATCTTAATTTCCAAAAAAACTAAATATCTTATGTTAACATCTATGGAATCCTTCATTTTCATTACATTAATTTTCATTACCTTTTACAAACATAGGATCTTTAATGTTTAGTGTCTTGGAGATATGTACATAATACAAGAAAACATAAATTATTATATTAATTCAATTTAAGGGAATCTTGAAATTATTATCCTTATTATAATTACTTCACCTTATAACCTAGGAATATACATCAAAGGCAAGGGTGAGCATAAGGCCTAATAAGGGAAAAATAATTTAATCAGATTACATGTGAACTCGATCAATATAAATAAGAACATGAGGAATATCACAATGTAATGATAAATAGGTATATCATGATAATAATACCGTGAATAATAAAATGAAAATGTTTATACACAATTTATTTTATACATTCATATGCATATAACAAAGGTTTATCCCCAACGTTTCATAAAAATTACCACGGTTATTATCTAAGGTATCACAAAATGATTAATCTCTAGAGATTAATTTATTTACCCAGTGCACATGTACACTATTAGGGATACCACATAATATTTATTTATTTTCATGTCATACACATATTCCACCATAATGAATTTTATAAATAACCCAAAGAGAATAAAATAAAAGAGTTATATATCAAGATCACGGTGTTTTAAAAATTTCATAAAACATGATCATTATGTCATTTATTAGACATGAAAACATAATGATGGTTATATTCTTTTAAATTAAAGAATAAAATAAATTATTATTAATTATTCTTGAATACCTATAGAAATTAAATATGTCTTTTTATTCACATTATGAAAATAATATAATATCCTGAAAAAAAGAGAGAAATCATGACATGAAAATTCAGCAACATAATGGTTATGAAACATGGTTTTAAGAAATATTAAGAAGAGTGGGGAAAATGGTCACCATTTAATAAAACTGTTATAATACAATATATTGATAGAATAAAATAAAAATAATAACTTGTAATGTAAATTTAAACTACATACCACCTAAAAGATAACATGAAATGAAAAAAAGAGAAGTTGGGAATTCCCTTACCTTGAAGAGTGACTTATAAAACTCTACGATCTGGACCTTGATGGCTTGAAAAAACATTGGGATGATTTTATAGGATGTAATAATATCATTGATTAATGGGGGATGATTTTGGAATGAATTAAAAAAAATGTAATTTCATGATACTTATAGTAAAATATAGGGATTTGTTTATTAATTTCTGAGGACACCTCATTAGTTGTATTTTCAAACCCAAGGGCTTGGTCATGGTATTTGCCAATGGTTTTCAAAATGTGGGATATCACATATCATATTTTAATCAAAATTATTCAAAATATAATTTTAATTATATATTACATCATTATTATGTCATTAAACACAATGTAAACTAAAAAAATATTTCTACTATTCACTAAAGAAAAATAAATTTTATAAAATTATCATAAAATCACCATAACATAATATAGATATTTTGAATAAAAAAATGAAATAAATTTTATGAAAATAATTTTCTAAAAATTATAAATTAAAGTTTTATAAAAAAATCAATATTTACTTGAAAAATAATTTTAAATAACTAATAATTTCTGAAACAGTTATTTACTTATACTATTATATCATATTACCATTTGAAATGCCAAAATTGAATTTATACATACATAGGTGTGGTTACTATTCCATTCGAAATATTACTATTCATAAGGGTAATATTACAATTCATAATTTACTCTTCATTAAGAATTACTTATCAAAATCTAAATTTCGTAATAATCACAACAATTTATGTCTATTTTTTTAAATAATTTCATATTACCAATAATTTAAGGTATAAAAATTATTTTAGAATACACTATTTCTCAATATTCATCAATAAAATAAAAATTCTTAGTAAAAAACTAATAATTCACCCATGATTAACATTTCCATTTTAAAATAGAAAATGATATTTATTTGTTCACAATAATTATCTATGTATGAGAAATATCATTATAGTATATTTTTTAACGATAAAATCAATCTGATATTTTTTCATTTAATCATATATGTTATCAAGAAAAAATATTCTTAAAATAAGAATGATTAAATAAGAATTTTATTTATACAAAGGGAATACACAATGTATATAAGGCCCCATTACATAACCCCTTATAAAACCTATATAGGTCATAAGTGTATGGTGTGAAATGAAGATAGAATTTTGGGGCGGATCAAACAACATATCCTAAGTGGTGATTTCTATCAATAAGAACTTCTCTTGTAGGCGATTTTGTTCATGATTAACATGTTGATGCTCAGGTTGGGGTTGGTCTAGAGAAAATACATGTGATGCTACCCCTTCCCAAGCTCTAAAAAATATTATTCATATGGTATTATTCTACTGGTAGAGGCCACTGAAAATTCATTCTAAATTAGTTTTCCATTATAACTTTTACTTAGAAACAATAATTATAAAGTTAAAATTATTATGGTTTTCAATGGTCATATTAAAAAATACTAAAAACCCTATTGTTATATTTCAATTATAAATATATTGTTTTATTGATTATGAAATACTAAAATATACTTTTTAGGGAATCAAAATATTAATAAAGATGTTTAGGTCGATACAAGAAATTCATATTGG
This sequence comes from Viscum album, assembly GCA_963277665.1. Taxonomy (NCBI): domain Eukaryota; kingdom Viridiplantae; phylum Streptophyta; class Magnoliopsida; order Santalales; family Viscaceae; genus Viscum; species Viscum album. The sequence continues at coordinate 1,932,879,008 of OY728159.1, forward strand.
ATGAAACACTGAGGTGAGAGTGGGGTAGTGTTTTCATGTCATAAAATATGGATATCATAGTGTATATGAGATGGTATGATCCTGAGTCAAGGTATGATGGTAAGATAGAATATAGGGGATAAATGAATGTTTATTATGATTTATAATTTTGAATTTAGGCCATAAATTTGTGCATTTAGGCTAGATTTTCTGATTTCTTGCTAATAATATAGTGTATCATTTAATATATTTTTTCCTCCTGGGTTCATACCAATATTTGCATGGATGGTTGTGGATTCACCCACTTAATACCTTGGGTGTCTGTATTCTTTAGTTTTTAATCCCCTAAACTGAAATAAATATTATTATATGGAGTTATAAAGATTAATGGAATCCAAATAGATGATGATTCAAATTGAGAGTGAAATTTACCACCTTTATAGGAATATATATGGGAATTTGATATTGATGTTGTGTTCTATTTTTTGAAAATGTAATGATCATTCTTTGGAAGAAACATTGTAATTTGAAAGAGCTACACCAATGGATGATGTTACTATTGTGAAATAAAAACTATATGATGAGTGTAAATCATGACCATTTTAATCATTTAATATTTTTTTGATAGAAGAATAGATATATAGGCCTCAATAACTCATGTTGAGGTGATTTTGGATAGATTTTTATGGAGAATGGAAATTTAAAAAATCAATTATTTTATAAATCATTCAAAAAAGGATACAAGACATAAATCTAAGTGTTTTCTCTGATGTTAGATGGATAAAATATCAATATATTGGTGAATATTATAGATCAAAATTAAAATTAAATTATAAAACGAAAATATAATCCCAAAATATTTTAATTGTTTTTCAGACCATAATGATCCTATGTTAAATATTCTCAAAATTCTATTCCTTGGGAGATATGACAGCTATAAAAGCCTGGAATTTCAATGGGATTCAAAACCCAATTACTACATCATTAAACCTATGGTGGAAGTACCAACACACAAACTAGCTTTAAATGTGGTGTCATAACATGCTTATAGAACCACACCTTTTCCATAGGTACAACTAATGGAACATGATTTTTATGGGAAAACATAAATCAATTATAATACATGCACATTATATGGATAATGAAATAAAAACCCTCATTACCATATTTAACATATGAATATTTAATACTATTAGAATATTGATCAATTTAGGAAAATTTTTTTATGAGGATCTATTCAAAGGAATTATAATAGTATTGTTTTCTCAAAGAAATCCTGTAAATATCTCACATATCTCATATGTATCCCCTGCATGCATATAATGATTTCCAATATCTATTTATATATATTACAAAAAAAAATCAAAATCATTTACAATTAACTAATTTATTTTTATAGAATAATTCTTTCAAAATCATTATATTAGATGAATGTTCTATTAACCAATAATTCACTTCAATAAAATATATATTACTTAAAAATATTTAATTATTCATTTAATTACCTTAGAAATAACTCATACTTCTCTATAAAAAGAATTACATTTTTTATGATAATACATAATAGAATAAAAAATTATAATCCTTCCATGATGTCGTCTGAAATGAGTTTCTAAAATCCTCAAAAACATTCATAACTAAGGATTAATATAAGAACTTGGTTTATCACTCATGTATAGATCCATTAATTTTTTGTCTAAATATTTAATTTTGTACCTAATATGGGTGTGTAAGAAGTTAGTAATGGTTGCAAGGTTGTTGGGGATTGGTTGGAGCATGGAAACCATCTTTTTGGAGAAAATAGTTATTGTGCACAGTTTGGAGAAAACAGTAAAGGAATCTGGCACTATTTGACATACCGTTTAGTCTATGTTTTTTCGGAAAGAGCCACCTCACACAGTTAGAGTATGGTCATGAAACCTAACCATGTGAGCACCCCAATTTCCCATGCTATTTGTTCAAGGGTTGCATATGGTTTGAAAAACAATGAGTACCAAACCCTTCGGGTAGTGCGGTCCCTCATGGTTTGCACATGGTTTAAAAAATTGTCCAGACAAACTTTGCACTTGCTATTTTTATTTTTAATTTTCCATTTTTCCCTTAATGATCTAATTGTGTCACTACTTCTTCTCTAATTCGACTATATGTTCTAATGACCCATTTCTTTCTCAATTTGTGTCTTTTTGAATAACTAAACTGGGAATCAAGAGTTCTCATTCAGCTGGAATTTGATCAAACATTGGTTTATCACGTTAGATGCACAATTGTATGTAATCGAGTCCCCTTTAGCTGTTGTACTTATCTTTTACTCTCGACCTAGATATCTCCATGTGATCATTTTTCTCATTTTCTTCTATATACTCTGATCCATGGAAAATCAAGGTTCTATAATGAAGGATAATGATCATACAACTCTAAGGTGAGTGGTTTATAACTCATCCCTAATGTTCATTGTTATTGGAATGTTCATGTGGGTCCCACCTATTTCGTTTGAATCCACTTCTTAAATTTACATGCCATGATTGTACTTTATAGAATCGTATTGTTATTCTCTTTCCAAATATGTGATTTTTAGTTAGTGGTTACACCCAAAACATAATCTTCCTCGGGTTGAAGGTTATGCCACAATTGAGTTTTAGTGTTTCAACACGTTTGAGCCACCGTTCAGGTGTTCCTTTGCTTGACCATTCTAAAAGTGAGTTTTCTTATAATAAATGGCCTCTTATTAATGAGAATTTCATAATGTTATGTTCCATATATGCTCACCACTTGACCTACCTATGTTAATTTCATCCAAATTATAGGGAAATATGAAATGTGGAAAGGAAATTATTCAAATTTAATTACATGACCTTATTAAAAGATATTGAATAAATGTTACATTTTTAGCACCCTTTTCCATGTTAATGGATGTTAGTAGAGTGAACCTCAATAATTGAATATCCCTTAATGATTAACTAAGACTTGATTTAATGGTTGCAATGATACTTTTCATATCCACACTAATAGAAGACAAGGCTTATCCCATTAAATAAATGGTTTCCACTTTACATGACCTATCCAAACTAATGGATGTTAATACTTTAACTAAATGAAATATTACATGACTATAATATCAATTAATAATTGACTAATTCTAGATTGCATTGGATTTTGAGAGGAGAATACCTTGGGTCTCGGGAACCTCATTCTAATTCAAGGATGCGGTTTTCCTAGGTTGATACCCAGCTAATCTATGGTTCATTAATATTCCTTGGATTCCTAGTATTCTATTGTAGGTTCCATTTATTTATTATCAGATTCCTCCAATACACTCAATGGGTCCAGCATCAACTAGTATATGCCATTGTGAATGCCCATAGGGGCCTATCATGGCATATCCACAATTTACTATGGTCAATCACCTTGGACTCTGTAATAGACTTATTGTGGAATTCCTTGGATTCAGATCATTGGTTTACACTCTTACATTTTATCTAGACTCAGATACTAATGAGTTAGAGTTCTGTTAGAATTATGTTACCTTTGTTATAACCATGAAACTACTTCACAGGATATCATTTTCAGGATTCCTTATTACATCTTTGGACCATCAGTACTTATACTATCACGAGGTAAGGTTACTTATCTATATGGATCATGTGACATATTAGTAGTAAATGTTAATCGCTTAATTAAATTTTACGGGTTACATGTCCATACACCAGCTTAGGGTTGAAGTAGGTACTTGGGAATTTTTTGATATTTTACTTTTTTCTTTACTTATTTATGTATGCCTACACACGGTAACATTACATTACATAGGACTTATGTTTTAGACAACTTTGGAGGTGGACCACTGAGATTTATCTCACAACCTCTCCGGGATCCATTTGGTAATGGAAATAGATTATATGGTTTCATGTATTGACAAAGGGAAGTATACTTCTTCCAATACTTGATTTATTTCTTTTAGAGATAGAGCTTGATATAAGATGACTGAGATAAATCTCAGGAAGCTGGGAGTAATATTTTATTTGTTACCTTGTGTAACATTTTATGCCTATTTTCAAGTATCCATGTTTTTTCGTTTCTTAGTGAAATTAAATTACATTACCATTCTTCCAGTTGATATAGTTATTGTTATTCTCATTTATCTATTGAATGAAGTTGATATCACTGTATAACTATATGGATTCTGTTGTTTAATATTCAATATATTCTTTTCGATGTAATTCACTCTCGTAATGAGGTAATAGTCTTCCCACAGACACACGGTAGGCCCTTGATGCTACTTGGCAGCCTCTGGAATTCCGGAAGATGTGCTTGTGGCATGTTGCCCACCAGGCTCATGGTACCCTTTAAGTGTCATCTGTGTCTGGGTTGTCCCAATGTGGTATCAGAGGTAGTTTTGTTTCCTGTTTTACTATTTAAAGACAATAGGTTGGAGAAAATGAATAGTTGAGACTTAGTCATAATCCATTCCTGGCTGTCGGAATCCCACATCCGGGGTAAAACCCATGTTACCCAAAATTAATTATTGTTCTATTTTTTCTATTACAGTTGATATTATTTCACCGTTGGCTAATGCACACGATGTGTGGTTTTTTCGTTAATACTTTGTTAAGGGTCTCATTTTATCCATGGCCTAATGATATGATTGAATGTATCATTTCCACATGCATCATTATAGTCACATATAACTCACATGCCATGTTTATTGCATTTCCATATAGGTTCATTTCACTACATTGAACTGCTTGATATAATTTTGATTTATTGGGTGATGTTGTGATAGATTCATTTACATTTATTATGTGGGATTTAATTGAGCTATTTCATGTCTTAATTCATGTGGTTTATCCACCCTCATGGGTTGGGAAGAGTAATTTACCGAATCATTCCATTTATCTATAACGAAATGGGTGCCATTTCTGGTGATAGGTGTTTGGGAACTGATTCATCGGAAATGACTATCCATTATAAAGTAAATCCTAAAAAATAAAATTAACTATTTTCACATCCTTATCCTACTATGTCATAACTATGAATGGTAATGGAGTGACCATAGAAATTAAATACAACATAACATGAAACTTATAATTGTGCACTTACTGATACATGGCCATCTATCAGGGTTGTTTTTATAGTTTTTCATAAATAGTGTGTTCTTTTACCTTCATATTCTGTAAGTGATTATATATTTTGATCATATGATTTTTCAATGGCATGTTCTTGGAATTTGTAGACCAATACCTCCACGACGTCCTTGTATCATTCGTGAGTAGGGTGGTGATGAAGATGCACCAAACATGAAAGGCCCTAAGCCTCCAGTATTACATCCAGAAGTTCCCATAAAGAACCACTTTATATTCCTGATTCAAGAATTGATTCCCAATTCCATGATAGTTCCATATGTCTGAGGAAGTCAATACAAGATTCTCAATGGGTTGCACCTATGATAGTTGAACTAACCCGTGAGTTCCTGCACCAACATCCACCTACATCTTTTAGGGTATGGTAGGTCTCAGGCTGCTGAGTCTTGGATATACTCCATGCTATATTTATTTTAGCATCCGGAAATTCCTCTAGAGTGGAGATTCAATCATTCGTCGTACATACTTTGGGATTCACCCAACATTTGTGGGATATGGTTACCCAGGTCAGTCATCATTAGGGCATGTTATATGATGAATTCTAGACTGCCTTCTATGATCAATTTATTCCTCAGGTAATAAGAGATGACATATCTAATGATTTCATGCATCACGAATAGGGTTTTATATCACTATTTGAATATTCAGAATTTTTCACTAATTTACAAATCTTTTCATCCATTTCACATGCTAGAAATTTTGAGTCTAGGATCCATTACGACATCCGATCTTAGGTGGATTTCTCTCACCTTCCTACCTTTTCTTCAATTGTTGATCAGGACCCTTTCACTAATTGTAACCTGGGAGATGACATACGTATTATATTTAAAGGATCAGTGTTGCGTCAGGCCAGTAGTTGTTTTGGTGGCAGGAAACATTCCATTGAGGTTTTTCGATAGGGCAGTGGCATCCAAGGTACCCATATTGATATCTCTATTGTGTTTCATCATTGTCGAAGACCGGTGCAGAATAATCCCCAATGCGATAGAGAACATATGAATTGATGAGCTTGTGGTCGTATGGGATATCTTCAACACATTTGCAGGACCTTTCAAACTGCTTTGTGTTTTAAAGGATAAACATATGCTCCACTTTCAAGAGACATTTATTTTGCAATGTGTCAAGTGGGGGTTATCATAGCACTGGTAGGTCTAGAAGAGGAGGTGGGCATGGTCGTGGTAGTTCGACCCCTGATAACCAGCAATGCCAGAAGAGTAGTCATGATCATGGTAGTCAATCTTTTGAAATTGTTCATGGATCAGGTCAATTTCATGCTTTACAACCAATACCATAGGATCAGGGTGCGAGACCTACTACAGTACGATGTGCTATTTTAGTTTCATATACTATAAACTCTTATTTGATTGATATAGGTGCTTCAAAATCATTTATTTTTATATCTATCGTGGATAGTCTCATATTAGAGATACAATATCACTATGGTGTAGTGAACCTCAGTACCATGATTGGAATACATGAAGATAGAATACATCAGTGCAAGGAATTTCCCCTTGAGGTTGGAAGTTACCTTTCCTTGTCGAATTCATTTGTTCTCGAGATGATGGGCTATGATGACATTCTTATGATGGACTGGTTACTCATCTATATTTCCTTTGTAATCTTTTATCAGTGTAAGGTTTCTTTTACATCACCAGAAGTCAGCAATTATCATTTAGTAGGTGAGTGGGATGACCAGGTTGGTAGAGATTGACCGAAACATCATGGGATATGTGAAGTGACTGACCATATTGAAAATATTTTCATAGAGGATCAGAGTTTGTTTCAAACGGATTTCCCTCCAGTAGATGATCAGTTGAGGTAGGTCTTTCCTGATTAATTTTCTAGAATGGCTCTTAAGAGATAGGTATAGTTTATAATAGATCTTGTTATGGAAGCAGCTATGGTGTCCATTCCTCCATACAAGAAGGAACCTACTGAGCTTCAGGAGCTCAAGCAGCGATAGATGATCTAGAGGTCATGGAAATTTGTTTTCATATTACATCGTCATGGGGTTATCCTGTGATTTTTTCTAAGAAGGCGGATGGAACACTTAATCTATGCATTGATTACAGAGGGTTGACCCAGCATACAGTCAAGAACTAATATCCACTTCCTCGTATAGATGATCTCTTTGACCATCTCTGGGGAGAAAAGGTGTTCTGTAAGATCGACTTGAGTTCATGTTATCATCAGGTGTGAGTCAGACCATCAACCATACCTTGTAAAACCTTTTTTATTAGTTGTGGTACTTATGAGAACCTTGTTATGTCGTTCAGTCTTACACACACACCTTCTGTTTTCATGTCTTTGATGAATATTGTTTTCCACCCCTATTTGGAATCTTTTGTGGTGGTCTTTGTGGATGAAATATTGGTGTATTCTTGAACTTTTAACGACCATTCCATACATCTTGATATTTTTCTCAGTACAATGAGAGAGCATCAAATTTATGCCAAGATTGGTAAATGCGATGTATGGATCAAATCCACATCTTGGGTCTTATTATTTTAGAATCTGGAGTACTTTTTGACCCTGAGAAGTTTAATGTTGTAGTTTCCTAGGAGCATCCCCAAAAAAAATGTTTGATATTAGGAGTTTCATTGGGCTAGCATGATATTATAAGAATTTCATTCAAGATTTTCTCATCTTGATTATCCTCTTACTGGTCTTACAATGAAGAGTTTCAGGTTCACATGGTCAGAAGAATGTGAGAAATCCTTTCACGAGATAAAAGGGATGCCTGTATTGGCCCCTGTTCTAATTATTCTTGAACCAGGTAAAGGTTTTATTGACTTCTATGATGCATTGGGAATTTTCATAGGAGTAATGTTGATGTAGTATGACAATTTCGTTGCATACGAATCTCGGAAATTGAGGCCTCACAAGATAAATTACCCAAAGCACGACCTCGAGCTATAAATAGTTGTCTATGCCTTATGCTACTTGAGACATTATATGTTGGGTGAGAGTTTTTTTGGTGTATACAGATCACAATATCACCATCTATATCTTTTCTATGAATTAAATAAACCTTAGACTGCAGATATTCATTGAATATCTCCATTCCTGTGATTCAGAGCTTTCTTATACTCCTGAGATGGTAAATGTGGTCAATGATGCACTAATACAAAAAACACAAACACAAACCATACAGGAAGCCAATGATGAATGGATGTTAATGGACCTATTTTCTGAACATCATTCGTAGTTTCATGATAGTCACAAGAAGCATTACCACTCAGACTTAACAGTTACCTTTTCCATCCTTGAGAAGGATAAGAGTAGGTGGTTTTCAGATCCTATGTGTTTGGTTCTCCGTGAGAGTATATCAGGAGATAACCCACCTTCTAATTGGTCTATATATAGGGATGACAACCTGCGTCTATGTGGATATATCTGGGTTCCTGCAGATACGAGATAGGCTTTTATGGAAGAGTCCCACACTTCCCAGTGAGATGTTCATCTAGGCATATCTACGATGTATCGATATATATGACGCCGGTATTGGTGGCTTGAAATGAAATGTTAGATTTCATGCCTTATCACTAGTTAATCCACTTGTCAACAGGTGGTGGTAGAGAACCAGAGACCTACAATATTGTTACAACTGCTTAGTGTCCTATAATAGAAATGTGAGGACGTTGCCATGTATTTATCAATTATATTACATAGGTCACTGAGGGGTAGTGATGCTATCTAGATATTAATTAACCAACTATATAAATAATCCCAATTCATTCTTATGTGAGTAAATTTCTTTGTTGAGGAAATTTTATGACTGTATTTCTGTGAGATCATATAACTCACGGTGTTCTGCGTATTATAATTTTAGATAGGGACTCTCATTTCACATCACTGTTCTGGAATGGTTTTCATAACTCGATGGGGTCTCTACTTATTCTAATCACAAATTTTCAACATTTTCCCAATAAGAAATGGGAAGGGAAAATACAGGTTCTAGAGGATATTCTCTGAGCATCTATCCTTGATATCAACGGTTTTTGGGAGAAGTATATTACTCTCATAGAGTACTCTTATAATGAAAGTTTTTAGGAAACAATACAGATGTCTCATTTTAATGTCTTATATGGTAGGACATTTCATTTTCCTTTGTACAAGATAGAGGTAGGTGAGGTAGCCCAACTAGGTCCTCGTCTCGTTTAGGAAACTTCAGAATAGGTTCAACTCTTCAGTAATCATTTGACTCCTGCTCAGACTAAACATGAATCTTATGTAAATTTTCCTCGACGGCCTCTTGAGTACGATGTTCAAAATCATTTTTTCCTTCGGGTATCACTCGAGATATGGAATAGATGGTAATGAATCAGGGAATGGAGTCCCCTTATTACGTCAGTCTGTTTGATATTCTAGAGAGAGTCGGGATGGTATCCTATCGGTTGGTACTACCTTAGAGGTTCTATGTCATCCATGGCATTTTTTATGCATCACAGCATGGATAATAACATTTTACCCCATATAATACCTTTTATCCCATGGAAGATGAATTTGATAATGATGCTACCTTTGAGGAGTATCTAGTACACACCATTGAACAAATCACGAAAGCTCTCTGAGGCTTGTTTTCCCTCTCGTATGGGTATAATGGAAACACGACCAAGTACAGGGTGAGACATGGGAATGGAGAGTCGTTGTAAATTCTCAGTGTCTAGTGTTGTTCATAGATTTTTTTCTTTATTCTAGGATAGATAACTCAAGGGAGAATTCTTTTATGTGGGGAAGACTATAAGAACGTCTTTTTTCACACAGGTATGGATCGTTTAATTTTTGGTATAAATATTTCAATTGAACCAAATAAGGATGCCAAATGAGTTTGTTAAAGTTAAAAAGGAGTTCGGGGCTTGATCGAATCCTAGAACCTATATTTTTGGAGAAAAAAGGCTTTGATAACAGTTAAGAGAAAACTGTTTAGGAATTCCGCATTGTTTTGAAAACTGTACAGGCCTTGTTTTTTTTCTAGATATAGCCACCTTTCATGGTTGGTGCACGTCCATGAAGCCTAACCATGCCAGAACCACTTTTTCCTTGCTATATGTGCATGGTTTGCGCATAGGTTGAAAAACTGTGCTGACCAAAACATTTGGGATGAGCTGTCGCACAAGGTTTGCAAACGATTAACAAAATCGTGCTCACAAACTGTGCACATGCTATTTTTTAGTGTAATTTTATAGTTTTTACATTAATAATGTAATTAATTATCCTATTCTTCCCTACTCTATATTTATGTGGGATTTATCTATTAATCACTCAATTTTGGGATTTTTGAAGATCTAAAAATATAATCAAGAGATCTCTTTCTTCTGAAATCTGATAAAGCTTCCATTTGTCATGTTTGGTGTGAAAATGTAAGTACACGAGTCCTGTTTGTACATTATTCTTTTATTTTTTTATCTTGACCCAGATATATACATGTTATAAACCTTCACCTTTTCTTATATTTACTCCGATCTGAGGAAAATCAAGGGTCGATACGAGAGGAGAAGGATTATAATACCCTATGGTGGGTGATCTATAACTCATCCCTAATGTTTGGTGATTTTTTCAATGTTTATTTGGGACCCACCTATTTTATTTGAAGTCGTTTCTTAAATTTACACAAAATTATTATACATAATAGAATCATATGGTTTTGCTCTTTCCAAATATGTGATTAGTTGTTAGTGGTAACACCAACAACTAAACCCACCCCATGTTAAAGGTTATTCCATAAATAGTTTTTAGTGTTTCAAAACAATTGATCCACCTTTCTGGTGTGCCATTGCTTGACCTTTATAAACATGAGACTTCTTATTATAAATAGTCATTTATTAATGAGAATTGTATAATGGAAACTACCATGTATGCTCACCACATGACCCGCCGAATGTATGTGCATCCAAATGATTAGGAAATATCAAATGTGGAATGGAAAGTATACTAAGTTAATAAATTGGCCTTATTAAATGATATTTAATAATGGTCACATGTCCATATCACAATTTCCATTTTGATGGAAGGTATTGGAATGAACCACAATAATTTAATATGATTTAATGGTTAACTGAGACATGATTAAATGGTTACAACGATACATGGTATATCAACACTAATGGAAGACAAGGCATGGACCAATAAATAAATGGTTTTAACTCTACCTTCCCTATCCACACTAATGGAAGGAAATACTTGAACCAAATTAATTATTACATAATTATAATATCAAATATGAATGAATTGACTCGAGGTTGCCTTGGATTCTAATAGGATACTACCTCAGGTCTTGAGACCCCCATTCCGATTCAAGGATGCAGTTTTCTTTGGTTTATACCCACAAATACTTCGGTTCATGTCAATTCCATTGATTCTCAGTATACTACAATAGGTTCCCTTTCTTTATTACATGATACCTCCGATACACTCCATGCAACGAACATTTACTAGTAGGTTCCATTCAGAAATCCCATACATCCCTCTCTTTTCATAGCCTTATTATACCTTGGTGGATAACATTGGACTTGGTAGGTTCCTTATTTTGGAATTCCAAGGATTATGATTATTGGATTACACTATTACAATTTAGATAGAAGTAGATACTATGGAGTTAGAATTCCATGAGAATTATGTTACCTTGATTATTACCCTAGAACTCCCTCACTAGATATCATTTTTATGTTACCTTGTTACATCATGGGACCTCCACTACATATACTATCATGAGGTTATGTCAGGGCTGGTTATGCCTCACATGACTGTTAACATTAAATGGTAATTGATTAGTTAAAATAAACTGTTAAGATGTTCAAAACCCAGCAAAAGGCTGAAGTAAGTACATGGGTATTTATTTATATTATAATGATTTCATTACTTATTTATGCATGCCTCTATATTTTTATATTCCATTACATGGTCTGTATGTTATAGAAAATATTGGTGGTAGCCCACTAAAATTTATCTCACACCCTCTTCGGGGGTCATTTGTTACCCAGATTAGATTATATGGTTGTAGGTATTGATAAAGGGAAACATATGACAACCAACACTTAATTTTATTCTATTTAGGATAGTGATTCATAGTAGATGATCAAGTTTGATATCTGGATTCTTGGAGTAGTCTTTGATTTCATTTTACCTTGTGGAACATGTTATGCCTATTGTCATGTATCCATGCTTTTCGGTTTCCTATTGACATGTCATTATATCATCATTGTTCCTGTTGATATTGTTTTTTTATTATCGTTTATCTATTGAATAAATTGTTTTCCGATTTTTAATAGATTTATCCTTCTATTTACTATTCATTATATTCATTCTGTTGTGCTATACTCTTCTAATGAGGGCATAGTCTTCCCACAGACACACACTAGATCCTCACAGCTAGTCGACATCTTATAGCATTCGAGAAGATGCATTTGAGGCTATGTGGACTCTTTGTACAGGGACCTCATTATATGGAATCCGGTTCCAGGTCGTCATATTTTATCTACACAGATTGATTTTCAATGACTGTATTATTATATTCTCCAAATCGTGGTGGCATTACTAAATACCATTATGTGTGTATCTATGAAATAATTGAGTGATTTCAATTTATATTTATTTTACATTAATAAGAAATAAATTACTATTGGTGTGACTAAATCATTATATCAATTTATAGTGTAAAGAAATATTTTGAAATATTTAAGTAAAAATGAAAGTATAATATCTTATTATTTAAATTAAATTTGATAAAGTATAACATTCAATAATTTTATAAGACACCTATATGTTAAATTAGTACTACTCTTTTTTATTCATTCATAAATGTATGTATTGAAAATATAAGCATAAAATAATTACCAAACATCCAGCTGGAATTAATTATAAAAGTGAATCATCACATTGTGGAGAATATATAAAATTTACACATTTTGAAAAATAATAAAACATGAGTGTCAATATTCAATACGTAAATGTAAATAGTCGATTAAAAAATCAATACATAGTCTAATTCTTATAATTTATGAGTCATTTCAAATTGTATCAATATGAATATTAGTTTTTTTCTTTGTGAAATACATCTCTTTCATATATAAATAAGTCAATTAAAAAAATACTTCTATACATATAACTTAAGGCATTGAAAATATTCAAATTCTAAACAAACATAATACTCAATGCTTCAGAACATAAAATTTATATACTTTTCCAAATCTCCACTTTTAATATGTAAAATTAAATCATCACATATTGATGTGAACATAAATGTAAAAAATATTTTGAAACATTTATATAGAAAAATTATGCATAATAAAATATAAATTTAGAATAGAAATTAATAATAAGATAAAATAATAATAAATAATAATAAATTAATAAATTTAATAAATTATACTTATAATAAATTAAAAAATAGAGATAATGTATTTATTAAAAAATAAATAAACATTAAAGCAAGGATACTCTAAATGTTCACCACATTTTTATAATTAAAAAACCACAACATCACCCCAAAATATTTGATGATAAAAAATATAATAAGTTATCTAAAAATGTAATAAAAAATATTTATTTATGTTGATAAAATATAAATGATAATTTACATCAAATACTAAATAGAAATTACAATAGCTTAAAGAAAACTATATTTTATACTTATAAATAATTTATGTTTTCATATATTCATGGATTACATAAGGTTGAATCAACTTACGATCAAGAACTGATATCCACATCCTCGAAAAGATGATCTCTTTGACAAACTCCGAGGAGTAAATGTGTTTTCTAAAATCGACATGAGGTCAGGTTATCATCAGGTGTGAGTCAAACCATCATGAATACATTGTAAAACATTCTATAGTAGGTATGTTCTATATGAGTACCTTGTCATGTCATTTGGGGATACAAACGCGCTTGTTGTTTTCAAGGATTTTATTAATATGATTTTCTACCCCTATTTCCACACTTTTGTCATGGTGTTTTTGGACAACAACTTACTGTATTCTCACACCCATAATGATTGTTCCAAATATCTTGAAATCATTATGAGTTCACTAAGAGATCAATTTTTTTTCCAAGCATACTAAATGTGACTTCTGGATCGATATGTTCTAGTTCATGGGTCATATTATTTTAGAATCTGGAGTATTGGTTGACCTTGAAAAGGTTGATGCTGTAGTTTCCTTGGAGAATCCCAAAAACATGTTTGACATTAGTAGTTTCATCACACTCACAGCATATTATAGAAGTTTCATACAATACATTTCTCATCTTGATTCTCCTATTATTAGTCTTACAAGGAAAGGTGTCAAGTTCACATGGTCAGAAGCATGTGAGAAATCCTTTCAAGAGATAAATGGGAGTCTTGTAACAACCCATATTTTGATTCTTCTAGAACTAGGTAAATGATATATCATATTCTATGATAAATTAGGAAATGGGCTAGGAGTATTGTTCATGCATGAAGTAAAATTTTTTATATACATATTTCGGTAGTTGACGCATCTTCAGTGAAATTATCTGACGCATGACCTTGAGCTAGTAGTAGTTGTCCATGCGTTACATTACTGGAGAAATTATCTATTTATTGAGAACTTTGTGATGTATATAGATCAAAAGAGACTCAATTATATCATTTATCAGCAATACTTGAGCCTCATACTGTGAAAATTGGTCTAATATCTAAAATCCTTTGATTTTGAGTGTGGTTATACGCCTCGGAAGTGCAATGTGGTTGCTGATGCACTTAGTCGGAAAACTCAAAAACATAACGTACAAGAATTCAGTGATGAATGAAAGATAATGGACCTATTTTCTGAACATTACATGGAGTTTCATGATAGTTACAAGTAGTCTTACCTCTCAATCATAATAGTTACCTCTTACCTCTTTGAGAATGTGAAGAGTAGGTATTTTTCCTAGCCATATGGTTTGGTTATCCATGAGAGTATAGCAGAAGATATCCCACCTCCAGATTGGTCTATGGACTGGGATGACGTCCTGCATCAACATGGATGTATCTAGGTTCATGAAAATATGAGAGTGGAGTTGATGAATGATTCACACTCTTCGCAGTGATCAGTTCATACCGGAATCTCAATGATGTATCAGGATATGTGAAACCAATATTGGTGTATTGGAATGAAAGGCCAGATTGTAGGCCTCATCAATAGGTGTTCCACCTGTCAGCAGGTGATGGTGGATCACCATAGACCTGCATGATTTTTACAACCAATTATATTCCATGAATGGAAACTTGAGGATGTTTCTATGGATTTCTTTGTTGAATTATCTAGGTAACCATGGGGTAGTGATGCTATCTGGGATGTCATTAACCCACTAACAAAATCATCCCCCTTCATTCCTATTTTGGAGACTTTCCCTGTTGGTGAAGAGGGAATATTTTATGTCAATGAGATCATATGACTACAAAGGGTTCCTCATACTATAGTTTTATATAGGGACTCTCATTTCACTTCATGGTTCCTAAAGGGTTTTAAAATATCTATGGGGACATCGGGTATTCTAAGAAAAAATTTTCACCCACAGACTGATGGTCAGTTAGAACAGAAAATAAAGGTTATAGAGGATATTCTTCAAGCTTGTTTCCTCAATTTCTGCGGTTTTAGGATAAGTATATTTTTCTAATCGATTTATCTTATAATAAGTGTTTTCAGTTAATGATCTATATGGATCATTTTGTGGCCTTATATGCTAGGACATGCCATTCACCCTTGTTCTAGGTAGAGGAAGGTGAGGTAGCCATCTTAGGTCATCATCTTGTTCAGGAGACATTAGGATAGGTTCATCTATTCTGGATGCATATGACTTCTTCTCGGTCTATATATAAATCTTATGCCTAACATTGTTGATGACCTTTTGAGTTCAATGTTGAGAATCATGTTTTCCTCCAGGTATTGCCAAGGCTAGGGAATAGATGGTTAAGGAAGATAGAAAAATATGTGGCCTCATTACGTTAGGCTGTTTGAAATTCTAGAGGGAGTTGGTTTAGTAACCTATCGGTTGCTACTACCTCAGAGGTATTGTGTCATGCACTGCATCAATCTTGTCTCATAGCTACACCAATATCAAGCTAAATCATCTCATAACATTGATCCTAAAGATGATGAATTTGATTCTAATGCTATCTTTGAGAAGTATCCAGTACACATCATTGACCAAAGAATGATGTCTCTATGACGGAATTTTGTCCCTATTATATAGGGAATATGGAATTACAACCAAGTATAAGATGAGTAATGAGAATTGAATGATGATGTATGTGCTCAGTGGCCATAGTTTTTCTCAGAAAGTGTTTCTTTACCTTTAGAATGAGAACTCTATGGGGGTGAGTTCTTTTAAGGGGGAATACTATAAGAACACAGTTTTTCACTCAGGTATGGATCCTTTATTTTTCGATCTAAATATTTAAATTTGGCATAATATTTATGCCTATTGAGTTAGTAAAGGTTCCAAGGGTTTCAAAGTATTTTTCATAGCCAATAACCCATTATATTGGAGAAAAGGCCTTCAGAATGGTTTATAGAAACCTGTAAAGTAATTCTACATGGTTTAGAAAACTGTGTGGATAATGTTTTTTTGGATAGATCCACCTCGCACAGTTGATGCATAGCCGTGCAGCATAACCGTGCGAGCACCCCATTTCCCCAGTTATCTAGGCAAGGGTTTCGCTTGGTTTGAAATACTTTGCAGAAAAAACCATTCAGGAGTAGCTGTCCAACACGATTTGTGAACCGTTTGAAAACCATGCAAACAAACCGTGCACAAGATATTTTTCTGGGTAATTTTCATGTTTTTTCTATAATAATCTAATGAAGTCAACTCTTTATCCTTAATAACAGTTTATGCAGAATTGACCTATCTCTCTCACTAATTGAGGATTTTTGAACATCTAAATTTGGAATCAAGAGATATCCTTCGTACGACATCCGATCGAGCTTTCATTCATCATGTTTTATATGTAACAACAATTACTTGATTCCTCTTTGTCCTTTCTTATTCTATTTTTTTGGCTCAACCTTGATATCTCCATGTTATATTTTTCACCTTTTTATAGAACTTCTATGATCTTAGGAAAATAAAGGGCTGATACCAGAGGTGAAGGATCATGAACCCTTATGGTGGGAGGCCTATAACTCATCCCCAAATTCATTGTTTTTGGGAAGTTCATGTGGGACCCATTGGTTTTGTTGGATGATGTGTCATAAATTTACATACCATGATTATACATAATAATATCCTATGGTTTTTCTCATTCCAAATATGTGATTAGTTGTTAGTGGTACACCCACAACTCTATCTGCCACTTGGCGAAGGTTATTACATAATTTGGTTTTAGTGTTTCAGCACGTTTGAGCCACCATTTGTGTGTGCAATTTCTTGACCATTCTAAAGGTGAGTCTTCTAATAATAAATTTTTTGTTGTTAATGAGAAAAAAATAATGTAATATACCATGTATGCTCACCACGTTTCTAACATAAGGTTTGTGCATCAAAATGATTAGGAAATTTGAAATGTGGAATAAAAATTATACTAAATAAATAATATGGCCTTCTTAAAAGAGATTTAATAAATGTTACATGTCCAAAGAACCCGTTTCCATGTTGATGGATGGTAGTGATGTGAACCTCAATAATTGAATATGCCTTAATGGTTTACTAAGAATTGATTAAATGGTTTCAATGCTAGTTAGCATATCCACACGAATGTAAGACAGGTCTTGGACCAATAAATAAATAGTTTCAACTCTTCATGACCTATTAGTCCTGTTTGAACTCAAGAATTGAACCAAATGAATTATTAAATGATTACAATATCTAATAGGAATGTACTTACTCGAGATAGCCTTGGATTCTGAGAGGATAATACATTGGGTCATGGAATCCCCATTCTGATTCAAGGATGAGGTTTTCTTAGGATGATAACCATATAGACTTTGGTTTATGTCTATTCATTTAATGATCGGTACACTACTACAGGTTCCAATGATTTATTGCAGGATAAGTCATATAAACACCTTGGATTTGGCATTGACTAGTTGGTTACATGCTGAAATCCCCTAGGATCTTATCTTTTCTTATCCCTGTTTTACCTTGGTTGATCGGCTTGGACTCGGTAGGTGCCTTATCATGTCATTCCTTAGATTACGATCCTTGTATTACACTCTTAATCATTATCTAGACCTTGATACTACTGATCTACCATTCAGTGAGAATTGTGTGACCTTGGTTATTTCCATAGAACACCCTCATTGAAGATAATTTTGAGGTTTCCTTGTTACGTAAAGGGACCTTCACTACATGTACTATCCTAAGGTGATGTCAGTATTGGTTGTGCCTCACATTACCTATTAACATTAAATGTTAATTTATTAATTAAAATTATCCAGTTAGATGTTCAAACACCAGCCAAGGGATGAAGCAGGTACATGGGTATTTAGTTATATTGTACCTCAATATTTATTAATTTATGCTTGCCTACACACTACTATATTCCATTACATGGTCTAGATGTTATAGACAACATTGGTGATATCCCACTTAAATTTACCTCACAAACACTCTAGGAACCATTTGGTACCTGGATAAGATTATATGTTTTCATGTATTGGAAAAGGGAATCTTACAATTACCAACAATTCATGTATTGATATTTAGGATAGATCTTGATAGCTGATGACTGAGCTGGATCTCGGGATTCACGGAGTAGTGTTTTTTTCTTTTACCTTATGGAAAATGTTATGCCTATTTTCATGTATCTATGTTTTTCAGTTTTCTAGTGACATAACATAAAATAATCATTTTTCAAGTTTATACAATTATTTTTATTGACTTCTATCTATTGAATCAATTTTCTTATGCTATTTAACTATATTTCACCTGCTATTTACTATTCATTTCATTCCATCTAATGGGATACACTCTGTTAATGAGAGAATATTGTTTCCATAGACACACCCTAGGCCCTCACTACTAGTCTACACCCAATGGCGTTTGAGAAGATGAGATTGAGGTGATGTGGCCTACTGAGATTGGGTCACCCATTGAGTGGCATCCAGATCCGGGTCATCAAATTTCATCTACACAGAATCATTGTCAATGAGTGCATTATTATTTTTTCAAAACAAATGGGAAAATTACTAGAAAACATTATGTGTGTATCTATGAAATAATTAAATGATTTCAATCCATATTTATTTTATAATGATGTGAAATATGTTACCATATGTGCGACTAAATCATTATAGAAAAATATACTATAAAGTATTATTTTTTAATATTGAAGTAAAAATTTAAGGATAATATCCCTTTAAATAAAAGTAATTTCATAAAATGTAATATTAAATAATTTTAGAAAAAAAATTATGACTAATTAGTACTACTCTTTGATTATCATTCATCAATGTAAGTATTGGAAATATTATCATAAAATAATTACCAAAAATCCAGTTGGAATTATTTATAAATGTGAATCATCACATTAAAGAGAATATATAAAAGTTACACATTTTGAGGAATATAAAAACATGAGGGTCAATATTATATATCTAAAAGTAAATAATCTATATGAATAAATCAATACAAAGCAGAATTCTTATAATGTACGAGTTATTTCAAACAGTAACTATATGCCTAATAGTTATTTCCATTTTGAAATCCATCTATGCCTTTTACATAATTAGTCAATTCAATAGAATGTTCTTCTACATATATAAATTATGAAATTGAACAAATCAAAATACTCAATTAATGTAACACTCAACACTTCAGAACACAAAATTTATATACTTTTCATATTCATCACTCTCAATATAAAAAATAAAATCATTAAATATTGATGTGAACAAAAATGTAACATAACTTTTGAAACATTTATATAGAATAATAATTCATAAAAAATAATATATATCTAGAATAAAAATTAATAACAAGAAAAAATAATAATAAAGAATAAAGAATAAATATAATTTAAATATAATATTAAAATAAAATTAAAGAATTGAGATTATATAATTATCAATAAATAAATAAACATAGAGGAAATGATTCACTAAACATTATCCTTATTATTATAATTAAAAAACCACAACATCAAATAAAATTTTGTATGATAAATAAGATAATAAGGTGTTTAACAATGTAATAAAGAATATTTATTTATGATAATGCAATATAAATTATAATTATATCAAATTTTAAATAGATAATAAAATATTTTAAAGAAAAATATAATTTATACTAAATAATTATTTATTTTTTCATCATATTAAATGAATTTATAGTGAAAAAATTATACTGAACAATTCACTTATATGTTTTTTTTGCAGATCTATAAAATATGATAATAAAAAATATATTAAAAAATAGATTAAAAAATATATCTTTTAGCTCTATAAATTCATTCATTAATAATTATATCTTCATACTTAATCTTTTCAATCATTGTGACATGTAAATGATTTGTAAATATATCATCTTTTTGTTCTTCAGTATGCATAAGAACTAATATGAAATGATATTCTTATACATGATTTCTCATAATGTGATATCTTACTTTAATATTCATTTATCTATAATTCTATAGATGATTATTTGGCATAGATTTTTCGGATTAATTATCACACATAATAGGCTTCCTTTCAAAATGAATATCAATATCAGATAATGTTTTTATAATTCAATCTGTCTATTAATAACAATTATCTATTTTGTGACACAAATATTTAGAAATAGATAAATAAATAATAAGATTCATTATTTAACTATATGAAGCCATTTTTTAACCTGATAAATACACTTACCACTGATTCTTTTTTTCAATCTATCTTACATACTCGAAGTAAAAATATCATAAAAACTATTTATTCATGATATGTTCTCCCTATAATGAATAATATAATATTAAGTGTAATAGACATGATTTATAATTCCCTTTTTATTATTTTTACTACATACCATTGGCTCAAATTGAAATCTTTCATACATGTGTAAAGTAATCATTAACTATGTTCAAATAGAATTTATATCATAATAACATATAATAGATCTTGTATAAAACCCATGATAAAAATATTTTCTAGAAAAATTGTGTTTCAATTTTCAAGAATTACTCATACATGACTTCATTCAATTATAATAATAAATTCAAAAAACGTTTCAAAATTCATTTTTACAATTCCACTGATTCCAAAAAATTCTACTTCTATTTATTAAATATTATATCCTTAAAAGAAAAATAGTTCATCTCTAAATATCATGTCAAATTCATTATTTCTCAACATAAAAAATTAATTATAAAAAAATCACATAATGAAGTAAAATATAATATCACACAAAAAAATATAAATAATAAAATATATTGGTTAATCATTTTAATAAAAAACACAATTTCCATTATAAGACAAAAAAACCAATTATTTGAATTAAAGTTTTACATCCTCTCATACCAAAACCATATTTTATTTTTGGTAACATAAAGAGAATTAAAAATATAAGAAAACAAATGGTTTATTTTTATGTTAAAATCCTTGAGTGATTTTAAAAATATAATTATTTGAAATTAGTTTATAAATATATTATCCATTCACATTCCAAGAAAAAATAATGAAATCTCAATTCACAAAAATATTATAAAAATTCAAATAGATTCTGATCATACAATTGGTGTATAATATTGACCATATTCAATATCTTCCTTAATAATATATCCTTATATAACCAATTTAGACTTATTCTATACACTCTGTAAAGATTCATAATGTTTTTTCATTAAAAATCACTCCAATCGAATAACTTTATTTGCATTAAGAGGCTCAAACAATTCATGAAAATATTTCTCTGAAAATTGATTATTATCCTCTTATATATACATAACCTATTTATATTCATTCATCGATTAAAAGAAATTAGTTGAAAAATATATAAAGTGCAAGGAGAGTGAGAACATAAATTTCTTACAAAATATCAAGTTTGAACTCTACAGTCAACATCACCAATAAGTATTTTAATATGATGATATCAATTATCAATAAAAATTAATTTTTTATGTATTTTTATCCTAATAATTAGATTTATATTTTTTATATGTATCTCCGAAGTTGAATTCCCTAAAATTTTATTCAATATGGTTTTCATTAATATTCTTCACCTTGGAATCAATCTCAAAAAATTTAAAATAAAAAAACTCTTCTAATGTAATAGTCTCTTTATTATAAAATCTATAATAATTAAATACACTATAACATCCTAATGTTATGACTCATCCCTTGGGGCTCGTGACGTGACTACCCTAAGAAGCCTTCCATTGGGAAGGGGCTTGAAACTAGCACCAAAAGGCGTATTCCCTAAAACCGGGAAGTCATTGCCTTTAAATCCTCTAACACACACAACCATGCACAAAGAAAGATACGATCACAAGTAAAATTTAGAGTAAAAAGTGTCTGTACAGTAAGTAAAAGGGGAAAAAATACAAGCACAACTAGAAAGTACAAGAAAACTGGAAAATACAAGTAAACTAAATAGATCCTTTGAACACTCACAATTGATCCTACATGAAATACATGTAAAGCTCTCAAACGGTCATCTCTGCGGTAAGCCTTGACTATGGTCATCCTCTGAGCAACCTCTAGTCCTGGTACCCTTGTCCTCAGTCAGTGCTTTCCATCTTCTAAACTGAACAGAACAAGGAACAGGTGTAGCCCGTGCAGGGGTGAGTATAACGATACTCAGTAGGGATCTTGAGACCCTCAAAGGTACAACAAAATATAAAAAACATAAACCACAAATCATGAAAACAACTGACAACCCTTCATAGGTATATTCCCATAAATATACCTCTGTTATCATGTATAGTCATCTCATTCATGAGGTAACACAAGGCCCATACCCTTAGCCAATGTACAACTATTCCACGAAGGAATGAATACCACGAAGTTAACCGCCATGATGGTTAGTACCACAAAGGTACACCAGACAGAAGAATACCACAAAGGTATTAGCACAAAGGAAAGTACAACACAGGTATGCCACACATAAGAACACCACAAAGGTATTACCATGAAGGTAAGTACCACAAAGGTACGCCACAAAGAAGAATACCACAAAGGTATCAATATGAAGATATGTACCACAAAAGTACGTCGCACAGAAGATTACCACAAAAGTAAAGACTCATATCACACCAGGTATAACATATGTAAGGTAGTAAAGATTATTATATGTAACTACAGAATCATCTTACTCTATTAAAAGGATGACCCACATATGAGCATAAATCATCATCAGACCCACATATGATCCTAATACATCCTCAGACCCACATATGATCCTAGTAAAACAGACCCACAAAGGAACCTAAGGTAGCCCCACATGGATTCCTAGAGTGGATCCAAGTGAGATCTTCAATCATAGACCCATGAAGGATCCCAAAGCACAGACCCACATAGGATCCATTTCTCATTTTACAGCCAGCTACAGGGATCCTGCACTAAGCTTGCTTGACTCTAGGTGGGTCTGTTTCTCAATCCACAGGCCGATACTCCAACTTCCACAAAGTCCCACAAAGAAGTATTTGAATGGATTGCCACGTAAAAGCTGTCTCAATGCAACAAATGATGCTTCAATCAGACGCTCGTTTTGTAAGTTTTTAGTGTTTCTGCTCGGAGGGCCCAGTTGGATATGGGGTCCGATACAACCCGACCATATTTCAAATGGCGCCAGATAACCAATCGGGGAACACCATTGTGATCCATATGGAAAAACACACAAGATAGACTACTCATTTTTCCAAAATGAATACACAGTGAAAAAGTTGTGTTTCACCACCACACGGGCGAACTGGGCCTTGTGGGCCCTACACTTCGACTATTACATAAAATATCCAAAATATTTCTTGAAACACCCATCTTATTTTCAGTGTCTCAATCTCACATATGGTTATCCATTCCTACACTGTATGAGGGAGATATGTCAGTTACAAGATCCCGTAATGAAAATAATATTATTGTTATTGGGTGTTTCATGGACCTGATCCACGAACAAGAATTTAGTGTCCATCATTAGAATTGAATCGACCATATTAATTACAAGATCACATCTTCACTGATGGTAAGTCAATCAGACTTCTCACGTAGATGTTATGGCGAGTCGCAGATTTAATAATATTATTAAATCTATAAATTCACGAGTGTATCGGGTACCTGATCTAAAAACCTAAAAAGGAAATCCAATATTAGACTCAGAATGTCCGTCTCGAAGTCAGGGTCACATTTTCGTAGATGGTTCCTTAAACTGATTTCGCACAGATAAGTTATGGACAAACATAGTTTTCCCAACAAAAAATAATAAGAACATAATTATATTTTTATTATTATTATTTTATTTAATGGTTTTTTTCTTCAATTTAACACCCACACTCTAATCCTTCAAATTAGAGAATCCCATTGGCTTGGTTTCATCACCAGTAGGCCCCACCTATATATATTCTTTTATTATTTCTTTTTAAAAACATCTTCTCTCTCCAATCACCAATTTGTCCCTCCAAATTTTATTCTGCTCTCCTGTGTAAATTATATCCCTCAGCCCTTCAACCATGAATCGTCCCGCCATCCACCGGATCTTCCGCTGTTTCCATGTTTGACTAGCAGCGTTGTCGTGCCTCTAGGATGTCATGCCACCATGCCTCAGGCTAGTCACCCCTGCTTCCTCATGCGGCTGCTGCACACGGCCTGCACCCGCTATCTTCCGGACCACCGTGCCGCTCGAGAGCTGGTCTCCTTGGTATGCCGCCATCCTTAACTCCCACTCGCACCACCGTGAGCCACCTCGACTATCGCTCATATGAACGCCTCTCTAGATGCCTTCCTCAACCACATCAGACTGTTGCTTTGTCGCCCCTCCTTCTGTGAACCATATACGATTCGTTCCAAGCCCAAAAAAGTAAACTATTATATATTCGTGATCCATGCATCAAGGGATTCACGACCACATATCGTGCTCTGCAAAACTCTATATTTCCAGCACCAATAAATATTAGTCGTTGAAGAACACACTAAGAACATGTGATGATTAAAAAGAAACATTAGTATGTTTTATGTGGGGGATGATGGTCATGTTCATTTGGCCATTTTCATCATGAATTTAGGATACGAAGAAACAATAGAATAAAATTCAACCTGCTCAAAACCCCTCTCTCAAGTTCGTTGGAGAGCATTTGTGTTTGAGGAAGTGCTTGAGATTGTCGTCCCCGCAAAAAGCCTCCAACGACATCGGTCGATCATTGTTCTTGATTTTTTCATTCGGGGTCGCTCGTCACCACCCACTGAAACTGGCTCTATCCTCCATGTGTTGGGTGTCGCTGCACATTACCAGATCTTCGTTGCTTAGCGAAGCCGTGTGAATTCCTCCTCTCAAACAATGTATAAATAGGAGAGGGGGAGGGTAAGTAATGATTGGGAAATTAACGAATGTTCATTTAATAGGAACCTTCCTAAATTCCAACAACATTATTACAAAGTATTTGAAAGGTCAGTCCATTTAATGGCTTAACTCACCACAGGTACCACACTACAGATTTTCCTTTGGTGGAAAAGAAATAAAATTGTGAGATTATTTTATTTCATTTTCTATTAAAAGTCAAAAAAAAATTCCTATTAGGACCTAATGTGGTCAAAGTAAATCATCAATTAAGAGAATACCAGTGTTACGGATTCAATGGTTCCCTCATATTTTTAATCTGGGAACCGATTCAAAAGTTAGAAAATGCCGATTGTGCTTTTAATGAATGTACCTAATTTTATATCATAAAATTAATAACAGTCACCCTTGACTCACGCCTGTCAAGGTTAGGCACTGCCTAAGTGAAACACACCACATCGAACCCAACGGTACCTTCAGATTTCTAATCCGAGTTACCACTTAAAAGTTGTGGATTTTATAATAAAATATTTGTCACTTAATTATTTTATTTATAACCGAAAACTAAGGTTCTCTGATTGCCTGCACCGGCCAATGCTTGTATACGCTAAAAGAAATCATACCCTCATGAGTTCAGTGGTGGTCTCTAATTATTAATTTGAGTTACTATTCTTGAGTTATAAGCATTTGAAAAATAAAATAACATTGTTTCATTATTTTATTTATGATTATGCCATTTTTGGGTTTTCTCACAGGAGGCCCATACCGACCAAAAATAAGTTGCGCCTAGGGTAATAACACTCTTATGAATGCAATGGTGCCCTCTGATTTTTGGTCCACAAAACCTTTTCATAGTTATTCTACTTTTTTAGGAAAACTGCTTACGCGTGCTAATTAAAGTGTAACAGAACTTCGACGGATAATTTCAGGCACTCCGGGCCTCAGAATCGTGTTCCGTAAGATTTTGTAGCCTTGTAATAATTTCATATAATTAAAAACAATACATAATTTACAAGACATTAAATTCTCTCCACCTTAGGGATTTACATCCTAGAAAGCCAAAACAATGTTAAAACAACCAAAAGAGGGTACTGGGCACAAATATGGGCCTCCTGCTCCCATGTGCTCTCCTGGTAGTTCATGTGGTACCAGCATACGTGCACTAGAAGTATCGACCACCCATAAAGGACTCACTCCTGTTGATCCTCAATCTCTACTGGATCCTCCATAAACGATGCCCCATCATTTAAAAATAGCTCGACATGGTCGATGATGTGAGATGGGTCATGCATGTATCCACTCAGCTAGTTTACATGGAAGAGGTCGTACACCCTCTCTAACTATGGCGGAAGATCCAAGCGGTATGCTTCCTCGCCTACACTCTGACGGATCAGAAAAGGAACGATAAACCTTGGAAATAACATTCCCCCTTGGCAAAATCTCCATAATCCTGATCGATGAGAGACTCGAATGAATATGTGTTCCCCTCCTGGAACTCCAAGGGTCTCCGTATCCTATCGACAAAAGACTTCTTCCAAATATGTGCAGTCTTCACTTGCTGAAATGTGAAACATCATGATACAAACTCTGCCACTACTTTCTTCATCTCTAGCCACTATTACATACGCCGGAGGACCTGGTACATCTTCACCACAGCAGGATGTACCTCCCAAGGGGACGTATTGAACACCCTCAACACCTCCTCCTAAAGCATCACCGGTACCTTGGAACATCTTCTGAAAAGGACAATGTGCTCCCCACCTTCATAAAATCCATCAGATTGCTGCACTGATGATATTAGAGAACGTCGAGACTCATAGTCAATTCCCCCACGGTGTGCCTTATGAATTCACTGAAGGAGTGGGGGAGTGAAAAAAATTGTCTAGAGCTAGGCTTCTCCATCACCATCCTTGAAAGATATCAGCCGCACAACTAGCTTCTATGATGGCTCACTCCGCAGCTGTTGACCAAACCACTTGTTGAGCGTGTCTGCTATTACTTTCACCTTCCCAGGAGTAAAGATTATCTCAAAGTCATAGTCCTGGAGGAACTCTTGTCCTCATCGCTCTCTCATCTTATGAAATCTCTGCTGACACTTCTCTATCCACAGGAAAGGCTCCTCCTTCTACATCAAAGCTGTCAAGGGTGCTGCTACACTAGAGATGTCTGGTCCAAAACTCTGAAAGTACCCATCCAAAGCAGAAGTCTCTCTCCCTACGAGAAAAAAAGCCTGGAAAAGATTTTTTAAATGATGTTACCATGATCTCACACTCCTTTTTGGAACTAAAAACTAAATACTCTTGCTCCCATAATGGTAATTTAGTTCAACTCAGGAGTGATTGACTGCACCATCCTATACATGAGTCCATCCTGTGATGCCTGAGTATCCTTTTCGTCGACCAAGGAAAACCAAATTCCAATGTTGTAGTGAAACCACAACGTTTTTTCCTATTACATTCAATCTAATTATAAAATGTGGATGTCCAGTGCACACCTATAACTAACATTGTAAGGCCTCGACGCTGCCACCCAGAGGTTTCAACTGAAACTCTCACCTCAATGATCCGATCACACCATCAGTGTACGTGTGATTATAGAGTCTCCTCCCAAAGATATATCCATACGTGAGGGTCAAATCAACTGCTTAACCGGAAATTATAGGTCTTGAACATGATTTGTGGAAAGAAGGAATTATTGTTACCAATGTTTATTTATACGACATCTAGTAGTAGACACATACCATACCTCAAATTATTCATAGAGCTCTTGAGTCACACTCTATGACTGCATGCAGCTACTCCCTTCCCCTGTACTCTAGATCCCAGATCCTGGTGGTGTCCAAAAAAAGGGGATGGTTGTAACATGTCAAAAATTACACCACCACATGCTGATTTCCTAGCTCTGATTCCACGTCTACTGCCCTATAGATTCATCTGCCCCTTTAAAATTTTCTTCTCAAAACATTTTATAGACCTGAATCTATGAGACTTGCGGCAGTTTCATGCTTTCCCACTGTTAACATTCACTGGCTTTATACACTCTGCATAAGAACATTAAACCAGAATGGTTTTCTCTATCACCCTAAAATAAGTAGGAATTAATAGAGAAAAAGTGTTGGTCATATGTCATTAAACACAACTCTCTCAAAAGTCCAAGCCCTGAACAATGATAGTATCGTATTCATCGAGTACTAGGAATGGTCAGTATGCATAGATGAACACTCAGATACTAACATGTCGTCCAAATGAATCTATAGAAGCTCTAGGTATCTCTCAACCACCTATTCAAGTCAGTCCTTAGTCGCATGTGAGTCGGTTTGCCTCGGAACCTGAGGGGTATCAGATGCTGAAACTCATATAAGGCACTAATCCTAAATTTGACCTTTACTAGTACCACTGGCTGTAACTGTTGCCCAACAGGTAGTGGTGCTGGTGGTACACCACCCGATGGTGCTAAAACCGTAAGAGGGCCCTTCACTGAGGCCTCATCACTCAGTAGGCCGTCATCATGAACTATACACAAAACAGTAGCTCGCTCTCTTTGTGGAGGCATCCTGAAATGAAACAGATGTCCCACGGTCAATAAGTTATACTTGGTGTGATGAATCAACAGACCACAAAGAAAACTCTTCTAAACACAGACACAATCATTTTTTTGGGGCACTATGTCAGGAATCAGAAGTCAGGGTCCTCGTTCATGGATACGTCGGTAGCCACGCCAACACTAGATTCCCTAAACTGATAACCACACTCAAAAAACATAACACCATTGTTATTAAAATATCATAGTCCAATGTTCTATGGTAGAAACGAATCCTCTGATACCAATTTTCCACGACCTGTCCCATAGGTCCTGTGTCATGACTACCCCAAAACCTCTTTCCATTGGCTAGGGGCTGGCGACTAGCACCGAATGACATATTCAGAAAAACTGGTAAGTCATTGCCGTTAAATCATGTAACACACAAAACCAAGCACACATCATGATACGATCACAAGTAAACTATATAGTAAAAAAGTGTGTGTATAGTAAGAAAAAGGGGCAAAGTACAAGCCCAACTAGAAATTACAAGAAAACTAGAAAGTAAAAGTAAACTGAACAACTCCTGTGAACACCTTCCACAGATCCAAAATGATGGGTAGGTAAAACTCTTGAATGATCGTCTCTACTGTACGCATCATCTATGGTCTGCCTCCGAGCTACCTCCAGTCCTGGTACCCCCGTACATAGTAAACGTTTTTTGTCATCTACACCAAACACAACAAGGTTCAGGCATAGCCCGTGCAGGGGTGAGTATAATGAAACTCAGTTGGGACCCCGAGACCCTCCAAGGTCTCAAAAAATCTTCAAAGGATAAACCAAAAAGCATGAAAAAAAGTTGGAAACCCTACTTACGTATATGCCCATACATATACTTATGTTATCAAGTATACCCATCTCATTCATGAGGTACGACAAGTCCCAAACCCTTAGCCAAAGTATAACTGTTCCATGAAAGAAATAATACCACGAAGGTAACTACCGCGATGGAAATTACGTCAAAGGTATTCCACACAGAAGAATACCACATTGTTTTTACCATGAAGGTAAGTACCACATTGGTACACCAGACAAAAGAATACATCAAAGGTATTACAACAAAGGTATGTACCCCAAAGGTAAACCACACCAAATAATACAAAAAAGGTACCACCACTATGGTAAGTAACACAAAAGTACGCCTTACAGAATATTTTCACAAAGGTAAAAACTTAGCTCACACTGGGTATAACATAGGTATGATAGTAAAGATGATTATATGTAACTAATAAATCATCTTACTCTGTTAGGAGGCATACCCACGTTGGATCCCAAACCATCATCAGACCCACATAAGATCCTAGTACATCATCAAGCCCACAAAACAAAATTGTACAAAAGACTCACGAATAATATCAAGTAGTATAGCATAGATTCCTAGAGAGGATACATGCGGGACCCTCAATCATAGACCCACGAAGGATCCTAAAGTACATACCCACATAGGATCCCTTTCTCATGTTATAGCCAGCTACATGGTTCCAATACTAAGATCGCTTGATTCCTGGAGGGTCCTACACTCAAGAAACAGGTATATACTCCAACTGCCACGAAGTCCCATGAAGAAGTATCCCAATGGACCGCCATGTAAAAGGGGTCTCAACGCAACAGACGGTGCGTCAATCGGATGACAGGTCTGTAAGTTATTAGCGTTTCTGCTCTCAGGGCCCTATTGGATTTAGGGTCAGATCCAACCCAACCATACTTCAAACAGATCCTAATAACCAAATGGGTCACATCCACATGAAAAAACACACTAAATGGACTACCCATTTGTACAAAATGAATACTCGGTGAAAAAGGTGAATTTCACCACCACATGCGCGAACTAGGCCTCATGGTTCCCAGGCTTCAACCTCGACATAGAATATCCAATATTGTTCTCGAAACATCAGTCTTAATTTCATGGTTGCAACAACACAGACGTTTCACCATTCCGACATCGTATGAGGCAGATAAGTATGATACAAGATCCCATATTATTATTATTATTATTATTATTATTATTATTATTATTATTTTTGGGTGTTCCGTGGACCCGAGCCATGAACAAGAATTTAGTATCCAACATTAGAATTGAATCAACTATATTAATGACAAGATCACATCGCCATTGACAACAAGTCAATTGGAATTTGCACATAGAAGTTATGGAGGGTCGATGATTTAATAATAATATTAAATAAATTAATTCAAGAGTGTTTCAGGTACCCGATCCGAAAACCAGAAAAAGACATCAAATATTGGACTCGGGATGTCTGTCTCGAAGTCAGGGTCACATTGTCCCTGACGGTTTGTCAAACCAATGTGACACAGATAAGTTTAGAACGAAACAAAGTTTTCCCAACAAAAATAATAATAACATTATTATATTATTATTAATTTATTTAACCATTTATTTCTTCAATTTAACATCCATGATCAAATCCTTCACCACGTCGATTCCATTTGGTTTGCATTCATGACAAGCATGCCCCACCTATATATATTCTATTATTTTTCTTCAAAAACATATTATCTCTCCAATATCTAATTTATTCCACCAAATTCCAAGCCGCTTGGTAAATCATATCCCTCGTCCCTTCAACCACGCATCGTCCTGTCGTAAACCTGATCTTCCGCTGCTTCCACCTCTAACTAGTAGCACTATCGCGCTTCCAGGCTATCACACTACCGCGCCTCAGGCCAGTCACCCCTACTGCCTCACGTGAGTGCTTCACACGGCCCACACCAGCTGTCTACCTTGCCAGTGTGTTGCTCGAGAGTCACTTCCCTTCGGCCTGACACTGTATCGACCTCCCGCTCGTGCCGCCGCGAGCACCCTCAGGCATCTCTCTTCTAAACAACCTTGCTGGATGCCTGCCACAACCGCGTTGGACAAATGTCATGTCACCCCTCCTTCCGTAAGCCATTGCAGATTTGTTCCATGCTCCAAAATTTAAATGAAATCATATTTGTAGTCTTTGCGGCGAGGGTTTTGCGACCATACATCACGCTCAGAAAAACTCCGAATTTATGGTGCCAATAAATATTAGGCATTGAAGAACACAAGAAGAACGTGAGAATAATAAAATGAAAGAGGGGAATGGTTTATGTGTGGGATAATGGTCATGTTCATTAGGCCATTGTCGTCGTGAATTTATGATATGAAGAAACAATAGAATAAAATTCAACATTCTTAAAACCCCTACCTCATGTTTGTTGGAGAGAATTCGTGTTTGAGAAGTGTCTGCATTCTTCATCCACACAAAAAGACTCCAAAGACACTGCTCGATCATCGTTCTTTGGTTAGTCAATCGGGGTCGCTCGTCACCGCCGGCTGGAACTTGCTCCGTCCTCCATGTTTTGGGCATCACAGAACTTTACCAGAGCTTCGTCACTTGGTGAAACTATGCCAATTCCACCCATCAAACTCCATATAAAGAGGAGAGGGGGAGGGTATGTAATGATCATGGAATTTATGAAGGATAATTTAATAGGAACCTTCCTAAATTACAATGACGTTTTTACATAGTGTTTGAAATGTCAAGCTATTTAATGTCTTGACTTGCAGCTTGTCCCACACTACGACATGTCCGTTGGTGGAAAAGAAATAATATAGTGAGATTATTTTATTTCATTTCCGTTTAAAAGTCACAAAAAATAACTTCCTCTCTATACCTACTGCGGTCAATGTAAAGCCTCTATTAAGTGAATCTCGCTGCTACAGATTCAATGGTGCCTTTGGATTTTTAGTCCAATCACCAGTTTAAAAGTTAGAAAACACCGCTCACACATTTACTGAATGTACCTGAAAAATAGTTCTTAAATTAATAACAGTCACCCTCAACCCACACCGATCGAGATTAGGCTTTTCCTAACTGAAACATGCCTCAATGAACCTAACGGTACCCTGGTATTTTCAATCTCTATTACCATTTAAATGTTATGGATTTTAATATAAAATAATTTTCACTTAATGATTTTATTTATGACCAAAATATAACTTCATCTGGGGGCCCGCGCTGGCCAATGTTAGAATCTTTTTAAAGAAAGCATAACCTGACATGTTCAGAGGTGGTCTCTAACTGTTAATCTGAGTAACCCTTCTTGAGTTATAAGCATTTGAAAAAAATAACTTTGTTTTATTATTTTAATTACGGTTATGACATTTTTGGTTTTTCACAGGGGGCTCGCGCCGAACAAACTTAATTCCTGCAGAGGGTAAACCCGTCATTCTTAACCCTACGGTGCCATCAGATTTATGATCTGGGAAACTGTTTAAGAGTTATTCTACTTTTTCAGGATAACTTCTTACAAGCGCTAATTAAAGTATAAGAAAACATTGACAGATCATTCTGGGAATTATAGGCCTCGAAATCGCACTCTATTAGATTTTTTGTTCTCGTAATAAATGCATATAATTAGAAATAAAATATAATACTGAATTTCTGGGACATTACACCTAAAAAAGATCTTTCAATATATTTGAAATCATATTTATCCAAAATATTTTTTTGTAGTCGATGATATAAAAATTACCAAAAAAACTATAATATTAAATCGTTTTCTTATTTCCATTCGACATATTATAATAAGTATTCATTTGAATATTTCATATAAAAATACTATTGAAGACATTTAAAGTTGTATGAATATATTTGGCCCAAAAATATTTTTTAAACCGATCTAACTTATAATGGTATTATATTTTGGAACAACATATCATCATAGAATGGTTTTAACTTTTTGTTAATAGGTATAGTTCTTCATGTCCACTAATCCATTTTATTTATCTGTCCTACTGACTAAATTGTTATATATATAACCATTTTTATAAATTAATTTTTCAAATCCAATATTCTTAAATTATCTTTCAGTGTCACTTCTAATATAACTAA
Organism: Viscum album; assembly: GCA_963277665.1. Taxonomy (NCBI): domain Eukaryota; kingdom Viridiplantae; phylum Streptophyta; class Magnoliopsida; order Santalales; family Viscaceae; genus Viscum; species Viscum album. The sequence goes on from OY728159.1 coordinate 1,932,912,990, forward strand.
TCAAGAAAACGTTATCATTTTTTACCAAATTAATGCGATCAATAAATTTTGGTAAAGTCTCACTATTACGAGCTAGAAAATATAACCATGTTAATCAACTAAATATATACACAATAAAAATTAAATATATCATTCACTTGTTATTATAGACTAAACATGTTTAACAAAATCTAAATTATCCACCTCGAGTGACCTAAATGTTATCATTTTTTTGGTCAGTCTAAACAGTTCATTATCATACATGGATTTGATTCCTTATTCCCAAAAATGTTATTTTTACATGCTAGGATCAATATATTATAGAATAATTTGATACTTATAAATATTTTTTTGTAACTTAATATTCACATGATCGATACTCCTAGGAAATTAATAACTATCTATTTGTACAATATTTAATTTCTTATACATTTAACTTTTAGGTTCGTAAGGATAATATATTAAATATTCTAATCCTGATTACAACTAAATAATATTAAATCATCATTAAACAAAATAATTATGTTATATAAAAATTTGGAATATATTAAATCATCTCAAAATCGATAAATTTTAATCATGTTATTTTTTGAAAAATAAAATTAAATATTTTTATTAATAATAACACAATTTTTTTTCCAAACACACTAAACTAATTTTTCACACCCTTGTCTCTAAATTTATTAGTTCCACAGTCACATAAATTGTATGATATTAATCATAATTGAAATATAGTAATAGGAATAGAGTATCCATAACCATATACCATAAATAATCTTTGATAGATCCATGTAATATATCCAAAAAGTAAAAATATATGGGTTTCGAACCCATGAAGCATTGGGAGCATAAGAATAAGTGAACCCATTTTTTTAAAAAATAAACAATATAAATGGGTATTAACAAGATTTTAATAATATAATGATTTGAAACTAAATTCAATATTGTGAACCAGTGATTTTATAAATCATTTGTAACATTCACTAGAACAACTTCACTTCACCCCACATATAAAATATGTTGTAATATATATAACAAATTTTATTATCTTCATAAAGTAATTTTTATAAATTTGATGTGGTTTTTGATCAAACGTAACAATATTATTTATTTAGTCAACCTGTTGATTGTCATTATTTTTTAAAAGCATTCAATACCATGAAAAATGATTAAAAATTTTCCTTCAAATAAAAAATATCCTTATTAATAATTTAATTCTAATTTGTAATGATTTTCATATAATCAAAAAAGATTTTTGGTTATCCTAGAAGATTTATTATTTTGTTTCTCATTTTATTGTGTATAACTAGTGTTTTTCTCACAATGATTCATATTACTTACTTAGTTTTCCTTGTATAATCACTTTTAAAATTATCTATGATTCGATTAATTTCATCAACACATGGTTAATAAAAATCTGACTCAACATTTGATTCATAATTATATTTGAAACCTAAATGACTAACCCAATTTTTTATTCCACGATGCCCATTTAAGCTGATTATTTTAAGTTTTGATAATCTTTAATAGAGTCTAAATATTTTGTGAAACTCCAACTGAACACTATTCATTTTTTCACATTATTGTTCTTATTTTTTCACATTAATGTATTCTTTAGTCAAGGATATTATTGCTTCATATGTCTCTTCATTCAAAATTTCTAACACGTCTTATTTGAAGTATTTTAGTAAGAATAAAAACTATTGTATTAATGTATTTCTGAAAATATCATTTTCAATATTTTTTATATATTCATTAATTTTTTTTTATTTCATACCCCTATCGAGGAATTTAATAGGTTGACCTTCTTCATCTATTTTACATCCATGTATCTCAAAATACTGGGAGTGTGTAAAAAATATTGATTTTTATGCTAATTTTTTTAATTTATCTAATATATATTTTTACTTCAACAGTAATTCATTTTGAAAAAGTTAAATTATATGTTAATAAAGTGAATACTCTTTGAAATGTTTTCATTGATAAATGGAAATATTCTTGGGGTTACAATTCTTTGGTAATGATATTATAACTCTTTCTATCATGATTGTGTTATCCATGGGTTCACAAATTAAATCAATCCATTTACCATGCTTAGGAATTTATGAAATATTGGTTGTATAATCACTTTTTTCTACCATCATGATTTCTTGGAACTTATACCTCAATTTTATGATATAATTTATTTTTCGACTTTTATATACCATACCGAGTAACCTTATAATTTTTATAAATGTGATGAGAAGTTTTACAAGTAGAAAGTTGGCTAAAAAAATTTCAACTAAAAATAGATGATAAAATATTACTCACTTTATAATTTGGAAAATAGTAAACCACATAACTTCCCATTAGTGAATCATGGTTAGTATAAAGTTGTTTAAATTATATTACTTAAATGGTACAATATTCAATGCTCTAATTCTTGAAAATTGATTTCATGTTGAATTTTTGAAATACATTGCAATTTCAATTGAAATAAGGGTGAATTTATGGAATCTATATATCATATAATTGTTGAAATTAAGGATATATTGTTTCATTAGATTATGAATTCTAGAATATGGTATGAAATTTTTGATTAGGTGACCAATATTTTATTCATACAATATAAAACACTCTACTTCTTGAGATGTATTAAACCCACTATAACCTAAAATATCAATGGTATTGAAAACCAAATTGGAACCTTAATTTTATTTTGGAGCCTTATTCAACATATAACATTCCATTTATAGACGAATCATAACTATATTATAGACTAATACCTTTTATAATGGTATAAACCACTGATCCACCATTGAAAAGGAAAAAATAAATTAAAAACAATACATATCATCCCTCACAGATACCTATTGATTACATAGAAGAAGTGTCCATTCTGGATGCCCCTCCTCAGTTATTATGGGGGAGAGTTTTCATTTCACCTCATCTCAGTCAAATCCATTATTCACTTTCAGAAATATTAATTCCATCCCATAATTTTTTTTTTATTTTTTTTATCTTGAATGACCCGTCACATGAATATAGGATTCTACAACCCCCAATTTCACTCCAAATAGTTTCATTAGGATTTTTACCTTATTATCCATTCATTAGTCACTCAATTAGCCCAATTTCATTTGTTGATAGATGGATTTAATGGATTAATTAAAAAAAATTGGGTTTTAAATATCTTTAATTTATTGGTCCACATGTTTCACAGTACTTGTTTATTTTTTTCACTTTTGATTATGAAGCCTCATTATCCTGGTCCAAGTCCTAATAGATCATTATTGGGTTTTGGTCCTCTGTATTTTGTCATTTCCATAACTTCTATATGTATAAGTACCCCAACAATTTTTATATTGGTAAAATTCATGGAAATTACCCTGATCATTTTAATTATGAAAATCCATCTAATTGATGGATATTTTGTTGGTCATATCTTAATCACTAATAACAGGTCAAAATCTATGGTTCCACCAATTAATTACACATTTTTGTTGGAGTTTATGTGTCCAAAAAAACAGTATTAATTATTTTCATTAATGTTCAAGATGAATTCTAACGATATGATGTAGTGATGTTTTACGCATTTAGTGAACATTGATCATATTGGTATAATTAAGGGAATTTACAATAGGATCATTTCAGAAGGAAAATATCATATCTTCAAGCTAGAGTATTCTTATCCAATTTTGGTCATTATGGGAATAAGGTGGTTATGTATTTTGATTATACCATTTTAGTAATCCTATCATGAAGGAGGTGACTCTATACATGAGGATTGATGTAGTTTTCAGTGGGGTTATTCTTCAATCGAGTCTGATGGTTGGTAGGTCATCATATATAGAAGTGATGTTGTCAGGTCAAACCTATTCAAGGATGTCAATATGGGAATTAATTCATGATGTCATCTAACTTGGATTCAACTATATTATATATGAAATTTATCATAATGTTTTTTACATTAAATAATATTATGGAACCACTAATATGGTTCTATAGTAGATCCTTGGAATGTGGTGGGCTTATATAATTCTTCTTGAGTCTTCCTCAATAATATTTTTCACATTTTGAAGAATATTTAATGGGAAATGATGAGCATGATGGATAAAAGCATGTTATTCATAGATGGATGAAGAAGTAGAACTAAGGTAAATAATGAAGATATGGTTTGGTAGAAATTATTATAGATAAACTTAGTGATTCATATATAGAATCCCAAGTAATATATATATATATATATCATCAAGTATGTCCTAATTGTGGGGAGGATAAATATGTAACAGAGTTCCTCAATAAGAATATGAATAATGGTAGCATATATATGGGGGTACAAGGTGAAAAATCAAATTACAAACAGGAAACAAAAGGATTAAATAATTATGTATAGACAAATGACAACTAATCAACGGGTACATGAATCTCATGATGATGCATCATAGTTCTCCTTTCAATGGGGAAAATGTTCTTGGGGTTTTTTAGTTGTTATAAGGCATAGGTGAATGTAATAGGGAAGGTTAAAATATTTATAAAATGAAATACAAGGATGTCATTTAACTGAATTAACTCAATATTAATGTTAATTTTTTTTAGATAATTCATATTAAGATCCCCCGAGAAGCCTATGAAATTGATAGTTAGTTAGTTCTGATCCTCTACTCCAAGGAGGAGACGGTCATGTAAATATGAATTTTAACATCACGATACATTAAAATAGAAACATAATATTTTATAGAATTATACTAGGATGTTTTTATTTTAATTTATTAACAAATATCAATCTCAAATTATATCAAAATTAAGACAAAACTATCAATCATATTTATAGGATACTACCACCTCACAAATCGATGTAGATATTTCTCCATCACTATCATTCAAGGATTTGTACAATGATATATTTAACATATATAAATTATGATTATGATATTATTATAAATCATGAATTATCATATTACATAAACCTTATTAATTTATATTCTAGGAGTGATTTGATAATGTTGCTCTTGTGTACGGTGGACTAGAGCCTCCTGAAGTGATACAATTTTTTTCTCTTACACATTATATAGAACGTAATAATGATAAACTTATACGAATGTATATGATATTTAATATCTAATAATACCTATTGAAATATGATATCACACCTAACATCTCACCTTCTAATCCATTGTAAAAAATAATATCGCCCATGCGTACGTGTGAACCACCACCTAAACACTGAGATGTGAAATTTTTTTCATTTTATATTTACATGAATGGAAATAATGAATTTTTTTATTATAAATATTATATATATAACATAATACCAATTATTTAAGGCTTAAATAATAGTTTTTTTCATTTTGTTTCATTCATTGTGAAAAATTGAATCCTCACTCATGCATATGTATGACATACTATCTCCATGAATAGTGTAATCCATTTTTTATTTATAAATTTTATATATTAAACAATATAAATATATAATTAATATATATTATATTGAAATCATGAAAAAAACTATTGAGAAGTTTTAACCATGATCACATTGAATGGAACAAAACTTATTTAAATATCAGTCATGAAAAAAGTATCAATTATCACCAAAAAACCGTGATTTTATCAAATAATTTCTAGTTAGAAACTTATAAAATTATATAATAATGTTATATATGGTTAGAGATATATAATTATAGTTTTTGAATATAGTTTTAATAACCCTGTATTATTTAAAATGAACACTCGGAGGCATACAATGAAATTTTAAGAAGTATTAAGGGTTTCTCATCTCATATTTACATCTTTGAGGAATTCCCCATATTCAGTACCTATTCTATTATATTTTTAATATAATTTTGGCGCCAAAAATAGGCATGAAGATGTGGCCCCAAGACGGCCCCACGGACTGCCTCGCGAAGCCCCTTCTTAGAGTCCCCCAGCACCATGGCTGCTGTGAAGCAAAGAAGGCGGGATGCTCCAGGAACACATTTGATGCTCTCAAATCCACTGCAAAGCCAAGGAGGTTGGATGCCCCACGAACAAATTTTACGTTCGCGACCCTGCCGCGAAGCGAAGGAGGCAGGACGCTCCTCAAACCCATTTGATGTTCACGAGCTTGTCGCGAAGCCACCAAGCCCCTCTTTGCACCGCATGAGCTCTGCTCTGCGACGCCTCTTGCCTATAAATTCCAAGCTCCCTCTGAGCTCTTCAGACATACAATCCGACAGTTCGTCTTCTCATCCCCCAAATCATGATACACTCTTCTGCTCGGTGATCCATGAGTTGCGCGAGGTACTTCTACTTCATGAAGTTCTCCCCATTGGCTTGTTTTGATCCCCTCTTCCTAGAGGGTTTCCCTTCGCGAAACCTAAGGGATTTTGCAAAGGAATGGGATCCCCAATGGGACCTGGGTCATCACAAAGAGTTTATGCTTCGCGACGCACCCTATATGTACACTTGATCAATTTTCTAAGGCAGGATCATTGTACTTCAAAAAGCACATTTCTTCCCAACACCCTACTTTACGAGGCACATTTTCTCTACAATTTTATGCTCCACCGATTCCCTTCCTCTTCGTGAAGCACCTCCCATTTGCATCTCCACCCCATGATAAGGCTAAGGCACCCCACTTTACAAATCACACCCCTTTTCATGTGCCCGCCACCACACAGAGAAACAGAGATCTACAAGGCCCCTGCATATGGACCCCTATACTTGGAAAATCCTCTTCCCGTGCGACCCTCCAGGTATGCACGATGTGACTTCAATGTCCCATGGATGATACCACCCGTTGCGTTGCTTCACCTAATTCTTTTTCGCATAGGAATGCGAATGGCTATTTCTTCTTCGCATAGCCATGCTAGCGTGGACCCCTCGATGGTTTGCTCTGTGACCCCACTTCGCCATGGCCTTTCCGATGCCTTCCCTCCCATAGAGAGAAGAGGGTACCAATTATGTAAGTACTAAGGGTGCAGAGTAAACCCACCTCGTCCGTGATGCAGGATGTTAAACTACCAAGAAACATGGTTCTCAACACACGACGTTAAACTGTGACCTGGCCCCATACCTCGCACGCTGGGTTCCACCGCCTTGGAAATTCTCCACAACCCCTGGTCTCCACAGGGGATGATATCCTCCTCCTTGAGTGGTGTTTGTCCGTGGGGAACGGCATCCACCTTGCTGTAAGACAATATATTTTCATGTAGGAGGCAGCACCCATGCTCCTCCTCACTTCCTTAGTGCCAAGGCCAATGGAGGGTATGATATGGAAAGGTGCTCCTCCTATCTTCTACACCAAGTACCCCTCCCACTGTGCTTTGGTGCCCCCGAGCCTCAGTCCTGGAGTAAGTCCTTGCACCATGGGACACTAAACGCGTAAGCACCTCCTCATTTCTCATGGACGCACCCTTCGCGACGTGATCATCAGGTCTCTACCGCCTCTTGTTTCTCACACCGAGCATGACTCACATGGGATTAGAGTAAACATTGGCCATGATAACACACTCGTCTTTCATGACATTAAACTGTACACCTAAACTATGAGGACTTTGATCCATTTCAAGGCATGGTATGTAGGAAGCCTCCCTGCGGTTCAAGCCCCCCACCAACCAGTTGTTCCGACCATCGGTTCACCGGCTCCCATCTCAAACTACGATGACATTGATCCATTTCAAGGCATGATATGTAGGAATACTTAAGAGGTTCAATCCCACCACCACTCGGCCGTTCCAACCCAATTTATGTATGTTCACCCTCATCCCACATTACATTAAACTGTACACCCGAACTATGAGGACTTTGATCCATTTCAAGGCATGGTATGTAGGAAGCCTCCCTGCGGTTCAAGCCCCCCACCAACCAGTTGTTCCGACCATCGGTTCACCGGCTCCCATCTCAAACTACGATGACATTGATCCATTTCAAGGCATGATATGTAGGAATACTTAAGAGGTTCAATCCCACCACCACTCGGCCGTTCCAACCCAATTTATGTATGTTCACCCTCATCCCACATTACATTAAACTGTACACCCGAACTATGAGGACTTTGATCCATTTCAAGGCATGGTATGTAGGAAGCCTCCCTGAGGTTCATGCCCACCACCACCCAATTGTTCCAACGATCAGTACATCGGCACCCATCATGAACTATGATGACTTTGATCCATGTCAGGGCACGGTACATAGGAAGACTCATGAGGTCCATTTTGGAACCGGGCATGCAACGGAATCCCCAAACAGTTGGGTTTGAAAAACATTTCACTGACTATCTATGTAAACTTGTCGACATCGGATAAGAGCAGCCTGATCTTAGCCGAGGACCACACGTGGAAGATTTTAGGCAAAAAATTGAACCTTAAAATACCTGTTTTAAATCTGATGCTGCGCACGACGTCTAGTCATCGTTGGCGATCTCTTCTCGATGAATTCGAAGTCTAATTCCTCTAGATCGTCCACACGCGCTTCAAGATATCCACGGGAGCACCGTTCGTTGTAATTCAGGTGCTAGCGCAGATTTGCGACGATGCCTTTGACGCACCAACGACCACCGCATCACATCGATAGCGATGCCCGAGAGAGAGATCCATCTGAGCTCCTTGGATCCAGAGAATCTCTCTCGAGAATGTGGGAGAGAGGAGAGGAGAGATAATCTCCATGAATAGTATTTGGAAATTCCCCCCTCTTATATATATATTTCTCAATTAAAATACCCGGTATCACCTCGCCGACCTCGAATACTTAACGCACTATCAATGACATTTATAACTACTAAACTGAGTCATAAATATTATTATCATTCACTTGTAATATATTAAAATATATTACGTTATAATAATGGAGTCATTAACTCGACTCGTCACTCCCATAAATGTTAATTAAACCTTGAATAATTTAATATTCGTCAATTAATAATTTTTCATGTATTTACTTAAAACTCGTAAACACATATAATAAATTCAAAACATATTATTCTAGACTTGAATAATATGAATTTATTTATTTCATTAGTGATCATTTAACTTTGGACAAATCTCGAACCCCTATGGTGGGGCCCACTATGTCCAATACTCCTATTCCACTAAATAGGGCAGATTCTTGAATACGATATTGTGTGTGACCTTTTAGGCCGATATTTCGACAACTACAAATAGTATTCATAGAACAAGAGAAAGATCTAGAAACCCATTATGGCCCATGAAGAAATAAGGATTGTCATAGAGGCGACAACCAACCTCTGAACACACACTGCATAATATAATCTCTTTGTCTGTAATATCTCATAATGCAGGACGCACTCACATGTCATTTCCCTTTTCTGGCATTATAGTTTGTTAATTTAACTAGACAAGTTTAACCTTGACTGCCTTGGACATGGTCTTATAAAGGTACTACCATCCGTATCAACATGGCCTGAGATTTATTACTTCCATAACCCAGAAGAGACAAATCATTTCTTGACCATTCAACCAATGACATGCCACCAATGACGCACCCGACACAAACTACCTCGTCATGACTTCATCTCCATGGTTTTCGTATTGCATCAAAGTATGCAATCAAATGACATACATTGGAAATGATCTCAATTCAGGAGACCATTACACATGATCGTAGATAAGAACATCCAAAGACACAAGAAACATGTAGTGTTCCTATTGGTGGGTCAGTTCTCCTGATCTCACTGCTAGAGATCACCAAGTGAGAACTTCATGAGAAGAAGTATCAATGCTTATGATCCCACAACACCTGATAGTCATACACCCACTATTTCCAATTAGTAATATGTATCTAGACCATTGAACATATATTAAATATTTTTTTCATAGTATCTAAAGGGTCCCATTATATCCTGGGAACTGAAACAACCTTTCGATACAACAATTAATATTTGGAAATTACCATTTAAATAGTGGAAAAAGAAAATTCTACACTATAATGGTAAGATGACATCATGCATAGCATAATGTATACATGATATATTAATCAAAAGCACATAATAGTAGGGTCAAGGGCACCCACTATTTCAACTGTTCAAGCCCACCACCACTCGGTCTTTCTGGCCCCATTCACGTCGGTTCACCCTCACCCCACATGACATTAAACTGTACACTATAACTATGAGGACTTTGATCCATGTCAAGGCATGGCACGTTGGAAGCCTCCTTGAGGTTCATGCCCACCACCACCCAGTTGTTCTGACTATCGGTTCACCGGAACCCATCATGAACAATGGAGACCTTGATCTATGTTAAAGCATGGTACATTGGAAGCCTCCCTGAGGTACACGCCCCCCCACCACTCTGTCGTTCCGACCTCATCCATGTCGGTTAACCAAACACCATGGGCTGCCTCAAATCATAAGCCCCAATCTATCCCGAACTGCGAGGAATTTGATCCATGTAAAGGCATTGTATGTAGGAAGCCTCATGAGGTTCAAGCCCAACAACCATTGGTCTTGGCCTTCTCCACGCCGGTGTACCAAGCCCCCATTCTAAAATACGTGGACATTGATCCATGTCATGGAATGGTATGTAGGAAGCCTCATATGGTTAAAGACCAACATCCATAGGACTAAGGTCCTTATTCACGTCGGTTATCTAACACCCCAACCCAAAATATGGGGACTTTGATCCATGTCAATGCATGGTACGTAGGAAGTCTCTTCGAGGCTTAATCCCAAAAGCATCATCCATTCTGATTCATACCTGGGTCTCCACATCCCAGTGAGATCATGACACCTCATTCCTCTCCACAGCATTCAAGAAGATGCCCGCATGCTGTCCCTAGTATCGGTGTTCCCTATGGGGGATTCCTCCATCTGATCCACTCTAATTAGTGTTCCGATCAGTCTGATCCATCTCCCGCTGAACTTTAAACATGCGGTATACCCCGTGTTAAGCATAAGAAGCTGAGGAAAACCTCAGATACATGCCAATGGAATATGATTCCCCGAGTTCTATTTGGGAAGCCTCGGCTTCCACGCCCTTGGGAATCCCTATAAATAGATATAGAAGACAGACAGACCAATTCCCCAGCGTCTAGACATGTCAGTGATGCCCAGCGTGACTACTCCCCTAACCAATGGTTTCTACCCTGACTGGACCCCTGAAAATTTCTTAACAGAAGAAAAATAATTAACTTGCGTCCATGAAGATATGGCGCCAGAAAGAGTTTCATGAACAACGTATTAAATATACGAGGGAGACCCAGACTAGGTGAAAAGTTCTGAGGAGGAATCCACAGAAGGAAGAACTGACATCCCATCATCCCGTTTCAATAAATGATCAAATGTCCCTGAACAAGGAGCGAATGTCACCCGCCTTTGGAAAGAGGGAATGCGGGGTAATAAAAAGTTGTGCCTGTCACACTCAAGAAGACGAACACGTGCACCCCTATGAAAGTGTCGGAAATAGAAATGGTGAACCCGATGTGATGATTTTCCCATCAATATAGTGATTAGTAATGCTCAGGGACATCCATGGATTGACATGTCACCAGATCTAGTTATCTGATGCCATGTACCTCCAAGAAAATAGCGGGCCTGGCGTGAGACTCACCAGAAGTTGGGGCAGTAGAACGTTGGGAATCCCATTCTGTGACGTTGGGAGTGTGGATCCCTCTTACCCACCACATAAGATGGAATGGCGATAGGGAACTAGTTATTTAATTCTATTCCTAGATGTGTTAATGAGTTAATCTCCCGGATTCCAGGAATTAGTTTGCTTCCATGGGAACACGATCACCGCCCACCCACCTACATAGAGGTAGGGGAAATGCTAGCACATCCACTCTGCATGGATCCACTGCTGCCACGACGGCATCTGTGTCCATGACCGTGGGTCTCTCACGCCCTATCTCCCCATCTGAAGTCATCCAACGAAGGTTGATTAACGACCTTGTACGTCGTTACGTGGTGGAGGGAATAATCCCAACCCATGATATGGCCTACCTTGACCTGGAGGAATCAATGCCCCACCATTAATGCCGCCCCCGAGGGCCGCGTTTGGAGCCGCTTTTCCTCACCCCAACATTAAATCATTTCGGGAGCCTATCCTTGGAGTGCTTCGATGACACCCTGCCTTACACTGGTGAGGTGGGAGACGCCGACCCAACTGGGTCAGTGTCTCAATCCAGGGGCTCCCAGCAAGGGCCCCCACCCAGCAATGTCAACGCCGCCACCAGAACTTTCTGGAGGAGTAGGTAAGATATGAACCTACGCCACCAGCCCCCGCTCACCTAACCTGACGCCAGCGTTGGCCACGAGCTGAGGATTCCCACCAAGGTGTGTCAATATTGACGGCTAATGTGGCCCGAGCCACTGCTAACACATATCATCAAGTCCCTGCACACACTGAGCAGGGGCGCTTATACGCCCAACAGAGATCGAGGCCCCAACCGCCCCACAGGCAGACTGGGTCGACTCTCTGAGTCAAAGGCAAAAGTGGGCGTCGCTGTGAACTATCCCGCAATGATGCCAACCTGTACGGAGGTCCTCCCCATACCACTACCACATAGAGCATGGGTCTTCCCCACTTAGAAGCTCGACATGGAGATCTGACCTGTGCTACCCCCAATCCAAATGAAGGTCTGCCCCACGACAGTGTTGTTCGGTATAGAAGCCTATCCCGTGCCCATCACACAAGGTATGGATTCCTTCCTCCTTCCCCCACCGTCGAAGTGGAGACATTACCCTTCCGGTCCATCTCCAACATGGGGATCCTCCCTATGTTCTCTCCGTAGTGAGAAACAGTCCTCCTCGCCCCGACATCTAGAGGGGTGAAGGCCAGCCTCGCTCCACCCACCCCAAGCATGGAGATCCTCCCCATGTTCCCTTCAGTTCTAGTGGAGGTCATGCATACTAAGGTTCTGTTCATAGAGGTCCTCCCCATGTACCCTTCGACATTTTTCCTGGTGCTCCTCACACCTCGGCTGTCTTAAGTGGAAATCCTCTCCACCAAGGCACTAGTGCGGCCGAATGACCACATGTCAGAAATCAGCCTTGTCCCGACGAGCCACCCAGGGGTAGGAGGGAGGGTCGTCACTGCCACAAGAAGAATCCTGGGAAGGTCCGGACAGAGATCAAACCGGTCTGCTTCTCAGACTCTAAAGAATATTGTGACTCAGCCCAAGAACCCTCCCCTCCCTCATCCGAGTCAAGGGCTAGGGCAGGAACGAGGCACATCATCCTGGTTCTCCCATAGTGCGAGGTCCATAGGATTCCCACTTCCCTCTATAGGTTTGTCCAGGAGGATGAAAATCTGGTGACCCCACAGGTTACGATCGTGCAGTCACCACCATCATCACTAGAAGCACTTTCTACCTCCACAAGAGATCACAGAGATCTATTTTGGGGACCAATGGTGGGAGAACAACAGCACGACCCACCACCAGGAGCCCTAGCCCCTGAGCTTAGAATGACAACTGTCTGCCCCTACTACCACAACATAGTAGCCAGGTCGCTCCACTCTTTAGTGGAAAGCCCGAGAATCGGCGGCCAGTAAGCCCGTTCGCCGTATTCCCCATCAGCCAACCTGCCATCCCAGCAGTCTGCCTCTGTACCATTTCCAATTCCTCAAACTCCCCTAATTAAAGAATAGGGAATTCAAGGGATAGACCCTGATTTTTAGTTAGGGAGCTTCTGGAGCATTCTTACAACAGACCACTTCCCCCCAGATGTTTTGGCCCGCAGCAGCACGAGATTTTTGCATCCCCGATTCCCTCACCCCAGAGGAAGTTGAGAGTCTCTGTTACACCCTCTAGGCAACACATTTCAATCTCTGTCATCAGCACGTGGTATATCCAAGGATCCAAGTGCATTTTTAGGACATTGGTGGGTAGTGTCGTTTAGTCGATCTGGCCGCACTCCCTGTGGCACAGTGCCCTGAGTCACCAGGCTTTCAGGATGCCCTCCAGTAGTAGTGTGTTTAGAGTATCAAGGGACTCTGAAAAATTATCAGGGAAGAAACCCCCACATGCAAGTCCATGGATGGGGGTTGTATGGTGCCCTCCTCTTCAGCCCTATCTGACGGCAGCCCGACTCTCTATGCGATATTGAGAACATTCTCCCAGGAAGGGTAATAGTCTGCATGGTCGACATCGTGGAAAGGAGGAAGAGCTAGAGTTTCTTGATGGAGACTTACCCCCTGAGGGTGTGCCACCACTATTGGACCCATCAGGTATCATTATTCGTCAGCAGAGGAACCTCCTAGGTCTCCATGCTCCCACTGAGGCATTATTACCCCGTAGGTATTCCGGTAAGGGTAAAGAGCATGTTGGAGTTGTCAAATAATCCGACCTGTCCGCCTTAGTTCAGATGACAGAGGAGGACCCCGAGAAGGCCGAGTTGTGCCAGAAACATGCTGAGTAGAAGAGGTTGGTCGATGAACTCCAGACCAAATGCATGGTATAGCGACGACCTGACAATGGTGATCCTAGACTGCAGCAGTAGGGGCATGAACAACTCCCCCAGGTGAGATGCCTCCGGGCAACCCTGATCATACCACTCCCACTGACAGGGATGATTTTCTAACTCAGGGAAAGAGGGCATGGTATGTATCACCAAACCCTCCTGAGCGGCACGACAGTCTGGTGGATCTGGCCTGAGTCCCCCCAGCTACCCCGCAGGCGGTACCACCAGTATCTTCACAAGCCGCTGAACCCATCTACCGTGTCGAAGAGCCCAGAAATGCAATCGTGATCAGGGATCCCCATCAAGGTAGGGAACCCCACCTATTTATCCAATGGAGGCACTCATTTACCACCAAGAGGAATTGGAAATGCAGCATGTGGCAATCTCACCAGATGGAATGCCATAACCGTCCTGGGTGGATGATATGCGGGCGACCCAAGTTTTTGGGAATCCCACCTTCTCCTACTATATTGGGATAGGGGACCCTCCATAAAATCTTTCCCACTTCAACTCAAGGTGTGGGCCTATGGTGGAGACTCCATAATAGTAGGAGGCCGCTAAGCTCTGCTGTTTATTTCAGACGATGGAAGGGCTGGAATTCGTTTGGTACAGCTAGCTCCCCGTCAGATCCGTGACCAGCTGGGAGGACCTTCGTAGGCATTTCCTCTACAAGATCAGCTCTACCACCCGAAAAACGAGCATCATAGATCTCTTCAAGTGCAAGAAAAGGCCGGATGAACAAGTCACAGACTTTATCACCCGGTGGAAGGGGCTCACATACACCCTTGACATGCCATTGACTCTGGAGAAATTACTGAAAATGTTTGTGGGGAATTTCAAGGTAGAACTGGTTACCTCCCTCATTACTTATAACTATCCCAGAGGGTTTCAAGACTTCTCAGATAAGGGCCAGTGCCTCAAAGAAGCCCTGAAATAGGCCAGGCAGGCACATCTGTTGCCCCCTTCAATCTTAGCAAGGAGAGATGCTAGAGCCGAGCCCACTATGATGACCCATATAGAGACCCCCAGTTAGCTAGAGTTGATACTAGTATCACCGGCCCTGCCACCTTGCTGAGGCCCTCCACCTCAGGCATAGCCTCTAGCTCCGCAACATCCTCAGAATCGGCAGGCGCCTCCACATAATGCATCTCCAGGGCCCAGGCGGGACAGTCAGGGTCCACCTCCTCGACAGGCCCCTCATTCTCCTCATCAAGTCCATGCTCCAAGGGCTCCCTATCTAGAAATAAGACACTATACATACTCATTTAGCGAGTATCAGGTCCACGGTTACATCCTATCTCCCTAGATCAGGGGATTGTACGCTTTCCTGAGTACAGAAGTCCAGCAGAGGTAAATCTCACTGATTACCCCAACTAATGACCCTATCATTGGATTCTGGGGAACACCCTCAAGCAGTGCTATGTAGTTACGGGATTGCTGAAAGACCAGGTTGATTACAACATTGTCAGGCTTGCCCTGGACTGAGAACAATTAGAGGGTGTCTTTGTGAGGTCACATAGCGGTAGCGACGTTGAAGGTGAGTGGCAGCAAGTTCCCAGCTGCGGATTCCAGAAGTACGATAACTGCATGGCTTGTAGAATGGTTTCTCGCTCCAATGGAATCATTCGTGCATTCCTGAATCAACTGGAGCCTTTAGAAGCTGTGACCACCTCCTCTGCATCATCATCTTAGCCGACCTCTTCCCAGAAGAGAAATCATCATCAACTCAAGAAAAAGTAATTCTTCCCTCTAATTCCGTCATCGTCCCACACTATCTCTGTGACATCATGACCGCTGAGATGGATATCCCTCCCAGAATCTTCCTAGTGGTGGATGATTCTTCAAGTGATATTCATGTGTACGCTTCGATTAATACAATTGATTTGGTATACCCCTATATGACTCCCGACAAGGGGGAATGCCAGGAGAACCTCCTCAACTTCCCCAGCTGACGTCAACATTGGCGGAGCCACAACTATATGGGTTGTCAAGGCACATTAGTCAGTACCCCTAGCCAGGCCGTGCATGCCACTGAGACTAGACAGCCAGCCCAGCGTAGAGCTCTGCACGTGCAGGCTTTTCATCCGGTGTCGTTAGGACCACCCCTGCCACCATTTGGGCTACTGGATCAGGCAGAGGCAAATTGGCCATATGGAGCCTAGATTCTCGACGCTACAGGTCAACCTCAGTTTTCAGACCTCATACGGTAGATAGTCTTTAGGATTCAACTAGTGAATACCAGAACATGCCAAGCACCAGCCCGTAGCTGGACCAGCCGACAAGGCCCGCCATGCCTCTAATCGTAGAGTGACATCCTGTAAGCAGAAGTTCACGTCTGTCACGGATGTATGTTGTTCTCATGCATCTCTCAGGAATCACAACGAGGATTCACATCCTTGAAGCCCTCTTCCTATCATCAAATATTCATGAGGTCCTTGCTGAGGCATTAAAGAACCCCCTCCAGCTTGAGACAGAGGTAGATACTGCAGAAGCCTTTCATGCTGAAGCCGTTGAGACTGCTGAATTCCAAGACACCATTTCATTCTATAGAGAGGATGAAGGATCTCTCATATAGTGTCACATTCGCCCGCTGTACATCACTAGCCAATTCAATGACATTGAGGTGCGTCGTTGTCTCGTTGACACCAGCTTCGGGATCAACCTTATCCCAACGCGAACACTGCAGAAGCAAGGGTTTTCTAATGATGACCTGACTCCCTCCGATTTAAGGATCCAGAGGTATGATAGGACAGAACAAACCCCGGTCAGAAAGATCCATTTTAAGACCCAATTTGATGGCCTGGTTTCCATCACTGAGTTCATGATTGTCTCTTAGGAAACCGCGTTCAATGCATTGATGGGTTGTCTATGGCTCCACCTGCACACGGTGGTACCCTCTTCATATCACCAATGCCTCAAGTACAATATTAATGGCCGAGAAGGCGTACTCCAAGGTGACACATCTCCATTAACCTCTTTCAAAACACGTTATCTAGACGCTGACTACTAAAAGAACATGGATAAGAAGATTCTGGCATGTGAGGTTGAGCCCGCCCCGGTCACAATTGACCCCTGGGTAGGTCTGGATGATTCCTACGTCTTCCCAATCAATCAGTTGGAGGCCACAACCCTCAAAATTGGGTAATTAATTATTTTATATGGTACACGAGGAAGGCATATTCCCATGTCCATGCATTGGAGAAAAATCACATCATACTCATACACAAACTAGGCTCAGGTGATCCTGGAACCTCTTACTCCTGTATGGTATCAGGATTTCTGCCCCATGGTGATGACCGTACGTCATACATGTCTATTTCTCTAGGAAATAATTAATTGAATCAAGCCAACGTGCCACTATTTATATGATATCATCAAGCATGGCCCGTTGGGATGAAGGCCAGATGGGATTGGATTGACTACCTTCATCGATATGGTCTCAGTGGTGTATGAATCTCCTGATGTGTTGTCCACTGCTGTCCATGCTGGTACGAGCCTCCCATCAGGTACCCCCGGCCAAGGGGAAACCTCACTCATTGGGAATCATTCCTCCTCAAGTGAAGAAGAGGATTTGGAGGATTCTCCCCCAACCTTTGAAGAAGGCGTATCTGCCATGGTCGATGAACTGGTACAGGTGATCCTTGGTAGTGAGGCAGATCCGAGACCCACATTGATCAGTGCCACCATGTCCCTTCAGGAGCAGCAATGGTACATGGACTTTCTCAAATAGAACATTGATGTTTTTTCTCTGGAGTTAATATGAGATGTCAGGACTAGATCTTCACGTACCCGTCTACCCCTTTGGTCTCTCGAAAAACCATCTCGGGTTCATGAAGCCTCCCAGAAAGATGCACCCTTCTCACAGTGCCATGGTTGAGGCCAGAGATGACAAGATCATCAGAACCAACTTTATCAAGGAGGTCAAGTACCCCATGTTTCTAGCCAAAATAGTTCCAGTCATAAAGAATAATGGACATATCAAATTTTGCATCGACTTTCGAGATCTCAACTATCACTGTCTGAAAGATTATTTTCCCCTCCTGGTGACAGAATTGTTAATCGATGCTACAGCTGGGTTCCAAGACCTCTCATGCATGGATGGTTACTATGGATAAAATCAGATCCAGATGGCCCCTAAGGATGAATATTCCATGGATTCCAGGGTGCCCCATGGTAATTTATGTTACCAGGTTATGCCCTACGGCCTAAAAAATGCAGGTTCCACCTATCAGCGGGCCATTAATCTCATATTCAAACCAATTCTCGGGACATTGGTGGAATGTTATGTCGATGATCTGGTGGTCAAATCTCACCAGTGCCAAGACCATCTCAAGGATGTTGAGAAATTGTTCGTCTTCCTTCTTGCCCACCACTTGAAGATGAACCCGTTGAAGTGTGAATTCAGGGTTACTTTAGCGAAGTTTAATGCCTTTTTTCAGGTACCAAGGCATAGAGATTGACCCATAGAAGATCAAGGCGATCAGCCAGATTCCTCCTCTGATCAACATCTGAGAGCTTCGAGGTTTTCAAGTCCACTTATCCTAAATACGCCGATTCATTGCGAATCTGAATGGAATGTGTAGCCCTTTTCTGGGCTAATGAAGAAAGGCTCTTCCTATGAATGGGATGATGAGTGGCAGGCCGCCTTTGGGGAAATCAAGCAGTATATGCTCCATCATCTAGTCATGATGCCACCCATCTCTGGAAAGCTATTGATTCTCTATTTCACTAACCTTTATTGATCTCTTGGCACCCTTCTCACCTAGAAGAACAATGAGGGGACAGAGAACAACATCTTCTACCTCATCCGCATGCTCCTCGATACAGAGACCAGATACTCCCCCATCGAGAAGAGCTTACTTGAGCTCGTATATGTTGTGTAGAAGTTGCGACATTACCTGCAACACCATGAGATACAGCTTGTCTCTCAGGTAGACCCGTTGAAGTACATTCTGAACCACCCCATGTTGAGTGGCCGACTAGCGCGGTGGGCTATGATCCTGCAGCAGTTCGACATTAGGAGTGTGCTTTGGAAGGGTATTAAGGGACAAGCATTAGAGGACTTTCTAGCTTCCCATCCAACCTTCGCGGACCAATCCCTAGACATGGACTTTCACGATGAGGCAATCCTCTCAGTAGATAAAGACATCCCATGTTGGAAAATGCATTTTCATGGTGCCTCCCATAGCCATACCGGTAAGGGGATCAATGATCCTAGGCTCAATAGAGTAGGCCTGAGCATCATCTTCATCACCCCAGTGCAAGTCATCATTCTATACACATTCCTTCTTTCAGAAGGCTACACCAACAATGAGGCAGAGGATCAGGCCCTCATCACTAGCCTCAAGTTGGACCTTGAGATGGATGTGCCCCATTTTCATGTGAAACGGGATTTCAAGCTAGTCATCCAGAAAGTCAACGATGACTATGTTGTCAGAAAGCCAAAACTCTCCCCATTGTTGTAGCGCACCCTCAATCTATTGGCCTAGTTCCCTTCTCGATCGGAGGTTACCCATGTACCTCGGTCACATTATGGTCGAGAAGATGCTTTGACCACCTTAGCCGCATCACTTTCAGAGCCCGAGCAGGATGATCTGATTATATGTGTGGCCCACTAGAGAGTCATTTCCCCAGTCACCTAGAGGATGACGACGACCCGTGAGTTAGAAATCATACCTCCGGATTCTCCACGTAAGGACCCCTAGGCCCATCAGATGCAATGCTTGAAGTGAATACCAACTGGAGAGCCCCTTTTGTCGAGTATCTCTAAAATGGTTGCCTCCCAGCTAATCGGGCCGAGCACGTGCAAATCCGATGATGTGTGCTATAGTTTACCCTCCAGAGTGGTCCTAGTATTGAGCAGATACTATACAAGTGGTTTCTTTAGTGTTCTCCTCCATTACATTCAAGGGGTTGAGATTCCACAGGTAATGCAAGAGGTTTACGCCGGTTCCTGTGGTGCCCACCAGGCTGGGTCAAAACCGTCCCATCAATTTCAGATACTGGGGTACATATGGACCTCTATGATCCATGATTGTATTGAGTTTTCCACGATATGTCACGCGTGCCATGTACATGCTAACTTCCTACGTCGACCAACCGAACCTCTCCATTCCACCAAGTACTCTTGGCCATTTGCGGTGTGGGGGCTAGATATCGTGGGACCATACCCACCGGCGACAACTCACCAGTGAAGGTTCATCCTGACCGCCATATATTTCTTTTCCAAGTGGCCCGATGTAGTTCCACTCAAGGATGTCAAGGCCCATTCTATCGTTGACATTGTGAGCTCCAATATCATCTACTGGTTTGGAGTCCCTCATACTGTCCTCACCGAAAACGACACCAACATCCGAGAAGTCGAGTTGATGATATTGTACACCATGTACAATATCTTTTTGAACCATACCTCCCACTATCAAGCACTTGGAAATGGGAAGATCGAGGTGTTCAACAAAACCATCTCTAACATCTTGCAGAAAATGGTTGGTCAGAACAAGAAGAGTTGGTCGGACAAGCTCCCCAATGCCCTCGGGTTCTATCAGACGACGAATCGCAATTCCACCTAGGTGACCCCGTATTCTCTAGTGTACGGAGCTGAGGATGTACTGCCCATTGAGATTCAGCTACCTTCGTTTTGAACTACGGTCTATGACTAGCAGGATCCAGATTAGGTAGCCTAAATCTATCTAGCTGAATTGGATGCACTTGACGAGAGTAGGCTTCGTGCCCTGCAAAATCTAGAAAGGCATCAGAATAAGATGGATAGAGCCTTAAACAAGAAGGTTCGCCACCACTCTTTTCATCAAGACAACCTGGGATTGTCCCTCCGAGCACCAATGATCCTTGACAAGAAACCACCCAGGTTGGAGCCCAAATGGGAAGGACCTTACATAGTCCACATGGTTTACCCCAATGAATCATACCCCTTGGTGACCATGGATGGTGAGCGCATAACACCTCCCACCAATACCAAATTCCTCAAGCAATACTTTTCTTGAGACGTATGGTCATGGATGACCTTAAAATGGATTGTCCTGCACGACTATAAACTAGATGGTTCTGCACAACCTTAAAATAGATAGTCCTGCATGAACTTAAACTGGATGGTCCTGCATGACCTTAAAATTGAATGGTCCTTCACGAACGTAAACTGGATGGTCCTTCATGACCCTAAATTGTGTGACGATTCTGCATGAACCTAAATGGCACAACGGTCCCGCATGACCCTAAACAGCATGATGGTCTCGAATGACCTTAAATTGTCCAGTCATGCATGACTTTAAACTACGAATATTCCTGCATGACATTAAACTGCATCTTGAGAACTACCTGTGACATGATTCCCATTATTATGGGATACGTAGGAACGCTCAGATGCCTCATTTTGATCCCATCCCCAAACTCTTCTCTTCGACTATCCCACTGGTTATAGTTATCTCGAAGGATCCTTGCAGGATATGGGCTTCCTCAGCCCCACTCATACAATGGTTATAATGGTCGCACCATGTACCCACTTCCATTCTTCTATATTAACATTTCCTCACTGTATGTCTTTAAACTGCAGGGCCTTCAAGAACTACATATGGCTTGATTCCCATCCCCATGGGATACATAGGAATACCCGGACATTTCGTTTGTTGGCCCAACCCAAACGCTAGAATCTTCCCCCCGAGTCAAGC
Organism: Viscum album; assembly: GCA_963277665.1. NCBI lineage: Eukaryota > Viridiplantae > Streptophyta > Magnoliopsida > Santalales > Viscaceae > Viscum > Viscum album. The sequence goes on from OY728159.1 coordinate 1,932,935,028, forward strand.
TGTATGGAAAGGGTGAAATTTTTCCCCAATTCATGTCTAGCTAATCTCGATCCCACTGTATGTCCCACTCCCTGGAGATGTTCACCTCTTTTAGAGATGGGTACAACATTGATTCACCCACTCCTTGATTGGGATTCTATCACCTTCCCCGTCCGGAAGGGCCCCTGAATGGTCACTATAGGGACACTATGTTTCGAACGTGGTCAACAACTGTCCTGGATCATTAGGGCAACCACAAGATGTCCCATACATCAAGTTTAATGGTTCATTCTGCCTTGTTCTATCTTCAAGTGATGAACTCCCTCTGGTCGATGCCATTTATTAGGCCCCTTGGCTCTCCCAGGGCCCTCGGCCCAGGTTCTCTCTAATGGGATTGTGTGGTGCATTGTGGGATTATGTACTGATTCACATTGGGTTTCTCGCCATGTCGTACACATCCCCAAATGAGACACCTTATCCCCTCTTCGTCCTCACTGCAAGATGTAACCCTACATGTTGGTCCGGCATTCCTGATTGAGGCCCAGCCTCAGGACCCTTGTCCTTCTCGGGCCCCGACCCAGGTTCTCTCTTATGGGAATGTACGGTGTGATGCAGGATTATGTACGCATTCACGTCGAATTGTTATCCATGCCGTACAACCCCCTCATTGGGGTATCTTACCCCCAGGTTTCTTCAAGAACTATGTGTGGCTTGATTACCATCCTTATGGGATCCACAGGACCACCCAAATGTCTAGACTTCAGGTCCAGCCCCATCTCGAGGAAATCTCTATTTCACCTTGGCCTCGTGGCCTTCCCTTCCCAAGAGAGAGGATTATATGGTGTGGCATGGGATTATGTCCTCGTTCATGTTGGGCTTGTAATGACCATTCCATGTACCTCTTCCTCCTGAGAACTCTTGTCAACCCTTTTCGACAGTTCACCAATGTGCCTAGGGGTACTCTAGTTTAGTACCTAGAATGCCAGACTCTGATCTGTCATGTTCTCACCTTCTTTTCAGGCATTGTGTTCCCCATTATTAGGGAATCCATAACCTATCACACCCAAAGGGTCCCCCTGAGTGGCATGGATACTAGGCCTAAGGTCTCTCCTACCATTACATGCCAATGCCCCCGAGGGTTGTGGACACCAAATTGATACAAATCCTGCATTTAGAATATGGTCAGCGGTCTATGCTCATTTGTTTTTCCCACAAGGCTAACACGATATGGATACTCTGTTTTGAACATGGTAAAAAATTATCCTCCATCGCCACACCAACCACATTAATCCCAATATGTCAGTTACATGATTCACATCCTTCTCCACATTCTCATGTCTAAGAAGATCTTCAAAACTCTTGGTTCTATTCCTTAGTGTGCATATGCTCTTTATGTAGACCAAATCCGTGATAGGGACGTCATTCGATGTTCCTCCCTGATTTCCCTTTTGCATGCATTACAAGTATTCAAAAAGACATCTACCACCCTTGTTTCCCACACTGAGTTTTTCTCATGTGGGCTTAGGGATCGGTTTTAGGTCTGCACTTACTTGGAGTGTTTTCACTCCATCTATGGTCCGAGCTCTAAGACTATAATCTAAGATCTCGTCAACAACAATGTATGGCTTGATTTCCATTCTTATGGGATACGTAGGACCACGTGGACATATTGTTTTTTTTGGTCCAGCTCATTTGGGAGCTAGTTTTTCCACCCCATTTACCCTCTTACCTCTATGTGGATGCCTTGTCAGGAGGTTCCCCACTCAGAATTGTGTACAGTGTCATACGGGACCATGTCCCCATTCACATCGGGGATGTTTTATTGCACCGTACACATTCCCGATCAAGCATCTTCTCTATTACGTCTGCGCTCCACAGTGTTAAAATCCATGCATGGTCCTGTCACATGACACTAAACCATAACATTGTCGTCCTAGACGCATGACGAAAAATGGCCCTGCATTGTGATGACCTCATCGTATAGCACATCACATTGGGTATCAGTCATTTACCATACCATTTTTCAATGCTTGTATATGGGTTGATTCTTGCGGAGACACCAGGGCCCGCTACCCTAGGCATGTCTCTTCAAAAAAAAGACCCACTCACCTTAAAGGACAAACATGATTTATCAAATACCGCTTCTCTTGGAGCGAGGGCCACACCCGCACTCCCCTTTTTCACTGGCATTGATACCCTATCGTGCCACCTCAAGAACTACGTGCAGCCTAATCCCCATCCTCATGGGGTATGTAAGAATAGCAGTTCACTTTGGATCAGGCCCAGATCAACTCTTGTTTTTGGTCCCTCGACATGAAACCTCTCTGAGGAAAGAGTGGGGGTTGGAACCCCTAGTTCCCATTCATGTCGGGTATTTATAGTTACCCCACCATGTGCCTCTTATGTTTCCTACCATATATGGTCCGAGTTCTAAGTCCCTAAACTATGATCTCCCTATAAGAAGGGTTTGGAACCCCCTATCTAATACAGCTAGATGTCCTATTTAGATGTGTTTGACAAATATCCTGAAGTGCATAATTTTCATGGGGACACTCCCCTCGTTCCATGGCCAAGCTTTGTGAGCTCACTCTTTGGATCCTCATTCTCTCCCCCATCCGAAGGGACCCCCTAACAGCCTCATCCCCTCCCGCATCGACAGACCTACCATCCTGGGCCAACGTCCCTAAGGATCTTGGATGACTTTTGAAATAGGTACCGTGTTTTGAACATGGTCAATGGTCGACCCTCATTTGTCTGTCCCCATTCCAGGCTAATGCAATGGGGATTCCACATTTCTTCCACGGTCAATTTTTATCCTCAATCGTCACTTCACCATCATTGTTGTCCAGATTTCGAGCTTCATGATTCACTCATTTCCAATTATTCCTGTTCAAGAGGAATTCCAACATACTCGGCTTTACCTCTTCGCGCATCTAGGTGTGCTACATGGATGGGTTAGCATAATTGGGCCAGTATTTACCGAGCATCCCTTTTACCTAACATATTCCTTCCTATTTTGGGAAAGTCCCACCACTACTTCTTGTTTCCCACATCGATCATGACTCATGTGGGCTTAGTAGTTTTGGTGGAATGTACACCGGCACATCCATGCTTCTCGTTGTCCCACATGACGTTAAACTATTCATCTAGAACTACGAATGGCTTGATTCCCATCCTCATGGGATACGTAGAGACACCCCAGTATTTTGCCTAGGGTCCATCCATAGGAATAATAAGTCCCATTCCTCCTCATTTTTGACCCCCTGGCCGAACCCATTGTGGGGATCCATGTAACTGCAACTTTTACCGAAACAAGTTTGGGATGCCCCAAGATGACATTGGGAAGCGACAGATTCCTTGCCAGAGAGTCCCTGTCTAAAAGAAGGAATGATCCATGATCAAACCGATGCATCCATCAAGTGTGCTTCCACCATTGTGGCATAATTTCATGAGTGTTGGATTCTATTCGAACAAACCCTCACTCCACATTCCACGCTTTGCGTTCCCCTTATTCGGACCCTCTTCATCTTTCATGTCTGGAGAAAACCCCTAACAGTATGGATTCTCGGCCTATGGCCTGCCTACTATCCTAGGACAACGTTTCGGAAGACTAACAAATGGCATTTGCGATAGGTCCCATGTTTCAAACATGGTCAACGGTCGACCCTCATTTGATATCCCCACTCATGGCTAATAAAATAAGAATACTGTGTTTTGAATGCAGTCAAAAATTATTCTTTATTGTCACGCCACCCACAAAATGTTCCAAATCCTGGGTATCGTGATTCAGAATGACCATTATCATCTGTTCGGATTGATTTCATCGCCCCTGCAGTTACACCATTCGTGCACAAGAGCACGCTGGAGAAACAGTAATTCAGCTTCTTTGAGAACTTCATTTTCTAGCCAGGTCTCTCCCATTTTCTCCCAGAAATCTGGACCGGTTGTTCAAAACCTAGATACCCAAAGAATGGTTTGCACTCCTACATTTGGATTGGGTGATGAGGTGGCTATCCCTTGTTTCTCACATCGGGCCCGACCCACGTGAGCTTAGGGAATGGTCGTTGGATGCTCTACGAACATCATAAGGGTGCAATAAACCAATGTAAACAGCAGAACTCATGCATGCTACGACATCAAAAAATTAAATCATGAAAGTACGTTTGAGGGTTTGTAATCATTACAGTACCCAAGGGACGACTTCCCCAATGGATTGGTTGACCTCTTCAAAAGAACGTAGAAGCTCCACAACCCTCTAGCTGGTGGCGTCTAAGAGTTGCTGCCATCTGTTCAGCTTTCACTCCACCTCATCAGCTAGAGGGCGCAATTCCTTGGCCACAATCTGGGCCCACTCCACGTCAGCCCAGATGGCGGTCACCTCCCCAGAAACCCACTTCAAGCCCTCTTCAGCTTCCTCCAGCTATGCTTTTAGCCGAAAGATGAGCTCTGATTATGCATCAAGAGAAGCGGAATGCTCATCCGCCTGATTCTGCAACTACATAACCTCGTCTTCAGCCTTCTGGAGCCTCTTGATGTTCATCGCCTTCCTCCACTTCCAGTTCACACTGAGGCCATGGTCATACTCCTGAATCTTCTCCTCTATATGATCTCTAACGAGCATGTGAGGGCACTGGGCATCCACTCCCCCAACACACAACTCGCACAGTCGCGAGCGAAGTCTGTCCATCTCATCCAACCGTAGTGCTTGGGGGTGTCATTGATGAAGAACACAATCAGATTCCCTGATCGGCGATAGACTATTTTGTTGTCCTCCTCATCAAAGGTCGTCTCATCCCAGTTGATGCGATTGGTGGGCTCGTATGCAGGGAATGCCCCTAGGAACTCCTTGGTTGGGTCCACAGATGGAATTGGATTAGGCATGGAAGGTCCTAAATCTTCTGGTTGATCCTCATCATTGGACCCCACCTCAATGATCTCAGGCACAGTCCCACTGGTGTCCCCTCCAGCAATCGGAAGTGTTGCAGTTCGGTCAGGCCGGATGTCCACCTACATGACCATTGGAATACATTGAGGAATGGCGCTACCAGAATCCGCAACCAATTTCACCGTAGCAACCAAAGCCAATTGAATGATTGTACACACCAAGAAGGGGATGTGAATGACATTTAACATGGTCAGAGGATGATAGTTGTGGATTCAGTAGAGAATACATAAAGAGGTAAAATCCCTGGTCTCGCTCTTGGGATGATGTCGTCGGGACCCCGAGATGGGCCCCCATATATGGTTGGCAGATCAGGAGACTCTAGGGGAGCCACCACATCTGTCCCAGCCCCGCTAGACAGGAAGTTCATGCAACCCCGGGCATGGATCCTGAAGGTCCCGCGTTGGCACCCGCTGAGGGGTGAGAACAAGGTCTATGCACAAGTTCCTCCTGCACATCACAAACGCAGATAAGGAATCCATAGTAACCTAAGGGAAGACTCTGAAGAAGGAACTTGATATTTTACCTCGAGGGCCTCCATGAAATCTTCATGATTCAGGGAGTGGTCTCCGACTTCACCCTCCTCCGGTGGACTTTCTCTACCAGCCTCGTCTCCCTAGGAGGAATCGTCTGATTCGTCTGGCAGGGGGAACTGCTCCTTCAAATTAGCATCTAACAACTACGGTGGGACCGTGCAACCCAGTAGCACCCTAACTCAGTCTGTCATCCGGTACAGGGTGCCTCGGGAGAGGATAAAGTCTTCCAGCTTGGCTATGTATTGCTCCACCTCTTCCTGGGATACTGCAAAATCGGCCCTAATAGGGCTAATTCACGGCAAGTACATCCCAAGGCGGTTGGGGTGCTGCCATATCTCGGATGGGCCAAGAAATTTCTGGTTGGTTTCCCAGATGTCCCAAGCCTCTCGGAAGACATCATTCTTCGGCATGTCAATGTGGCATAACCATTTCACTGGGGCCTACATAGAAATCCCACGGAATCCCCTCAGTAGTCGCCCCTCTAGATGACTCTGTTCTCTTGGGACCATCGGCTCTGTTGCCGATGTAGGATTAACTACTGCTACTCCATCCTCAACTACTACGGGCGTCGCCGCTACAAAAACCCCGCCAATATGGGATTCCCTTGTGGCCTTCCGGACTCGGCCTCGAGATCGAGGAAGCTCACCCTCTCCGACCAAGATGGTTGGCTGCTTTAGCATCTCCCATGGGTAGGCCACCTCCCAGCTATGGGAGTATTCTTTTATCATCCCAAGGACAAAGGTCTATGGAGGCAATACATTTCGCTACTTCTCGTCTTCCTGTGTGAACATGAGCCACATCTGCCTCATCACACATAGGTGATCCTCATAGCACACCCCCAGGTAGACCTGCAGGGTTAGCCGCTGCAGGCATCGAAATTGCATGGCGAACCAGTGTGGGGTGTATGGCTCGCAGAGACGCTCGAAGTCCACCCTGCCCACCATGACTCCATCTCGAAAGGCCAGGAGATAGGCTTGGTGCTCTTCCATTCCCTGGCCATCATCCGTGAAGGATCTTGTTGGAAATGATAATGGGTGGAAATTGAATTCCTCCACCCTCCAAACCCAGTGTAGAACTGATGGTGCGGTCAACTTGGTTGGAAAGCTCCCTACTAAATTCAAGATCAAGGGATGAAAATTTGACCCTGAAGGTGAGATAGGGTTCAGATACTTGTACATCCCCCTGATGTATGCCACCATCCACCTGTAAAGGAGGTGGAACAACACACATACCCTCTTTGGCCTTTTCCGCTCGCTGATATTCCATAACATTTTGTACAACTTGGCGAGCATCAGGATCCCAAGGTTTACCCACCCTCCTGTCGCCGAAGTGGTTTCCAGGATGAAAGTGATTGGCCACACTAAAATATTTGTATCCCTCACCGGAAGGATCCATCCACAGATGAGGGCTGTGATAAATGCTGCCAGCTTGACTATTGGCTGTTGTTCTGTACTGACACTGAACCCCCAGGTCTTCCACTGGATATCCTCCAGTAGCCACCAGTATGAGTTTTCCTAACTCTGGGCACCCTTCGGGAATGTTCAAGGCCTCGCTGGGAACTGCTTGTATACTGGGAAGTTTAAGAACTTCATGAACCAGTTCTTGAATTGGACATCCCTCACCGCCTCCTTATCCTCCCCGGGAACGAGCTCCATCAATTCCATCACCAGACGCGACATATTATCCAGATCATCCCACGCACCCATGGCCAGGAGGAACTCGTTGTACATCACCCCTAGTATCAAGTCCCTCGAGATCCGACGCACGTCCCATAGGCTGATGTCGACGTCCCCATGATGCAGGTGAAAATTATTGGTCCCCGGTGAACACCGGCTCAACAACTCCGCAATTAACTGATTTGGCTGGTAGATATGTAACTGGGAAGCACAAGATACCTCATACAGGCCCACTCTTCTCATCTCCACACTAAACTCATCACACAAGGTGCCTACCGAGTGGGATCAATCCCAATCATCCATGAATTTTCCACCCTGGCGCAGGTCTCATACCTCAGACCACCCCTTCATTGCCTTCCCCATCACCTCCTTAAGGATGGTTCGGTACAGGGTAGGGGATGTCTACGGCTGCAATGTCTTCCCGTCGACATTGTTCAAATAACAGTGTAGGCTGTCGGCTATGACAGGCGTCAAGTCCTCCCGAGCATGACTGTCGGGCGCCCTGAACCATCATTGATGACACAACGTGCTCCAGAACCAGTAAGCTGGCTCATCCCGACCTGCTGCAGGGATGAAGATGTCATCCCTTAGCCTGAAGCCATTTAAAGGAAACCACTTACACAATGGGTAGTTCTTCTAGCTCTTTGACAGAAGCTCTACCAAAGAACTATGGTCTGAGTGGCTCTGTACTAGCTCTCCTAGCACCAGACTGTTTTCATTTCATCCCTCCGAGAGGCATCATCAATGTCACTCTGGGTAGCTTCTTTGTGGGCCATTAGGTTCTGGAACTTGGGTGTTTCTTTGGATGGTTTGAAAATATCGCTGGCAAAGCGCGTTCAAGAAGTCCACTTGTGAAGATTGTTCGCGGGGGCGCTGCCTCGACGTTCAAAGCCGGATCACGAAGCGTAAATGTGGAGTCAAGGACTCGCTGTACTCTACGAAGACCCGATTTGCAGATATCACTTGTGGAGTACACAGATCTTTGCGAATCGAGAGTGCAAGAAGACAATATTGAATTGAAGGGAAAGGAAAAACAAGATGGAAGACACCCTCTATATAGGCGACAGCCTTCGGAGCATCGCGACCCTTCTAGTCTTGGAGCTTTGCGGCACGCCCAACTCGCACTACCCCTGTCCGCCTCACGAGGCCTCTTCGTGAGTCAACACAGTGAACGACCAACTATTTTGGTGATTTACCTCTGAATTATACCCTTGATATCTCCGCGACTCGATGTCTAAGGGGGGAAATTTGTTGGCTCTAAAATTGGGCATGAAGAAGCGGCCCCAAGACGGCCCCACAGACTGCCTCGTGAAGACCCTTCGCAAAGCCCCCCAGCACCACGACCATCATGCAGCAAAGAAGGAAGGAGGTTCCATGAACAGATTTGACGTTTGCGAATCTTCCACGAAGAAAAGGAGGAAGGATGCTGCGTGAACGAATTTGACATTCGTGACCCATCTGCGGAGCGAAGGAGGCGGGACGCTTTGTGAACCCATTTTATGTTCTTGAGATCACTGTAAAGAAATCAATCCCCTCATCGTGCCACGTGAGCTTCACTCTGCGACTCCTCTTTCCTATAAATATCGGGCTCCCTCTGAGCTCTTCGGATGTTCAATCCGACCTTTCAGCTTATCATCTCCTGAATCATGAAGCACACTTCCACTTAGTGAACCATGAGATGCGCGTGGTACTTCTACTTCAAGAAGTGCCTCTCTATTGTCTCGTTTTGTTCCCCTATTCTAAGAAAGATTCCCTTCGTGAAACATAAGGTATTTCGCGAAGGAAGGTGATCCCCAAGGGGAAACGAGTCATCGTGGAGCATTTATTCTTTGTGAAACCACCTTCATGTACACTTGATCTATTTTCTAAGGCATGATCACTGTACATCGTGAAGCATATTGCTTCCCGACACCCTGCTTCATGAGGAACCTTTTCTCCATGATGCTGTGCTCCGTGGATGACCTTCCATATTGAGGAGCACCTCCCATTTGAAGCTCCTCCCCATGCTAAGGATAAGAAACCCCAATTCAAGAAGCACACCCCATCGCAAGTGCCCTCCGACACGTAGAGCAAGAGATCTCCACAAGGCCCCTACATATGGACCCATTTTCTTGGAAAATCCTTTTCCCGTGTGACCCTACATGTATGAATGATGTGATTACAAATTCCCCTGGACGATACCACCCATTGCATTAATTTTCCTAATGCTTCTTCACATTGGCATTCAAATGGCTATTTCTTCTTCACATAGCCACGCTAATGTGGACCCCTCGATGGTTCGCTCTATGACCCCCTTCACCATGGGCTTTCCGATTCCTTCCCTCCCACAAGGAGCAAAAGGTATAGGTTATGTATGTCATTGGGAAGTGAAGTAAACCCACCTCGTCCGAGCTGCAAGACATTAAAATGCCAAGCGCCATCATCCCCAACACTTGACGTTAAACAGTGACCTATCCCCGTGCCTCGCACACGGGGACCCCCCACCTTGGACATTCTCTATGCCCCTGGTCTCGGCAAGGGATTATATCCTCCTTCAGGGAGTGGAGTTTGTTCGTGAGGAAGGGAAGCCACCTTGGTGTGATCCCCAATATTTTCTTGCAGGAGGCAGAACCCATCTACCTCCTCACTTCCTTGGTGCCAAGGCTAGCGGTGGGCATGATAAAGAATATGGTCCCCCTTTCTTCGGTCCCATGTTCCCCTCCCGCTGCACTTTGTCGCCCCCGGGACTCCATCCTATAGTATGTCCTGGCACCATGGGCCGCTCAACACGTAAGCCCCTTCTCATTTCCCACAGACTCACCCTTCGCGACGTGATCATCAGGTTACTGCCGCCTCTTGTTTCTCACATCGAGCACAACTCACATGGGCTTAGAGTAAGCATCGACCATGACAACACCTTCATCCTGCATGACGTTAAACTGTACACCTGAACTATGAAGGCTCTGATCCATGTCAAGCCATGGTACGTAAGAAGCCTCCCTGATGTTCAATCCAACCACCACCCGGTTGTTCCGACCATCGGTTAACCAGCACCCATCCCGAACTACAAGGAATTCGATCCATGTCAGGGTATGGTACGTAGGAAGCCTCACGAGGTTCAATCCCACCACTACTCAGTCGTTCTGACCCCATTTACATCGGTTCACCCTCGTCCCACATGATGTTAAACTGTACACCCGAACTATGATGACATTGATCCATGTCAAGGCATGGTATGTAAGAAGACTTCCTGAGGTTCAAGCCCACCACCACCAAGTTTTTCCGACCATCGGTTCACCAGCACCCATCCCGAACTATGAAGATGTTGATCCATGTCATGGCATGGTATATATGAAGCCTCACTAGGTCCAAGCCCACCACCACTCGGTCATTCCGACCCCATTAACATCGGTTCACCCTTGTCCCCCATGATGTTAAACTATACACCCGAACTATGAGGACTTTGATCCATGTCATGTCATGGTACGTAAGAAGCCTCCAAGAGGTTCAAGCCCACCACCACCCGGTTGTTCCGACCATCGATTCACCCACACCCATCCAGAACTATGGGGACTTTGATCCATTTTAAGGCATTGTAAGTAGGAATCCTCCCAGAGGTTCAAGCCCACCACCAATCGGTCATTCCGACCTCATCCATGTCAGATAACCAAACACCATGGGCTGCCTCATAATGTAAGCCCCAATCCATCCTAAACTACAAGGACATTGATCCGTGTAAAGGCATGGTATGTAAGAAGCCTCCCAAGGTTCAAGACCAACAACCATTGGCCCCGACCATCTCCATGCCGGTGTGCCAAGCCCCCATCCTGAACTATGTGGACTTTGATCCATGTCATGGCATGGTACATATGAAGTCTCACGAAGTTGAAGCCCACCATCCATCAGACCATGGTCCTTATTCACGTCGGTTCTCTGACACCCCAACCCGAACTACGACGACTTTGATCCTTGTCAAGGCATGGTACGTAGGAAGTCACTTCGAGGTTAAATCCCAAAACCATCATCCATCATGTTTCTTACCCGGGCCGCCACATCCAGGTGAGATCATGCCACCACATTGCCCTCTACAGCATTCAGGAAGCCGCCTGCGTGCTGGCCCCAATATCGGTGTACCCTCTGGGGGATTCCTCAATCTGATCCACTCTAATTAGTGTTCCTATCAGTCTGATCCATCTCCACTAGACGTTAAATGTGCGGCATACCCCATGTTAAGCAAAAGAAGCTGTGGAAAACCTCTGATACATACATATGACATACAAATCCCCTCGTTCGATTTGGGTTGCCTCGGGATTCAACACCCTCAAGAAGACCTATAATAAGTGACAGAAGACAGACACACCAATTTCCCAACATCCATACACGTCAGTGATGACCCAACGTGACTACTCCCATAACTGAAGGTTGCTGTCCTAAACAGACCCCTTGGAATGTCCTGACCAAAGCAGCATAATTAACCGGTGTCCTTAAAGATATGGCGCTGGGAAGAGTTTCACGAACAATGTATTAAATATATGAGGGAGACCCGGAGTAGGTGACGAGTTCTGAGGAGGAATCCACAGAAGGAAGAACTGAAACCACATCATCCCATTTCAATCAAGGAGAAAACGTCCCTGAACAAGGAGCAAATGTCGCATGCCTTTGGAAAGCGGGAATGCGGGGTAACAAAAAGCCGCGCCTGTCGCACTCAAGAAGACGGACACGCATGCCCCGACGAAAGCGTCGGAAACATACACTACCAATTGAAATAATTTATATCATGAATATAATTCTATTTATTTTCATTAATGTTTCATTTGATGTTATTTCTTTCATGGGGGTTAATGATTCAAATAATACCAAAGTGGTAAGAATGTATTTCACAATCTCATCATTACTCGAGAATATTTTTTGTATAAGCATACAATGGGGGAAATAAGTATTAGTAAATATTAAAATAAATTCATTTTATTAGAGTATATTTATTTTGGAACATTTTCATGTGGTTATAAAATTTTCCCACACTATGGTAATTAAAATTATTTGTAAAATATTTTGATGAAAATAAGACATTATTTATCTCTTTGACCGTAAATCATTTTTCGTAAAACGTAATGTTTTCTAATATTGTTTTAAATTTTTTTTATACATTTAGAAATGATTAAACAATAAAATTCTCTAGAATTATTTCAATTTTCATATTTTTTGGAGATGAAATATCATTTAATTTTCAAAACAATTTATTTTTGGTATATACAGAAATTTTAAAAGGAATCATTATTTTCACAAGCAAAAAATAAATCGAATTTCCCACCATCATTACCACTCACGGATTTAATAATTATTTATGTTGTTTTCATCCCTTATTTTCAATGAAATTTATTATCAAAATATTTTTTGAACATTTAGTTTTAAAATTTACTTCAAAGAGAGAAGGTTATTTTCCTTAAAAAAATTAAAAGTAATTTCTATAAAATTTATATTTATCAATGAAATTAATGAATTATTTAATTATTACCCACTAAGGGTATGTTATATTTATACCATACTTATTATTTATATGGATGGTTTATATTTAGTTATCCTGGTTATTTAATTTTTTTACCACTCCTCATATTACTTTTGATGGTTTATTATTATGTTTATAGATTAGGGTATAAAAACATTTTATATTTTAGTTTTTAAATATAAATGTATAAATAGATTGAGTTTCATCCATTTAAAACTAGGATTAAATTGTACATTTTACATGATGGGTGGGCCAGGAATTATGTTACCCCTCGATGCCTCGGTAAAACACATTGGACAAATTATATTGGGTACTTTGGTGAAGCCTTACATATTAATGTAAGATGACATATAATGGGGACATGATGGAGATATGTAATGGAATTTGGCCTTGATGGTATTATAAATATGTCCATAATTTTGAATTCCATCTCTACGAATTCAGTAAAATTTAAATCATGTTACTAAATGATTATTTAGAATATTTTTTGTTATGTTTAAAACTAAATTGTTTATTTATGTGGAATTATTTGATCAATATGTATTAAGGTCCTATTATTCTTGAGATATTTATTAAATGGAATGTGTTTGAGTTATATACCTTTCGAAATCGATTATTAATTACTTATTAATTAATTTTTCTATTTTCATAACCTCACTAAGCATCTGAGATCATGTTTCTCTTATTTTTATTTTCCCTAGGATAATAGGATGTGTTTTCCGATGGATATAAAAGATTATTATAATTGTGTTAATGAAATTCTCTGAGAATATTTTTTATTTAATTTTATCTTGTCAAATGTATGTTAAATTAATCTATGTATCTATTTTACAATGAATAATAAAATGTTCATTCCATTTTGGTGTAATACCTTATACATAGTGCCAATGTAATAAATTAGACATCAACTCTATTTGACAATGAGTGGGGTCACTAAAGTTATAATAATATCATATTTAGTAGAATACATGAGATCTATATTTCAGAAAACATATATTAGGGGAAATAAACATATGATGTGATTGCAGTATAAGTATGAAACAACATTTTAATACATTTTTAAGGAAGAGATTATATGGTTTCTCTTTGGAATAAAACAATTTCTAGAAAATTCATGTGGACATGGATACAAACTAGATGTACCTATGTGAAATAAATCTAGAAAGGTTGCATTTGGATTAACCCGATCGTCGCCTGGTGCACACACATCAGCCATACATCAAACTATTTTGACATTAAGATGATATATATTTTGGATACTTCATAATATCTATAAAAACCCTTATAATGTATTAAAAAAATATTCATATCCCTAATGAAACTAGGTTTGTTATTATTGGATTATACATGGATAAAATTTGAAATTTATATTAAGTGTTTCCCTAGATTTGGGGTTAATCATTTTTTAGTGTGTTATGTTAAATAATAGTGTATTCATAATTTTACAAAACATTCCAAACAGAAGTAATAATAATTGAATAAATGCAAATTATCATTGTAGGGATTTCCCTAAATGTAATGATAATTATGCTATATCAAGAGATGTAGATGAAAATGATAAAATTATAACCATTTAATGGAAGAGATAATAGTTTAGATGTAATAAAAATTCCCATATAGAGCATCCTTCTGATCCACAATTCCTAGTAACAAAGTTTGACCGTTTTCTACATCAGCATTATTATTTACTGAATGAGACTGTAAATCCATTTATTATTAAAAATGTATATGTTACTTAGAGAAGATATTTTCTACTCCATGAATTATTTAATTAGAGAATTTTATCAAAAAATTTCATCATCTATTAGGATAGGTGAATCAATTTTGTTTCAGGATTCAAAAAACATTAGATGATTAAGAAATATCAGACATGGAATGGAAGAATTATAAGGTAATATTCTTCAACAAATATTTTCATTGTGAGAAATTAATAGGTAAGGAATAATAGTTATTGATTCTAATTCAAAAATAAAAAGAAAATTTTTCTTTAAATGAATAGAACATTGAAATTTTATAATGTCTGTTGTGCACTATGTACATAATCCAAAGAGAAATATTTATTTTTTATTTGATGTTCTTAATATAATAACTTAAATGGAAATATTCTCCAAAAAAAATCAACATATGAGGATATTTTATCATGTTCTATCATGATTGAATGATAATTATAAAAATAATATAAGTTCAAAGGGATGTATGAGAAGAAGAGGATAATTGTGAAAAAATTTATTACGAGAATAAATGATCAGTGGATTTTCCAAAATTTGATAATTTTGGAACGAATAACGTTGTCACGCGACTAAATGTAAAATGCGTTTTCATAAATCATGAATAAAAATTAAATCATTCTTATAAAACCTATTGATGTTATTTTTTCTAGACTATCTTCATACTTCCTACCTAGGTTCTCCTACTTTGAAACATAGTTATGTTTTTTTTCTAGATGACCTTCACACTTCCCATTCTCTCTTATAAAGGGGAGGTTTATTAACCATTTCTATGATGTTGTGTTTCAAGAAGGGTATTTTAAAATTTCAAACCCTTTATTACGAAGGACATGATTAAATTGCAATTTTGAATTTTATTTAGGGGTGAGAAGAATATGAAACCTAGTGATTTTAATATAAGAAGATCATGTTGGATATCACGTATGACATTCAACACCAAGATTATATGAGAATATAACAACATGATACTCTATGATATGTTTATATTTAAAAATAATCAATATCTTCAATATATTTCAATTCATTCAATAGTAGGTTAAAAAAAATCACACTTTGTTAAAATATTATTCTTTAAACATGACCATTATAACATTGTCGTTACCCTGGTGAGTATTATATTGAATGATGGATTAGTCAAAGATTATACAAAAAAATAAAAATAAATTTTACAACATTTATTAAATTTAATTAACTAAATACATGTCAATTTTTTATTTTATATATCTGTATTATATATGGTTTAATTTTAGGAAATTTCCTGAAAAGGGTAAATTATTATTAATATTTAATAATACTAAATTGTACCTCAGAACAATAATTTTAATTTAATTCATTATAATGATAAATTAAATATAAAATATTATTTTAATGTAAACATTGTTATATTATATAATATTTTAATAAATTATTGGTATTGTAATTTATTTCATATATAATATTGATATTAAAAAATTATATATTTATTAATATTCTCTCTTTAGAAACTATATTTTTTTGTCATGTTAGTGAGTATTATTTTAAATTGGATTCTATAAAATATATGGAATGAGTTTAGGAAAATGGATTTAATAATTGAAATAAGAATAATATATATTATCTAAGAGTGTCAATATATATTTTCCATTATGAATAGTAATAACTGTAAAAATTAATTTCTATTATTAATGAAAAAATCTAGTTATTGATAGATAAAAAACAAATTAGCAATAAAAAAACAAAAACATGTGAAAAGTGACATTTTGTTTATATATATTTGGAAACTGTATTCTACGTTTTTGATAATGGGAACTTTTATTAGGATTTTTCATAATAAAAACATTGGTGTAATTTAATTTATTAAAAAATTCAATGAATGTTATTTTTGTAAAATATAAAAGGCCTAACCATATCCTTCCCTATTCACATATCCCAATAATTTTTGTTAAGAAGATTTCAAAAAATATATATATTCCATATATTCCTTGAAAAATCCTAGATTTGTTTTTTATTGGAATACTAATCTTGGAAGGCTTTTGGTTAACCCTAAAGTGGTTTCTTGGTGAATAGGTAATGTTTTTAACTATTCATTTCCATTTTACTTCTTTTTTAACACATTATAATAAAAGTGATAATATGATTAAATAACATTACATGTAACTACAGTATTATTATATGTTATTATGTTAATGTAATAACATATATCCATCTCAATATAACTAAAATGGAAAATTAAATAATCAATCATATGAATAGGGGACTACTGCTTGGTGAATAGTTGTAGTTAGTTTTCTGTCACCACCATCATAATATATATGTAATTTTATATTTATTATAATGATATGAAATTGAAGATATTTTTATAATTTTCATATTATCATATCACGTATACCATCTTAAATTCATCTCTTTGAGGGAGATGATTGTGTTTCTCGTGTGTATGGAAAACTACAACCTCAGGAAGCGATGTGATTTGTTATTAGATTATGATTTATGTATGAGGTGATAATGATAAAATTTATTTAGTATTCATGATATTTTTTGTTTTAAAAATAATTCATAAAATATAATATAATATATAATTTCCTTATTTCCTCTCCATTGAAAAACATTAACGTTGCCCGTGCATACAGGTCTACTACATGTTCCACATAATGATGTGAAATAAAGCATCCCAGGTAGATATAAAATAATAAATTTTCATATATATTAATATTTAGGAATTTGATATTAATTATAATTTAAAAGGGTTGATTTTTATCATTCTGTACATGAAACGAAAAAATGGGTTTCGCAAAATCCTAGGTTAAATACCAGACTGAGATATACCAAGAAGTAATACATTGAAATTATAATTATTTTATATAGTAGTTAACGCATAGCTATTATATTTTAGGGAATAAACTAAGCTACCCATATTAGGTTTACACATGTTTATTAATTGTTTTTAAACTATTCTAGTAAATTTCAGAGGCTTCAAATAAGAATAAATCCAATTATAATATTAAAACACTCTAATATTATTAAAATGTAGTTATAATGCACTTGATGTAGAAAACATTTTTAATATAGTATTTTAAAATTTATATTATCTATTTGGAAAAAATAAACTTCTTCTTTAGAAGGAGGACATCCAAATTATCCTTTGCATATATTTTTTCTAATTTTTCTTATATTTTTCATCATTTAATGAATTTTGAAAAAATACGAAAATTTAATTCAAAACTGCCTTTTCATATAATATAACTGTACTGTTAGATTATAAATTAAAATATTTTTAATGTATATATAGTTTATGTTTTTATCATTTAATCTAATTATTTTCATTGCAAGTGTCACATTTAAATTGGATATAAACACATGTCAATCTATGGATGGTTTTTACCTTTTAAAAACATGCTTTCTTAATCTCTCAATGAGATTCAATTTAAAATACCTTTTGTGATTTTGTGATTTTATTTTTATAAAATGCAAATAAATGGTTTTAATTTGTATGAAAAAATGTGATATAATATGAACAAAATAATTCTTGGTGGAATGTAATTTTATTATTATTTTCCATGGTTAATGGTAAATCAGGTAATTAAAGGTAAAAATAATATTATAATAAATTAAACTACACTAACACTGGTCATAATCCTATTGGATGAGTTATGGAATACCATCAAAATACATGGGTCTAAATGAAATCCCTTGTAATACACTTTGGTTTGATTATGTAATTTAAAACATTTAATTTAATTTAATGAAAGAAATTGTCATAATCAATTATCTTTTTATTAAATCAATTTCAATATGGAGATATATAAGTGATATCATTTCCTATAAATACTAATTATAAAGACAAAATTATTATCTACATCATGATAATTTATTTACAATTTTTACAAGATAAATAATTATACTTAATTATGACTCAATGATAATTTAATAATAAAGTTATAAATTAATTAATCAAATAACTTATATAATAAATATTAAAATAATTATTATTTTAGCTAATTTATTCAATAAAATTTTTTTATAGGTTATTATGACATTTCATAATTATATTTAATAGTTTATTTCAAAGTTATCTATCCTTTTGGATTTTATTTAAATTCAATTATATGAATAGTGTAAAAATTTACATATTTGATATTTTAAAAAATAATAATTTATTAAATTATTTAAAAATACCAATAAATTAAAAATCACAAGTTTACTATTGTAAGGTTAAATTGTTCATTATGTGTGAAATTTTAGGAATTTAACCCTATATAAGTACAATTTTTCGCCACTTAATATTTAAATTATTGTTACCAAAATTAAAATATAAATAGAATAATTAATGGTAAACCAAAAATGTAATGTTTAAAATAATATAAATACATTTATTAAGATAATTGGATTAGAGGATATATAACTATACTCATCATATAATCTTTTCATATCAATTTGGAGTAATTTAAATTTAAAAATTAATATATATTCATTTAATATATCATTTTTCTGTACGACAGACTACCACTCCGCAAATAAATATTGTTCATTTTTTATTACCTTTTATGCAGAACATTAATAATGATGGAATCAATGTTTTTATATGATATTCAGGACATATTTATCAATTAAACAAAAATAAAACTTCAATTATGTTCATATATTTTATGAACATAAAAATGATAAATTCGTTCGTTCGTGCATGTGAACTATCACCTCCACGAAACGATGTGAATAATTTTTATTCACCAAATCACCTGAATGATATATAAAATATTATTTAAATGATTAATAATATGTTAATAATATTAATATAATTATGGAATGATAAAACTAGAATTACTTTAAATCAATAATGATCAATGAAGAATGGAAATTATTACTCATGTGGAAATTACGACATATCATCTCCATGAATAAAACATTCTCTATTTTTTATAACAATAATTAATAGATAAATTTAAAAAGTATGATAAATTTATAAAAGTGATTATTATTTCCTGGGAGGATTTAATTATGAACACATGGAAAATTTACCTCAAAACAAATTAATTATATAAGCATATTATGAATATATACAAAACATCTGATAAAAAAGTAATTAAGTAATTTTTACAACATGGAGATAAGTGACATACAATTATTAAAAAAATTGAAAAATTTTCTCACTAAAGTATAAATTATACACAAATTATTATTCAAGAATATAATGACTGTATGTGATGATTCAGACTCAAGTCCCTTCAACTCAATCTCTATTCATTGAGAAATAATTTGATAATATACACCACCTTCATTTATAGAGATTATATGTAACCCATTTTACATTTAATTTTATTAGATGGTTTATGAATATAATTTTTTTCTATGAATGTTTTTAATAAATGAAAATGGAAATATTATTTAATATACGCGTTGACAATGACATTTCCACTATATGATCATTATTTGATATTTGGATTCCTCAATAATCTTTAATGTTTTTAAAATTAAAATAAATACTACATTTAAATTTCATGTTTTTTGAATTTGTTTTTTATAAAGAATTTATTTTTTGAACATCTTTAAATTATATCTTGTGATTTCAATGTGGAAATTTTATTTTTCCATAATGCATGTTAATGTGTTATGATTATGTTATAGTTTATTGGAATTTCTTATGCATATGGGCGGTTCCATGATAAATGGAGGGCGGGTATTCCCATTATATCTCCCCAATGAATTGGTTAAAGATATCAAGTAAAATTACAATTCTTCTCTTAAGATATTTAAGGAATATACGGTGATGAGTACTCAAAACATAGCCATGAAGGTTAACACCTATGTAGCTATGAAAGTTAACTTGTATGTATGATAAGTATGTCACATGTTACCTTTATGATTTATGATTAGAAATATTTTTTACAAGAATCTTATGGATTCATAAGGTATGGTAAATATCTTGGGTTTAATGGGTAATAAGTATGATTTCATGGGTTTGTAAGTATTAATGGACTAACAAATTTTTTCCCTGATATTATTTCCATTCTAAAGCATTGTGTTCTCATCCCATGTTAATAAAATGATTTCACAGTGTGAAAGGCTATGTTAGAGAATGGTGGATGTCAGGATGAATGATAAGGTGATTTTTTATAGAAAAAGAAATCATTTCTTATTTTATGGTTTTTTATATTAAAAAAATGGATAATATGAAGAAGTTTCTAATTTTCAATAGTTCATTCATTATGTAATAGTTATTCCTTAATTCTATATGACTATAAACATCAATAAATCCTCAATTTGAATGAAATAAAATTCTTGATTTAGCTCAGGATTATGTAATGTTTGAGTTTGGCTCCATATAGTTCGTACCAAATGTCGGTTTACAAAACATAAGTGGTTAGGGTGATATATAATGATAAGTAACATATAATATATAACCAAAATGGTTATCATAATAGATAGATTCAAATTTAATTTATATAAATTGAATGATTTTGAGATAACATGAATAAATATATATAATTGTTTATATTCATTATAAGATAGTATATGAATATTCTTTAGATATACACACACTAAACAGATATGGTTTCAGTAAATGGATGGATCCAGCAGGCAACAATGTAACAATGGATGTGAAGGAATATATAGTGGTTCTATGAATAAGAAACCCAATTAAATAGGATCTTCAATTAGTATTGCCTTGTTTATTCTAAACTAACTATCTATAGGAATAATTAACAACATGAACCTTGGGGATTATTATGATTAATTATATATATGAGGAATTAATCCCTATGTATGTTCATCTAATAATCATAAAGGCATGTATATTCAATGAAATATGGGTCTAGGATGTGGAATGAAACACCTGGGAAAATGATTTAAAGGTATGATAAAGTGTCATATATATAGAAATGATGGTCATAAAGTAATAACATTCCAAGGAAAAAGGATTATTTCATTTAACTCCATGAATGGGAATAAATTTCATTATGAGTTATCAATTTAATGTTTTAAATGGGGTGAGTGTAGCCATGTTGAAATATATTTCCCATGAAAAACGTTCCAAAATAGAATCAGAATGAAAGTAATTATTTGTGTTTAAAAATACAAATTTCAATTACAATTTATGATGAGGAACATTTAAATTAAATATGAATGTTGTGGATTAATTTATTGTCTCATGATTTTATATTTTTGAATCATAGCACATAATTCATTTTATTATTTTTTGGAAATAAGTATTAAGGAATAAGACAGAAAATTATGGTTAAGGGAACATGACAAATGCTTAATGATAAATAAGCCTTCATATAATGTATTTTGGGAGTGATTTTAGATCTATGTATGTTGAAATGTAGAAATGTAATAATTATCTTTTTATGATGTGATTGCATATGAAGACATATTTTAGTATGAAAAGACCTGATTTTTGTTATCTGAAAATTTTATTTGAATATGAATTTTCTTTTCATGTGTGGGCCTAACTATAATGGTCTGAGTAACCTTTAGGGTTTATAGGATCTTTAATTTTTAGATAACTATGGGTTAATTCATTTTGGGTTTCAAAATGAGAGATATGAGATAAAAATTGAGGATAAAACATGTTATGGTTATTTTTTAGGAATTTATATCATTCTGGGAATGTTATAAAATTATATTCTTTTTTTATAAAGACACCCCATTGGAAGGATGACAACACATCAGGTCTGACAAGGTTGTGAAAATTGAATTTAAAACTGAAGTGAGACAAGGATTTATCACATACTACTAGCCAAAGTGAAGTCCCTTGTTAGTATGAATTTTATCTTAAGTTAAATGAGTTGATTAAATAAGTGTATGTTTATTTTGGGAACTTATGTTTAAAGAAATGGATATCGATGGTGTCGAAAAATTATGTGGGGATTAAGTGACAAATGTTATGTTGGAATAATCTATGATTTAATTTCAGACTTACATAGATTTGGGTTTCTTATGGAAATTATTATCATATCTTGGATAATATATGATTTTTTAAATTAATTTTTTGTATGAGACATTAAAAGTGTTTCATATAATTTTCAATTAAATGTCATGACATATCTTGGAAGGTTATTGGATTAAATCGTTCTGATTTTTTTGATTTAATATTAGTAACAATATTTTTGATGAATTTTAACAACATTTTTTTGTTTAATGGTCTATGTTGATTAATTGGTATTAAAATTGTAATTTTGGAGATTAAAAGTAGTTTCTATTCATCTAATGGTTTATTCTTTTTGGATATTTTTTATCATATCCTAACCATATTGTTTTTGGATAATGATTCATTACATGATAAATAGATAGTTAAACTTTTTTTGATTATGTGATTCTCTAAAAATTGATTCTAGTGTTTGAGGTATGAAATTTTCAACCTGAAGACATATTTTTTAGAGAAACTAAAGAGTTTGTGGTGGAATTTGATTAATTTATGAAACTTTAATTGTTAAGTAAGTATATTTCCTTATGATATTATTCAATGTATTACAAGAATTCCACAACTCAATGAAAAGGATATTAGAAATAAAAAGTTATCCATCCCTTTTCCGATAATGAAATAAAAGACTATTTAAACCATCAGAAGTTTTTTAGTTTTCAGATAGATAATATTTATCCTGATCAAGCTTTCTATCACTCTCTGTCAGAACATGACGGTTTTATTTTTTTAATATCCATGTTTACCTATATAGAATCCTAATATGTGTAATATTTAGTGACCTTTAATTCACATCATTTCTATTTAAGTGGATTTTTTATTGATTCTTCTTTTTCTGATGTGGTATTTCAATGAAGTAATATTTAAAATTTAAATCTTAGTTACTGAGCCAAATTTTAAAATTTCAAGGATGTAATTTCAAAATGGGGGATGGATGTAACCTCAAAGGTAATTATAGAATAAGAAATTACCATATATATTAATATTTATGAATTATTAATTAATTTTATTTTAAATGGGATGCTTTTTTGGATATCGAACACGAACCACAATAATGGGTTTATCCTAAATCTT
Source organism: Viscum album (assembly GCA_963277665.1). Lineage (NCBI taxonomy): Eukaryota > Viridiplantae > Streptophyta > Magnoliopsida > Santalales > Viscaceae > Viscum > Viscum album. Next base: position 1,932,958,347 of record OY728159.1, read on the forward strand.
AGGTTGCACAAAATACTGAGATATACTGAAAAATAACTCATTATTAAAATTATTATTTAAATGGTAGATAATTCTAAGACAATATATGGTGGGAATGAACAGAAGTACAAATATTATGTTTGCACATGTTTATGAAATTTTTTACCATTATCTAATAAATTTTAGAGGCATAAAATGAATATAAAGGAATTTTAAGAATAAAAAACACTAATATTTTCAAAAAGGTAGTATTACCGCATTTTGATGAAGAAAACGTTTTAAATCCATTTTTTTATCAATTTTATATGTTTATATGATAAATTAAACATCTTAATTTTAATAGGGACATTGAAATTCACATTGATATGATTTTTGTTATTAATCGGATAAAATTTATTCCTTAATAAATATGAAAAAATAATGAATTTTAATTCAAAATTGTATTTTTTCAAAATTTCATTATATAATTAGATTATCCATTAAAATGATTTAAGGTATATTTAGACCATTATTTAAATATTTAAATGATATTTTTACATTGGATGTAATTTCACATTTAAATTTGAAATAAATGTGTGTAAATCTTTGGATGGATTTTTAATTTTTATAAACATTTTTCCTCAATACATCGACAAGATTAACATTTAATTAATTTTACTCACTTTTTTTAATTGAATTTTGAAAAAATGAAATACATTCTTGTAATTAGTACGAAAAATGTTATCTAATAGGAACAAAAATATTGAATAATAGTAACTTTCATATATTATTTACCATGCTTAAACATAAATCATGTAATTAAAAGAAAAAATAAATTTCTAATTATATAAAACAGCCCAATAACCTGTTCTGATACTATTGGATGAGTTATGTAAAAAAAAATATAATCATTAGGTTGAAATGGTTATCTTTTTATGCCACTTAAGTTTGATTATGACATTTATATCATTTAATTTAAAGTAAAGGAAAACATGTCCTCATCTTGTCTCTTTATAATAAAACCATTTTAATATGAGGTTATGTAAGATATATCTTTGACAATAAAAATTCATCGAAAATATATAATTATTATATACATCATGGTAATTTATTTAAAAATTTTAAGGTATATATAATTAAATTTAATTACGCAACAATGATGACGCAATAATAGATTTATTATATAATGAATAAAAAATAATATTATAAATATTAAAATAAATATTAAATGACATAATTTATTCTATATCCAATTTCATAAAATGGTAAATGAATATTTTGTACATGTGTATGACATATTATCACCTCACAAACTGATATTGATAGTTTTTCATTACCATCCATATAGAATATTTATAATGATGGAATAAATATTTATATAATATATTAATGACATATTTATCTATTTAAAAAAATAAAACTTCAATTATCTTCATTCATTCCATGCACATAAAAATGAAAACATCATTTGTGCGTACATGGGAACTATATCATACATGAAGCTATATTAATCTTTACCACTTCACTTGTATAATATATATATGTATATTTAAATAATTATTATTATGTTAATAATATTATCATAATTATGAATTTAAAAAATAACAATTGTTTTATTTCCATAATTGGCAATGAAAAATGGAAATCATTACTCATGCATATATACGACATACAATCTCCATTATTATAATGTTATTTATTTTTCATAACAATAATTATAGGTAAGATTTAAAAAGTATGATTAATGTATATATTTGATGATTAAATAATGAATACTACTCTAGAGATGATGGAATTATGACCACATGGATGATTTACATCATAACAAGTGAATTTTTTTCTTAAGTAACAAATTTCAACAATACATCTTATATGAACTTAAATAATAATGTAATTTATGTAACATGGTAATAAGTGATAAAAAATATATAATAATATTAATATGTTACTAATTAATGTATAAATTAACCAAACATTATTATTTGGGAATACAATGATTGTACGTGACGATTCACACTCATGGTAAGGGACTTCATCTCAACATCTATTCATTGAGGCATATTTTTATAATATACACCATCATATTTTATACAGTGTATAATTAACCCATTTTACATTTATTTTCATTCCTAGGTATTCAAAAGGAATAATTTTTTTAAAAATGTCAAATAAATTAAAAAATGAATGTTATTAATATTTGTGGTGATAATGAAATTTCATTTTCAATGACTATTATTTGATATTTTATTAATTTATAATCTATTGTGTTTTTAGTAAAATAAATTCCATATTCCCTTTTTCTATATTTTGGTATTTTAAATGGTTTTGATAAGGGATTTATTATGTCAACATCATGGAATGATCGATTTTGATTACAATGTATAAATGTTATTTTTACTTTATGATTATATTGTTGTTTTGTGTAATTTCTTATATATGTGGGTGGTTTCTTGATAATTCAAGGGTTGGTGAGCCCATGATAGTTATCCAACAAATTGGGTAATGTTACAGAGTGAAATGATAAGGTTCCTCCTATGAGATTTTTGAAATCTAATATGTTTGGTATTCTATAAGTATCCATAATTGTTACTCAATGTGTAGGCGTGAAAGATGTATTATAAGTATGATAAAGGTGCCCCAAGTTATTGTTATGATTTATTATTGCAAATAATTGTTTCTTGAATCTTATGAATTCATGATTTATGTTAAATAGAATGTGTTATATGGGTGAATATTATAATATCATGGGTTTATCAGTATTACTGGACTAACTTTTTCTTTAATAGTATTAATTCCCTTACTGAGATTCATGTTCTAATCCCCTTTTTTTAAATTTTTTTTCATAGTGTGTATGGATGGGTAAGAGAATTTTTTTTGTCAAGATGACTGATATGAATATTTTTAACGAGAAAAATAAATCATGTTTTTAAAGGAGTTTTATTTTTTTGATGAAATTGATAATGATTAGAATTTTCTACTTTCTAATGTTTGATTTTTTATGTAATAGTTATGGATTAATTTTTTAAAACACTTATCCTGAAAATATCCTCAACGTGATTTAATGTAAATTTATGATTTCACAAAGGATTATGTAATGTTTATGGCTGAGTTAATATATGAATTTTTTAACTATTAATTTACATGGATAGTAATAAGGATATGTTTTGTAGATATATATTATTTATAAGACATAATAATTATTTTTTAATGGTTAATTTATATTTTTCTTCCCTTCAATCCATTTTATGAGAAAAATGGAAACAACATTCATTCATATGTTCGACATAACTTCTCGGGGAATGACATAATCCATTTTCAATATCTAATTTTATTGACTAATATAAATAATGAAATTTAAATATATTATATTTATAGCATGGTTATAATATTTAATGTTATATAACCATAATCAAATTACAATGAACAAAAATTATGAAAAGAAATACAAAAAAAATAAAGTTATTTCCACGTATAATAATGAATTTAAACATCAATTCATATGAAAAAAAGTCAAAAAACAATAGAATAATATCATATAAAATATGAGATAAATGTTTATTAATGAATTTTTAAAGAAATATGTATTTATTATACTAGACTTTCAGACACATAGGAAGGAATTTTTGAAAGAGGTAAGGGGTTTCTTTCTCCCATTTACTTTCGTGTGACATACACAATTTTCCACACTTATTCCATAATGTGGTTTATATAATTCAATATTAATATTTTATGAAAAGTATATATATTAATCATGGTATTTAATGTTTCATTTGATTATATTTATTTAATGGGTATTATAATACAAAAGATACCAATGTGGTGAGGGCTAATTTTATAATGTCGTCATTATTTAGGACTATTTTCTATAAGTCTCTCCCAGGGGAATTATTTCATATTTATATATTAGAATAAATATATTTTCTTATCCAATGGTAATTGATGAATTTTTTCATTTAATAGTACCATTTTAAACATTTTTAATTAAAATGATTTATAAATTGATTTTAACAAAATATATATTTATTTGTCTCTTTAATTGAAAATCATTTTTCATAAATAACCATGATTTCTTCAAATGATTTCATAAATTTTTAAATCATTTTGAAATGAATTAATAATGAAATTTTTACACATTATCACTATAACTTTTTTCAACAAATATTCATATCATTTAAATACATGTAAAGTCATGCTTTTCCAGAAAATGTAAAATGAATCATTGATTTAACATTTACAGCATGAATTTTTTAATTAAATCATAATCACTCAATTTTATTATTGATTATTTTATATTTTTTAAAAAATAATTTGGACATAAATGAATTTGGGAAATATATTTTTTGACCATTTAGTTTTAAAACATGTTCTAAGGGAAATGGTTATTTTTTGCAAAAATGTTTTTAATGCCATTTTTATAGTATATGTACTAATCGATGACATAATACCACTATTTTAATTATTATCCAATGGGGATATGTTGCATTAATAGCATAATTATTATTTTTCCAATGGATTATGATAATTTTGACTATGTATGAACAATTTTACTACCAGCAACTATATTTCTTTTGATGGATTATGATTATATTTATTTATTTGGGTTTGTATTAACATTTCATATGTTATTATTTCAGTATGAAATACATATTTTATTAGTTTCAAACCCATACATATTAGTAATAAGTTATGGGTGGGGGTCAACATTACATTTCCCCTAGTAGAATTGATAAGTCTCATGAGACCAATTAGCTTAAGAATTTGGATGAGCCCTAACCCATTTATAAAACATGTCTTGGCATGAGTACTTGAAGGCAAGAAGTATTAGAATGATGAATTTATATTATGTTTAAGATGTTTGGAATTATTCATTACATTATTATGAATTTATTAGATGATATTCCATGTTATCATTTGAATGGTTATAATATCCATGATCATATTTCAAGTTTATGATATTATTTATATGTTATTATATGATCATAATTTATTCTTAAAATATTTTTCATATTTTATAAATTAACACGAATGTGTTTTAGTTATTTAACATTTTATATTGATTATGAATTATATATTCATAGGTTAGGTTATATTCATATGCTTATTAAGAGTATGAGCTCAACATTTTCTTATGTTTTATTTATCTAAAGATAAGAGGATATGTTTTTTGATTTATGTATAGGGATATTCTAAAAGGAATAATGGATTTATTAAATAAAATAGGTTCTATCATTAATGTTTTGAAATGTATTTGAAATTCAATTATTTATCTAATTTACCAAGACAACTATATAATTTTTTACTTTATGATGTGACACCATGTATCTAGTGATAATGTAATAATGTTGATTTCACACCTATAAACTTTGTGAATTATTATTTTGTCGAATTGATTTAATATTATTTAAATTTTGAATTTCAAAAAACACTGAGAAAAGTTTATTTTACATTAAATAACTTTATTTTTCATACATTATATGAAAAACAATGTTATCATGGACTAAAATAAACATAACTTTTAATAATATCTAAATTAACACCATGGGTAGAATACATTACTTGCATGATTGACTTTCCTCGATCACATGTGCAACACGCAATACCGAGTATCACATAAAAATAATAAAATTAATTTTAGAAACTAATAGAAATTAAATTTGAGGTAATAAAATCCATTTTTGAATTCAAAATATTGAAATTAGCTTCATGTAAATATTTGTTATTTTTTCAAGGAACTTCATATATGTTTGACTAGTAAATATAACTGCAATTTAGTTAAAAATAACATTTTTATTTAAATAATGATGGGTTATAAATTATATTTTAAATTTGTTTTTAAAGTATATATATATATTATGAATATATTAATTATATGATGGTCATTGGAATCATTTTAATATTAAATTAAGATATAATTACTTTTTGAAATTTTCAATATTTTTACTTTAAAACCACACTTTCTTAGCACACCTATGGGATTAGCGATACACCTAATTCTCCCAGTTCTATGATTTGAATTTTTAAAAAATGACATAAATGGTTGTAATTATTATGATAATTTTGGTCTAACATGATCAACTAAATATTTTACAATATTTATATGGGAATGCGATTAAAATTTATTAGAGCTATTAAGGTAAGAGTAAGATCCATTAAGGACTAAACCAAAATCTCAAGGAAAAGAATGATCTGAAAACATGAACCAAATCCATTATCTTCCAATAATTAGACAATAAAACCTCTTGGATCTAATATAATGTGTTTTTTGGATATTATTATGTTGAATTTCCATATATAAAAGGTTATGTAAGGAAAAATACAGAAAAGAACATTCCATGCATTTAACATTTATAAGACATTGAGATATGTAAAAAATCATACATTCATGTATAAATATAATTTGGAAATATAAATGGGGAATTATTATCATAATAATTTATGACTAATTTGTAGAGATAATTTAGTTATTTTAAATTCTTATGATACACCAAAATATTGATTAATTAATCTATAATAAACTAAAATAAATGATATTATAAATGTCACAATTCATGTTAATAGATTTAATTATTGTCATTAAATATTATTTTAAGATAAATATATCATTTTAATAAACTGTAAAATTTATTTATTTTAAACCAAAAATTAGTTTGATATTTTAAATTTAAAATTAATTAAATAATGTTAAAATTGATTTTATGGTTCTTTTACAATAAATAATATTTCATTAAATGATTTAGAAATAATGAAAATAATTTATTCATACATGTTATTTTTTAGGGTTAAAAATATTAAATATAGTTTATTAATTTTCCAATTATTCTTTTATAATTAACATATTAACTGATTGATTATAAAAAAATATTGTTAGCACAGTCTAGCTATAAGCGTTGCATTTCACACCACATGTACTTCTTAAAAAAAATTAATTTTCCAAAACAAATGAGTTTATTATTTTTGAAATTAGGTATTATATTAATAATTTATTGGATATAGGTTTACTAATAAATCTAACTTTATTTTACTCTTAATGTTTAAATTACATTGGTTATAAAATTAGATGCTTTAATAAAAACCATAATTGTAAAATTGGGGAATCATATATGTTAAGGAACCAAATTATTAAAATAAACCATTAATTTTTTGTTGTATATTTTTTATTCCATATATTCTCATTAATCAAATGGTTTTTAATTTTGGATTCACATTAGTTAATGGAGAGCTCCCATTATTGAATAACATTTAGAATTTACAAAGGTGAAACTCCCCTCAACTATAAAAGTCATTCTATATACCCATTACTAAAACCCTTCAAGCCACCTTTTCTCATTCATCATATTTCAAATTAGTCTAACAACATCCCTAAATTACTCATATTAGTCTACAAATGGAAATTAGATAATAAAAGTATGCCTTTTGTGTTGGTCGGAGTGGATACTCAAGAGGGGGGTGAATTGAGTTCCAATAAAAATTCTTGTTAAAAGGATTTCTATTAAAAGCCCTCAATTTAAAACAAAGTTAAATTGTAGTGAATTTATACAGATTGTAAATGTTCAATTAGATTCTTAATGATTGATTAGATCTCAGACAATTTAATCACAGGATTAAATTAGCTTTTGCAGCTAACTTACTGGTTTACAACAAGTATGATCACTTGCTAATTTAACTATCAAAGTAACTTTAAAATAGATTTGTATTTCAAAGTAACAGCAACATAATATAAAATATATATATCGTATATTTATGAATTAATTTAAAATGTACAATAGATGTAACCAAGAGGTTCAGTCTCTAGCAGAGACATAGTCCTCAAAATTTATATATAAAAATTTGATCCACACCCTGGATCGGGGTTAACAACAGTTCAATACTATACAGGTCCTAGGACCTCTACCCCAGTTATTCGTGGGAAAACAAAGTCAACAGAGTACAGGCTTTCCAGGTCACACTTGACCTCTACCACTATTCTCAGTGGGATACAATATGATGTATGGAGTTCGTAATGAGGATTTAGTATGCTCCAGTTCATCACAAGAGATAGTTTGTGTGTGTAAAAGATATACAGAGTACACACACTGCTCAATTAGTAAATAATAAGTCACTTAGAGAGAGTATATTAATGTTTAGAAAGCTCTTGTGATCGTCAGTGCAGCTCTAGACTCGTTGGATTTAGCAGATACTCTTCTGAGTCATTCTTTGATTTTTCTGTTGAAAACAAAGTATTGTGATTCAGTTTGATGTCCTTCACAAGTGTGTGTGTTCTCTGATTTCCATTGTTGTTCTTGTGTTCATCAGAAGTGCTGGATTTCATGCATGATAGTTATTTTGAGATATTGAAAATGCTCACATCAACTTTTTCATGTGTTCTCCCTTTTCATATGTATATTCATGGAATAAATCTCTCTTTATGCCTTTTCACGTGCTCCTTTTTACTACAGCTCGATCATTCTTTTATTCCACAAGCTCCGGCAATGGGAATGACTACCTTTTCATAGGTACGAGGTACGGTCTCCTGACATGCCAACAACTAACATTAAATATCATTAATTGCATTAAAAACATCAAATATGATCATTGGAATTAAATAAGAGTTTATAGAAATTCAAACAGTTTTCATGACTATCGGTGAGTCATGGGATCGGTGAGTCACATTGAAACTGCATCAGTTTCGGTATCATCGACATCGGTGGATCATTAATCATCAGTAGCCATCGGTGCGACCGTTTTCAATGGTGCGATCATTTGTCATCGGTGCGACTATTCATCATCGGTGGGACCGTTCATCATCGGTGGGACCGTTCATCATCGGTGCGACCATTCATCATCGGTGCGACCGTTCATCATCGGTGTGACCATTCATCATCGGTTCGTCTGTTCATCATCGGTGCAACCGTTCATCATCAGTGCGATCGTTCATCATCGGTGCCATCATTCATCATCAGTGAGATCGTTCATCATCAGTGCGACCATTCATCATCGCTGTGATCGTTCATCGTCGGTGCGACCGTTCATCATCGGTGCGATCGTTCATCATCGGTGGCACTGTTCATCATCGGTGCGACCGTTCATCATCAGTTCGACCGAATATAACTAATGGTGAGTCAAGACCAGAAATTCTCACAAAGTGACTGTTCAGTCCAGAATACTTCCAGGTCACTAGTAATACATAACATAACATAGATAAACATTTGTAAACATGATTTAAAAAAATATAAACACATTTAGAACAATCTGAACAAAAAGGACAAACTGTCATACATACAATAATGATTTGAGATTATTAAAATAACCATCTCACAGAGAGTTTAACAATCTCCCCCTTTTTGATAATCACATATCAATGGCACAGGGAAGAGAGAATATAGTAGGTCATTTAGTATGCTCCGCCTATAAAAAAGAATATATCGAAAAAAATAAAACTGGGTTAGAATAGAAAACATAACTTATATAATTGTGTCATTCACCCCATATAATACAAGCTGGATAATTCATTTCCCCCCTATGTGTGCATGCATGTAGTAATTCTAGCTCATATGCACATTCAGTTCACCCCCTCATATGCATGAGCTATCTGATTTCTCATGAGCTTCCTGATTTCTCCCTGATTTCTCCCCCTTTGGGATTATTAAAAAGAAGAGAGAATGAAGTTAAGAAAGAAGATTCCATATAAAAATAAGGTTAGAAAATGATGATAAACAACATAGACACAAGTAACAAGTACATGAAATATACACCCTATAAAAAATTGACTGAAACAGCTATTTCTCAGGTTTCAAGGGAGCTTTTCCTTTATCAGTGGGAGGAATGGATGACCCAGATGGTGGTTGGGTGGAAGGTTGAATTGGCTGGATAGAGAATAAAGGAAGGACAACTCGAGCTGGACGAATTGTGGGTTCCAAGGTCACCTGCTGTGGAGAAGGTCTTTTTAAAGGATAATGTTGAAAGACTGGCCGAATACTAGAGAGTGCTTGAGAAACAGACATCTGACCATGAGAAAAATCTGATGATTGCAGAGACTAAGAAGTAGGAAAAACAATGGCTTTATATTGCACATGAAGGTAGGGATTGATGAAATTGATGAAGTCCTGAATTACTTCTCCACTGTACTTCATAGCCTATTCAAAATCATCCTTATTCTGCATGAAATTTTTTAAAGTGGGAGTAAAATCATTCAACTGTTGAACTTGAGCTTTAAAAGCTTGAGTCACTGGAGGGAGTCTCAAATTATCAGTGAGTATTTTAAAATGATGATTAAACTAATGCATGGTTTAGATCTTAGAGAAATAATGATCCACATTCTCCTTAATCACTTTTTTAGCCTTGGTAGCATCAGTTGAATACAGTTTCACCATCTTATGAATATGATCACGATGATCTTTCATCTTTTTCCAAGAATCTAAATCCAAAATCTTCCCAGGAGCTGCCAACTCTTCTCTAACAACATATTTTATAGTATTGAGCTTGAAACCAGTAATCTTGGTTACTTTTGAAGAACTAGCATGAGTAACAACATTTGTGATATCAGCTTTCAACTTCCGCAAATCTGCCTTCTTCAAATGTTCTATTAGATTTCTTAAAAATTCCATCATTCCAGAGATGGTTGTTCTGAACTTTTCTAATAGATAAATTATATTTCTGCCTAAATCCGCGAGTATTTGATTCAAATAGGTAATGTGCCTTCCGATCGACTCACTATAATTGCACATGTCTGGTTTGATAAGGTTTACCACTATTTGAGCTGACCCATCCATAGGAGCTTTAGATAAAGTCATAGGAGCATGAGCAGTAATATGAGATAACTCACTCTTCACAGTCTCCCTAACAGATTGAATCAATTCAACCTTAAATGTATCAAAGTCATATTTAGAAACTACAGGATCAGGTCTAGCTTGAGACACTAAAGGATTAGGTTGGATATCTTCTCTTTACAAAAACTTGGAAACTAATTGATCCTTAACTGAATCACTTATGCCTGTAAGATACACTTATACACCTTCCTCTTCCCCTAGGTAATACAATCCCAGAACAACAAGACCTAGATGTTCTCCCCATGCGGATTAGCATGAAGGGTACATAGGTTTCACAAACTGAGCTAATCCAGAATTTTCAGGAAGAACTTCTCCATCCCCATCACTCTCCAACTGTTCAGTCCTCTCATCCTTAGAGACTTTTTCATGCTCAATTGGTTGGGGTTAAGGATCATCTTGGATCACATTAAGACCTTCTATAGGTCGAGTATCAGCATCATCAACATCACCACCATCACTATCACTGCTACCACTACCACCATCACCATCAGCATAACCCTCATCAACATCATTGCCTTCATCATCATCATTAACTGATCTCTCACTTGAACTGTCTATACTTCTGGATTCATACTCCTCAGAAGTTGATTCATCAGTCTCACATTCTTCTTCATCATCTAAAAAAGGTTCAATATCTGGAAATTGGAGAGTAGGTCTTTCTGAACCAAATCCCATCCTTCTTTTCTTCAGGCTAACAGTATCAGGATCACTCCTCTCATCAGGAGATGATTCAGCCACTTCGTCATCATTCAGATTCTCATTATCTTCTTCTTCTTCTATTCCGTTCTTACTGAATTCACCAGTTTCCTTAGAAACTAGTGCTTCATGTTCTTCATCCGAATAAATCACTTCCTCACCAGGTTTTAAACTTGGATCTCTTATCTCCTTTGGTCTCCTTGGATGATCAGTTGGATTTAAGGAATCATATAACTTTTCTTCATCAGCAACCCAAGATTTCATTCATGGGTTCCAATTGATTTTCATCCTCTTACAAATAACTTTGTTTAAACAAAAGCTAATTGATGAGATACACTCATCTCCATCATCAACACAGCCCAAGAATTTTAGCATGCTAAAAATCTATTTAGAATGAAACAGAGTAGTAGCTTTCTTTGAAGGTTGTATCATCTCAAAAATATCCTCAGAAAAATATCTACACAGATTGATATTTTCACCATTCAACAAATGGAATAGCAGAAAACATCCTGATACATTACTGAAGAAAAATCACCTTTTCTAGGACATAGTTGATGTTGAAAAACTTTAAACAGGATTCAATTATCACCATCCATCTCAGCAATAGTTATCCTTCACGATTCAGATTTTCAGTCAAAAACTTCAGGGCTAGCTCATAAGAAAATTAATCAGTTGTGGGAGGAATATTACTAGAATAGTCCTCGTATCATCAATTGTGAGTTACCCCTAGACATTCAGCCCACTGTTTTGATAAAAAAGTAATATTTTTCCCTTTTACTATAGAAGACAATCTCGCAGCCTCTACTCCATCCAAAACAATATCCAGGTTCAAATAGAACTCATGCACCAACTTCAGGTAAAAGACCCTATCATTATCGCAGAACCAATTCTTCAAACCTTGCATTTCCAATTATTTCAATAGAACAAACTTTCTAGATAAAACCCATTCTGAACATATTTCTTTTTCAGCTAGAACTTGACATTCTTTTAGATCTGGGTTCACAGACCTCTGCGTCGTACTGCTCGACTCACCTCGAGCATGATTGAGAGGTGAAGTTTCATCAGATTCCTAGACCCGCCCCTTTTTCTTGGCCATTCTAAGGTTTGAGATAATCGAGAGGCTTGGAAAGATTCAAAAGGCTTGGGTTAAAGAGAAGAGAAGAGAGAGTTCGACGTGAAATGGATGGTCAACAGTCTTTAGAGAATGAAATAGCGGCTTGTCATTATTTGTATCATTTCAGGTTACAAAAAATAATATATCGATTAAGTAAAACAACATCATTTTAAATAGAAAAAAATGATTTTTTAAGAAATAGTACAACCCAGTCAATAGCACTAATCGACATGACAGATTGGTCTGACAGATCGACTTCACAGATTGGTTTCACATAACGGTTTGACAGATCAGATTCAAAGATTGGTTTGAGAGATCAGTTTTAGAGATCGGTTTCACAGATCAGTTTGACAGATCAGTTTTATAGAACTGTTTCATGGATTAGTTTAATAGATCGGTTTGACGGATCAGTTTGAGAGATTGGTATCATAGATCTGTTTGACAGATCAGTTTGACAGATCAGTTTGACAGATTGGTTTCATTGATCGGTTTCACAGATTGGTTTCATAGATCTCTCATACCAAACTCTTTTTTAATTGAGTCTATCCTTTCATAATTTAAGGGCTAGGTGAAAATGTCAGTTACATGATGTTCAATACCTATAAACTCAAGAGTAATATCACCTTTTTGGTAGTGATATTTCAAAAAAGTGATGTATGACCTCAATGTGTTTTTTTCTAGAGTGAGACACATGGTTCTTTGAAATGTTAATTTCACTAGTGTTATCACAGTTGATTGAAACATGCTTAAAATCATATTCATAGTCCAAAAGAGTGTGTTTCATCCACAGAATTTGTACAAAGCAACTACCGGCAGATGTATACTCTACTTTAGTAGTAGACAAAGCTACAAAATTTTGCTTTTTACTACACTAAGATTCTAAGGATATTCCCTAATAAATGACATGTTCCAGATGTGCTTTTTCTATCTAACTTGCAACCGGAAAAGTTAACTTCTGAACAACTCATTAACTCAAAGGATTGTCCTTTTGGGTAAAACAAACTTATTTTTATAGTGTTTTTAAGATACATAAAAATTCTTTTAACAGAAAGTAAATTAGAATCTTTTGGATTAGCTTGAAATATTGCACACATACACACACTGAACATAATATCTGGTCGACTAGCAGTAAGGTAAAGTAAGGTTCCAATCATACCTCTGTAATTTGTTTGATACACTGGTTTCCCAGTATCATCTGCATCCAATTTACAGACTATACTTATAGGAGTATCACTTTCCTTAATACTATCCAAGGAAAAAAGTTTTAAAAGATCCTTTGTATATTTACTATGATTCAAAATAATACCATTTTCATTTTGAAAAACTTGAAATCCAAGAAAATATTTGAGTTCTCCCATTATACTCAATTCAAATTCATTTAGCATACTCTTTGAAAAATCACTACATAAGGATTTTTTAGAAGATCCAAAAATAATATCATCAACACAGATTTGTACTACTAAAACATGTTTATATATTCTTTTAATAAAAAGAGATGGATCAACAATCCCTTTAGTAAAAAATTTTGAAATAAGAAAATTACTAAGTCTATCATACCAAGCTCTTGGAGCTTGTTTTAAGCCATATAATGCTTTAGAAAGTTTAAAAACCCGATTTGGAAAATGGGGATTAGTAAATCTAGGAGGTTGTTCAAAAAAAAAAGTCTTTGACAATAAAACAATTTATAAAATCACTTTTAACATCCATTTGATATAACTTGATATTCAGATGAGCAGCATAGGGAAGTAGAATTATAATAGCTTCTAATCTATCTATAGGTGAAAAGGTTTACTCATAGTATATACCTTCTTCTTGATTATAACCTTATGCAAATAATCTAGCTTTGAATCTATCTATGTTTCCAAACTCATCAAATTTATTTCTAAAAACCCATTTAGTGCCTATTTTTAAAGTGTCCTTATCTCTATCAACAAATTCCAAGACTTTGTTTCTTTCAAATTGATTTTACTATTCTTGCATGGCCATTACCCAAAATTCATCATTGATAGCATCATTGACATTTTCAGGCTCTAGCTGTGAAAGAAAGGCTGGATGTTCAACCTAGTTTCTTAGAGAAGATCTAGTATGTGTCCCTCTATCAAGATTACCAACGACACCATCTAAAGGATGATTCTTTAGAATCCTAGTTGATCTAGTAAAGGCAGGACTAGAAATTTAAGGTTCATCTCTAAGTTCATGTTCAATAGAAGAAGATTCTGGAATATGTCTAGAATTGGATATTTTTACAGCAGGTTATTTAGTTTTATCATTAAGGTCCAGAATAGTCAAATATTAATCGAGATTTTCAAGAGAGGTTTTAGGCTCATGTGGATCAGATTCTTCAAACATGATGTGAATAGATTATTCCACACATTTGGTTATTTTTTTAAAGACTGTATAGGCTTTTCTAGTTAATGAATAACCAAGAAAAATTCCTTCATCACTCTTAGAATCAAACTTGTCAAGATTATCCTTTATAATAAGAATAAAAACATTGTAGCCAAAGACTCTAAAGTAACAAACTTTGGGTTTTCTATTATTATATGGTTCATATTGGGTCTTCTTAAAAATAGGTCTAATCAGGACTCTATTAATAATATAAGAAGCTGTATTCACAGATTCATCCCAAAAGTAAACAGGAAGGTCATACTCATTAAGCATGGTTCGTGCTATTTCTTGAAGGGTTATATTCCTTCTTTCTACTACACCATTATGCTGAGGTGTTCTAGGAACAGAAAAGTTGTGACTATAGCTGTTGTGTGAGAAATAAGATTCAAACTCTTGATTTTCATACTCACGACCATGATCACTTCTCAAAGTTTTAATCTTAAGTCCACTAAGGTTTTCTACAGACTTGGAGTATTAGATGAAGTAAGAACAAGCTTCACTTTTGTGAGGTAAGAAGTATACCCAAGTATATCTTGTAAAGTCATCTACTAGGACATAGACATAGTGCTTCCCATTTAAAATAGAAAATCTAGAAGGTCCAAAAAAGTCCATGTGAACCAACTCGAGAGTTTGAGAAGTTGAGACTTCTTTCATTGATTTTAAAAAAACATTATGTTTCTTTCCCTTTTGACAGGGATTACAAACTTTGTCATTTGGGAATTTAAGTTTAGGTTGGTCTCTAACCAAGTTCTTCCTAGACAGTTTTCTAAGTGAAATGATGTTGTAGTGTCCTAATCTTCTGTTCCAAATCCAAGACTCATTATGAATAAAATTTAAGCAAGTAACACTTTGTTTGACTAAAGAATTCAGATCAACAATATAAACGTTTTTATTTCTCAAGGAAGAGAACAATAAAACATTTTTAGAGTTAAAAACATCACATGAATCATTTTCAAATTTAACATTAAAACCATCATCACACAATTGATAAATACTTATTAGGTTATACTTAAGTCCATCGACAAATAAAACATTAGAAATCAAAATTGAATCAGTGTTACCAATCAGGCCTAGGCCGATGATTATTCCTTTAGAATTATCACTGATGGTGACATGGACTCCATCAATATTTATTAAGATTTTAATGCATGAATAATCTCCAGACATTTGTCTCGAACATCCACTATCCAATTACCATACCTTCTTAAGAGAACTCTTCAAGCATGATTCCTACAAAACAGATTTAGTTGGAAAATGGATTAGGTACCCAGATCCTCTTGTGTCCAGACAGGTTAGAAATCAATGATTTTGGTACCCAAATTTGTCTTATGGGTTTCATATAAATTACAGAATCAAATGATTTTGAAAGATAAACATTATTTGTTCTATAACCATATGGATAACTAGTTGAAGCATATGAATTTCTAGAACTGGAGCTAGCATAATTTTTTCCAGAATTAAGAATAAATTTAGTTTTAGTAAGCTGTCTTTTTCCAGATTGGTATACCAAACTAGTAGAATATTTTGGTGCAAATTTCTTTACTAACATTTGAGTTAGAGTATCATTTACATTTTTGAAATTTTGTAACTCCTTTCTATGTTTCTCATTATAAATTTTCAGTTTAGTATTTTCCTTTATGAATTGATAATTCTTTTTCATTTTCTATATCAAAGGAAGATTTAACATTGGTAATGAGAGCATGCTGTTTTTAAGGCATTGTAATTGTCATTAATTTCATTACAAGTATCTTCTAACATGTTACAATATTCAAATAGTTCCTCACTAGACATGCTTTCAGATTCATAATCAGTTCCAGAATAATAATCATTCAGTATAGGGAAAACAGGAACCTCAGAGGTATTGGTCATGAAGCACATGTTAGCATGATTCTTTTCAGAATCAGAAACTTCTGATTCTCTTGTGCTATCTTCTGAAGCACTCCATGTAGTGTTCATGGATTTCTTGTACTTATTTTCCTTTTAGTCATATTTCTTTTTGGACTTCAAATTTGGGCAGTCTTTTTTAATGTGACATTTTATTTTGCATTCATAACAGACAACTTCATCATTCTTGTCAAGTTTTTTCCAATCCTTTTTCCAATGTCCCTTGTTTTCATACTTTCCTTTGTAGTTTTATTTTCTAAAGAATCTTTACTTCCTATTGAACTTCTTGAATCTCCTGGAAATTTGATCCATCTCTGCATCACTGTCAGAGTCTAAATCATCACTTGTTGAAATTTCAGTTTGTATTTGATCTTTGTCTTTGTCCTTGCTCCTTGAAGTAGTATATTTAAAGGCTATAGAATTCCTTTTAGGTTCATCATCTTCTTCCTTATTCACCTTGAGTTTTTCTTCATACATCATAAGCTTACCAATATTCTTTTTGACTGGTAGTTTTTTTATGTCACACGATTCTCTAATTGAGATAGAAGTGCCTCTCCATCGATCTGGTGGACATCTTAATATCCTCATGATTTGTTCCTTAGCAGTGAAATCTCTTCCAAGAGAGATCATTGTATTGACAATCTCATAGAACCTGAGGTACATGTCAGAGATAGGTTCATTAGTCTTCATTTTAAAATTATCATATTTAATAGTATATGTATTCAATCTCATTTCTTTAACATTAATTGTTCATTTATGAGAAACACTCAAAGTATCCCATATTTCATAGGAAGTTTTACAAGTAGATATCCTATTGAACTCTTCATCTCCCAAAGAACAATACAGAGCATTCATAGCTTTACAATTATTATAGTGAGATGAATTAGTAGCTTTATCCCATGTAGTTGTAACTGTTTCTGGAATTTTATATTCAGTTTCTATTGTAGTCCAGATATCGATGCCCATACATTCTAAAGGAATTTTCATTTTCAGTTTCCACTGGGCATAATTTGTACCATTAAAGAATGGTGGCATGTTGGTAGTAGCACCTTCTAATATATTATCCATAACTAGAGTAATAGAGTTTAGAAAATAACTTTTAATGAAATAATATTTAGAACTAACAGAAATTTAAGATCATTAAAGATGCAACTAAAATAATAGTTGAAAAGAAGAATGTTTTGAAAACTTGTATTAATAAAAAAACAACCTATGAAACCAGATGTTGGTCAGAGTGGATACTCATGAGGGGGGTGAATTGAGTTCCAATAAAACTTTCTGTTAAAAGTATTTCTCTTAAAAACCCCAATTTAAAACAATGTTAAACTATAGTGAATATATACAGATTATAAATGTTCAATTAGCTTCTTAATGATTAATTAGATATCAGACAATTTAATCACAGGATTAAATTAGCTTTTGAAGCTAACTTACTGTTTTATAACAAGTATGAACACTTGATAATTTAACTTTCAAAGTAACTTTAATATAGATTAGTATTTCAATGTTACATCAGCGGAATATGAAATATATATATAGTATATTTATGACTTAAATTAAAATGTACAACAAATGTAACCAAGAGGTTCAGTCTCAAGCAGATACTTAGTCCTCTCAAATTTATATATAAATTTTTTTTCTACACCCTGGATTGGGGTTAACAATAGTTCAATATTGTCCAGGTCCTAATATATCTACCACAATTATTCGTGGGAAAACAAAGTCAACAACACACAGGCTGTCCAGGTCACACTTGACCTCTACCACTATTCTCAGTGGGATACAATATGATGTATGGAGTTTGGAATGAGGATTTATATCCTCCTGTTCAGCACAGAAGACAGTGTGTGTGTAAAAGATATACAGAGTACACACACTGCTCATCAGTAAATAATAAGTCACTTAGAGAGAGTATATGAAAGTTTAGAAAGCTCTAGTGATCGGAATTGCAGCTCTAGACTCATTGGATTTAGCAGAGATGCTTCTGAGTCCTTATGTGGTTTTGCTGTTGAAAATAGTATATTGTGATTCAGCTTGATGTTCTTCACAAGTGACTGTGTTCTCTGATTTTTAGTGTTCTTCGTGTGTTCTTCAGAAGTAATGGATTGCATGCATGAGAGTTCTTTTGAGATCTTTCAATTGATCACATCATCTTCTTCGTGTGTTCTCCCTTTTCATATGTATATTCATGGAAGAAATATCTCTCTATTCCTTTTCACAAGATCCGTTTTATTTCAGCTCGATCTTCCTTTTATTCCACAAGATCCGACAATGGTAATGATTACCTTTTCATAGGTACGAGGTACGGTCTCCTGACATGAAAAAAACTAACATTAAATTTCATTAATTGCATTAAAAACATCAAATATAACTGTTGGAATTAAATAAGAGTTTATATAAATTCAAACAGTTTTTATGACAA
Source organism: Viscum album (assembly GCA_963277665.1). Lineage (NCBI taxonomy): Eukaryota > Viridiplantae > Streptophyta > Magnoliopsida > Santalales > Viscaceae > Viscum > Viscum album. The sequence continues at coordinate 1,932,977,614 of OY728159.1, forward strand.
TCGGTTAGTCATGGGATCGGTGAGTCACTTTGAATCTGCATCGGTTTCGGTAGCATCGTCATCAGTGGGTCATTAATCATCAGTAACCATTGGTGCGACCGTTTCCAATGGTGCGATCGTTCATCATCACTGAGATTGTTCATCATCGGTGTGGCCGTTCATCATCAGTGTGACCGTTCATCATCAGTGTGACCATTCATCATCGGTTTGACCATTCCTCATTGGTGGTACCGTTCATCATCGGTGCGACCGTTCATCATCGGTGCGACCGTTCATCATCGGTGCGACTGTTCATCATCGGTGTGACCTTTCATCATCGGTGTGACCGTTCATAATCGGTGCGACCATTCATCATCGGTGCGACCATTCATCATCGGTGCGAGTGTTCATCATCGGTGCGACCGAATATAACTAACGGTGAGTCAAGACAAGAAATTCTCACAAAGTGTCTATTCAGTCCAGAATACATCCAGGTCACTAGTAATACATAACATAACATAGATAAATATGTGTAAACATGATTTAAACAGATATAATCACATTTAGAACAATTTTAACAAAAATACTAAAGTGTCATACATACAACAATGGATTGGGAATATTAAAATAACCATCTCACAGAGAGTTTAACATTCGGAACAAACTAAAAGGGTAATCAGATTAATAGGTAACATCTTCTCTCAATCTCTTTCATTTTATATTCATTCTCCAATTCCACCACCTTAATTATTCTATGATTTATAACAACACAATTATCATCAATATAATAGTATGTTTTTATTCTATGGGATCATCATACACATACACACACCAACATCTAATGAGTAAAATTCATGGAAATTACTCTACAATTTCTTAATCTGAAAATCTATCTAATTGATGGATATATGTTTTTTCATCTCATAAATAACTAATAACAGGTCCAAATATATGGTTCAACCCCTATATTTAAACATTTTTCTTGGAGTTTATGTATTCAATCCCCAAGTTGTAGTTATTTTTATTAAATTTCATGAGGAATTCTGACAATATGAAGTAGTGATATTTAAACATTTAGTTAACATTGATCATATTGGTAAAATTTAGGGAATTTAAAATAGGATCTTTTCCATAGGAAAATTTCATATGTTGAAGCTAGTGCAGTACTGACCAATTTTGGTCATTACGAGAATAATGTGGTTATGCATTTTGATTTTACCATATTTACTAATCCCATCACTAGTGAGGTGACATTATATATGAGGTTTTATTTAGTTTTCAGTTGGATGATTCTTCAATCGATTCTGATGGTTGGTAGGTAATCATATATATAAGTGATGTTGTCAGGTCCAACCTTTTCAAGGATGTGAATATGGGATTTACCTCATGATGTCATATACATTGGAACTAACTCTATTTATTATGAAATGTATATTAACTTTTTGTTCACTAAATTGTCTTATGGTACCACTGATATCGTTTTATAGTAGATCCTTGGTTGGTTGTGGACTTATAGAATTCTTCTCGAGTCTGCGTCAATAATATTTTTCTCATTCTGATGAATAGTCCATGGGAATTGATGATATTGATGGATAACAGTGTGCTATTACAATATGGAAGAAGATGTAGATCTAATCTAAATACATAAGTGATGGTTTAGTATAAATAATTTTAGATAAAACTAGTGATTCAAATAATTAATCCCCATGAATAGATGTATATCCTAAAGTATGGCATAATTTTGGGGAGGAAAAGGAAGTAATAGAGTTCCTCAAGAAGAATAGGAATAATGGTATCCTTGATATGGGGTTACTAGGTGAAAAATCCAAATAAAACCAAGAAACAAAATGATTTCATAAATATATTGAGACTAATGGCCACAAATCAGGGGGTACGTGAATCTAAAAAAATAAAAATCATAGTTCTCTATACAAAGGGTAAAATGATCTTAGGTTTTGTAAGAGTTATATGGTATAGATGAATGTAATTGGTAATGTTAAAATATTTATAAAATTTCACAAAATGGTTATTAGTTCACCGAATGAACTCAACACTAATTTTAAAAATGTTTACATAATTCATATTAAGGTCCCCTTAAAAGCCTAACAAATTGATAGTGAGTTGGTTTGGATCCTACACTCCAAGGAGGAGATGGACAAAGTGAATTTGAATTATACCACAATGATACATTAAAATAGGGACATAATATTTGTTAGAATTATATTAGGATGTTATTATATTGATTTAATAACAAATATCCATCTCCGCTTCTATCAAATGGAAGAAAAATTGTCGATCATCTTTATAGGATACTACCACCTTACGAACCGATGTAGATCAGTCATCATCTTTAACATTCAAGGTTGAATGAAATGATATATTTAACATGTTTATATTATTTTTATGATATTATTATAAATATGGAATTATAATATTATATAAGACATATTAATTTATATTCTGGGAGTGATGTTATATTTTTTCTCGTGAGTACGGTGGACTACAACCTCCTGAAGTGATATAATTGTTTTCTCTTACACATTACATAGAAGGTAGTAAGAATAAATTTAAATTAATATATATGATATTTATTATATGATAATACAAATAGAAATATGTTACCACATCTAACATCTCACATTCTAATCCATTGAAATAAAATAACATCTCTTATGTGTACTTGTGAACTACCGCCTCCACATAGTGACATCTAATTTTTTTTCATTTTATATTTACTTAGATTGAAATATGGATAGATTTTTTAATATAAATTATATATATAAAACATAATAATTATTAATAATATTTAAATAATATATTTTTCATATTGATTCATTCATTGGGACAAATTGAAACTCTATTCATGCATATGTATGGCCTACTATCTCCATGAAGAGTGTAATCCATTTTCTATTTATAAATTTTATATATTAACCTTTATATATATATATATATAATGAATATATATTAAATATAAATCATGAAAAAAATTCTTGATTGTATTGAACCATGATCATATTGAATAGACCAAAATTACTGAAAAAATCACTCATGAAAAAATAATCAACTATCACTAGAAACATTGATTTATCAAATAATTTATAATAAAGAAGAGAAATAATACTAAAAAATGTTATATATGGTTAATGATAAATGATTTTAGTTTTTTAATGGAACTTTAATAAACCTATATTTATTATATTGTACATTTTGATGAATATAAAGGAATTTCAACAAGTGTTAAGGGTTTCTCCTCTAATATTTACATCTTTGAGAAATTCCCCATATTCACCACATATTCATTTGTATTGTGAATATAATGAAAATTTAGATAATTTATATCATGAATATAATTATATTCATGTTAATTAATGTTTCATTTGATGTTATTTTTTTCATAGGGTTAAGGGTTAAAATGTTACCAATGATGTAAGGGTTTATTTCACAATTTTAACATTATTCGAGATTGATTTTGTATAAGCCAATAATAGGGGAAATAATTGTTATTTAAATATTAGAAAACTTAAATTTTATTTGTGTATATTTATGTAATAACTGTTTCATGTAGTTATTAAATTTTAATACACTATGGTGATTAAAATGATTTATAAAATATTTTGAAAAAACCCAGTTATTATTTTTCTAACTGATCGTAAATCATTTTTTCATAAAATATAATGTATTCTAAAACTATTTTCAAATTATTTTTTATACATTTAAAAATGTTTCAATAACAAAATTTTATACCTAATTTAATATTTAATTATTTGTTTTGGAAATTAATTATAATTTATTTTTCAAAACAAGGTATTTCTGGCATATACTGAACATCTCAAATAAAGGTTATTTTTACATATAAGACATAAATGGAATTTTCCACCATCAAGACCATACAACGATTTAATAATTATTTTAAATTTTTCAATTAATTATTTTAAATGAATTTTTTTAATGTACTTGAATATTTTTTCAGAATTTATTTCAAAGTGTGAATGTTATTTTCTATAAAAAATTAAATTTCATTTTTATGCTATTTATATTCATAAATGACATTAATCAATTATTTAATAATTATCCACTTGGGATATGTTATATTTATACCATCATTATTTTTTCTATGAGTTTTTTGTCATTATTAATCTTGAGTATTTAAAAATTTATTACCATTTAGTATATTACTTTTGATGGTTTATTATTACGTTTACCGATTAGGGTATGTACTAAAATTTAATATTTTTGTCTTTCAATATAAATGTTTTAATTGATTGTGTTTCACACATATAAATTTGGAATGAATTTTAAATTTTACATGATGGGTGGGGCCATGAATTATATTACCCCTCAATACATTTTGTAAAACTCATTGGACAAATTAAATTGGGTATTTAGGTTTCGTGTTACCTATTAATGTAAGTTGTCCTTTAATGTGGACTTTATGGAGATATGTTGTGGAATTAAGCCTTGATAGTACTATAATAATGTCCATATATTTTCATTCAATCTTTATGAATTCAGCAAAATAAATTTCATGTCACTAAATGATTATATAGAATATTTTTGGTCAAGTTTCAATCTAAATTTGTTATTTATATGGAATTATTGGATTGATATTTATTCATGTCAAATTATGATTATGATATTTATTAACTGGAATGTGTTAGAGTTATATACCCTTCTAAATTGATTATTCTTAATTTATTCATAACTTTTTATGAATAAATAACCTCACTAAGAATTCCAGATCATACTTATCTTATGTTTTATTTCCTCTAAGATAATAGGTTTTTTTGTTATTGATATATAAGAATATGTTAATCAGGATAATAACATTATCCACGATTTTTTTAATATATCTTATCAAATTTAGGTTAAATTTATGTATGTATATATTTAATAAAGACAAGTAAAATTGTCCGCCCTTTGTGGTGTAATACCGTATACCTTGTACCAATGTTAAAAATTAGACATCATCTATATGCTACTAAGAGTGGGGTCAATAAATTTGAAATAATATCATGTTTAATAGAATACACGGGGACCAAATTTTTGAAAAATTTAAGTAGGGGAAATAAACCGATGATAAGATTTGAGGATAAGTATGAAAAACCATCCTAATAAATTTTTATGGAAGGGATTATGTTGTTTTTATTTGCAATAAAACCAAGTCTGGATAATTTATGTGGAAAAAGATCTAAAATAAATGTACATATGGTTTATAAAATTTAAATGGTTGCATTGGGATTGACCTGATCATTACCTGGTACACAAACATCAGCCTTATTTCACACCTATTTTGACACTACCATGATATATATTTAGGATACTTCATATTATATATAAAACCCAATATGATGTATTCCAAATTAATGAAATCCCTAAAGAAACCTGGTTTGTAATTGTTGGATTATATATGAATAAATTTTGAAATATCTATTTAGTATTTCCCATGATTTTGGGTTAATCATTATTTTTCAGTGTGTTGTGAGAAAATATAGTGTATTCAATTTTTTACAAATCATTCCAAATCGAAGTAATAATAATTTTATAATTACAAATAGTCTCAATAGGTATTTCCATAATGGCAATGATAATTATATTAGAGATTGATATTTATATGAAAATGATGAAATTAAAACCATGTAAGGGAAAATAGATTATGTTACAAGTAATAAAATTTCTCATATAGATAAGCCTTATGATCTACTATGCATGGTAATAATGTTTGATCCCTTTTTACATCAGTTATATTTATCACTGAATGGACTATAAATCCATTTGAAAAAACAATTTAAATGTTACATGTAGAAGATATCAATCAGTCCATGATGTAGCGAATGCGAGAAATTTATCATACATTTTCATCATCTTTTAAGACATGCGAATCAATTTTGATCCATGATTCAAAAAAACTAGGGATTAAGAAGAAATATTAGACATGGAATGGATGGATTTGAATATTTTATGCTTGGAAAAACATATTACTTATGAGAAATGTGTAGGTGTGAAATGATATTTCTTGATTTCAAGACAATAATAAAATGTAAATGTTTCTTTATTTTAATAGAACATTACAAGGTTATAATTTATGATGTAGATTATGTATGTAATCAAAATAGATATATTGATTTTTTATTTGGTGTGCTTAATCTAATAATTCAAAGGGAACTATTCTTCAAAAAATATAAATAGTTTAGGATATTGTATTTATTTCTATCATTATTTATAGATAATTATAAAAATCATATTACATCAAAGGGATTTATGAGAAGAAGAGGATAATAGAGAAAAAATGTTATTAAGGGAATAAAGGAACAATGGATTTCTTAAATGTGTTAATTTTGGAAAATTAACCTTTTCAGATGACTGAATGCAAAATAATTTTTTATGAATCATCTATAAAAATGAAATCATGGTTAAGAATAATTTTTATGTTATTTATCTAGATTATCATCAAAATTATCACAAGGATCTCCTATATTGAAACATTATTATGTGATTTTTCTAGATGACTTTCATACATCCCATAATCTGTTATAAAGGGGGGGGGGGGTTTAACCATTTTTATGATGTTGTGTTTCAAGATGGGGTTTTTAAAATTTGAAACACCTAATTACCAGTGACATAATTTAATTGCAGGGATGAAATTTAATTACGGTTAGGGAGAACATGGAACTCCGTGATTTTAATATAGGAACATCATGTTTAATATTATGTATGAAATACAAAACCATGATTAGATGAAAATATAACACCATGATACACTATGATATTTTTAAATCAAAATATAATCAATCTCTTAAATATATGTCAATTAATCCAACATTTGGTTTTAAAAATATCACACTTTTAAAAAATTTTAATCTTTAATTATGACCATTATAACATTGCCATTTTCTTGGTGAGTATTATATTGAATGATGGAGTAGTCACACATTATAAACATAAATTAAAATAAATTTTAAAAAATGTTTAAAATTTAATTGACAAAATAAACCACATTTTTTAGTTTTATATATCGAAAATATATATGGTTTAATTTTAGATTATTTTATGAAAAGGTTAATTTTTTATTAATATTGAATAATACTAAATTTTACTTGAGAAAATTATTTTAAATTAAATTATTTATAATGATAAAATAAATATAAAATATTATTTTAATGTAAAATCAGTTCCATTATATTATAATTAACTAAATTTAGGGCATTTGAATTTATTTCATATATAATTTTGATATTAAAATATTATATACTTTTGAAAATTATCTCTTTAGAAACCCTATTTTTATTCGTGTCAATGAGAATTACATTGAATTGGATTCTATAACATCCATGTAATGAGTTTACAAAAATAGATTAAACTATTGAAATAAGAATAATATATATTATCTAACAGTTTCAATATTTTTTTCCATTATGAATTGTAATAACTGTAAAAATTAATAAAAATGATTAAGGAAAAGACCTAGTAATCGGTGGTTAAAATAAAAAGAGAATAAATAAAATAAAACAAGAACATATAAAAAAGAAACATTTTATTGATATATTTTGAATCATTATTCTCTTTTCTGATGATGGGCCATTTTTTGGAAGATTTTTTCATGATAAAATATCTATTGTAACTTAATTCATTCAAAAATTCTCTATTTTTTTATACAACTTATAAAAGGCCTAACCATATCAACCCCTATTCACACATCCCAAAAAAATTGATTTAGAAAATTAAAAAATATATATATTACCTATATAACTTGTCACATCATACAGTTTTTAGATCTTAAGGACAATCTAGGAAAGATTTTGTTTAAACCTAAAGAGGTTTCATGGTGAATAGGTAATGTTTTTAACTATTCATTTCCATTTTACATCTTGTTCAAATCATTCTAATACATTGAATAAATGCAAAAATAATATTACATGTATCTAATATATTATTATATGTTATTTTGTTAATATAATAACCTATATCAGTCTCAATATCACAAAAATGAAAAATAAAATAATCAATCATGTGTATAGAGGACTATTGCCTCATGAACTGATGTAGTTATTTTTCTATCACTACTTAAAAATATATATGTAATGATATATTAATCATATTTATATGAAATTTAAAATATTTTAATAATATTGAAATTATCATATCACATATAACTTCTTACATTCAATTTTGTGAGGGAGATTATAGTGTTTCTAGTGTGTATAGAAGACTACCACCTCATGAAGTGAAGCGATTTTTTATTCGATTAATATTTACATGGAAGGTTGTAAGGATAAAATTTATTTCATATATTGGATATTTATTATTTATATAATTAATAAAATTATATATATAAAATATAATTTCATTTCTTTTTGTCCATTGAAAAACATCAGGGTTTCTTGTGCGTACATGTTGACTATAGCTTCCCCAAACACAGTGAAATGAAACATCCCAGGTAGTTGTGGTGTAATGAAATATAATATATATTAAGATTGATGAATTTTATACTAATTTTACTTTAAAATAGATGCTTTTTATGATTTCATACATGATAAAAAACGGGGTTTCACCAAATTCTTAGGTTGCTCACAAGATTGAGATATTTCAAAAAATAATACATTATTACTATTATTATTTTATATTGTAGTTAACACATAGCAATTATATTGAAGGGAAGGAACTAAAATTCCCATATTATTTTTACACATTTTTATTAAATGTTCTCACTTTCTTCTATTAAAATTTAAGGGCTTTAAATAAGATTAAATATAACTATAAGAATAAAACACTCTAATCATTTTATAATGTAGTTATACCACATTTTGACGTAGAAACCTTTTAAAATATAGTGTTTTTAAACTTATATGTTCTATTTGAAAAATTTCAACTTCTTATTTAGAAGTGGGACTTCAAAATTATATTGGGAAGATGTTTTGGCATTTTTATGATATAATTCATCATTTAATGAATTGGTAATAAAATGCTACAATTCAATTGAAAACTACCTTTTCAAATAATTTAATTGTATTATTATATTATCATATTAAATTTTTTTAATATATAATTTGATTATGTTTTTATAATTTAATCCAATGATTTCTATTGGATGTATCACATTTAAATTGGATATAAACACATGTCAATATTTTTATGGTTTTTAGTTTTTAAACACATGCTTCCTTAGTCTGTCAATTATATTTACTTTTAATAAATTTTTGTGATTTTCTAAATTGATTCTTAAAAAATGGGAATATATTGTTTTAATTTTATAAAAAATGTGACATAATATGATCAAGATAATTCTTGTTGGAAAGTAAATTTAGTAATTTTTTCCACATTTAAAGGTTAATCTTGTAATTAAAGGTAAAAATCATATTATAAAAATATTAAACTACACTAAAAATTCTATTAATCATATTGGATGAGTTAAGTATGGCCATGAAAATCCATTGGTCTAAATGGTGGAAATTGGAATCACCATGTGTGTGATTATGACATTTATAACATTTAATTTAAAGTAATGGAAAAATGTCATAATCTTGTATCTTATTACTAAATCAATTTTAATATAAGGATATCTTAGTGATATCTTCGACTAAATACTTATTATATATATAATGTTATTTACTACATCATGGTAATTTATATAAAATTATTTCTATTTATATAATTATAATTTTATATGATATAATGATAATCTAAAAATAATGTTTTAAATTAATGAATCAAATAACATATATTGTAAATTGTAAAATAAATATTTTTCGACCAAATTTATGAAATCCATAAATGTTATAGGTGACTATGAAATTATATAAATATATTAATTTTTTTCAATGTTATCTCTCTATTTGGATTTTTTTAAATTATTTTAAATGAATAGTGTAAAAATTTACATATTTGATTTTTAAAAAAATAATATTGTTATTAAATTATTTAAAAATAATTAAAATATTATCATCACAAAGTTACTATAATATGATATAAAAGATAATTCTAAGAGAAATTATGAGAATGTATCGCCATATACATAAAATTTATAGCTACTTAATTTTTAAAATATTGTTAATATAATTAATATTAAAAAAGAATAATTAAGGGTAAATGAAAATATAATGTTTAAAATAAAATCAACACATGTATAAAAATTATTAGATTAGAGGATTTAGAACTATACTCATCATAGCTTATAGAAAATCCCAATTTGGATTCATTTTAATTAAGAAATTTCTATATATTAATTTAATATTTATTTCTTATTTATGACAGACTAGCACCTCTCGAATAGATATTGTTCATTTTTTAATATTATAGATAAATTATATCCATTATGATGGAATCAATGTTTATATATGATATTAATGAGATATTTATCATTTTAAAAGAATAATATTTCAACTATGTTCATATATTCTACGAACATAAATACAATATCTTTGTTCATGCGTACGTGCGATCTATCCCCTCCACGAAGCAATGTGAATAATTTCTATTCACCAGATCACTTTAATGATATATAAAATTATATTTAAATGATTATTATTATGTTAAAAATATTAATATAATTAAAAAATTATATAACAATAATAACATTATTTTTATAAAGATCAATGAAAATTGGAATATGTTACTCATGTGGTATGTACGGCCTATCATCTCCATGATTTTAATGTTCTTCATTTTTCATAACCATTATTAATGGATTTTTTTTAAAAAGTCTGAATACTGTATAAATGTGATGATTATTTCATGAGAGGAATGAATTATGACCACATGAAAAATTTACATCAAAACAAGTTAATATTTTACCCAAGTACCAAATATCAAAAATACTTCTGATATAATCTTAAATAATTATTTAATTTTAATAACATCGTGATAACAGATATAAATTTAAAAAAATATTTAATAATGTTCTCCAAAATGTAGAAATTATACACAGATTATTATCGCAGAATATAATGATTCTATGTGATGAGTATGACTCGAGTCCCTCCATCTCAATCTCCATTAATTGAGAAATATTTCGATAATATATACCACCATCTATTATACAGAGTATAATTAAACATTTTCACTTTTAATTTAATTAGACGGTTTATGAAGTTAATCTTTTTCTATGAATTGTTTTACTAAATTTAAAAATAAGTAGATTTTAGAGTATGTGGTGATAATGAAATTTCTGTTATCATGTCCATTATTTGATATTTGGAATCTTCTATAAGCCTTATTGTGTTTAAAATAAAAATAAATTCTATATTCCCATTTCAACAATTTTTTATTGAATAATTTTAAATAAGGGATTTATTATTTCAATATATTTAAATTATATCTTTTTATTCCAATGTGGAAATGTTATTTGACATTATGTTTGTTAATGTGTTGTGATTATGTTACGGGTCATGGTAATTGGTTATGTATTTGAGTGGTTCTGTGAGAAATCGAAGGCGGGTGGACCCGTGATAGATATCCAATGAATTGGGTAAAGATATGGAGTTAAACAATATTGTTTCTTTTAAGAGATTTATGTAATATATGGTGATTGGTACCTCAAATCTGGCCATGAAATGTTTCCCCCTATGTAGTTGTGAATGTTACAATGTAAGTATGATAAGGATGCCACAAGATACATGTATGATTTATGATTGCTAAATTTTTTTACACGAATCATATGAATTTAGGAGGTACATTACGTATCTTCTATATTATGGGTGATAAGTATGATTTCATGGGTTTGTTAGTATTAAGGGACTAACATTTTCAATCCTAATCTTATTTCCAATATTGATATTTGTTTTATCATCGCATCTTATTAATATGATTTCATAGGGTCTATGGATGGGTAAGAGAATGGTGGATGTTGAGATGAATGATAAGATTAATTTTTTCTTGAAAAAGAAATAATTTCTTATTTTAAGGAGTTTTATTTTGTAAAAAATGTATAATAAGTAGAAGTTTCTACATTGTAATATTTGAGTCATTATATAATAGTTATGGCATAATTCTCAAAAACTATAAACAAGAATAAATCATTAATGTGAATGAATTTAAATTATTTATTTAGATCGGGATTATATAATATATAAGGATGGGGTCTTATAGTTTGTACCAAAGGTCAGTTTAAAAAATATAAGTGGTTTGGGTGATATATAATCATAAGTCACAAGTTATACATAACCAAAACGATTAGCATAATAGAAAAGATAAAATTTATTTTAGATAAATTGAATGATTTTTAGATAACATGAATAAGTATATCTTATAGTTCATCTTACACATAATATAGTATATGAATATTTTATTGATATACTCAGAATAAACTTTTTTTCATTCATAAAATTGATGGAACCAGCAGGAAGTAATGTAATAATGGATGTGAACGAAGATCTGTATGTTCTAAGAATAAGAAACAAAATGAAATGGGGTTTGAAATGAGTACTTTGTTATTTATTTTACACTAATTATTAATGAATTTCTATTTGAGTTATCAATTTAATTTTTTAAATGTGTGGCATATGGTCATTTTCCAAATAAATTTCCCATGAAAAAAATTTCTAGAATGGGATCAACATGACCATATTGATATATGTTTAGAAATAACACAATGAACTCCAATTTATGATTAGGAAACAAAAAATTACATATGAATGGTATGGATTAATTTCTTGTCTCATGTTTTTACATTATTTAATCTTATCACATGATTCACTTTATTGTTTATTGGAAAGAAGTATGAAGGAATAAGGCTAAAAATTGTGGTTAAGGGATCATGAAGAATCAAGAATGATTAAGAAGTCTTAATATAATGGATTTAAGAGTTAATATTGATCTATGCACATTTAAATGTATAAATGTATTAATGACTTCTTAATGATGTAATTACCTTATAAGATATATTTTAGTACGTAAAACCCTGATGTTTATAATTTGAGTAAGAATTTTATTTTCTTGTGTGGACGTAAATATAACGGTCTAAGTAACCTTTAGGCTTTATATGATCCTTGATTTTGAGATAATTATGTGTTATTTCATTTGTTGTTACAAAATGGGAGGTATGACATAAAAACTGATGATAAAACATGTTATAGTTAATTTTTATGATTTTATATCATTCTGGGAATGTTATAAAATTATATAGTTTTTGGAAAAAGGCTACCCTTAGGATGTGTCAAAACACGTCATGTCAGACGAGGTTGTGAAAAGCGACTCAAAACAAAATTGGGAGAATCATTTATCGCTTATCACAGCCAACATGAAGTCCATTGATAGTTTGACTTTTATTTTTAGTTAAACAAGTTGATGTAATAAGAATAAGTCGAGTTGGTATCTTATGTTTAGTCCAATGGATATAATTCGTGTAAGAAAATTATTTAAGTATTAAGTGAAAAATGTTTTTTTGAATAATATATTATTTAATTTTAGACTTCTATAGATTTTAGTCACTTATTGAAATTATTATACTATCTAGTATAATATTTGAATTTTTAAATTATTTTTTAGTATGAGACATTGAGAGTTTTTGTTATTATTTAAAATTATATTTGTGACCATATCATGGAAGATTATTTGATTAAATACTTCTAAATTTTTTTGTTATAATATTAGGTATAATATTTTTGAAAAATTTGAATGTAAATTTTTTTTAATGGACTATGATGATATTTTAGTATTATAAATGAAAAAATGGAGATTAAAATTAGTTATTCACCATCCAATGGTTTATTCGTTTTGGAGAATTGTTTTTTCTTATCCTAAACATATAGAGTTTGGATAATGTTTCATGAAATAAGAAATAGATAGTTAATCTTTTTTGGATTATGTGATTCTCTAAAAATTGATTCTAGTGTTTGAATCATGAAAATCTCATCCTAAAAGACACATTGTATATAAAAACAAATGATTTTGTGGTTGAATCCAATTAGTTGATGATACCATATTTGTCATGTATATATATTTCCTTAAGATATTATTCTATATAGTAAAATAATTAAACAACTCAATGAAATAGATATTATAACAACAAATTTATATGTTACCTTTCATACAATGATATCATTGATCATTTAACCAATCATTTGTTTTTAGTTCTTGGATAGTAAAATTTATCCTAATAATAATTTATGTCACTCTCTATCATAACATGATGGTATGTTATTTTCCCTATCCATGTTTTCTTACATGGAATCATAGTATGTGTAAAATTTAGGTGACATATTTTACTTCACTTAATTTGTATTAATGTGGGTTTTTTATTGATTCTTTTTCTGATGTGGTATTTCAATGAAGTAATTTTGAAAAAGGAAACATTTGATACCAAGCCCAAATTTAAAATTTCATAGACGTAATTTCCATAGGGGGAAGGATTTAACATCATAGGTAATTATAGAATCAAAAAATATAATAAATATTAATATTTATGAATTATAAATTTATTTTAATGTAAAAGAGATTCTTTTCTGGATATCGTACCCATCACACAATGATGGGTTTATTCAAAATCTTATGTCGCACACTAGACTGAGATATACTCTAAAATAATACTTTATTATTTTTATTAATTTAAATAATAGTTAATTTCTATACATTTTATTTAGGGGGAATGAAATAAACTACTTATATTATGTGTACACATGTTTAATAAATGTTTTTACTTTATTTTAATTAAAATTAGAGGTATAAAATGAGAATAAATTGATTTTTATGAATAAAACACTATTATATTTCTAAAAGGTAGTCTTAACGACTTTTGATGTAGAAACCTTTTTAAATCCAAATTTATCAATTTTATATGTTATATATGGAAAATTAAACATCATAATTTTAAGAGGGACATCAATATTCACATTGGTTTAATTTTTGGTATTAATCTGATAAAATTCATTTTTACGAGAATATGAAAAAATAATTTGTTTCAATTCAAAACATAATTTTTCTCATAATTTCACAATATTATTAGATTATTCTTTAATTGTTTCTAAAGGTATAGATATTCTATAATTTTAACAATTAATCCAATTTTATCCATTGGATGTAATTTCACATATAAATTTTCTTTAAAGATATGTCAATCTTTTGATGGTTTTTACTTTTTGTAAACATGTTTCCTCAATCTGTTAGCAATATTGACATTAAATTAATTTTAGTCACTTTTATTAAATGTATTTTAAAAAATAAACACAAATTATTGTAATAATTATAAATAATGTGATCTAATTGGATCAAAAAAAATATTGGAGAATATTAACATTAGTATTTTATTTACCCTGAATAAAGGTAAATCATATAATTTAAGTTAAAAATTAATAATAATATAAAACTGCACAAAAACATGTCCTAATCTTATTGGATGAGATATTTATAACTAATATAATTATTGGGTTGAAATGCTGGCCTTCGGAAGCCACTTCTGTGTGATTATGTCATTTATATAATTTAATTGTAGTAAAGGCAAACATGTACTAATCACGTCTCTTCATAACAAACCAATGGTTATGTGTGGTTATGTAAGATATATCTTTAAAAATAAATGTTAATCTGAAATATACAATGATTAAATACATCATCGTATTATATTTTTAATTTTTTGGTAATATATAAGTAAATTTAATTACGACACATTGATGATGCAATAATAGATTTATTAATTAATGACTAAAAATGATATTATAAATATTAAAATAAACATTAGATGACATAATTTTTTTCATCTACAAAATTTCTATGTTAATATTACAAGATACAAGAATATTAGCTAGTTTTTTTCTTTGTTATCCATCTCCTTGGATTTTATTTAAATTCAGTGAAAGGAATTATGTAAAAATTAACATAATTGTTACTTTATAAAAATATAAAAATATTAAATTATATAAAAAACCTAAAAATATTTTTATATCACAAAGTTACTATGGTAAGTTCTAAAAGTAAATTATTTTTCTGATTATTTGAAATTGACCCCGAAATTGAATATTGTATAGCCTATTAGTATTTAAAATTTAGTTACCATAAAGAAAATTAAAAGATAAAAATTAAGGGTAAAAAGAAAATATATGGATTAAAATAAAATAAAAACTTTTCTAAGTTTTTTTGTTATATTGTATAAAACTATACATATCTTATATTTTACATATATCAATTTAGAGTCATTTTTATTAAGAAGGAAATTTTTATTAATTAAATGTTTTATGAGTTTCCAAGGATTCCCCTCCCATCTATTATAAAATATTACCCAATATTCTCCAACATTCACACTTAAATAAAAATTTTATTCATCCATTATAAAACAAAAACCATTTCTAGAATCCCTCCCCATATTATTGAGGTATTATTATAGGAACAACATCCTTCTTAGATATGTTAATGTGTACATAAAAGGTAATAAATATAAGAAGAGGTATCATTTTTTATGTATTTCTGTTTTTCAGTCTTACACTTAGATTTAATAATATTATTATAATATTAAATAATATCTCAATTTTCATAAATATAATTAGATGTTATTAATTTAATATCATCACCTAAATCCACCTCCAATTTCATCAAAAGGTAAACAAAAATTTTTTTCATCTGTACGACAGATTTCCACCTCAAAAACCAATTTTATTTTCATTATCATCTATCTCGAAAGTTTATATTGATGGAATAAATATTTTATATGACATTAATGTCATATTTATAAATTTAAATTAATAATACTTCAATTATTTTCTTAGCTTCCATGCACATAAAAATGATAATGTCGTTCGTGCGTACGTGTGAACTATAACTTCCATGAAGAAATATTAATCATTTTTAAGAAAAACCAATTTTATAATATATATAATGATAGTTTAAATAATTATTATGATGTTAATAATATTAAAATAATTATGTAATTATAAAATAATAATTACAATATTTCCATAATTATCAATGAAAAAATGGAAATCTACACTCTTGCGAACATAAGGACTACCCTCTCCATTATTATATCGTTCTTTATTTTTCAAAACCATAATTAAATATTTGATTTAAAAAGTATTATAAATATTTATATGTGATTATTACGTAATGAATAATATTCTGGAGATGATGGAATTAGGACCACATGGAATATTTACCTCACAATAAGTGAATTTTGGACATAAGTAAGGAATATCGACAATACATCCTATATTATCATTAATAATAATTTAATCTTTTTAACATGGTAGTAAGTGAAAAAATATATATAATAAACATGAATTATTTTCTAAATAAGGGAGAAATTAACAAATCTTTATTATTCGGGAATATAATGATTGTACGTGACTATTGTGACTCAAGTTAAGGGACTTCGTCTCAATCTCCATTAATAGATGCATATTTAAATAATATTCACCACAATCATTTATATGGTGTTTAATTAACCGATTTTAATTTTATTTTCATACCAAGGTATTCAAAATGAATATTTTTCTATAAAGAGGCTTAAGAAATTAAAAAATGAACATTTGTAATGTACAAAGTGATAATGAAATTTTCACATCCATGACCATTATTTGATACTTTCTTCCTCTATAATCCATAATGTTTTTAGGAATATTAATTCAAAATTCTCTTTTTGTGTATTTTGTTATTGAAAATGGTTTTGATAAGAGATTTATAATGTCAACATCATAGAATGATATCTTCTGATTTCAATAAGAAAATGTTATTTTTCCTATATGAATGTTAATGTGTTATGATTATATTATGGTTATGGGGAATTTATTATTTATACAGGTGATTCTATGAGAAACCGAGGGTGGGTTTGCCCATGATAGCTCTCTAATGCTTTGGGTAATGATACAAAGTTTAATGACAAGTTTTCTCCAACAATATTTTTGGGATCTACTATGTTGGGTCTTCCAAATGTTTCTTTGATAGTAACTCCATGTGTAGCTGTGAAAGCTACAATGTAAGATTGATATAGATGTCAAAATTTACAGTTATGATTTATGATTGAAAATAAATTTTCCGTGAATCATATGAATTCTTGATGTATGTTAACAATCTTCTATTTTATGGGTGAAAAGTATGATCTCAAGGTTTTTAATGTATTACTAGACTAGAATTTTATATCATAATATTATTTTACTTACTGAGATTCTCATGCTCATCCCATGTTTTTAAAATCATTCCATATAATTTAAGGATCAGAAAGAGAAATTGGGATGTCAAGATGACTGATTAGAATATTTTTATCAAGAAAAGGTAATCATGGGTTATTTAAAGGAGTTTTATTTTTTGGACGAAATGGATAATTAGAAGAAGTTTTTACAAGGTAATATTTTACTTGTTATGTAATATTTATTGAATAATTATCTAAAGAAATTATCCGGAAAATATTTTTAATGTTATTGAATATAAATTCATGATTTTACTCTGGATTGTGTAATGTTTAAGGCCAAGTGCATATATGAATTTTATTAATTGTTATTTTACATTGATGGTAATAATGATAAATTTTGTAAATATAAATTATTTATACTAAATAATACGTAATTTTTAATGGTTAAGTTAATTTTTTCTTCATTTCATTCCATTTTTTGTGAAAAATGAAAACAACATTCATTCATATCTTCGACCTACCTTCTCCATGAATGACATAATTTATTTTCTATATCTAATTTTATTTACTACTCTAAATTAAAATATAATTAAAATATATTTTATTTATATACTGGTTTTCCATTTCAATATTATGTAACCATAATAAAATTAAAATAAACAAAAATTATGAAAAAATAAATGAAAAATAAAGATATTATAACCTAAAATAATCTATATTAATGAGATTTGCTACGAAATGATTGAAAAATGAATATAAAGATATCATATTTGATATAAAATATATGATTATTAATGGTTTTTTAATAATGATGTTTTCAATATACTGAAGTTTCAGACTCAGATGAAAGATTTTTAGAAAGTGGTAGGGGTTTGTCGTCTCTCATTTAATTTCACGCGACATAAGTGATATTAAAAAATTATTCCCTTATGCGGTTTATATAATTAAATTTTAATATTTCATGAAAATAATATATAATAATCGTGGTATTTAATTTTTCATTTGATTATATTTATTTAATGGGGATTATTATACCATAGTTACCAATGTGGTGAGGGTTTATTTTATAATTGAAACATTATTTAGGAATGTTTTTCTATAAGTATCTCATAGGGAAATATTTCATATTTATATATTAAAATAAATATACTTTGTTATCCTATGTTTTTTGATGAAAATTTTAAATGAATATTAAAATTTTCAACATTTTTGTATTTAAAAATATTTTTGAATTTATTAGAATAAAATATACCTTTATTTGTTTGTTTGGTAAAAAATCATTTTTCATTAATATCTATGATATCTAGAAATGATTTCAATTTTTTTATACATTTAAAAAAGTATTAATATTTAATTTTTTACACATTATAACTATATCACTTATTTAAAATGAATATTCATATAGTTTGAAAACATGGAAAATCTGTATTTTCCAGAAAATGTAAAATGAATCAATAATTTAATATTTACTGCATGAATTTTTTATTGAAATCAAGATAACTCATATTTTTATTGATTATTTTATATTTTAAAAAAATTAATATTCAAATAAATGTATTGTTTAAATAATTTTTTTAACATTGAGTTTAAAAATATTTTTAATGTGAAATGGTTATTTTGCACTAAAATGTTTTTATGAAATGTTTATAGATTTTCTACTTATCAATGACATCATACCATTATTTTAATAATTTTACAATGGGGATATATTGAATTGATACAATACATATTATTTTTTTCCAATGGATTATGATAATATTGATTGGGGAAGTACAATTTTACTATAATCTACTATATTCCCCTAGATGGTTTATGATTATATCAATTGATTTGGGTAAGTATTAAAATTTCATATGGTAGTAATTAAATATGAATGAATTTTTATGCCGTTTCAACCAATACATTTGAGGAATTAGTGATGGGTGGGGGTCAACATTACATTTCACCTAGATAAATTGATAAGTCTCATGAGACCAATTAGCTTCGGTATTTGGCTTATCCCTTACCCATTTATATTATATGTCTTGGAATGAGGACATGAATGTAAGATGTATTAGAATAATGAATTTATATTATGTTTAAGATGTCCATAATTATGCATTCCATTATTATGAATTTATTCATTGATATTCCATGTCATTATTTGATTAGTTAGAATATACATGATCATGATTCATTCTCAAGATATTATTTATATGTTATTATTTGATCATCATTTATTCTTAAAATATTGTGCTTAATATATTGATTAAATGGAATGTGTTTTATTTATTTGCCTTTATATATTGATTATGCCTTAATTATTCATAGGTTATGTTATATTCATATTCTTACTAAGAATATAAGCTAATAATTTTAATTTGTTTTATTCATCCCAAGATAATAGTTTATGTTTTATGATTGATATATAGTGATATTCTAAATGGAATAATGGATTTATAAATGAAACCAAGTTCTATCTTCAATGTTTTGAAATTTATTTGAAATTCAAATTTTTATCTAAATTATCAAGGCCACAAAACTATTTATTACATTATTATGATACACCATGTATCTAGTTCCAATGTAATAAAGTATAATTAAAACCTAGATACCTTGTAAAATAATATATGATCAAATTAATTTAATCCTTTTTAAATTTTGAATTTCAAACAACACTATAAATAGTTTTTTTTATATCGAATAAATTTATTTCTTGAATGATCTACAACCCAATGTTATCATGAAATACAACCAAGATAATGTTTAATATTATCTAAATAGAACACCTAGGGAAGAATACATTACATGCCTGGCTGACTTTCCTCGATCTATTATGCATCACACAATATCAATAATTAAAAATAATAATAAAATTAATTTTAGAAAATAATATAAATTAAATATGATATAATAAAATCTATTTTGGAATTCATATTTTTGAAATTAGATTTAGGTAAATTTATGTTATTTTTCCAAGAAACTTCACGTTTGGTTGACTAGTAAATATAACTGCAATTTAGTTAAAAATAATATTTTCTTTTAAATAATTATTAGTGATAAATTATATTTTAAATTGGATTTTAAAGTCACAATATATAAATTATGAATATATTAATACAATGTAGGTCATTAGAATAATTTTTATATTTAAATTAGATATTTAAACTTATTGAAATTCATGAATTTGTTTACTTTAAAAACACACTTTCTAACCACAATTGTGGGATTAGCGTTACACATAATTTTCCCACTCCTATGATTTAAATTTTGAAAAAATGACATAAATGGTTTTAATTATTATGATATTTTTTTCCAAACATGATAAACATAATATTTGACCTAAATTATAAGTGAATGTGATGAAAAATAATCATAGTGATTAAGGTAAGATTAAGCTCAATTAATGACTAAAATTTAATCAAAAGGACAATAATAAAATTCAAAGATTTAAAAATCCATTATCTTTTAATAATTATACAATTCACTATATTTTATCTAATAATATTTTTATTTGGGGATATTGTTATGTTGAAATTCCCTATATAAAATATTTATGAAAAATATAAAAATGATCTTTCCTTACCGTTAACAGTTATAAACCCTTGATATATGTAAAAATATTCTATTTTCATGTATAGATATACATTTGAAATATAAATGTGGTATTATTATCATAATTATTTTTCCGTAATTTTAAGGGATGATTTGGTTAATTAAAATTATTATGAAACACAAACATTTTGAATATTTAGTCAACAATTAACTAAGATAAGTGATACTAAAAATGTTACAACTGAAGTGAATTGATTAAAATATCGTATTTAAATATTTTTTAGTATTAATATATAATTTTAGTTATATTTAAAATCTATTTATTTTAATCCAAAATTTAGTTTGATGTTTTAAAATTTAAATTAATTAAATAATTTCAAAATCGATGTTATTGTTTTTTTACAATAAATGATCTTTCATTAAATGATTTAGAATTAATGAAAATGAAATATTATTCCATGTTATTTATAAGGGATACAAAATTTAAATAAGGTATATTAATTTTCCAATTTATATTTTATAATTAACATATTGAACCATTGATTTTAAAAAACATTGTTAGCATGGTCTAGGTATAAGAGGTGCATTGCGCACCACATGTACTTCTTTAAAAAATTAATTTCCATAAAATATGACTTTTTTATTGTTGAAATTATGATTAATATTAATAATTTACTGGATCTATTTTTTAATTAATCTCACTTTATTTTAATATTAATGTTTAAATTAACAAGGTTATAAAACTAGTAACTTTAATAAAAATAAAAATTATAAAATTGGGTAATCATAGAAGTTAAAGTACAAAATTATTAAAATGACCCTATAATTTTGTCGTGTATATTTTTTATGTCATATTTTATTATTAATCCATTAGTTTTAGTTTAGGATGCACATTAGTTAATGGAGAACTCCAGTTATTGACTATCTTTTGGAATTTACAAATGTGCAACCCCCCTCAACTATAAAAGTCAAGCTATCTACACATATCTATAACCTCGCAAGAAAAATTAACTCATATAATATCATTCCATGTAGTCTAAAAACATCACTAAATTTCATCTAGAAGCCTACCCATGGGAACTAGTCAATAAAAGTTATCATTTTGGAACAAACTAAATGGAGTAACCTGATTAAGAGTTAACATCTTCTCTCAAGCTCATTTCATTTATTTTCATTCCCCAATTCCTCCACTATAATTATTCAATGATTTTAAAAAAATTATCCTCAATATAATATTATTTTTTTATTCTATGGGAATATCCTACACTTAAACACACCTATATCTAATTAGTAATGAATATATTGTTTATGTGTAAGGCCAACTTCAGCATCACAAAAGGAATATTGTTAAGTTTCTATACCACCACTAATGGTGGACTATATGATGGATACTATATATATATATATATCATATATTAGATATATTTTGTATTTAATCATTATTATTCCTTTTAAAACACATTTATTTTAACATTTCATTTTATGTTAAAATAAAAATTTCATTTGAGGAAGTGTGGATTATCACCCCATCAAAGATATGTGATTCGTTCACTGAGTACATCAAATGTATTATAGATAGGTTTAGTGAATATATATGATAAATATATGATATAATAAATCTAATATAACAATTATATATATTTACATATATATACATATAATCCTTTTACTTTCTTTCTTTAAACATGAAAATTAAATAGAAATAGGGTTCATGCACACGTACATCTTATCGTCTCCATGAAAATTATTTTCCATTTCAAACAAATATATTATATATATTATTATAATACACATATAATTTATATAAATGATATTTATATAATGGTTTACATTTCTGAAATCATGATATATGTATAATGAATAATGATATAAAAAATTAAGACTCATGTAAAGAATAAAGGGAATATTACCCAAAGTTTGACCTTAACATATGATTGTTAACTAGAGGGTAATATAAAGTAATAATAAAAACATATATTTTATTAGATATAATAATATGGTTCTTTAAAATATGGATAATTAATTTATATATATTATATAGTAGGGGTGAATAATTTTTACATGATTAGTGACACAAGGTGTGGGGATTTTATCTCACGTTGTATTTATATGAGATGCATATTTATTCACCCACCATTCCTTTTGAGTGGTGTGTATTCTAATTATGTATGTATTATAGGATTATTATTCTTAAATATTTTGGTATTTACATATGTACTCTATGATCTTTCATTCATTAGATTTGTATTTCCAAAGTCATCAATTTCGTAATTCCGTCTCAATTTCCCTTCTTTGAGACACGTTCCATGTTATGAACACATAGTTTTACATAAGTTTTATATACTATATTTGACAAGTAATATCATGATTATACTTCGATTAATTATATTTAAAGAATCATTCAATTTCATTTTTTACATGTTGATGTAGAGTCTATGTAAAAAATCTATAATATATTTATTGAAACAAAAACATCATTTATTGTGATTGAGTATAATTTTGAACCCATTTACCAAATCCAATGATCCATATCTCAAATAAAAAATTATTTTTGTCCAATATATTTATTTATGATATATACATGTATTGGTACCATTTTTTAAATCTTTGGTTTTTATGTGATATATGAAACTATTTTTTAGATAAATCTGAACGAATTTCTCTCTTCGATCAAAAATCTATTTTATTTCAAAACCTGTTTTTTAAAAAAAGTTTTAATTTTTTTTTCAAATGACCATTATTGCTCATTTTTAAGGAAATGTATTTTTAAAATTTTTTATGTTTTTCAAATCTTCCTTAATAATTTTTTAAAATGTTTTTTAAAGATAGAGGTTTTAAGAAAAGTTTTCTATATGAAAATGTATTTTAATATTTTTCATGTTTTCATTATAAGTTATCAATGTATTTTAAAAGAATAATATTAAAAGGATTTTAAAGCCATTTGTATAGGTTTTCTATGTATTTTAAAAAAATTGGTTTCAAAATGTTTTCATTCTCTTTTTAAATGTTTTAAATTTAAAAGGTTTTCAAAATTATTTCAATAATTTCGTGATAAAAATTTCATGTTTTTTTAGGAAAATCAGTATCAAATGGTATTTATGTTTTAAAGAGTCTTTTATAATGAATAATAGAAAATTTCATTAATAAATATTTTCTAAATATATCTCCATATAACTTTCCATCTAAGACGAACTAAGATGATTTTACTCATTCCCTTTTATGAAATTATCCAAAGGCTCTATTAATATCCTTTATTGATTGGGTAATTTTTTTCTAGAATGATTTTTATGACACTCATTTATATCCTCTGGGATATATTATTTAGAATCCCTATTCTTTTAATTTGTTATGCTGGGATGAATAAATTATGAAACACATCTCTTTTCTGTAGGTTATGATTCGAGAAAATGTTAATGACTCACCTTTCATTTCATGTGTTTTGATTTGATGTTTATAAAACATAATTTTTTATGGGTCATGATATTGTAAATTTTTATTATCCTATTTTACATGTATTTATGATAAAAATATGATATTAGTGGGAAATATTTCTCCCCTAAATGCATTGGGTTATGGTGGATGACACATGATTATAATTGTTATTTGTGAAAATGATTATATGTCCACAATGTCATGCACCGACCTATTTTCATGTCGTTATGTTTATGCATGAACTTGATTAAATGTTCACAATGTTATGAGTGAAACTTATTATGTGTTAAAAATTTTATACATGGACCTATTTACATGTGTGTATGATTATTCATGAACCAGATTACAAGTTCACAATGTTATTTGGGAACCTAATTACATGTTTACAATGTTATATATGGATTTGGTTTCATGTCAATACAGATATGTGTGAACCAATTACAAATTCCAAATGTTATGTATAGACGCAGTTTCTTGTAAATTCGTTGATGCGAGGGGACTGATTTCTTTTCATTTAGATAATGAGTGAACATGTTTTTACTATTACATGTTTACAACGATTGAAAAAATGGGCATGTCACCAAATAAATTTCTTATTAAAATTTTATTCTTTAATTAATTATGATCATAATCCTCTTATTATCTATATATTATTAAATTCCAATCTCTATTATGATCTAGCACATACTGGTGATGATCTAAAAATGTTGTGCTCAATTTCTATACACTTTTGATCACATTATTCATAAGTATTTCTAGTAATTAACCTTAACGATCACCTAAAATCACCCTTTCTTAAGTTTCATTTCCATGGGGTATTAAGAAAGGTTTTAGGCACATTCAATAATGATGGAGATCATTATGGTAGATGTTGGATTTGTTTTACCCGGATATATGATTTTTTTTCCATGATTATATAAACACTAAATTATTTTGGTCCTCAGGCATGTATTTTTGTAATGTACAATGTATTCATATAAAATAATGTATTTTCCATGTATTTTATGTCTAGGATGCTATAGTTAGTATCAATGGAAAGGTTTAGTCAACCATTGGAATGTACTTTGTGAAATATTTTGTGAGATCCCTTGGTATATTTCTATGAATATGTCAGGGGATTTATATAATGATAAGTATAAGGATGAGTTATTGTTTAAGAAAATGTCCAAAATTTTTGGTTGGGATAGAGGGAGTGGATTAAAAAAATACAACCTTGTCCTGTTATTACAAGTGGATGTGGATCTAGAATAGATGTTCATAGGGGTAACACCTCTTAGAAGATGTCTGATTCCTGACTCGGGGTAATCTTGTACATGAAAATGGGTTTGGTTGCACACCTGGTCTGGCACTCTTGTTGGATATTATTTGGGAATTCACAAACTCTTCATAAACCATCATAATAGATTTAAATTAAAATTGGATATGAATAAGTAAAGAAAACCATAATGTATCATAGATTAAATAAGGTTTCATACTATAGAAATTTTATAAGATACTTTTATTGATTATGTGGTTCCTCGTTATGATAATTTTCCTTACTCTATGCTTTTAGTTTTAGAGAATGGATGGAACTTGATGGAATTGTGTTAGTGGTGATTATGATTGCAAATGAAAAAATGTACTCCTGATGTTCTGAATTCTATGGAGGATATAATACATAATCTTTTTGATATACTATAACTACATTATGATGATATGAGTCATGTTGGGCCCACAAATGAGAAATGGATGGAAAAATGTTTTGTTGAGTCCTTCAAGAGCCTTAATCATAATTCATTCAGTGGGTCATCTATTCCACTTACTGTTGATAATAGGATCAGTACACCTAAAATGATATTTTTCATTCTCAACATTTCATATCTTAATATATTCATTCTGGCTATCTACCGGTTAAATATTTAAGTATACTAGTGGTGGACTCTAATAAATAATATGAATAAGAAATATGAAATTGAATCTATGGACTTAAATGAGTTTAATAACTAATTCTTCAATAATCACTTTATTTTTATTATCCGTATAAATATATAAAAGGATTTTCTTGTGTTAAAAAAAAGAATGTTGATTTTTTTGGCTCATATAATGATAATTTCACATTATTTTCTAGGTACACATATGGTTTTATCATCCATCCAAAATGTAAAGTTGATATGTTTTTGGGATGCTAAAATTTGTGTCTCAGAAAGTTATTGTTTATAAGTGATTTTAGTAGATTTTAAGATATTGAATGTTCTGCAATCTTTAAGAAAATAAACATTGGATTTATCAATCTCATGTTTTTAACATGATGTGAATGATTTTTATGAATGGGGAATTTTAAAACCATGGAAATAAGAAAATTTTTCAAATTCTACTTCCCAAATATGTGGGAAAGAGGAATTAAGAAAGGTCATAAATGGAACAAGAAGGTGATTCATGTGTGGGATCTCTAGCCACTGAGAAAAATAATATATAAGTGTTGAGAATAATAAACTCATTGAAATGTGTGGAGTTAAATCTCAATATAATAAACCAAACAATCTTCAGTTTTTCAAGTGAATGGAGTTTCTAAATTAAGAGAATCAATGAACCAATCCAATGACTAATGTTAATGATAATCTGCTAAAACCTATGAATTAAAAGGGAAAAGGGAAATCATATGAAATCATAATGTTTGAAATAAACGAAGAAAATTAATAAATACCTTTCCTTCCCTCCTTATTTGGGAATTTTATGTCTATTTTTTTTGAATAATCGTTATGAATTTCTTATTGACCATCCTTTGGAGAGATTTCTTATTATTAAATTCACCTACATGGATTATGGAATAATAAAATAAAAATATATATTCTATTATCACAAATATGGAGTGAAGCATCAAATAATTTTTTTCATTTTTGTTAGTAGCCTACTTTTGGAATAAATGGTGAATTATATTTTATAATGGGTAAAAGGCTAACCATTTAGGGAATGATTATGTTAATCATTAGATGAAATCAATAATATTAATTTGTTATATTTAGATTCAAGTATTTATTCATATTGGGTATCTTGTGTTGAGGTTTACTAATTAAAAATTTGATTTCATATCATGGGTCTCATGATATGTTAGTAGTTCAGGAATAAAAAACTAAAAATCCTATTTTGTAAAAGGTGTGAACTACATTAATGAACAATAAAGGGAGATGTTGTCTTGAAATTATGAATGTATATATTTTAGTAAAAATTGTTTAACAATAGAAAAAATAATCTTGAAACAAAAAATGTTATCTTACTACCTCCATTTTCGTTGAATCAGATGGTCCCTTACTTCATTGCAGATTTATGGCACTCTGATTGTTAACTTTTTCTTGAACTTTTTATCTATCACTCTCCATCAGAACATGATAGTATAATTTTCATCCATGTCCATGTTTTCACTTCCCACCTATGTTCCATATGTGGAAACCTAGTTATATTTTATTTTGGCTTACCATTATGGTTCCAACATTCCAATTCAAGGGAATTTATATTATTCATTTTTATGATGTTTGTTTCATTTATTTAAACATTTATGTATTAAACCATCCATAACCCATATTAGTTTTGAAGTATAAATTCATTTTAAGGGGTAGAATGTAACAATACAAGATTTTGTGAATTATTGTTCTCGAATTAATTTATTCTATTTGATATTTTTCATTTCACAGAACATTGAAAATAAGATTATTTTATATTAGATTACCATGTTTGAATTATTTTATATAATCAAAAAGTTATATTTAAGTACACACAACATAATTTTTAACATTATCTACATTTTATATTGACGTTATCCTTGAGTACACGCACGATTGATTTTCCTCAATGGCATGCACAATACGCAATACTGAATTTTACCAAAAAATATAATAAAATATGCGAGGAACTAAAAAAATTGAATTTTATAAAATAAAATTAATTTTGTAATTAATAATTTTGAAATTATCTTATTTTGTGTTTTTGGTGTTTTTCCAAGAAACATTATTTTTGGGTGAATTTTAAAAATTACTACAGTTTTCTTAAAAACAACCTTTTTGATTAAATAATGATTAGTGATAAATTATATTTTAAATTGGGTTTCATAGTCACAATAGATCAGTTATAAAAATATAAAAACAATTTAGGTCAATAGAATCAATTTTATATGGATCTTAGATATAAAAACTTATTGAACTTTTGAATGTTTTTACTTTAAAAACCCACAATCACACCTTATATGTGGGATTAGTGTTAAACCAAATTTTACCACATTTGTGATTTGAATTTTGAAAATTAGACATAAAAGGTAAGAATTAGTGTGATATTTTGGGTATAATAAGATGAAAATAATTTTTGACCAAAATTATTTCTAAGAGTGATTAAAATTAATCATTGTGATTAAGGTAAGATAAATCTTAATTAAAGAATAAACCATAATCATAAGGACCACAATGACCTAGAATTTTGTACAAAATCTATTGAATGCCAATCATTAGACCATATCCCCTCTTCATTCTAATTTTATAGGCTATTGGGATATTATATAATTTAAGATCCCTATATAAACGGATATATAAGGAAAATGAAAAAACAGGAACTTTCCATACCTATATGTATAAAACATTTGTATATGTAAAAAACTACATATTTTAGGATATGTATATAAGTATAATATATAAATGTTTTATTAATGTCTTAATAATTGATCAATATTTTTTAGAATTTTTTTTTCAATTAAAATGCATATGAAATAGTAACATAGCTATTATTTTGTAAATAATTTACTATAATAGGCGATACTATAGATGTTAAAAGTGAAGTGAATTGATTGAATTATTATCATTAATTATTTTTAAAAATTATAATATAATTTTAAACATATTTCAATTTCTGTAATTTTAATTTTGAAATTTATTTCTATATTTTAAAATTAAAAATAAATAAATAATGTCAAAATTGACATTATTTTTATTTTAAAATAAATGATAATTCATTATATAGTTCAAAATTTATAAAAAATAATTTATTATGCCATGTGATTTTTAGGATTAAAAAATATTATATTTTTTTATATTAATAGAAAATTTTTTATTTTATAATTTACATATTTAATAATATATTTTAAAAAACATTATTAGGATTGTTCGTCTTTAAGAAGACCTTTATCTGCCAGAAGTTCTTGTTTTAAAAATCAAATTCTAAAAAATTGATGTTTTTATTTCCAAAATTATTAATCATATTAATAATTTAGTGGATCAATATTTTTTAAAAAATATCTATTTTTCTTGGTCTTAATGAATAAATTATATAACTTAGCAAACTATATGCATTAATAAAAACAAGAATAATAAAATTGGGAATCATTGATGTTATAGAATAAAATAATTAAACTGAATTTTTTATTATGTTTTGTATATTTTTTTCAACCATAATATCACAAAAACATTTGCTTTTCCATTTTGGGGGAACATTAGGTAAAGGATACATAAAATTATTGCTTACCTTTTGGAATTTACAAGAGTGCCACCCCCCCTCCATTACAAAAAGGAAAGCACTAAACCTCTTCTTCACACCACTGAAGCCATATTGTCTCATCCATACTATGGAAAAGTAGTCTACCAATATTACACATTTAATTATATAATACTTTCATTGGGAAATATAAAATCCATCGAATCCTTTTTGGAACAATCCAAAAAGAGATACCTGATTAAGAGATAATTTCTTTTATTAATATCCATTATATGGTTTTCTTTCTCCAACCTCTCCACTCTATTTATTCAATTTTTTATAAAATAATAAATATCCTCAATATTCTAGGGTGTTTTTATGCTACGGGTTGGACATTAACATACACACAACTTCATCTAATGAGTAATGAACCTTCTGTTTAGGTGTATAGTGAGGTTCCACTTAAAAAACGATGACTATTTAATATTAGTTACCAAATCTCACGGTAGAAATTATGATATAAAAATTATTTATATATATATTTTATTATGTTTATTTTTTATTTTATCTTATTTATTCATTTTATATCACATGTATTTTACTTCTCATTTTGTCTTAAATTGATAATTTTATTTGAGGATGTGTGGACTACTACAACCTCAATGCATTCTGATTTGTTGAAACATTACTTGGATTCACATATGGATGGATTTAGTGAATATATATTATATAAATATTTTATAATAAATATAATATAATAATGATATATATATACATAAATATATTTTACTTTTTTTCTTTTATCCCAACAATTAAATGGAGATAGCGTTCATGCATACATATATCTTACCATCTCCTTGAACAGTTTATTCCATTTGAAACATATATATTATATAGATTATTATATTATATATATAATTTTTATAAATGAAATTTATATCATGGTTTATATTCGAGAAATAATTATATAAGTAAGAGAACCAATGATGTAACCAATTAATACTCATGTGAAGAATAAAGTGAATATTAACAGAAGTGAATCCTTAACATAGGATTGTAAACATGTGATTAATATATGGGAACAGTAAAACCATATATGGATTTTAATATGATAATATGATTCTGTAAAATATATATAATAAATGTGTAATTTTTATATAGATGGACTGGATGAGTATGATGAGAGGCAAGACACAAGGTAAGGGAATTTCATCCCACTTTTTATTTCTTATAGATAAATTCTTTATTCATCACTAATTATATTTGAGCGGCATGTGTGCTACTAATGGACGTATTATTTGATTCATATAATTAATTTTATGGGTTTTTATATATCAATTATTTGATCTTTCTTTCATGATATTTATGTTTCAAAAGTCAAAAAATTAGTAATCTCATATCAATTTCTCTACTTTGATACACATTTTATTAATGCACATATATTTTTATAAATGTTGTATAAATTGTATTGGAAATGTTTTATTATAATTATACTTCTTTTAATTATATTTAATGCTTAATTTAATTTCATTTTATTACATGAGGGGGTGATTTAAATTTACCAGGTTATATGATGTATGCTTAAATAATATCATTATTTGTTGAGATTGTTTAGGATTATTTTTACATTGATGAAATCTTATGATCCATCTCTCAATAATAATATTGATTTTTATTACCCTCTGTTTATTCCATATATCTTCAAGTAGGAGTACCATTTTCCCCCATTTTGTACCTAAGACTGTTAAAAAAAACAAATATTCTTTTGCATTTTTCACTTCAGTAGAAAATTTAATTTTTTTAAAAAACCATATTTTGATAAGTGATTCCAAAAAAGTTTTCAAAATATATTTGAAGAAAATTTTAAATGAAAAAGTAATTTAAGAATGTTTTATGGTTTTCAAAGAATCCATTATATGTTTTCAAAACTATTTTTGAGGAAATAGGATTTTAAACATATTATATATTTAACAATGTATTTTAAATCTTTTAAATCACTATTTTTATGTTTTCAAATTATTTTCAATGAAATGGGTTTCAAATTATTTTCAAGAATTATTTATATGTTTTCAATGGTATTTTTAAAAAATGGTTTTCAAAAAAATTTCATGTACTTTTTATATGTTTTCAAAGAAAATATTTATAAAAGGCCTTCAACAAATTTATTATAATAGTTTGTGTTTATTTAATTTAAAATAATTATTAAAATGATTTTTATGTTTTAAAGATCCATTTTTCATTTAAGAAAAGACTATTTCCTGAAAAAAAAAAATTAAAAAATTATTTCAATGTTATTTAATATCTAATATAACATATGTTGAAATTACTAATTCCCTTATAAGAAATTTTCCAATGTATTTATTCCTATTAATTATTTAATTTTTATTGTTTCAATGGAATTATTCTTTTAAAACCCAATTCAATTCCATGGGTTTTATGCTTTAGAAACCCGATTTTTTGACATGTTATGCTTTGATAAATGGATTATGAACCCTATCTATTTTACAAAGGTTATAATGTGATTAATTGTTAATGATGTACATTTAATTTAATGATTTATGATATTTTGTTTATAAATCCATTCTTTTTATTCTGGGACATGATATGATGATGTTTTATTACCTTGTGTCACATGTATGAATGATTTCATTATCTGATGGATGAAACCTACATATCCCTCCATTTGAAAGGGTAAATATTGATGACTAATGAGAATAAATGTTAAGTGTAAACATGATAGCATGTTCATAATATTATTCATGGACCTGGTTTTATATCTATAAGTTTATGTGTGAACCTGATTACATGTTCAAAATGTTATGAATGAACTATATTATATGTTCACAATGTTATTCATGAACCAGGTTGCATGTCCATATGTTTATTCATGAATATGATTACATGTAAAAAATGTAATACATATAATTATTTTCACATCCATAGGGTAAGGTGTGAACCTGATTACACATTCACAATGTTATAAATTAACCTGGTTTCTTGTCCATAAGGTGATGTGGGGAGTAGATTTCATGTCCTTAACATAATGAGTCACCCAGTTTCTTTGTATACATTTTCCCAACATTATAAAAAAAATTCATGCCCTAAATTCCATTTCATATTCTAAAGATATGGTTTCATCACTTATTATCTTAATCCTCTAATGATCTATGTATTATGAACTGCCAATCTTTATTAGAACTCTATCATGCAGTGTATGATCATCAAATTTTATGATCTTGATCCATACCATTTTTATCATGTTATTTTTATTAATTTATTTTATTTACCCTTACTAATCATTTGAGATCACCCCTTCTTTATTTTTTCATTCCAAAGGTTGTGAAGAACATTTTTAAGTAGAAGTACTAAATGTGTAGATTTTCGTTGGAGATGTAGAAGATCATTCCACATGATAGAAGATTTTGTTTCTATGTTTCCAAAGAAAATAATCTATATTGATCGTCAATAATATATGTTTGTAATGGACTTATTATTTATCTAAAATTATGTAATATCCATGCATGTTATGCCTAGGTCGAAAAAGCAGTCATTGGCTCCAGTATACAGGGCTTCCGGTCGCTACATTGATACTGAGTCTTCTACGGACAATTTAAAAATGGATAATTCTAGAAGTCCTTATGTTTAAATAAATAAAGATCAATTGACATGCCGTTATGGCTAATATTAGATCCATATATATGTATTTAAGGAATTAATGACTAAAATAGAGAATTATATCCAGATTTTGGATAAGATTTTCATATAATATGAGTATATTGTTAAAATGTAACCACATTGTTATAAATTACATTTATAAAGGATTCATAAAATATTTCTACAAAATATTAGTTTAAAACATATTAGGGATGAAGTGGGAATTTTTTTCTATTTAAAATAATGTTGTGTTAATGGCCATTTCAAATTTGGAATAATCCATCAAAAGTTGATTTTTTCGATAATGGATAAAAAATATAATGTGGAGTTAATATACAATAATGTTATAATTATATAGAAATACAAAACCAGAAAATCTTATTTATCAAGTAAATTTTTGAATATATTTAATATCTCAATCACTATATGTAGTAAAGTTCAATATGTGGATTTCCACAAAATAATGGTTGCAGTATTATGATTGAAAATACTTTTGTTCATAATCATAAATATCCCACGTGTATTTACAATATATGACTTTTTTTGATAAAATTTCCATCCACAATGATACCTTCATAATAATCCACATTAATAATGATATTATTTATAGTTCTATTATCATTTATAAAAATTATCCATATCCAATGGAGCTTTGATTTACCATTATCTCACTTTGTAACAATCACTATGATTTAGTGATCTTGAAATGTTTATTTAAAAAGATCAAAAATAACACATGATTTTTTATAAATAGAATACATAATATTTACAATATTACATAAAATATTAATGTATTGATAATCATTCCGTGGTTTTAAATGATTTATGTTTATCAATAGATATTAAAATAACATTCAAGTATAATATTTAAAATTTAATGACAAGGAACTATGATATAGCTTCATTAAACATCAAATTAGAAGTGTCATGGATGAACACCATAGTATGATAATGTATAAAATATTATAGTTACTACAATCCATCATTCCCTAATAAAATTGTGACAAACTATACCATCGGTTGGAATGAATATTCATTTCCATGTTGAGGAAATAATTCTTTAGAACTGATTAATTAAAAGCATATGAATAATATATTAGTATATATATGTAATCTCGTAAAAAAATATAGAATAAATTATAAAAAGGAAAATTGTAAATGTATTACTGCACTATATAGAGTATTTGTAAAAAAAATATTTGTAATATTAGAGTAAAATACTCTACAAAATCACCAAAAACAATTATGGGTAAAAGTAAATATTCACATCAAAAGGAATATATATAATAAACAATAGGAAATTCTGAACTTTAAAATTTAAAATTCCATATATTAATGTAAATAGTCAATATGTAAACATCAATATATAAATAAATTTTTATAACATTATTGTAATTTTGAAATGAATTTTTTTTTCATAAGAATCATTTCAAATGAAGACAACCCAAATATAATGTATACATAAATGTCAGTACATGAAAATAATTGTATATTTCAGAGTCTTTACTCAGAGAATTTTTTTTGAAATCATCACACCTAAAAATATTTACGTTTAAATGTAAATCTCAAGTATTTTCTAAAATATCTGTTCTCAATAATAAAACTAAATATTCATATATTGATAAAAATAAAAGCATCATGACTTCTGAAACCCATAAATAGTAGACTAAATAGAAACAACATTATATAAATTCAAATTAATAATTTATAAAAATAATAATAAATAAAAAACAAAAATTTAAAATAATATGAATAAATATGAAATAAAAATATTAAAAAATAATTAAATAATTTGGGATAATATTATTATAAAAATATATAAATCAATGACTCAAGGAGATAATCAATACATAGATGATGTGAAATGATGAGTATCTTCTATTTTGGTTTTATGAATTATAAATTGGTTTAAATTGGATTGGGTTTATGTTTCATGTGACCTTATAATGATATTAAGAATTGGGCTTAGAGTATTGGATAATTAAATTGTTTAAAAAACATATTCCATGTCCATGAGTGTACATTTAATTTCAACCAGTCCAATGTTAAAAATACATTTTCACTGTATTGGATATAGATAAATGGTTACAAATGGATACTCTATAAGCTAAAAATTATTAAAATCATTACTACTTAGTTGATTTTCCAATTATTTTTTATAGAGAAACTGAAATTGTATAGAATGGTCCTTTAGCAGTGATACAAGTGGAGGTTGATGTTAGTGTGATGTCAGTAGAGGTTTTTTATTTCAAACTAATAGGGGGTGGGAGGGGGGGCTTATCAATTTATAAAAATTTACTAAATTATTCCAAATTATTCTATTACCCAATTTTTTATTTGAATCATTTTAATTATATAGATGTATTGATCTATTTAGGTATCATAAATACCCATTTACATAAAAATAAATGATGACTATAAATGTAATGTTTCTCATAATATTTTATCATGGTTCTGTATAAATATGGTTACATAATACATTATTTGGTTGAGTTCTTCAATCATGTAGATTATATCA
This sequence comes from Viscum album, assembly GCA_963277665.1. NCBI lineage: Eukaryota > Viridiplantae > Streptophyta > Magnoliopsida > Santalales > Viscaceae > Viscum > Viscum album. The sequence goes on from OY728159.1 coordinate 1,933,014,210, forward strand.
CTATTATCGGTAGTGATTATATTGAGGAAGGATTCAACCTTATCCCAATGTGTCTCCCAACACAGTATAGATATGAATAGCTATAATACCATAAAGATGTTGATTTTTTATACTAAAATCCAATAGTCAACAATCACGGTACTTGGATGACGGTATAATTTATATAGGAATGTATTTTTTTTCATTAGTCATACTTAATGAACTTGTAAACAATATAATCTATCATAACATTGATGAATCTACTAGAACAGTGAGATAGTATTCCCTAATATAGGTCTCTGGCTTCAACTATATAGTCAAATAAAACGTCATGAACATTATTCACGAAACCATCAGAAAATATATAATATATTACCCTTGAATAATAGAAACTTCTTTATGTTCTTTTATGACTGGAACATGTTTGGGTTTTCACTAATATTATAACTTTTATGACCCGAGTATTTATAGAATAATACTATTTTAATTTCTATTAATATTTATGAATACAATATTATTTTTACATTAAATGGGGTGATTTTTCTAATAGCGTACTGAATACACAACAAAATGTTTCTTTGAAATCTTATGTTTCACATAACCTTGAGTTATACCAAAAAATAATATAATAATATTAATATTTTAAATGGTAGATAATTCCTAGCTATTGTATTAGAGGGAATAAATATAACTATCTAAAATATGATAATACATGTTCATTAAATATCTTTAAATTTGTCTAGTGCATTTTAGAGGCTTAAAATAAGAACGAATCTGATTTTAAGCATGAAATACATTAATATTTTTAAAGGTATTTTTACTACCTTTTAATGGAAATCAATTTTTAAATCTAGATTTTAACCTTATTATATATTCTATATGACAAAATATACTTCTTATTTAGAAGCAGAACATCAAATTTTTCATTGGATAAATTTTTGATAAAGTTCATTTTTTTAATTAATAGTGAAAAATACATCATTTTACAATACAACTTCCTTTTCGTATAATTTATTTATATAGTTATATTTTACATTACAATTGTTTTAAAGTGTAATAGGATTATATTTTTATAATTTAATTAAATTTTGGTCATTGGATGTAATTTTACTTTTAATTTAGGGATAAAAAACTATTAATATTTTGATAGTTATTTTTTCTTAAAAACCCACTTTTTGTTTTCCGAATGGGAATTACTTTTAAATTAATTAATAAAACAGATGTGTTCTAAATTTGGAAAAATTGATTCTATATTTGAAATCAGGTGGTCTAAATTGTGTAAATTGGAACCATTTATTTTTAGACAATATGAATAGTAATTTCAGTAATTATTTTATTTCAATGGTTATGGGTTAAATCTGTTAAATAAAGGTAAAAAATAATATTATCACAATATTAAAATACCCTAAAACATTACCTAAACCTATATGATTAGATATTTATAACCATGAGAATCCATGGGACAATTTTTGGACCCCATGGTGGCACATGGATGTGAAAAATACATTTTTTAATAAATAATTTAAAGTAATGAAAAAAGCAACATAAACATGTATCATTTATTAAAACAATTTTTATATAGGATTAAATAAGTGATCACTTTGAAAATAAATATTCATTATAAACAAATGTTTAACTATATCATGGTATTTTATTTATAATTTTTAGACGTTAAATAAAAAAATATATTTATTACACAATGATGATGTAGTGATTACCTTATTAATGAATGATTTAAATAGAGGAAATTAATAATATTAAAATAATTTTATTTTAAAAATATTTTTCATTCACTAGTTGTTTTGGATGATTTTGACCTGTTATATTAAAATTAATGATGTTTATTCGAATGAATAAAGTTGTTTTGAATTTTTAAATATTCATCATATGAACCGTATAAATATTGACATAATTGAGATTTTAAAACAAATACTATTTTATTAAATGATATAATATTCCTAAAAATATAATATTCGGTCAAGTGACTTATATAATCTTGATAATGTCGTTGATGGACCACTTGAGGTTCTATTAATATTTTATTGTAACTATATTAACCCTAGAATATGAATATACAATAAGACATGGTTAGATATAAATTAGTTAACTAAGGGTTAATGCTAAAATATAAGGATCAATTTGTGAAATAAACTTGTGTAAATCCTATTGGTTGAGAGGTTTTAAACCCAAAATCATATTATATTTTAAATAAATAAATTCTATTCCTTTTAAAATTGAAAATAATTTTAAAATAAAATAATAATTCAAAACATTCATTAAGTGCCTCTCCTCCCTCTTATAAAATCTAATCACCCATACCCATTTAATAACATATCTCAAGCCCCTTTTCTCATCCTACCTCTGAATAAATAAGCTCCCAACATTCCTATATTCCTCTTAGAAGACTTAAATTAGGAATAAGAATATTCTAAAAAGCAATGGGCTCAAATCAAAGGGAGTTACACGTATGAAGAGATATCGTATTCTCTACATTTCATTTCCATTATTTTACATCATCACTCAATGTTCTATTCATATTATTTGATTACATAACAATTATAGTATCTTAAATATATTATGATGTTTTTATGATAATTATTCAAACTAAACATTTAAACACTTCTATCTAATGGATATGAACATACTATTTTTTTGGACGACAAACTATTGCCTCACAAAACGACGATTGTTCAATTTTCCACTCCCACCTCTCATGGTGGCCACTATGGTGGGATATATATTTATATGTGATATATATTATTTTTATATAGTCTCTAGGAATATGTTTTTTTTGTTAAATCATACCATTATTCTTTCTATATTGTGTAAATACGATAATTTCATTTGAGGAAATGCAGAATACCGCCCCCTCAATGTGATATGGCTCGTTAATGCCATACATGTAATGTAAAAAGGATTGAGTGAATGAACATATGTAACATATATAAAATATTATGTTACACAATAAATATAATATACCTATGCGTCATTTATTTTTCATACCATTAAATATAAAAAATAAATGAAAGTAGCATTCATGTGTGCGTACAACTTACCATCTCTTTGAATGATGCATTTAATTTATTATCACCAAATGTTATGACTCTTATAAATACATATATATATTGGAAATTTATTATATTTTAATATTTAATATCTTTCTGTATATAATGTAATTTTGACAACATTGACAATTTGTAATTATAAAAAGGTCATTTTTTACTCAAGTACTGAATACTGAAAAAATGACCAATATTAACACAAATAATTATGTAATGTATATAATGTGGTAATAAGTTATATAAAAGGAATAATATACATGAAAAGTTTCCTTAATAAATAATATATTAACCTATTTTTATTATTTTATAAAAATATAGATCATATGTGACGAACCGGGCTCAAGGTTAGTTAACCTTTCCCCATCCTCTTTTAGTCAAAGAGTTATTTTATGTCATGTCTTCTAATTTCTATATATTTATGATGGGATATTTATTCTATATCATTGTTTATGTATATTTTATTTTTAAGTGATTAGGGGCCCATTAGTTTTTCATTAACACATTTTCTGAATATTTATGTGACGTTCTTATACTACTGAATTTTTGTAAGGGTATTTCAAAACTCATTTTACAGTCATTGGGTTTTATGCATAGTTAGTTGATTATATTATGACAGGATTATGTGTGGAATCACTGTTTATTTATTTATGTTGAAATTTCAAATTTCTTTTATTTTTATATACTATTTCTATAAAAAGTCACCCCATTGATAAATTCGTACATCATTTGTATGATCTTTTTAAGGGAAATGATAACTCAATATACATTCATTGAGTTAAATATCCATGTATTTTGTTTTATTTTTCCATGAAGATGTTTTAATGAACTCTGATTTTTTTACACATAATATGCAATAATATTGGGTGGATTTATATTTTTCACACACATTTATGTCATTGATTTAACCTTAATCTAATGATACAATCATTGTAATGGATTTATTCTCAATATCCTTCCATTTAGCCATTTCCTGATGATATTCACCATTATTACTTTATAAAGTGTATATAAATCCCCTTTTAAATTACTTATACATATTATATATATAATCAAGATATTTTTTCCTATAAAATGTTCTTTATTCATGGGGTGAATAATTGAAATTTTTGAAATTATAATGTACTATTTATTCTAAAACATAATTTTAAATGTTTTAAAGATTTAATAATATAAATCCATATATGTCATTTCCATGTTTTCAAAATGATTTTAAAGACTTATTTATATGCACATGAATGTTTTTATGTGTAAATTCCATTCAATAGTTTCAAATTGGTATGTGACACTTTGATTCCAAAATAAATATATTAAATTTGTTAAATGGTTTTGGAATCTGATTAAATATTTCAATATCAAGAAGGGTTTTCGTGTGATTTATTAGTGAAATGTTGATCATTTATATATTTTTTGTTTTAGGATTATGTAATTGTACTTGAACATTGAATGGATGGTTACGTGATAATCCAAATACTTATGGTTTCATGAAATACCTTTGGCGGGTCAGCTCGTGAGAGCTGTCCAATGCATATGGTAACATGAAGAAGAAACGTTAATGTTTATCCTACGATTTTTTGGGAATATACTCTGATGGGCACTCTAAATGTATCTCCCTATGTAGCTATGAAATCTAAAATGTATGTATGTTATATTTTATACATCTTACCATTATGATTGATGATTTCTATCTGATATTCATAAATTTTATTTTTTCAGGAGATATATCAAAGAACATATGAATTATGATTGAAATGTACGGTTTAATTTATTTTTATGTATTGATAGACTAATGTTTGAATTCTTTGTTTTATATCACCTAGTGAAATTTTTTTCATTCCATGTTTTTTAAATGTTTTTCAATGGGTATAAGGAATGGTAAGGGAATGGAAGAATACAAGAAGATTTATATCAACAAAAGAATTCATTATTTATTTTAAGGAGATTTCTTTTGTTCCGTAAAATTTGATATATAATAATTTTCTACTTGGTAATTTTTTAGGTGTAATGTTATACTTATTCCCAAATTCCCTAAAAAATAATCCTTAAATTATATTCATTTTGAATTCTTGACTTCACTCAAGATTATGTAATGTGAATGGTTGGGGCCTTATAGTTTGTATCACAGGTCGATTTAGATATCATTATAGGTGAGGGTGTTATCTAGGTGTAGCTAAAGAATACCATATTATCAAGAGGATTATTATCATATGGAATGTTTTTTATGGTCATGGTAAAATAGATTGTTTGGATAAAAATATGGTCAATGGAAATATAAGGAGGTTTTTGGATTAGTGTAATAAAAATTATTTTATGTTATCATTACCCTTTAGAGGATTCTTTTTTAATAAAAGTATTTCTTTTATATGTTTCTTTATATAGATTAAGAATCATTTGTAAACATGGACGGAAAGAGATCTTGAACAACCTTCTTAACCCTCCACGACAATTTGATCATCGCAATAATGGGAAAATCTTGTTTAAATGATTTTGATAGATTCTGGAGTATTTAAATCACATTAAATAAATTTTTGGAGTAATCCAACACCTAATCATTTCAAAAAAAATTGGGTCATAGTATTCTTTTCATATCATTTCATCATCTCAAAATTTTGAACTATATCCAAATGTGATATTATAGAAGTGGACTTAACATTTACTTTTTGAATGTATGAAGACATAATGAAAGAGAAAGAGAACATCTAGATGATCATGATATTTGGATTCTAGGAAATTGTAAAAATTATCAGTTAATGTATTATGAAGAGCACTCAATGAGTAATAAATTTACATATAAGGGATTCAGTAGTGATTACAGGATGTAGGATGGGAATATTATTAAAATTATTAATTATTTTTTGATGATATAATTTCATTGGAAGTATTTTTATAAAATGTGTAAGCCTGATGTTTGATATGTGAAAATATAAATTATGGAAGAATTTCCATTTTCTGGTGTGTAAATAATTGATAACCATAAGGACTCATATGATCTTTTTCTAGGTGATAAATGGTTATTACATTTTGGGATGAAAAATTAAAGGTATTAGATAACATTTGAGGATATTGCTGGTTATGTTATTTTTTAAAGATATTATCTTATTTTTTATAATGTTATAAACATGATATGTATTTAAAAAAACACAAGACACATGATGGGTGATAACCCATCGCGTAAAGCAAGGCTATGGTAATTGAACCCATAACTGAAGGTCGACATGTGCACATTACCTACCAGTGGCCTATGTGGTGTCCTTAGTTAGTATAACATATTAATATTAGCTAAATGATATTATGGATGAAGAATAAGTTGATTTTGGAACTTATTTTTTATCAAATGTATATATTTAGTATATGAAAATGAATTTTTTTCTGAAAAATGTTATTTTGGAAGACATTCTCATTTTTGGGAACACTATATGCCTAAGGAAAATAGAATACTATGGGATTTTATTTTTGGAGTAATGGTTGAAATATTAGTTTCAAATAATATCTGTTTTATTTTTGACATTTGTCTATTTTGGATATTTATGTAAATGATTAACCTATCATAGAGAATATGGGATTAGGTTAATTACTTTTCAGTGTGAGACATTAACAGTAGATGGTGTTATTTGTAGATAAATTTTATGATTTATAATGAAATACTATGTTTTCAAATCCTTCTTAATTTTCGGTTTCAATCCATGTTGGATTATATTTAATAATTTTGAGGAGAAATTTTTAATGAATGGTATTTGGTTAACTATGGGTATTTTTTGTTAAATTTTTTAAATTAACAGCAGTAATTTTCTTTATAATAGATTATACTTTTTAGGGATTATCTTATATCATAATAAATATTTTGTTACTTTTTATAGCCTAATGATTGGGGAAATATATAGTTCTTCTTTTTTGGATTGTCTGATTCTATAGAAGTTGAATCTAGCTATTCATGAGTGACTAAGTCATATTGAATACTCATCGTTTGGTGGGAAGGAGAGTTAGTGGTAAAAATTTATTAAAGGATGATACTATACTTGAAAAGTAAGTATATTTACTAATTTTGTAATTCAATATAATAAGTAAATTCAGAAATATTATGAAGAGGAACTCAAAAAATGGTGTCGGTTTACTTCTTCTATTAGGGAATCAAATATTGTTTAACAGATCAAATGTTTGTGATTTTCTAGTCGTTATCTTTCTCCTGATCATGTTTTCTATCAATCTCAATCAGAAGTTGATGATTAATTTTTCATCCATATCCCTGTTTTCTATCATGGAATCCTTATATTGGTTATCTAGGTTAAACTTTAAACATATATTTATTTATTTTAATGTAATATTTTTAGAGACACTTTTTTATGATGTGGGACATTTATTGATGTTTCGAAGCTGAATTTTAAAATTTTGAGGATGTAATTTCCAAAATGAGGGAAGGATTTAATGACCCAGGTATTTATAAAATGATACATATTTCATTTATATTAATATTTATGAATAAGATATTATTTTTAAAGTATATGTGATATTTTTTTTATAGCTTACACAACATGCTACAACGGGTTTTTTTTTGAAATCATATGTTGCACACAACATTGAGTTATTATAAAAAATAATATAATATTATTATTATTTTAAATGGAAGTTAACTCCTTCACATTGTATTAATAGGAATAAATATAACTAACTATAGCATGATTATACATGTTTATTATTTTTTTTTACCCTCATCCAATATTTTTTAGAGGCTTAAAATAAGAACAAATCTGATTTTAATCCTGAAATACCCTACTATTTTTTTAAAAGGTCATTTTACCACCTTTGGGTGGAGAACCCTATTTAAATCTAGTTTAGGACACCTTTATATGATCTATTTGACAAAATAATTTTTTTTATTTAGAATCTAAAAATCAAAATTTTAATTGGATTAATTTTTAGTAATTTTCTAAGGAAGTTCATTTTTTTAAATGAATGGTGAAAAATATCACATTTTATCTCAAAACTACATTTTCATCTAATTTATTTATATAGATAGATTTTAATTTTAATTTTTATTAAATATAAATAGGATTATATTTTTATCATTTAATCTAATTTTGGACATTGGGAGTAATTTCACATATTAATTGGACATATAGACATGTTAATTGATAGTTATTACATCTTAAAAATGAATTTTTTGGTTTTGACAGTGATAATTAATCATAAATTATTTAATGAAAGTTTTGTTATTTGATTTTAGAAAAATGGATTCCATATTTGGAATAAATATGTTCAAATTTATTTAATACCCACATTATAGTTTTAGGCATTATGAATAGTAACTTAAATAATTATTTTATTTACCATGGTTAAAGGTTAAATATAGTAAATAAGTGTAAAAAATATTATTATTATAATATTAAACAACAAAAAAAATATTCTAATCCTATTAGATGATATATGTTCTACCATGGACATCATTTAGAAGATTTTGGGACTCCATGGAGCCACATGGATTTGAAAATGACATTTTATAAGAATTAATTTAATGTAATGAAAAATGTAACATAAACATGTATCTTTTATTAAAACTATTTTTATACGGGTTTTCATAAGAGATCTATTAGACTGTAAATATTTATTAAAAATATAAAAAAATTTACTACATCATTTTATTTTATTTATCATTCTTAAAAATCATATAAGTAAAAATATTTGTGACAAAATAATGATATAGTCATTCCCATATTAAAGAATAATTTAAATAATTAAGATTATAAATATTAAAATAAATTTATTTTAACTCTTTTTATTCCATCCATAAATTTTATGCATGATAATGACTTATTATAATTTAATTAATGAATTTTTTTCTAAAATATTGGTGTATTGATGGATTTTTAAAAAGTAACGATTTGAATAGTATAAAAATTGACATAAATGAGTTTTTTAAAAAAAATATTATTTTATTAAAAGATATAATATTCATAGAAATATAATATTTGTCTAAATTACATAAATAATGTTGAAAATTTAATACATAAAACACATGAGGTTCTATTGTCATTTTATTGTATCTATATTAACTATATTGTATGAATATACAAAAAGACATGAAAAGAGATAAATTTGTTATATAAGGGTTAAAGGTAAATGATAAGGTTAAATTTAGGACATATAATTCACTAAAACCTATTGTTTGAGAGGTTTGAGACCCAAAAGAATATTATATATGAAATAAATGTCTTTAAGAACTTTTGATTCTAAATATAATTTTATAAAAAAATAATATGTTAAAACGTCCCTAAAGTTTTTCCCTCCCCCTTATAAAAGGAAATCTCCCTAACCCATTTAATCAAACCTCTGAATCACATTGGCCCAAATAAACTCTACCAAAATAATCTCTCATCATCCTTATTTTCCTTTTAGAAGCCTTACAAAAGTTATAAGAAAATTCAAGAAATCCTTTTCCTTCAAATCAAAGGGAGTTACACGTTTAAAGAGGTAGCGTCTTCCCTAAATTTCATTACAATTATTTTACCTTTTCACTCCCTATTATATTATTATTATTATTTGATTACATAAATATTTCAATATCCTAAATATACTAGGATGTTTTTATTTTAAGTACTCTAAATTCAATTACCCATGCCAAGAACTAATTGATATGAACATACTATTTCGGGGGATAGCGAACTACAGCCTCAGGAAACGATAATTGTTCAATTTTCCCCTACCACCTTTAATATTAACCACAGTTATGTAATCATATTAATTTATGATATATATTATATTTATATTTTCTTTATACTTCGGTTTTATATTTTAATCTTACCTTTATGCTTTCTATAATGTATAAATACGATAATTTCATTTGAGAAAATGCGTACAACAACACATAAAAGTGATATGACTCGTTCCTTCCGTGCATGTAACTTATAAAGGATGGAATTAATGAAATTTTACAATTTATATAAAATATTATATTATATTATTATTATAATTTATCTATGTATCATTTATTTTTCATTCCCCTAAATACTAAAAAATGAATGTAGTGTTCGTTCGTACGTACGACTTATCATCTCCATAAACAGTGCATTTCATTTATTATATAAAAATGTTATTTATAATTATAAATAAATATATATAATTTATATATATGATATTTAAATCATTATTATAATTCATGGATTAATTGACTTTGACCACATGAGAATGTTTGTAATTATTACATGTTCATTTTTACTCTAGTTACGAATATCGTCAAAACAACCGATATTAACATAAAAGATTATGTAATGTTTAGAATGTAATAATAAGTGATATAAAAGGAATAATAAACATGAAAAGTGTCCTAAATCACATAAAACGTCACATATGTTTGTTATATATGAAGAACAAGGAACACACGTGACGATTTAGACTCAGGGTAAGGGAACCTTTCACTATCCTCTTTTAGTCGAAGAATTATTTTATTTTATATATTTTAATATCCATTTTTATTATGATGAGATATATTCTTATATATACTTATTAGTTTAAATTTTATGTTAATGTAATGAGAGTCTAATTTCTCTCTCATCAACTCATTTTTCTGATTTTTTAATTGACGTTGTTAGGTTGCCGAATATGTGTAATGTGAATTCTAATATCAATTTCCACTCATTTAGTTTTATGCATTCTTCATTGATTTTATTATTTCCGGATTATGTGTGTAATCAATTTTTATTTAATTTTAACTTCTTATTGTGTGGATATACTGTTTTTACACATAATCACCCCATTGATAAATTATTATGTCATTTATACGAACGTTGTAAGGGAAATAATAACCCAAACTTTATTCATTGACTTAAATTCCATGTCGTTGGTTTTTATTTTCCAATAAAAAGTGTGAAAGAACTATGAGTTTTTAACACATAATTTCCACATATATTATGTGTATTTAAAATTTTCACACATAATTATTTCATTGATTTTTTAATGTAATGATATAGTATTTGTAAGGGATTGTGTCTCAATCTCTTTTAATTGAGACATTTCTTGATGATATTCACATTTATTTCATTATAATGTGTATATATAGACCATTTTACATTTCATATCCATATTATATCTATTATCATGAAATTTTGTGTCATGTAAAATTTTCATACATTCATGTCCTGTATAATTAAAATGTGCAAAATTTTAATGTACACTTTATCTAAAACATCATTTTAAATGTTTTACATATTTAATATTTAAAATCCTTCTCTGTCATGTCCATGTTTTCAAAATTATTTTTAAGGACTCATTTATATGGACATATAATTTTTTATGTATAAATTTCTTCTAATACTTTCAATATGGTATGAGACAATTTCATTAAAAAATTTATTTATTAAATTTTTAAATGGTTTTGGAAATTGATTGAATATTTCAATATATTGAATTGAATTATTGTGATTCATGAGTGAAATGTTGATAAATTAAATATTTTATGTTTTTTGATTATTTAATTATACATGGAAATTTTATGGGTGGTTACGTGATAAAGAAAATATGGGTCGTTCTGTGAAAAAACTCATGAAGGTGATACTGTGATATCTCTCCAATGAATTTGGTAATGCGACAGAGGAAAAAATTAATGGTTTTCATAAAATATTTTACGGTATATACTATGATGGGTCTTTCAAATGTAACTCACTTTATACCTATGAAATCTACAATTTAAGTTTGTTATGGATACCACAATTTTATTTTATGATTTTGGATATCTATGTTATATTCATAAATATTTTGATTTCACAATGTATGTTAAATAACATATATTTTATTATTGAAAATTATGGTTTCATTGATTTGTATGTATTGATGGAATGATGTTTTCATTCCTTAATTTAAATCCCTTAATATGATTTTTTTCTCACCCAATTTTTTTAAATGTTTTTCATAGGGTATAAAAATTGGAAACAAAAAGGAAGAATTGAATAAGATTTATATGAAGAAAATAATTCTTGTTTTTTTAAAGAGTTTTATTTTCATAAAAAAAATCGATAGAGAATAAGTGTCTAATTTGTAATTTATAATATGTAATGTAATAGTTATTGCCTAATTAACTAAAACTATAAACCTAAAATGATCCTCATTGTGAATTATCGGCTTAACACACAATTATGTAATGATTAATACTGGGGCCTTATTTTAACATAGTAACTGAATTCTATTATAGTTTCATAAACTACTAAGTAAATCTTTTGGATTCATATTTAAATGATGCATTACTCCTTTTATTTCAATATTATATTTTTTGGTCCTCAGTTTTATATCCCACGAAATCTTAAAAATATACAGGGAGGAGCTCTGAAATAATATTTTAAATATATCATTAATGGATTTTCTTTATCGTACGTTGAATGATGGAATTAATCTATAATAATAATGAAACCCATGTATGTATGTATATCATTATAAGCCATAAAATCAAATCTTTACTATGAATCCTTTTTTAATGAAAAAATAACTTCATCATATTTCAAAATGATAATATATATTCCCATAATGGGTTCTGTGATCACCTTCCAAGAGTATACCCCCACAATTGTCAGTGGGAATAATATTAAGAACTTCAAAATTTTTTAATATAATAATGATCACATCATCATGAATATATTAACTTTTAATTTCATTTTAGAGTCAAAATATTAACCAAGAATTTATATAAATTATATTCCTATTCTCAATGAATATTCCAATATTTTAACATCATGATCATTATATTCTAGATCAACCATTTCCTCCATAACACGTAATTCATAAAACAGTATTTGAAATAGATCATGAGCTCCTAGTAATATAATATTTTTTATATATTATATATATTGAACAATGTATTATAAAATATCATCATTTAGGTCATCTTAATTTATTATAATATTTTATTGACTTATCTTTTTTTCAACTCCACTCCCACTTATCATATTCAAATTTTCATTATACTAAGGAATAAATAATTGAACTTAAATTATATTGATACTTTTAATTTGTATCCACTAAAGTTATTAGAAACATATATTAGTCTCTTTTATATTTCTCAGCAATATCCATTTTGATTTTCATATATTTTGATGTATTCCTTCCAGTGAGAGGTTTTTTCAGGGCATCCTGAGCTTTTGTTCATTTAGAAACTGGGTCCATATTCCATACTCTCACAATTCTTGACAACTTATTCTATTTTAATTTTCAGATCATAGACATATAAAACGTATTATAATGATTAAACCATTTTTTATTAAAATGAATATAAAATCAAATGTTAATCCAACATTATTCTACTCTCAAACTCCCTCATCTCTATTAATTAATGTTCATTATCTAGTAATAATGGATAGTTTTGGATAATCAACTCATAAGATCATAACATAATATTGTTCAATTATTATTAGAATTGAGATCATATTCAATAATGATATCCTTATAAAAAATTATTTTTAACTCTTCAATAAATATTTTATCCTCATTTTACATAATTTTTTTATATATGTTTAGTATTTGTCCAGTTTCTATAATTTTCTTACTGATAAAACTAACATTTTGTGTGTAACCTCAATCATATGAGTATTCTAGTCTAAAAAACAATATATTCTTTTGGAATATGTAATTATTTCATTTAGGAACACATTATCATTGGATTAAATGAATTTTATAGTTTCATTGTGGCATCTCTTATGAACATAATAATTGATCTCTTTGAAATTAGTAATGACCATTATAAAATACTAAAAACCCTATAAAAATTTAATGACTCTGATGATAATAGATTTATTAATTACATTACCAAATTATACCACAAATAAACTTATTATAACATTTTTTTTCATATATTCTAGAATACATTATGTCGATTCATTTAGTTTGAATCCTCTTCTCCTTCTGATAGCACATCTTGTAATATCCAAGATGGTTGATTTTGACTTTCATATCTTCGTGTAATGTATCTTCCATGGATGAAAATACTAGATGCATTTAAGTCTAACATATTATATATCTCCACAATTAATTATTCTAATGAATTCTTGAAATAACATGTTGTGGATACTGATCTCAAAAACCTTCAACATTTGCCATAAAATTTTATAAATATGATATAAATAATCATTAGTTATGTATACCCCACTTCATTATTTCACGATATAATTTCTTCATTCAACCAGGTAAATTATTGGAAAAAATATAGTGTGTATCTTCACAAAATACATTACAACAATTGTTATATTTTGTTGCATTGTCTATTGTACTGATATATTCAATATAGTTAATTGGTAGCACCATATTCTACTTAATATACTATTTACTATCACTAAATTTACCAAAACATGAGCACATCATTTTATATTGGGTTCTTTATCTATAAAAAGAATATTTAAAAAATTAAGGGACTCATCATCAACCATTGGGTTCTTAAATCCCCACATATGGAATTTTTTCAATACTTGATCTTTTTAAATCCATCTACATTAAATGTTTGAACATGATTTCCCAATATATCTTTATCCCACAAATTAATAACAAATCAAATGTTTTATTAGTTTGGTAGAAATAAAACTCATATCATTTTCCATCAGAGATCATATTCTCCCTTAGTATTCTGTTATTCTCAAAAAACATTAGTTATCTACAGAACGATGGTATCACATTTCTCAATGGAATGATAAATAGTTTATTCAAATGTAAGTATACATGAACCATGATCGGAGTAGAAAAAAATAAAAGATAATAAATCCCTAAATGATCCATAAATTAATTCCAATTCATAGCTCCTTTTCTCTCGGGATTTCATAAGATTGTAATTCAACCTATTACGGGTATCCATATCTATAATAAAATTAGAAAATATTCAAACACAAATAAATGTTTCACCTACTCTATCCCTTTTTTCATAATAAAATTAATTTCCCCATTTTGATTTAGAATTAATTTTTTCCTTGAAAATATTAGATTAATATGAACATAAAACAATAGTAGAAGGGACGTTAATTAATGGGATTAAAATATATTTAATTCCATTATCATCTGGGATATCATTATATGGTATCTGTAATATAAAAAATATATTTTTTGGGTTATTTAATTTTTAATTTTTATTTAATTTAAAATTTTTAATTATATTTTCATAAATAACTAGAACCACCATCTCATCTAACTACATGAACTAAAAATTCATTATTTGATATATATTTATAGAAAATATTCACATTAACTCCCACTAAATGAGTTAAATCCATTAAAATTTATCATTATGGTCATCTATTGAATTTTGTTAAGGTAGAAACATGATTTTAGTGGAATAAAATTCATCAACACTAGGTATATTATAGTTTTTATAGAGTGCGTAAAATGTTTTTAGTTCCCAAAAAGATCTTCACTAAGATGTGTTACCCTTAATTCCTGGGAAAATAATTAACATTTAGATCAATCATTATGTGAAATAAAAATGTGTGATTCCCTTTGATTTATCATGCTTTAACATCCATGGGTCACATAGAATTCCTTTTCATTCCATTATATTTTAATTTTTTGGAACAATATCATTTACCTAATTAATAAGGAATATCGATTCTTCATTGATTATTCCTTCTGACTTTCTTCTCTTAACTATTCAATCCATACAATAATGAAATCATTAGGATTGAAATTTCTCTTAATGTGGTGCTTTAATCAATAAAACCACATTTGAGGAACATCAGTTGTAACAACATGGAATTTTATCAATGAATATTCCATTCTTATAACTATTTCATATATTATGAAAACATTAAATAACTTTTAGATCATAATAATAATATTATAAATTAATAATTAAATAAATATGAGGTATTTCTAGAAATTAAAGAAACTATTACAATTAAATAACAACATGACCTTTGGTTTAGTAATATAGAAATTATATATTGTTTTCTAACTAATAAAATATATAACTCCCAAATGAAATTATAAATATAATGTTGGATTATTATAATGAAATTATTATGTAATTTTATCATAGTATATTTAAATAAATGTTTTGGAAATGAGGAATTTATTATATATATTTTTGTGGAACATAAAGGTTTATTTGCAATTTAATAATTAGTATATTGATTTAACAAAAAATATATTTTCATAAAATATATTCATAAATGAATATTTTTTTCTCTTATTGTTATAATATTATTTTATGAGAACTTAATTATGTATTCAAAGAGTTATAAAATTAGATATAATTAAAAAAAGTGTATTTTCCATGAAAATGATAGTTTTAATTAAATATTTAAATTTTCAAATTTAGAAATTTATTTTGATAATATTTTGTTCATTTTTTAATTCCACATTTTGAAAAATGTCTAATGTTATTTTTTGTGATTTTTCTAAAATACTTGAATTTGTTGTGAATATTAGAATATGATAATTTACGATAATAAAACTAAATAAATGAATTTTTAAGTCATCCTTAATATAAAGATTATGTAGTCCCAAAATATTGACACTATTTAATTATGGTAATATATATTGTTATAATATACAATCTATTGATAGTCTTGGGAAAATATAACTAAATAATGAATAAAACATGGAGGAAACTCCCCTATCATTCCTGATAAATACCACCACTCACCACTTATTCTACTTACACCATTCATGTTTTGATAAATGTCCAAATTCTTCCCATTACACATATCAAGAATATTCCACATTCTTCTTATCCCTATGTCTCCAAAAAATTTAAATTTTTTTTTCCATAATGAGGTTCTCAATGAGGATAAGATCAAAAGGTAAAATTCTCTTTCACAATAATTTTTTTTTTCATATTTCATTAATTTTCTTTGTCTCTACACAGATCACCTTATACAAGTTACATGAAAAATACTTTATCATATATATTATATAATTTTAATATTTTAATGTAATAATTCACTATCAATCCTATTATCCTCTCCCTTTTATTCTATGAAATCAAAACATCATCTATGAGGTGTCTATTCACCATCATTGCAGATGACATGCTTTCATTTCTCACTATCACCTTCATGGATGGCCATAAAAACATTATAATTGTTAAAAAAGATATTAAAATTTATTTCATGACATATTTTACATAATTTAACTAACAAATTCACAAAATACTTAATAATAAAATGAAACTTGTTTGTGATTATCAAACAACTTCCAAAATAATCTAAATAGTTATAATTGAGATATAATCCCTTGAATTTTCCTACAAAAATATAAAAACGATATATTCTAAGAATAAATATCTTTTACATTTATTATTAACATATAACACCAATTTTTAATAATTTTATCCATTTTACATGAACTGCCATACTAATATAGTGAAGAACATATCATGGAAACCGAGAAAACATAAACACTCAAGAGATTAAATTGAATCATATAACTAGTGAAAAAGGTAATAAATGAACACAATAACATTATAATAAATTTATTAAAATTTTAAACGTTTATGGATTCATTAATTAATTTTATTTATTTTATTATCCATCACATTAACATCAAGTGAAAAATCAATTCATCTAGAAGTTTAGGGATTTCCTTGAAACCGTCAATTTTCCTTCAGGGTACGATTTCTCCCTCTTCACCATAATGTATGTATTACTTATATTCATATATTTTTTCTAAATTTTGTTTACATTTTCCAAAATAATTTATCTATGTCTTTAGATCCTTATTTGGAGAAGAAATACATGTTTTAAAAAGGTTCCCTTCTCAATTCATTATTATAAGAAAGCCCGAATGAAAGGAACTTCTCAATCTCTAATCAATTTTAATGTATCCTAAATAATTTATTTTAATCAATAATTATTTTTCTAAAATAAATAAATTTATCATGAAAAGGTATCTTGGTTCTTTTCTAGTTTTATAGATTCAATTAAATCATTTTTGTTTTAAATAAATCTTTATCATTTTCCATTAAACTGACTAAGGTGAATCATTTCTAAATATTCTTAATTTCACTTTTTACATTTTTTACATTATATAGTAATAACATTTCATGTTTTATGTAAAATTTATTTTATTAATTTCCATGTATTATTTAATTAATTATTTCATGGAAAAAATTATTATATGACCATTTTTTATTCCATGTAGCATGGTTATAATACCACTTTAATTCCATGGGTAACCCTTATGTCTATATTTTTTATACTTAACTATGATTATTAATATGTAACAAACATTCACGAACATGTTATGATGGGTTTTCCTAGATATTTCTTTAATGAATTGTGTAATGTTTATTCTCATGAGATTTCATGTTGCGACTAAGTGTGAACTTGATTCCTTTATGGGACTTTTTTGGCCATGTGCAATGGTCTTTGTTGATATCCATGAATCATGATTATATCAGGTTTTTTGTTGTTTCCATATTCTCATGATTCTATTATTATATGTTCCCATGGTATAAATTTTATTTATCATTATTTTTATTCATGTTCGATGCCTTTTTTGTCATCATGAAATTTTCTCTAACCCATTTTCTATTATTTTCCAAGGAAAATTACATTTTTAAGATTTTTAGCTCATTTATTTTGTTCATTTATTCCCCAAGATATCCTATACATATGTTAGTGTTCATTGTATTTTAAAAACTCATTATATCTATAAAATTAATTTTATTTTTATTTTTAATTCATTTATTTTAATAATGTATATAATCCAAAAATGATAGTATGATTTATGATTATTGGTTGTGTTTTTTGGATAATTATGTTTAAAATCCTGTACGGATATATTTAAAAGGATAAGTTCTATATATATGGTTTTAGATAATGTTATAGTTACTTTTATAGGTTAGGACTAAAAAACTTATTAAGGGTACTAGGTATGATTCCATCACTAGGGATAACCTAGATTGAAACATATGGACTCACAAGTTGGGATATAATTTTCATTTATATTTTTATCTCTCATTGTCTAAATTTTCATTTTTCAAATCCTTGTTATCTAATTATTAGATCCCTACAATTTTATTTATTTTTCTAGTTAAGGGATGGAAATAGTAGTACCCGTTACAACAATTAATGTGATAGGAAATGTGATGATTTACCGAATGAAATGTCAAATTTTATTGAGATAGGAGCACAACAATTCATGGAAGTACTAACACATCTATATCATGTTGCAAATATTAAAATAGACAATATGGAACATTTTTCTTCTCTATAGATTAATCTATTTTATGTTAAATTCATTATATGAAAAAGGTCTCCTATTTTTAGTTTGTATTATAATCCCCTACTCATATAATAAATGATTAACTCTATTGATAATGCATTAATTGTCCTCTAGTGCTCAGAAGTAGATAAATTTAGGTTGGTAGCCTAGTATTTTAATGTAGAAACAGATTAGTTGTGGACACTGACCAGGATCACAAATCCCAAAGAAAAAGTTCATTCCTTACAATGGGATGATTTCATGAAAATGTTTTACAATAAATATTTTCCATGAACTATCCATCTTAATAAGGGGAGGGAGTTCCTCGAATCTAAAAAATGGAATATGGATCTATAAGTATTTATTAATAAATCATTACAATACATGAAATTTATATTATTGGATTTATCATTAAAACCAAAATCAATGTTGATATCTTCACTAGAGGGATAAATTCGAGTCCTTGAATAGTGTTGGTGATTTGAGACATGAAATATATGAGTAGATTTCCCATTAGGACCTTACGTTTGAAATGTTGATCGGAGATTATCTTTGGTCTCCTAGTCCCATAGATAAAAATATTTAAATGGAGTTTAATAAGAGACGATAAATTGATAAATCCCATTATTGAAGGAATCCCAACATCACACCTATCCAAAATTTTGGAAGAATCATCCTCAAAACTACCTGAAGGAATCAAGGGATGTTTAAAATGTGAAATAGTGGAGAATATTTCTAACAACTAACTATGGGATATGATGAATCCCACTTACATGGAAGAATAATTGATGTTTCTGATAAACACTTAGACTATAGTGTATTGATCCAATTACAATTATCATGGTCCTTATGCAATGAAATATTCTATTACATGGGTTTTCGAAGTAAATCAACAACATAAAACATCAAGGAAAAAAGTATAAGAATACAAGATCACTAAAAATGAAAATGAACCTGAACAAAATGATTAGATATATATGGTGGTAATTATTTCAATAATAGATTACATAATATTGGATTCTAGTTCAATACATCCATTCATATCTTTTATGATTACTAAAACTATTCTAAAAATACCAAAATATACAAAGGATGAGTTATATGTGGGAATAGAAAATGGGGAAATTATTTATTACATTGTATATAAGTCCTCCGTAGTTTATGTTTTTGTATTGAACCTCCCAAAATATATTCACATAATTCATTTGGTGGAGTTCTATGCTAGGTCTGCCATGTTTTACCTATCATTATATAAATAAAACACCAACTATCAGGAAAGGGTGATCAATATTCACATCACGAAGAATCCGTCAGTTGTATACATTTATAAGAATTTGGATAAATATTATTCAAATTCATATTCACATTAACACTACAGGAAAACCGATTATTGGGACGGTATATTTGGGATGGGATTTTTCCCGTCGCAAAAACTCCGATGAAAAGCGTATTATCCACGGGAATACAGGACCCGTCACAATAGAAATGGCGCGGTTTGCGCACCAAAACGTGGGAAGCCTATTTGCGACGGTAGCCTTCTACCCGTCGCAACTACCCGGTGGTGGTAAATACTATTTGCGATAGGTTAATTGTCCCATCGCATAAAATATATTCCGCATGTCTTATTTGCGATGGGTCCCGTCATCAATACCGGTGGCGGTAAATAGGATTTTGTGACGGTGATATCCACCCATCGCTAATGGTGTGTCAGTAGGAAACTATTTGCAATGGGCCCGTCAAAATATTATTTTTAACCGCCGCCCGTAATGAATGCGGTTGAAGGTAT